>OX392533.1:4535517-5227028 GCA_947623455.1 Mimachlamys varia
CAAACTGGACGGGATGGAAAAAAAACACCGAACAAAAGCTTAACACCAGCAACTAGTATAGCCACTTAAACAAATTTCATATTTTCATTTATCATTAATCACATATAATCACTTGCAAATCTGTAAAACAAAAAAAATCGAATGTGTTTGGTTTTGTAGTTTTCATGTCTGCAAAGTAAGACTGAATGTTGATACGTAAATAAACAATGTGTGTGTTATGTCATCTTTTAAATGTACCAGCAGACAGCAAAAAGTTTTGAATGAAAACAATTGTAAAGTGTTAGGTAGGTATCCATTAGTGATGTATATAGTAGGTCACTGAAGTGTCACACTTGTTAGGTAGGTATCCATTAGCGATGTATAAAGTAGGTCAACGAAGTGTCACACCTGTTAGGTAGGTATCCATTAGTGATGTATATAGTAGGTCACTGAAGTGTCACACTTGTTAGGTAGGGATCCATTAGCGATGTATAAAGTAGGTCACCAAAGTGTCACACCTGTTAGGTAGGTATTCATTAGTGATGTATAAAGTGGGTCACCGAAGTGTCACACCTGTTAGGTAGATATTCATTAGTGATGTATAAAGTAGGTCACCCAAGTGTCACACCTGTTAGGTAGGTATCCATTAGTGATGTATAAAGTAGGTCACCCAAGCGTCACACCTGTTAGGTAGGTATCCATTAGTGATGTATAAAGTAGGTCAGGAAGTGTCACACTTGTTAGGTAGGTATCCATTAGCGATGTATAAAGTAGGTCAACGAAGTGTCACACCTGTTAGGTAGGTATCCATTAGTGATGTATAAAGTAGGTCACCAAAGTGTCACACCTGTTGGATAGGTATCTATTAGTGATATATAAAGTAGGTCACCCAAGTGTCACACCTGTTAGGTAGGTATCCATTAGTGATGTATAAAGTAGGTCACCAAAATGTCACACCTGTTAAGTAGGTATCCATTAGCGATGTATAAAATAGGTCACCAAAGTGTCAGACTCGTTAGGTAGGTATCCATTAGCGATGTATAATTAAGCATATAGTCACTAACTGCTTTACTTGCTGTTACAGGAGAAAGGCATGTAGGGTAAAATACATGTAATGTCAGTCAGACAAGGGAGACAACCACGTTGTAGAGATTGTTTTACCGCGTCATCATAAGTCACATGTGAATTGTTTTAATATTACTTTGTTGACTCTAATAAAAGTGTTATTAATATAAATATATCAATAAAATATTCAATATTCTTATTACTTTATATGTATATGTATTTTATAAGTTAATGTATGAATTTGTATGTTTTGTTATATTATTTGGAGCTCGATCCACAGACTGTCATTTAGATGCAAAATGCAATAAAATTGAATTGAAATTGTACAGTAAAACCCCACTTACTCAAACTTGCTTTATGTGAATACCCCTCATTTGTCAAAGTTTGTTTGGTCCCGACCAAGTTCAAACATGAATACCATGTATTGCTGGAGCTATTGATCAGGTCCCCATGAGTTCGAGTAAGTAAGGTTTTACTGTATTTACAAAAATGCATTCTTCAACTTGTTCCTATATATATGCTTTTATATGTTTTGTATCTATAGAAATCTCTTCTCTTTTTAGGTCATCTGACCCGAAGGGTCATGATGACCTATAGTCATCGTGCTTCGTCCGTCGTCGTGCGCCGTCCGCCGTCCGCCGTCCGCCGTCCGTAAACTTTTCCTTTAACAATCTTCTTCTCAATAACCAAAAGGCCCTGGGTGCTGATATTTGGCTGGTAGGTACCTGGCATGGAGTGCTTCAAAGTTTCCTCATATGAATGACCTTGACCTACTTTCAAGGTCACAGGGGTCAAATATGTAAAAATCTTTAACAATCTTCTTCTCATTATCCAAAAGGCCCCGGGCAATGATATTTGGCCAGTAAGTACCTTGGATGGAGTGCTACAAAGTTTCCTCATATAAATGACCTTGACCTACTTTCAAGGTCACAGGGGTCAAATATGTAGAAATACCTTGAACAATCTTCTTCTCAACAACTGAAAGGCCCTGGGTGCTGATATTTGGCTGGTAGGTACCTGGCATAGAGTGCTACAAGTTTCTTCATATGAATGACCTTGACCTACTTTCAAGGTCACAGGGGTCAAATATGTAAAAATCTTTAACAATCTTCTTCTCAATAACCAAAAGGCCCTGGGTGCTGATATTTGGCTGGTAGGTACCTGGCATAGGGTGCTACAAAGTTTCCTCATATGAATGACCTTGACCTACTTTCAAGGTCGCAATGGTAAAACATGTAAAAATCTTTAACAAACTTCTTCTCACTTACCAAAAGGCCCTGGGTGCTGATATTTAGCTGGTAGGTACCTGGCATAGAGTGCTACAAGTTTCTTCATATGAATGACCTTGACCTACTTTCAAGGTCACAGGGGTCAAATATGTAAAAATCTTTAACAATCTTCTTCTCAATAACCAAAAGGCCCTGGGTGCTGATATTTGGCTGGTAGGTACCTGGCATAGGGTGCTACAAAGTTTCCTCATATGAATGACCTTGACCTACTTTCAAGGTCGCAATGGTAAAACATGTAAAAATCTTTAACAAACTTCTTCTCACTTACCAAAAGGCCCTAGGTGCTGATATTTGGCCAGTGGGTACCTGGGACAGATTGGTGCAAAGATTCCTCATATAAACCTTCACCTATACTTTCAAGGTCACAGGGGTCATAAACATGTATGTAGATATCTTTGAACAACTTGGCAATAACCAACACAAATGATATATATTAGATCTTTATAGTCAGATGACCGTTGAGGCCCCTGGGCCTCTTGTTGTATGATTGGTATCCTTATTTGATTCATGGCTTTAAAGCATTTTACTTACTTCTTGTGCTACCTATTACGTTGTCTTATACACCCTATATTGATTCTTTGTTTTCTAATCTCACTGGAGATGAACAGCCATGTGGGGCGTTGTAATTGTCCTGACTGTGAACCTTACAATACTACTCCAGTTTGAGTAAAATGATATCACCCTAATCCAGCATTACCTGTTTTACACCCTGCTATGTTCACATTTATTATATACATCCGTGTTACTTGATTTCCTCACATTTAAAAACACTACCAATATTTTAAGTACAGTTATAAATAACTTGGGAAGGGGGTGGAGAGAAGGATTGGGGGGGGCACAACCTTTAGAAGGGGGTGGAGAGAAGTGAGAAGGATGGGAGGGGGGCACAAAAGAGAAAAGTGGGTTAAAAGTAAATAATATATGATATGACGTTTGACACAAAGCGTCCTATGCAAAATGGAGTTCACGACTGTTTAAAGAAATGTTGGAAGTGGAAGGATTTTATTCTAGATAGATATGGAGTATCTCTGGAACACACGAGTTAAAGTTATATTTTGTGGCATTTTTTGTCTGAAATCTGATCAGTAAATTCATGTTTTTCTCCACAGTTCATTTTTTCAAGTATTTGCAGTTTGTGCAAAAGACTATGCTTCATGATTGGTTGTTCCATGGCTAATATAGGGACGGAAGAAACATAATGTCAGGAAAGAGATTTATATAAGTTGGGCAGGAAACCAAAGTATGTAAGTTTCACAAATTGTTTCCAGATTCAGGTCATTGTTGTTAGATTATGAATTATTTATTTCCTGTTAATTAAGTTCTGAGAAAATATAGTCAAACGTCCATCAGGAAAACTGTGTATGTTCACTTTAAATGCAGACATATAGATCTGCCTCTACTGTCAGATCATGTGCTGTGCCCTATTTTACGATATGTGACAGCGCCCTTCATGTGAGGTCGGCCGGATGTCACGGTGAGAACCTTCATAAGAGATCATCTATGCTTTGACACCATTTTAAAATTCCAATTGCCTTTATTTTCACGTAAACCAAACATTTATTACATAACAGTGGACCACTTAATGCATGTTTTAAAGGTTAAAAATTTGTCTCTGAATACAGGTTAACCTGCAACACAACTCGACATTGTCAGTTAGGGTAGAGAGTATAAACTTACAGAGGGTCGGGCGTCTGAGGAGGGGGCCATGTCTGAGGAGGGGGTAAGTCTCAGGAGGAGGGGGGAGGGTATGTCTGAGGGGGCGGTAGGGTTTGTCTGAGGAGGGAGGGGGTATGTCTGAGGAGGGGGTAAGTCTCAGGAGGAGGGGGGAGTAAGTCTGAGGAGGTGGGAGGGTATGTCTGACGAGGGGGAGGGTATGTCTGAGGGGGCGGTAGGGTATGTCTGAGGAGGGAGGGGGTATGTCTGAGGAGGGGGGGGTATGTCTTAGGAGGGGGGGTATGTCTGAGGAGGGAGGGGGTGAGTCTCAGGAGGAGGGGGGAGAGTAAGTCTGAGGAGGTGGGAGGGTAAGTCTGAGGGGGCGGTAGAGTATGTCTGAAGAGGGGGAGGGTATGTCTGACGAGGGGGAGGGGGTATGTCTGAGGAGGGGGGGTATGTCTGAGGAGGGGGGGTATGTCTGAGGAGGGGGGTAAGTCTGATGAGAGGGAGGGACTACAGCTGGTTGTATATTCTACCGGGCTCTATAAACAATCTTGCATGTTATTGAAACTCCATAGACAACAATTACGAAGTAAAACCAATAGTCTCTTTATATAATATTCAGTTTTGTACTTCACCATTTACAGCGAGATAGTTTTTTGATATACATAAGCTTTGTGATATGCCATTGTGTATAGACACTACAACACAATATCATCAGACTGAAACTTTCAAGGTTATGTTTTATTTCTTTCTTTTTTTGTGATTGATAAGGACTGTCCATATCAATTCTTGAAAATATAAAATGACAAAAAAATGTTCTTGAAAATGTTGATTTATGCTTTAGCATACAAGTGTTCGTGTATGCTACACCACTGTGTATTATTTGTATATTAATAATTATGTTGATGATAAATGCAAGATAAAAACCTTACCTGTATCAGGTGAGGTAGAGTTCGTTAGGATTCATCTCTATCTTATACTTAAAACCTTACCTGTATCAGGTGAGGTAGAGTTCGTTAGGATTCATCTCTATCTTATACTTAAAACTTTACCTGTATCAGGCGGGATAGAGTTTGTTAGCATTCATCTATATCTTATACTTAAAACTTTACCTGTATCAGGTGAGGTAGAGTTCGTTAGGATTCATCTATATCTTATACTTAAAACCTTACCTGTATCAGGTGAGGTAGAGTTCGTTAGGATTCATCTCTATCTTATACTTATAACCTTACCTGTATCAGGTGAGAAAGAGTTTGTTAGCATTCATCTCAATCAACTTATACTTAAAAATTTGCCTGTATCAAGTGAGGTAGAAAACTTAAGTTTTGGTCTCTATAACTTTCACTTAAAATCTTACTTGTATCAGGTGAGGAAGAATATTTAAGTATTTATTTCTATAAACTTGTAATTAAAACTTCATTGAGCAGGTTATATACTCTATTTAACATAATATTTACATTGTCACCAAAGTAGGTTGTCCATGTGTCAACCTTAGAGCGATGGAACTTGATATTTTATTACAATCTCAGTTATTTCTATAAATAAATAACCAACATTTCCTTGATGGGTTAATTCATTTTCCTGTGAAACATGCATAATTTAATTGTATTTTATGTAACATATGTATCAGGCTTTTTTTTTTTAAGTATGTTTTTAATGTGTCTGCTATTTTTTTTACCAGGTAATATTTTACATATTGCTATTTAATGTTGTTTATATGAAACGTTTTATTGATTTACATAACAACTTTATTATGTTAATTACCGGCAGTGTTTGTATCGGTGACAGTTGTATATCATTTACTGATAACTTGATTAATGAGTGACGTCAACTCATAAAAACATTCACCAACAATATAAAGTAAGTCCGAGAATGTCTAATTAAATTCTGAGAATTAATGCTACAGTAAATATATAGGGGGCAGTGCCCAGGGACCTTAGGTGGGGTCAGCTCGAGAAATACTGGAACAGTATATGTAAAACATAGTGTACAGGATGAAACGTAAGCTAATGAATATTGGATGAAATCAAAACCTCGGAAAAACTTCTCCCTGAATTTATTATTCATATATTTCCATCATTTAAGGAAATGTACATACATTTACTTGTTTTGTTTTAAAATGACAGGTAAAACTTTAATTGATACCTAAAAGATGTAGTGTAAGATATCATCTCATTCACCCCTGAAATTTCATAATGAACCAGTTCAAATAAAGGATTTTCTATTAAGAAGGTGATTTAGATGTTTTCGCATACTTAAAAACTTTTTTTAAAGTTCTATATATAGATCCGAGACCTAAGGAACTCTGACATTATCCTTGTGATTTTGTTTGTGTACTGTACACTGTATTACAAATTGAAATTTTGATGTAATATCTTTACTTGTCCTTTAGATAATTGTCTCACAATCTGTTGAAATAAGAATAATGATATATGAAAAAAAGACCAGAAACAATTGGGTTTTCAATCCAAGCTATGTACCAAACATTAAGTTTGAAGAGTTCAAAAGTGTCTTCAGGGCTGTATGGGTTAAAGTTCTAGTGTACTATACATACAGTAATTACAATTGTAGTAATGTATTATACATACAGTAATTACAATTGTAGTAATGCATCAAGGCTCTAGTGTATTATACATACAGTAATTACCATTGTAGTAATGTATTGAGGCTCTAGTGTATTATACATACAGTAATTATCATTGTAGTAATGTATTGAGGCTCTAGTGTATTATACATACAGTAATTACCGTTGTAGTAATGTATTGAGGCTCTAGTGTACTATACATACAGTAATTACCATTGTAGTTATGTATGGAGGCTCTAGTGTATTATACATACAGTAATTACCATTGTAGTTATGTATTATACATACAGTAATTACCATCGTAGTAATGTATCAAGGCTCTAGTGTATTATACATAGAGTAATTACCATTGTAGTGATGTATTATACATACAGTAATTACCATCGTAGTAATGTATTGAGGCTCTAGTGTATTATACATACAGTAATTACCATTGTAGCGATGTATTGAGGCTCTAGTGTATTATACATACAGTAATTACCATTGTAATAATGTATTGAGGCTCTAGTGTACTATACATACAGTAATTACCATTGTAGTTATGTATGGAGGCTCTAGTGTATTATACATACAGTAATTACCATTGTAGTTATGTATTATACATACAGTAATTACCATCGTAGTAATGTATCAAGGCTCTAGTGTATTATACATACAGTAATTACCATTGTAGTGATGTATTATACATACAGTAATTACCATCGTAGTAATGTATTGAGGCTCTAGTGTACTATACATACAGTAATTACCATTGTAGTGATGTATCGAGGCTCTAGTGTATTATACATACAGTAATTACCATTGTAGTGATGTATTATACATACAGTAATTACCATCGTAGTAATGTATCAAGGCTCTAGTGTATTATACATACAGTAATTACCATTGTAGTGATGTATTATACATACAGTAATTACCATCGTAGTAATGTATCAAGGCTCTAGTGTATTATACATACAGTAATTACCATTGTAGTGATGTATTATACATACAGTAATTACCATCGTAGTAATGTATCAAGGCTCTAGTGTACTATACATACAGTAATTACCATTGTAGTGATGTATCGAGGCTCTAGTGTATTATACATACAGTAATTACCATTGTAGTAATGTATTGAGGCTCTAGTGTATTATACATGCAGTAATTACAATTGTAGTAATGTATTGAGGCTCTAGTGTATTATACATGCAGTAATTACAATTGTAGTGATGTATTGAGGCTCTAGTGTATTATACATACAGTAATTACCATTGTAGTATGTATTGAGGCTCTAGTGTATTATACATACAGTAATTACCATTGTAGTGATGTATTATACATACAGTAATTACAATTGTAGTAAGGTATCAAGGCTCTAGTGTATTATACATACAGTAATTACAATTGTAGTGATGTATTGAGGCTCTAGTGTATTATACATACAGTAATTACCATTGTAGTAATGTATTATACATACAGTAATTACAATTGTAGTAATTTATTGAGATTTCAGTGTATTATACATACAGTAATTACCAATATAGTAATGTATTGAGGCTCTAGTGTATTATATATACAGTAATTACCACTGTAGTAATGTATTGAGGCTCTAGTGTATTATACATACAGTAATTACCATTGTAATAATGTATCAAGGCTCTAGTGTACTATACATACAGTAATTACCATTGTAGTGATGTATTATACATACAGTAATTACAATTGTAGTAATGTATCAAGGCTCTAGTGTACTAAACATACAGTAATTTCCATTGTAGTAATGTATTGAGGCTCTAGTGTATTATACATACAGTAATTACCATTGTAATAATGTATTTAGACATTAGTGTATTGTACATGTGCCAAGGTTCTAGTTTATTACCTACAAACATAGACAGGTGCTTTGTTAATGCAGTAATATAACTGTTATAATAAAATAGTTGTATTGACTATACTGGATTTTTGTTGAATTTTTTCTTTCTGTGTTCAGCTGTTAATGAGAATAAACTATATATAATTATATTATTAGCATGCATTTGCAAAGGTCCAGCATTCTGTCTGAAACATCTGTAGGTTTTGTACCCAAATATCAAACAGAAAAGTATTAACAAAGTCTCGTGTTATAGGCATTTAGTCATCTCGACCAAGATAATGATTAAAATTCAAATAAAATTCAGGACAAGAATTATGCATAATTATATGTCTCATCTTTCCCACTTTGCTGATAAGGTTAAGTCCCAACCGTGAAATTAGCATGACAAAATACTTACAGTAAGATGATATCAGTAGCTTAGTCAAGTTTCTATTTAATTACCCGGTTCATATCAATAACACTATAAGTAGTGGATGCTATCATAAATTCTCAAAATTCCCATGTTTTTGCCCCAAATAGCAAAACCTGCAAATAAATTTACTCCAAATTTTAGTAAGCTCTTTAGTATGATAATATTAGCAACTACTGTAAGTTTCAATTGAATCCGATATCAGTGACTTAAACACTAAACACAAATTTCCATGTTTTTGCCCCAAAACAGCAGTTTACCTGCAAATTGTTCAGTATGATGATATCAGTAAAAACCCTAAGTTTCAATTGAATCTGATACCAGTGACACTATAAAAAGTGGACTTTAATGCAAATTCTCAAAATTCCCAAGTTTTTGCCCCAAAAAGCAGAACCTGCAAATTACTTCCCTCCAAATTTAAGTAAGATGTTCAGTATGATGATATTAGTAACTGCTTTAAGTTTCAATTGAATCTGATATCAGTGACACTATAAAAATTGGACTTTAATGCAAATTCTCAAAATTCCCATGTTTTTGCCCGAAAACACCAAAACCGATGACACAATTTCTTTTAAATTGAGGTCTAAGGTATTTAGTATGGTGGTTTGCGTAATGTGACCAACTTTCAATGCAATTGGATAATTTCAACACTGTGAAAAGTGGACTTTAACGCCAGAAAAGTAACACCTAAGCCTCGCTTTCTCCAATATAGTCAAGGCAAGACAAAAATTGTCATCTCTTCCAGGTACTTTTTAGTCAAAAACGTGAAGAGAGGTCATAAATTGTAGAGGAAGGGGATGGTGGTGTCAATTTGAACAATTTCCATTACTTGGGGATGTTTCAAACAAAATTAGTTGACATCCATTTGCTTAGTTCTAGAGAAGAAATTACTTACAACAAAATAGATCTTTGGGTTTGCCCCTCAGGCCCCTGGTGGGTTAGTCAAACCATGAGTACAATTTACCATCCCTGCTACGTAGAGATGCTACCAGTGAAAAGGTAAATAATAATTTTTGGCGCTGTCCCTCGGCTCCCTGGAGGGGGTAATGCATCCCCTAAATTTTGTACAATTTTGAATCCCTACCTCCCATGAATGTTTTTTCAATTAATTATGATTGTTGTCCAGTGCATAGTTTTACAAAAACAGTTATCAATTAAATAACAGAAATATGGTCAAATGAACCCCCTTTTGACTCAGCCCCCTGGGGAGTCAGCCAAACCATGAGTACATTTTTGTATCCATACTACCTAGGAATTCTACCAGTGAAATTGGATCGGTATCCATTGCATGGTTTCAGAGAAGTTGCTTAAACCAATATAGTAAATAACCATTTTCGACCTCGCCCCTCAGCCCCACCATTAGTACACTTTTGAGTCCTGAGCACCTAGGGATGCTTCCTGCCAAATTAGGTTGATTTCCAATCAGTGGTAATGGAGAAGTCGTTTAAATAAGTGTTGACGGACAAACAACTCAATCGTTACTAAATCTCAGCTTATTTTATACCAATACTTCAACCATTCAAGCTTGTGTTATACACTGGTAATATACAGCTGTGCTACGGTATAGTTGCTAATATTTACGAGGGTATCAATTTTGCTAAATTAACAAATGCATCAAAATTCACGACATTAACACAAAATTTTGTAGATTATGGCCATATCATCTAGGTTTCACAATTATTTTGTGATCCTAGAAATAAAACGAATAAGTTCCAGACAGATATATAATCATGAAATTTTACCTCAAGGAAATTTATTAACTGCTGTGGACCTGCGATAATCCAGACACCTTCGTTCCTAGACTGAGCCGTCCGGATTCGACTTTTCAGGACTGCTGAATTTTGTTTACCAGATCTAAAAATATGTCGCGCAAGAGTTATTTTCCTTGACTATATACACGGAGAGACGTTTAAATGACATCACATAAATAAATTTGGGTCTTTTTGTTTAGTTTTCTAATATAGTGATATTTTGTACAGCTGTCGACACTGGTGAGTTGCCCCAATATTTTTCTCTCTGCGTGGATGATTATTAGGGAATTTTGCTAATGAAAAATACGCTCCATTCCCAAAATGGAGTTCCGGAAACGGAATCTGAATTTCCGGACTGATGAGTACAAACAATGTGACGGAAATCTGTTTCCTTGCATTTCTGTCCGGATTGCGAGTTTTCCAAACTATCGGCGTCCGAATTATTGCGGGTCCACTGTATACAGTACATCTGTAATATGTGTCGTGTACAAGCAGCACCAGGAGAACTGATTGATTGGAGTCTTTAGTAATCGATGTGATATATACATATTTCATCATTTATTACATGTAATCTTATAAATGTAATAAGTACACTAATACTTTTTCATATTTATTTTCCTCATATTGTTTTCATATTAATGATCGTCACACAAGCAGCTCTGAAGTGTTGATGTATATAAATGTTGTATATCATTATTGTTATATGTTAACATGTCTGGACTGTAATATTCCTGTATTCTGTATATCACAACAGGTTTGACAATTAATTCCCCTGTATTCTGTACATTAAGTTTACTAAAAACAAACCTTGTTATTACTAAATTGAATAATTCCAAAACTTCATTTAGTTCAAGTACTTTGTCGGTCTTGGCCAACATCACACTTTGCATTCAAGTTCACTTAACTTGAATACTCGGATAACTAGAAGTTTTCTCAAGATTCCGCCGACTTTCCACATAACAAGGGTCAACAGTATACAAATATAGTAACAATGGTAAAATATAGGTTTTCATGTCTTCTCACTAGGAAGATAAAATTCACCGATCAACATCTCCAGTAACTTTTTACACAGATCTTTGTCTGACACGGGATCAGTCAGAGTCCTCTTCTGTCTAAACCATTAACAGTGCACTGGTTTCAGAATTACATATCAGGGACACAGGAATCTCCAACCAGTAGCAATCATACGTACAAAACTATCACTTGGAAGCTGACTTCAATCAACCACCAACCACCTTCAGTCCTCTCAACCATGTTTTGTAATACCGGGGAAACCAGTATCTCATGATAACAATTTAACAAAGTTTAAAACATTATCTTCATCGGCATCAAATTCTCATCTGGTCAAATCTTCAACAATTAATTCCTCCATGAAAAAATTTCTATCTGAAATGATAACAAAAACGAAACAAAGTTAGTTTATACAGTGAACTATAAGTAATTCACACCTTTGTGTGCATTGGCTTTGCTGGTCATTTGTCTGATGAAGGTGACAGGGTACACATCGTACGAGTCATTAAAATGTCACATTAATTGGTTGTGTGATATAATCTTTACACAGATCAACAGAGTTTTGTAGATGCCATTTCTCACATATGTTGATTCATTGGCAAAATATGCACACAATGGATTAATCACCACATTATAACTTGTATATGTTCATAATTCATTGTAGTAGACAACTTAATGGAAGGGAGGTAACTTGTGGACATGCCACAACAATTGAAGATGTTAACCAAGGGAGGTAACTTGTGGACATGCCACAACAATTGAAGATGTTAACCAAGGGAGGTAACTTGTGGACATGCCACAACAATTGAAGAGATGTTAACCAAGGGAGGTAACTTGTGGACATGGTACAACAATTGACGATGTTAACCAAGGCAGGTAACTTGTGGACATGCCACAACAATTGAAGATGTTAACCAAGGCAGGTAACTTGTGGGCATGGCACAACAATTGAAAATGTTCACCAAGGGAGGTAACTTGTGGACATGGCACAACAATTGAAGATGTTAACCAAGGGAGGTAACTTGTGGGAATGGCACAACAATTGAAGATGTTCACCAAGGACTGTTTCAGAACTATTCATATAGGAGGGGCAGGAGGCACTTTATAGAGACCCAACCATCCATCAAATATCAAAGGTGATTTGATATAAGGAATGATAGGCAGATCTTGTTTTAACCGTACCATCCATCAAATATCATAGGTGATTTTATATAAGGAATGATAGGCAGATCTTGTTTTAACCGTACCATCCATCAAATATCATAGGTGATTTTATATAAGGAATGGTAGGTAGATCTTGTTTTAAGGAATGGTAGGTAGATCTTGTTTTAAACCTACCACCAATCAAATATCAAAGGTGATTTGATATACGGAATGGTAGGCAAATCTTGTCTTAACCCCACCACCCATGACATAACATTAATACCATCACCTTCCCAACACGAGCAATAATGGAATAATCCTAAAAATTTTAGTCAGCATTATGTTGAATTGTTACCATGAAATTTTACATGATATAACTTCATGCCAGATAAAAGTTTGGTTAGGGTTAACAGAGCAAATTATTCAAAATATGAATATTCCATTATTTAACAGAT
Source organism: Mimachlamys varia (assembly GCA_947623455.1). NCBI lineage: Eukaryota > Metazoa > Mollusca > Bivalvia > Pectinida > Pectinidae > Mimachlamys > Mimachlamys varia. Next base: position 4,548,715 of record OX392533.1, read on the forward strand.
GTTTGTCCCCTTAGCTGTTACTTTGCCAACTATAACCTTCCATTGTATAACAGATGTTTGTCCCCTTACCTGTTACATAGCCAACTACTACCTACCATTGTATAACAGATGTTTGTCCCCTTATCTGTTACATAGTCAACAATTACCTACCATTGTATAACAGATGTTTGTCCCCTTATCTGTTACATAGTCAACAATTACCTACCATTGTATAACAGATGTTTGTCCCCTTAGCTGTTACATAGCCAACTATTACCTACCATTGTATAACAGATGTTTGTCCCCTTATCTGTTACATAGTCAACAATTACCTACCATTGTATAACAGATGTTTGTCCCCTTAGCTGTTACATAGCCAACTATTACCTACCATTGTATAACAGATGTTTGTCCCCTTAGCTGTTACATAGCCAACTATTACCTACCATTGTATAACAGATGTTTGTCCCCTTAGCTGTTACATAACCAACTATAACCTACCATTGTATAACAGATGTTTGTCCCCTTAGCTGTTACATAGCCAACTATTACCTACCATTGTATAACAGATGTTTGTCCCCTTAGCTGTTACATAGCCAACTATAACCTACCATTGTATAACAGATGTTTGTCCCCTTAGCTGTTACATAGCCAACTACTACCTACCATTGTATAACAGATGTTTGTCCCCTTAGCTGTTACATAGCCAACTATTACCCACCATTGTATAACAGATGTTTGTCCCTTAGCTGTTACATAGCCAACTATTACCGACCATTGTATAACAGATGTTTGTCCCCTTAGCTGTTACATAACCAACTATTACCGACCATTGTATAACAGATGTGTGTCCCCTTAGCTGTTACATAGCCAACTATTACCTACCATTGTATAACAGATGTTTGTCCCCTTAGCTGTTACATAACCAACTATTACCTACCATTGTATAACAGATGTTTGTCCCCTTAGCTGTTACATAACCAACTATAACCTACCATTGTATAACAGATGTTTGTCCCCTTAGCTGTTACGTAGCCAACTATTACCCACCATTGTATAACAGATGTTTGTCCCCTTAGCTGTTACATAACCAACTATTACCTACCATTGTATAACAGATGTTTGTCCCCTTAGCTGTTACATAACCAACTATTACCTACCATTGTATAACAGATGTTTGTCCCCTTAGCTGTTACATAACCAACTATAACCTACCATTGTATAACAGATGTTTGTCCCCTTAGCTGTTACATAACCAACTATAACCTACCATTGTATAACAGATGTTTGTCCCCTTAGCTGTTACGTAGCCAACTATTACCCACCATTGTATAACAGATGTTTGTCCCCTTAGCTGTTACATAGCCAACTATTACCCACCATTGTATAACAGATGTTTGTCCCCTTAGCTGTTACATAACCAACTATTACCTGCCATTGTATAACAGATGTTTGTCCCCTTAGCTGTTACCTAGTCAACTATTACCTACCATTGTATAACAGATGTTTGTCCCCTTATCTGTTACATAGCCAACTATTACCTACCATTGTATAACAGATGTTTGTCCCCTTAGCTGTTACATAGCCAACTATTACCTACCATTGTATAACAGATGTTTGTCCCCTTAGCTGTTACATAGCCAACTATTACCTACCATTGTATAACAGATGTTTGTCCCCTTAGCTGTTACATAGCCAACTATTACCTACCATTGTATAACAGATGTTTGTCCCCTTAGCTGTTACATAGCCAACTATAAGCTACCTTTGTATAACAGATGTTTGTCCCCTTAGCTGTTACATAGCCAACTATAACCTACCATTGTATAACAGATGTTTGTCCCCTTAGCTGTTACATAGCCAACTATAACCTACCATTGTATAACAGATGTTTGTCCCCTTAGCTGTTACATAGCCAACTATTACCCACCATTGTATAACAGATGTTTGTCCCTTAGCTGTTACATAGCCAACTATTACCGACCATTGTATAACAGATGTTTGTCCCCTTAGCTGTTACATAGCCAACTATTACCGACCATTGTATAACAGATGTGTGTCCCCTTAGCTGTTACATAGCCAACTATTACCGACCATTGTATAACAGATGTTTGTCCCCTTAGCTGTTACATAACCAACTATTACCTACCATTGTATAACAGATGTTTGTCCCCTTAGCTGTTACATAACCAACTATAACCTACCATTGTATAACAGATGTTTGTCCCCTTAGCTGTTACGTAGCCAACTATTACCCACCATTGTATAACAGATGTTTGTCCCCTTAGCTGTTACATAACCAACTATTACCTACCATTGTATAACAGATGTTTGTCCCCTTAGCTGTTACATAACCAACTATTACCTACCATTGTATAACAGATGTTTGTCCCCTTAGCTATTACATAACCAACTATAACCTACCATTGTATAACAGATGTTTGTCCCCTTAGCTGTTACATAACCAACTATAACCTACCATTGTATAACAGATATTTGTCCCCTTAGCTGTTACGTAGCCAACTATTACCCACCATTGTATAACAGATGTTTGTCCCCTTAGCTGTTACATAGCCAACTATTACCCACCATTGTATAACAGATGTTTGTCCCCTTAGCTGTTACATAACCAACTATTACCTGCCATTGTATAACAGATGTTTGTCCCCTTAGCTGTTACCTAGTCAACTATTACCTACCATTGTATAACAGATGTTTGTCCCCTTATCTGTTACATAGCCAACTATTACCTACCATTGTATAACAGATGTTTGTCCCCTTAGCTGTTACGTAGCCAACTATAACCTACCATTGTATAACAGATGTTTGTCCCCTTATCTGTTACATAGCCAACTATTACCCACCATTGTATAATAGATGTTTTGTCCCCTTATCTGTTACATAACCAACTATAACCTACCATTGTATAACAGATGTTTGTCCCCTTATCTGTTACATAGCCAACTACTACCTACCTTTGTATAACAGATGTTTGTCCCCTTAGCTGTTACGTAGCCAACTATTACCTACCATTGTATAACAGATGTTCGTCCCCTTAGCTGTTACATAGCCAACTATTACCTACCATTGTATAACAGATGTTTGTCCCCTTATCTGTTACATAGCCAACTACTACCTACCTTTGTATAACAGATGTTTGTCCCCTTAGCTGTTACGTAGCCAACTATTACCTACCTTTGTATAACAGATGTTTGTCCCCTTAGCCGTTACGTAGCCAACTATTACCTACCATTGTATAACAGATGTTTGTCCCCTTAGCTGTTACATAGCCAACTATTACCTACCATTGTATAACAGATGTTTGTCCCCTTAGCTGTTACTTTGCCAACTATAACCTTCCATTGTATAACAGATGTTTGTCCCCTTAGCTGTTACATAGCCAACTATTACCGACCATTGTATAACAGATGTTTGTCCCCTTAGCTGTTACATAGCCAACTATTACCTACCATTGTATAACAGATGTTTGTCCCCTTAGCTGTTACTTTGCCAACTATAACCTACCATTGTATAACAGATGTTTGTCCCCTTAGCTGTTACATAGCCAACTATTACCTATCATTGTATAACAGATGTTTGTCCCCTTAGCTGTTACATAGCCAACTATTACATACCATTGTATAACAGATGTTTGTCCCCTTATCTGTTACATAACCAACTATAACCTACCATTGTATAACAGATGTTTGTCCCTTATCTGTTACGTAGCCAACTATTACCGACCATTGTATAACAGATGTTTGTCCCCTTAGCTGTTACGTAGCCAACTATTACCTACCATTGTATAACAGATGTTTGTCCCCTTAGCTGTTACATAGCCAACTATTATCGACCATTGTATAACAGATGTTTGTCCCCTTAGCTGTTACATAGCCAACTATTACCTACCATTGTATAACAGATGTTTGTCCCCTTAGCTGTTACATACATTGTAGCCAACTATTACCGACCATTGTATAACAGATGTTTGTCCCCTTAGCTGTTACATAACCAACTATAACCTACCATTGTATAACAGATGTTTGTCCCCTTAGCTGTTACATAGCCAACTATTACCTACCATTGTATAACAGATGTTTGTCCCCTTAGCTGTTACATAGCCAACTATTACCTACCATTGTATAACAGATGTTTGTCCCCTTAGCTGTTACATAGCCAACTATTACCGACCATTGTATAACAGATGTTTGTCCCCTTAGCTGTTACATAGCCACCTATTACCTACCATTGTATAACAGATGTTTGTCCCCTTATCTGTTACATAGCCACCTATTACCTACCATTGTATAACAGATGTTTGTCCCCTTATCTGTTACATAGCCAACTATTACCTACCATTGTATAACAGATGTTTGTCCCCTTATCTGTTACATAGCCAACTATTACCTACCATTGTATAACAGATGTTTGTCCCCTTAGCTGTTACATAGCCAACTAATACCTACCATTGTATAACAGATGTTTAGTTCCCTTAGCTGTTACATAGCCAACTATTACCCACCATTGTATAACAGATGTTTGTCCCCTTAGCTGTTACATAACCAACTATTACCGACCATTGTATAACAGATGTTAGTCCCCTTAGCTGTTACATAGCCAACTATTACCTACCATTGTATAACAGATGTTTGTCCCCTTAGCTGTTACATAGTCAACTATTACCTACCATTGTATAACAGATGTTTGTCCCCTTAGCTGTTACATAACCAACTATTACCTACCATTGTATAACAGATGTTTGTCCCCTTATCTGTTACATAGCCAACTATTACCCACCATTGTATAACAGATGTTTGTCCCCTTAGCTGTTACATAACCAACTATTACCTGCCATTGTACAACAGTTGTTTGTCCCCTTAGCTGTTACTTTGCCAACTATAACCTTCCATTGTATAACAGATGTTTGTCCCCTTATCTGTTACATAGCCAACTATTACCTACCATTGTATAACAGATGTTTGTCCCCTTAGCTGTTACATAGCCAACTATTACCTACCATTGTATAACAGATGTTTGTCCCCTTAGCTGTTACAAAGCCAACTATTACCTACCATTGTATAACAGATGTTTGTCCCCTTAGCTGTTACATAGCCAACTATTACCTACCATTGTATAACAGATGTTTGTCCCCTTATCTGTTACATAGCCAACTATTACCTACCATTGTATAACAGATGTTTGTCCCCTTATCTGTTACATAACCAACTATTACCTACCACTGTATAACAGATGTTTGTCCCCTTAGCTGTTACATAGCCAACTATTACCTACCATTGTATAACAGATGTTTGTCCCCTTACCTGTTACATAGCCAACTATTACCTACCATTGTATAACAGATGTTTGTCCCCTTAGCTGTTACATAACCAACTATTACCTACCATTGTATAACAGGTGTTTGTCCCCTTATCTGTTACATAGCCAACTATTACCTACCATTGTATAACAGATGTTTGTCCCCTTAGCTGTTACATAGCCAACTATTACCCACCATTGTATAACAGATGTTTGTCCCCTTAGCTGTTACAAAGCCAACTATTACCTACCATTGTATAACAGATGTTTGTCCCCTTAGCTGTTACATAGCCAACTATTACCTACCATTGTATAACAGATGTTTGTCCCCTTAGCTGTTACATAGCCAACTATTACCTACCATTGTATAACAGATGTGTGTCCCCTTAGCTGTTACATAGCCAACTATTACCTACCATTGTATAACAGATGTTTGTCCCCTTACCTGTTACATAGCCAACTATTACCCACCATTTTATAACAGATGTTTGTCCCCTTAGCTGTTACATAGCCAACTATTACCTACCATTGTATAACAGATGTTTGTCCCCTTACCTGTTACGTAACCAACTATTACCTACCATTGTAAAACCGATGTTAGTCCCCTTATCTGTCACAAAGCCAACTATTACCTACCATTGTATAACAGATGTTTGTCCCCTTATCTGTTATGTAGCCAACTATTACCTACCATTGTATAACAGATGTTTGTCCCCTTATCTGTTACATAGCCAACTATTACCTACCATTGTATAACAGATGTTTTTCCCCTTATCTGTTACATAGTCAACTATTACCTACCATTGTATAACAGATGTTTGTCCCCTTATCTGTTACATAGCCAACTATTACCTACCATTGTATAACAGATGTTTGTCCCCTTACCTGTTACATAGCCAACTATTACCTACCATTGTATAACAGATGTTTGTCCCCATATTTGTTACATAGCCAACTATTACCTACCATTGTATAACAGATGTTTGTCCCCATATTTGTTACATAGCCAACTATTACCTACCATTGTATAACAGATGTTTGTCCCCTTAGCTGTTACATAACCAACTATTACCTACCATTGTATAACAGATGTTTGTCCCCTTATCTGTTACAAAGCCAACTATTACCTACCATTGTATAACAGATGTTTGTCCCCTTAGCTGTTACATAACCAACTATAACCTACCATTGTATAACAGATGTTTGTCCCCTTATCTGTTACATAGCCAACTATAACCTACCATTGTATAACAGATGTTTGTCCCCATATCTGTTACGTAGCCAACTATTACCTACCATTGTATAACAGATGTTTGTCCCCTTATCTGTCACATAGCCAACTATTACCTACCATTGTATAACAGATGTTTGTCCCCTTATCTGTTACATAGCCAACTATAACCTACCATTGTATAACAGATGTTTGTCCCCATATCTGTTACATAGCCAACTATTACCTACCATTGTATAACAGATGTTTGTCCCCTTATCTGTTACGTAACCAACTATTACCTACCATTGTAGAACAGGTGTTTGTCCCCTTAGCTGTTACGTAACCAACTATTACCTACCATTGTATAACAGATGTTTGTCCCCTTAGCTGTTACATAGCCAACTATTACCTACCATTGTATAACAGATGTTTGTCCTCTTATCTGTTACATAGCCAACTATTACCTACCATTGTATAACAGATGTTTGTCCCCTTAGCTGTTACATAACCAACTATTACCTACCATTGTATAACAGATGTTTGTCCCCTTATCTGTTACAAAGCCAACTATTATCTACCATTGTATACCAGATGTTTGTCCCCTTAGCTGTTACATAGCCAACTATTACCTACCATTGTATAACAGATGTTTGTCCCCATATTTGTTACATAGCCAACTATTACCTACCATTGTATAACAGATGTTTGTCCCCTTAGCTGTTACATAGCCAACTATTACCCACCATTGTATAACAGATGTTTGTCCCCTTAGCTGTTACATAGCCAACTATTACCTACCATTGTATAACAGATGTTTGTCCCCATATTTGTTACATAGCCAACTATTACCTACCATTGTATAACAGATGTTTGTCCCCTTAGCTGTTACATAGCCAACTATTACCTACCATTGTATAACAGATGTTTGTCCCCTTAGCTGTTACATAGCCAACTATTACCTACCATTGTATAACAGATGTTTGTCCCCTTAGCTGTTACGTAGCCAACTATTACCTACCATTGTATAACAGATGTTTGTCCCCTTAGCTGTTACATAGCCAACTATTACCTACCATTGTATAACAGATGTTTGTCCCCTTAGCTGTTACGTAGCCAACTATTACCTACCATTGTATAACAGATGTTTGTCCCCTTAGCTGTTACGTAGCCAACTATTATCTACCATTGTATACCAGATGTTTGTCCCCATATCTGTTACATAGCCAACTATTACCTACCATTGTATAATAGATGTTTGTCCCCTTATCTGTTACATAGCCAACTATTACCTACCATTGTATAACAGATGTTTGTCCCCTTAGCTGTTATGTAGCCAACTAGCTGTTACGTATCCAACTATTACCTACCATTGTATAACAGAGGTTTGTCCCCTTAGCTGTTACGTAGCCAACTATTACCCACCATTGTATAACAGATGTTTGTCCCCTTAGCTGTTATGTAGCCAACTAGCTGTTACGTATCCAACTATTACCTACCATTGTATAACAGATGTTTGTCCCCTTAGCTGTTATGTAGCCAACTAGCTGTTACGTATCCAACTATTACCTACCATTGTATAACAGATGTTTAGTTCCCATCCTCTTCCACATCACTGTTCTGATTAGCCGCATTATTGGCTGTAATAGAGAACAAAAAGTTTCAATGTAGGAAAGAGCTACTCATAGCAGAGAAATGATAAAGAACTATGTACATTGTATACAGTATAATACCATCAGCCTGCAGGTAAAACCATCTACAGCTATTGTCCACTTTTTGTGACAGGGAAGAAATTAATATCCGTATATTTTATTACCTGTGAGATATCAAATTCTATCAATTTGATAAACAATACCTTCCACACAGTGTGAAAAAATCAATTTTCGATATCAACCAATCAGAATGGTACTTAGCATAAACTTCATTGATCAAAGCCTGAGATTTTCTGTAGTAGTAGTAATGGAATGAGGGGCTATTTTAATACATCCTTGCTTTAAACACGGCATTATTCAACTTTATCACATAACTGACCTGTTCAGTCATGTCATACGGCCATGTCATAAATATGGTATTACACACATTAAATAACACTATTGTCATGTGATTGTCTCAGTAGTGAAAATCTTACTGTGAAAGTAGAAATTTGCCTTTCTTATAGAGAATGAATTTGAGAGTTTTGGTGTATTCTCATAAATATTAGTCATGGGATAAATAGAATCTTACACACGTGTCACGGAACATGGTTTATGGTTTACCTATTGAACATGATATAGATTTTACTCGTATCATAGAATATATCAATGTCTTCACTTATGCTTTTAACTCCTGAAAAACACTTTTTCTACAATACTTGTGAAATATACCTGGTATTCAACTGGTAACCATTAACTATGTTTACTTCTAAAAGTAAAAACTGAAGAAAATGATGACAATTACCGGGTACCACATAATTCAAGATCTAGTTTGTCCACTTGATCTAAATGATAAGAGGTATGACAGAAAACAAGCCTATAAAACATATGATAAACACCACTTAGTGGGGACTTACCCATCTCCTGTTTGTTTCTACGGTATTTTTCCACCTGGAATGGAAACAAAACATTTGGGCTCACTCAGTTTATGTATGTGCTCTTTCCTTCTCTCCCAAGTAACAGAGCTTTCACAATAGTGTAATAGTTGATTTTTTACCAGTTCATTACCTTTCCATCAAGTAACAGAGCTTTCATACAAGTGTAATAGTTGATTTCTTTATCTGTTCATTACCTTTCCATCAAGTAACAGAGCTTTCATACAAGTGTAATAGTTGATTTCTTTATCTGTTCATTACCTTTCCATCAAGTAACAGAGCTTTTATACAAGTGTAAAAGTTGATTTTTTTACATGTTCATTACCTTTACCCCAAGTGACAGAGCTTTCCTACAAGTGTAATAGTTGATTTTTTACCTGTTCATTAACCTTACCCCAAGTGACAGAGTTTTCATACAAGTGTAATAGTTGATTTTTTACCTGTTCATTAACCTTACCCCAAGTGACAGAGTTTTCATACAAGTGTAATAGTTGATTTTTTATCTGTTCATTACCTTAACCCCAAGTGACAGAGCTTTCATACAAGTGTAATAGTTGATTTTTTATCTGTTCATTACCTTAACCCCAAGTGACAGAGCTTTCATACAAGTGTAATAGTTGATTTTTTATCTGTTCATTACCTTTACCATCAAGTAATTATATATAACAGAGCTTTCATACAAGTGTAATAGTTGATTTTTTTATCTGCTCATTACCTTAACCCAAAGTGTAATAGTTGATTTTTTACCTGTTCATTACCTTTACCATCAAGTAACAGAGCTTTCATACAAGTGTAATAGTTGATTTTTTTATCTGCTCATTACCTTAACCCAAAGTGTAATAGTTGATTTTTTACCTGTTCATTACCTTTACCATCAAGTAACAGAGCTTTCATACAAGTGTAATAGTTGATTTTTTTATCTGCTCATTACCTTAACCCAAAGTGTAATAGTTGATTTTTTTATCTGCTCATTACCTTAACCCAAAGTGTAATAGTTGATTTTTTTATCTGCTCATTACCTTAACCCAAAGTGTAATAGTTGATTTTTTACCTGTTCATTACCTTTACCATCAAGTAACAAAGCTTTCATACAAGTGTAATAGTTGATTTTTTACATGTTCATTACCTTTACCCCAAGTGACAGAGCTTTCATACAAGTGTAATAGTTGATTTTTTTATCTGCTCATTACCTTAACCCAAAGTGTAATAGTTGATTTTTTTATCTGTTCATTACCTTTACCATCAAGTAAAAAAGCTTTCATACAAGTGTAATAGTTGATTTTTTTATCTGCTCATTACCTTAACCCAAAGTGTAATAATTGATTTTTTATCTGTTCATTACCTTAACCCAAAGTGTAATAGTTGATTTTTTATCTGTTCATTACCTTTACCACCAAGGAACGAGACTAACAATGTCAATGTTTTCTTTATACATTGGGGATAAATTGATATCAGTTAACCTTATCCATATGCATATTACAACTGTCTTACTGAATTTCAGACTTTGATACATGTATAAAATGTTTCCCTTTCCCATTTAGATTTCTAAAGTCATATCTCACAAATTTTCTATCAAAATCAAGTTGACAGCCCCAAAGTCTGAGAGACCTACAGCACACAATAACTTCAATACAATTTAATCTTATATTAGGGAAATAGGATTATGTGTTACCTTCAATCACTCAGGAACACCTGCCCATAGAAACAAAGTTTATCCCAGAATTTACCCAAAGGTAGGCCATAAGCAGCATTTTATGAGATTTCTATTCAACATATTAACAACTCTATTTAAATCCAGCTGAGAAGTACAGACCTAAATGAAACATGCCTAGACTGGTGTGTTTAACTGATGTATAATACTGTATTATGTAAACAATCTACAGACTACCATTGGTTCTACAGTATTGTTGAGATGACTTGTCACTAACGGATAACGTACCGTTTCTTCATGTTTATCCCTGCTTTTGCGTATTTCTATTGCCTCCTTTTCAAGCTTCTCCTTGAGTGCATGCATCCCCGACTCTGAGCAGACGATGTGGGCCTCCACATTTTTGGTACCACTATTGAACTTTATGTCAATCTTTGACCCTTTTGCAGCTAACTTTCGCAGCCGAACCCCTCTCCTCCCAATAAAATTTCCAACATCTTTTTGACGCAGAGCCGACAGGACCATGACCTCCGTGTTTTTTTTCTTTGTTTGCGGGTTTGTGGAGATGGGATCCATGAGGCTACAGTGGTGGTTCTGTAGGAGCTGCTGTAGGATATAAAGGAACCTGCTAGAACTCGTCTTGCTGTCTTTTAACACGTTCACTTGTACCAGTCTGTCTCGGAAAGTTTTCAGAAATCCATGGAATTCCTCACATGGGTCCTGCTCCGCTATGAAGTGGTCGAAGTACGGTTTGGCTGCTGTTATGTTTTCTGTTGGAATTGCTGCCCATCTTTCTTCTAAAACTTTACGTATGTATTCATCTTTGCTGCCAGCATCACCTGCAATATTTGAGAAGACAGATAAAATTTTTCACATTGAAATCTGAACAGTAAACAAGACATCTAGAGGACCTGTATTCTTATATGTTATTTGTGACATCATCAATAAACTCTTATAATGGCTTTCACAGGATCTTGATTTTTGAAATCCACACTAAAGGGGGTATACTATAGAACTGGGTACCACAAAATCAAAAGTACCACAGTATACCACAATATTTTGGCAAATACTGCAGTACGTACAACGGTATACCAACTTGTTTGAATGTTTGAGCTAGCTTAAGGTCTCTGGCTGTTTTTGTTCTGAAGCCAATCAACAAGAGGCCTGTCATAAGTTTCTCTTTGTGTTATCCTCTAGTATTGTTTGGGTGAAGTTATGTTTGTCCTAGTTGATCAGCAAACTTATAGGAAATCATAATTAAACCATATTGGAATTCATAGCAAATAGGTCTTTGATAAGTTAAATGAAAGTCCCTATAAAACCAGTACAGGACTAATGTACCACGGTACGTACCATGACAACTTTATACCACGGTATGCCAGTGTAAAAGATACAATGATTAGGTTGCCTTACAAGCGTGAGCTGTACGGAATTTCCCTTTGTCTAAGTGGTAGAGCATCGGGCTGAAGAGTAAAGGGTCGTGGGTTCAAGCCCCAGCAACAGCACGATCTTTATCACTTTTCCTCGTCCTATTACAAACTGGTGCCGATGACCCTTCCTGTTTCAAGGAGGGGAAGCCTTGGCGGGGAGTCAAAGAACCTGGGTTGGAGATTTAGAAAAAAAGCGTGAGCTGTAGGGAATTTCCCTTACAGCTCAGTCGGTAGAGCATCGGGCTCAGGAGAGTAAAGGGTCGCAGGTTCAAACCACCCAGCCCTATTGATCTGTAACAATGCATTACATGTAGACCGACAGTATTATAAAAAGCTGATTATACCACGGTATACCGGTACAGGACTAATGTACCACAGTACGTACCATCACAACTTTATACCACGGTATACCAGTACAGGACTAATTTACCACGGTATGTTCCATCACAACTTTATACCACGGTATACCGGTAAAACTGCCCAGCCCTACTAATGTACCACGGTACGTACCATCACAACTTTATACCACAGTATACCGGTAAAACTGCCCAGCCCTAGTATACTATGTTGTTTTGCATTTGCATGCACAATGATCTTTCCGACAATAGCAAGTTCCATAATTTTGCTACATATACCATTAGAAATAGTATGGCTTTAGCTTTCTGAGATCAATTTAGGACCCTCTTTATAAATGGGAGAGACAGGGGTTGTTTTCCACTCAGTTGGTATTTTCCTGATGTGACTTTTGAAAGAAAGAATTGGTACAATGTTATTAGCCAGTTCCTTCCTGATTTTGTGGTCTGAGATTGTAAGAACCAGTAGTTCTATCTGGTTGAGACTTTCTAATAATTTCTGAATACCTCTTACTACAAAATTAGGCATAACTTGATACCGTGACAGAGACAGAAGCTCAGCCAATGTGCCAACACTAGTAAATTAATATCTTCTGGGTTAGCTTTTGATACTTTGTAGATGTAAAACGGATGTATTAAGTAATACGTTGTTTCTAATACAATTCTCTCTCTGGATTCGACCAGGTTTGAGATACAAGTATTGGTTACATCATAGGAACCGAGCAATATGTCAGTTATTGTACGAGAGGGGCGGTGCTACTTCTCGAGCGCGGAGTGCGAGAGAAGTTAGCTCTGCCCCTCGAGTACGATAACTGACATATTGCGAGGTTCCTATGATGTAACCGACTTGTCGCATAAAGTGTCACGTAACAATTTCTTGTGAAAATTTTGTCATTATAAAAAAACATTACAATATATTGGACTTAGTCTCAGACCAGTTTTGGCACATGATGACAGACGATCTGGACGATCAATAGTGATCCGAACCTAAAGTTAACGGAATGTTTGATTTTTTTTATACTATACTGGCGATCAAAGAGAAGCAAGAAATACTTATTATAACTGCATCCCGGAATTCGTTCAAAGTAAGCCTGATATTTCCGAAAAATGTGTTTAAACTGCCTTGCATGTACCTTTTAATTTCAAAACGGTTCATGCGGAAAGTTTACGTTACAAATCAACTTACAATACGAAAGATGAACATGCCAGTAACACAGGGGCCTGAGAATTAAGGCTATTTGAGGGGGCATATTTAAATTGATCTACCACACCATGACCCCCCCCCCCCCCCCCCCAAAAAAAAATAAAAAATTAATCTTAACCATCTTAGTTAAGTTCCAAAACTAGCTGGATAAAATTGTCATGTTCCTGTGGTCTGTATTGATTTTTTTGCAACAATGTTGCAGAACGTTTGGTAAGTCTGTGTGTACTTTTAGTTATATCCCACGGTGTCCATTGGCCATGTTTCACTTTCATTAACTGACAAATGAGAGTTCCGAATTCTATTGTACTCGGTCAAGGGGAGGAGCCTCACTAATACCATATGGTATTAGTAAAACTGTGAAAAATTAGTTGGTTATACCATAGCTAGATCACAGGAAAAGTGATACGTCTATGCGACAATATATATATATCATGTGATATATATATATATATTGTACATATATATATATATGTGTGTACTTACGGAGTACCACAAAGCATGAGTACCAAAAAAAATGATATACAGTATGAAAAAAGCTGCTACAACCTTCCAGGGCCCAGTTGTTCAAAAGATGATTAGCTTAATCAGTGATTAGTGGAAATTTTAATTATCCTGTAACTTTAAAATGAAACAATAGATTTAATTACAACTTTGCAGATATCAAATATCTAATATTGTTAATTTACTTACAAAATTTTAAGATTGTAACTTGTATATTGACAGAATTATTCTAGATTGAAAAATGTCGTTAAATAGTGATTAGGCTAATCACCCTTTGAACAACTGGCCCCAGGTATCATGTTTATCTACAAAGTACTGGTCAGCAGAAATCTCTTATCTAAACAATGCTAATTTAGGCCATTTTTGTCCAAATTTACCAATGTTAGTCAACTACCCATTTGTATACATGCTCAGACTCCTATTTGTATCAAATGACTGCCAAATTATGGGACTTATATTGTTCTGGAAAGTTGCTTCTCTAAAACAACACATTGAATTTTGTCTAAATTAAAAAAAAAAAAAAAAAACTTCTGTAGCAAATCTGGAGCGGATGACCGATCAATTGATTAAGTGTCCATCTAGAGTTTGTCAGGTCCTATGTTTGACCCCCGGTCTGGCCGTGCATTTTCCTCTCCTGTTACATTATAGGCCCAACAAAATATATCCACAAAAGGTGGTATAGATCGAGTCTTGTCTGTTTCTTGGAGGTCCAAAGAATTTGTTATAGGTGGGAGGAATGTAGCGGATCTGGACTGGATCAATCGTTCACACCCAGAGCGCTCACTTGGTTGAGTATCCATCTAGAGTATGGAAGGTCCAAGGTTTGATCCCCAGTCTAGCCAACATTAATACATATAAGATGTCTTAATCCGCCTGATTGTATAGGCAGACCTGTCAAGTTCCTCGCCATGATAACCTCTAAAATTGTTAGATTATGTCTGGCCATAGGACACGCATTGATTTAAATGATAAAACTAGCAATAGATAATTATATATATTGACAATATATATACATGTAGGACTCAAACAACTAAATCAGCCTATCACGAAGTGTTTCATACGTTTATAGTCTCTACTGAAAATTTGTCCCAGCTAAATACAGTGATTCTTAGTAATTTAAATAGGTTATAGTTTCTTAGTAATTTAAATAGGTAATAGTAAGTTGACTTACATTGTACATATTCTGCATTGAATGAAATCCATAGATATTTAACTTTACAAAAATGTATACTTTTGGAAGATTTTGATATGTGATGGCGGATTGATATGGGTTTAAAAGTCAGAGGGTTTTCACATCCCATTTCACTTGTTTGACATTCAAGTTTCCGGTTGTCCGAAGCAGACAAGCTAAAATGCCACCAAACTCCTATAAAATGACATTTGAATCCAGGCAGTTGTGACTAGTGTTGAACATCAAATATTGAAGTTATCAGCTTGAAAGCTTAGTAATAACATATAGTTAAGTATAGTTGTGAGAGTCCCAGGCCTATAGGTATTTATCTGGTCGTGCATTTTTCCTCTCCTGTTAAGTCTATTATTTTTGAAAAAATGCTCTCGAGACAATCGATAGAAAATAAACTTGAAAATGTTTGAATGACTATTTTACAGTCATATTCACATAAACAAACTCTAACAGTAAATATTATCCCGGACCCAGTGCTCGACCATCCAACATTGTGGTCCTCAACAACCATTCACAGGTACTAGCCTTGTCTGTCAAACACCTATAGCTACTAATTGTTTATCTGTTTATAGTCAATAGTGCCTGCTAACTTTTGAACCATTTATAATTTAACGCACCTGTAGTATCAACCTTACATGTGCAGATAATTCTTGGAATTCTTTTCAGCTCTTCCATCTGTAGACTTCCATGTAGTCTGTTTGTTATAAAGTGGAATTTGGCTCGCCAGCTCGTATCATGACAGAGACAAAAATTAGGCACGTAACTTGCTTCCTCCATTTTGTGTCAATTTCGTAATCAATGAGACGCTTGTCACAGACAGTTTTACCTTATGAGGCAAACACTTGTGTGGTCAAGATTTTCTACTTTCGTTTTGATCGAAATACGGTTAGAGATTTCTAGAACATAATTACGATATGATGCACACGACAATTTTAACATATATAGTTTAAAACCTTTAAGAATACCCTGATGTCAAACTTTATCAAATACCCAGTCTGTTACACTGCTGTCAATTACAAATGTACATATTGAATATCTTGATATCAAACTTCATCAAATGACACGCCTGTTATATTAAATTCAAAATTAAGTCAAAATTAATCAAACTTCAAGCCTGTTACACTGATGTCAAACTTCATCAAATACACAGTCTGTTAAACTGAAGTCAAATATCATAAAATGCCTAGTCTGTTAAACTAAGTCAAACTTCATCAAATGCACAATCTGTTGTACTGCTGTCAACTTCATGAAATGTCAAGTCTGTTATACTGACGTCAAACTTTCACAAAATATCAAGTCTGTTACACTCATGTCAAACTTCATCAAATGCACAATCTGTCGTACTGCTGTCAACTTCATGAAATATCCAGTCTGTTATACTTCATCAAATGCCCAGTGTGCTGTAAAGGTGTCAAACTTCATCAAATAGACATCAAACTTCATCAAATACCCGGTCTATTACAAGAATATCAAACTTCCTCAAATTCCCAGTCTGTTACACTGATATCAAACTTCATCAAATACCCAGTCTGTTACACTGATAGCAAACTTCATCAAATGCCCAGTGTGCTGTAAAAGTGTCAAACTTCCTCAAATACAGACATCAAACTTCATCAAATATCCATTGTGCAATACTTATATCAAACTTTATCAAATACCATGTCTTTTACACTGATATTAAACTTCATCAAATACCCAATCTGTTACACTTATATCAAACATCATCAAATACCCAGTCTGTTACACTGATTTCAAACTTCATCAAATGTCCAGTCTGTTATATTGATATCAAACTTCATCAAATACCCAGTCTGTTACATTGATATCAAACTTCATTACTTGCCCAGTCTGTTATATTGATATCAAACTTCATCATCAAATGCCGAGTGTGCTGTACGGGAGTCAAACTTCATCAAATACAGATTCCTTCTGTTATACTGATGTCAAATTTACGTCACCAAATACCTATCAATTATTATCACATTTAGTTGATGTGTTTTAAGATGTTTTAAATGTTTATGAATAAGCACCTATTCCAACAAGAGGTCCAGAGGGCCTGTATCGCTCACCTGTATACATTGGTATCTAAGTAATCATGACAAAATTTTCTTTTTGGCTTGCCCCTCAGCCCCCTAGGGTGTCAGTACCACCATTAGTACAATTTTGAATGTTGAGCAGCTAGGGATGCTCCTGCCAAATAAGGCTGATTTCCAATCAATGGTTATGGAGAAGAAGTCGATTAAACCAATATAGCTAAATAACCCTTTTTGGCCCCGCCCCTCAGCCCCCTAGGGGATCAGTCCCACCATGAGTACAATTTTGAATCCTGGGCACCTAAGCATGCTTCCTGCCAAATAAGGTTGATTACCAATCAGTGGTTATGAAGAAAAAGTCACTTATATCAATATAGCTTAATACTTTTTTATGGCCCCCACCCCTCAGCCCCCTAGGGGGTCAGTCCCACCATGCGTACAATTTTGAATCCTGAGCACCTAGGGATACTTTCTGCCAAATAAGGATGATTTCCAATCAGTGGTTATGAAGAAGAAGTCGCTAATATCAATATAGCTAAATAATTCTTTTTGGCCCCGCCCCTCAGCTCCCTTGGGGGTCAGTCCCACCATGAGTACCATTTTGAATCCTGAGCAGCTAGGGATGCTTCCTGCCAAATAAGGCTGATTTCCAATCAATGGTTATGGAGAAGAAGTTAATTAAACCAATATAGATTTAATAACCCTTTTTGGCCCCGCCCCTCAGCCCCCTAGGGGGTCAGTCCCACCATTAGTACAATTTTGAATCCTGGGCACCTAAGCATGCTTCCTGCCAAACAAGTGGTTATTAAGAAGAAGTCAATTGTTGACGGACGGACGACGGACGACGGACGGACGCCACGGTATGGCATAAGCTCACCCTGGTCCTTTGGACCAGGTGAGCTAATTAAAAGTGTGTCGCAAACCCCAGGGCCAAATCAAAAACCATGATTGTGATCATCTCTTTATGCCCAGTAATTGTATGTATAGTTTTGGGGTGGGGATCTCAACCGTGTAAAAGTTATGACTCAGGGGTCAAATTAAAAGTGTGTGGCAGACCCCAGGGCCAAATCAAAAACCATGATTGTGATCATCTCTTAATGCCCAGTAATTGTATATGTAGTTTCGGGGTGGGGATCTCGACCATTCAAAAGTTACGACTCAGTAGTCAATTTGCAAGGGTGTGGCAGACCCTTGGATCAAATATGAAATCATGATTGTGATTGTCTCTTAATGCCGAGCAATTGTATATATAGTTTTGGGGTGGGGATCTCAACTGTTTAAAAGTTATGACTCCGAAGTCAATTTACAAGGGCGTGGCAAACCCTGGGGTCAAAACATAAACCATGATTGTGATCATCTGATAATGCCCAGCAATTGTATATATAGTTTTGGGGTGGGGATCTCAACCGTTTAAAAGTTATGACTCAGGGGTCAAATTAAAAGGGTGTGGCAGACCCCAGGGCCAAATCAAAAACCATGATTGTGATCATCTCTTAATGCCCAGTAATTGTATATATAGTTTTGGGGTGGGGATCTCAACCGTTTAAAAGTTATGACTCAGGGGTCAAATTAAAAGGGTGTGGCAGACCCCAGGGCCAAATCAAAAACCATGATTGTGATTATCTCTTAATTCCTAGTAATTGTATATGTAGTTTTGGGGTGGGGATCTCAACCATTTAAAAGTTATGACTCAGGAGTCAAGTTTCAAGGGCGTGGCAGACCCTGGAGTCAAATATAAAATCATAATTGTGATTGTCTCTTAATGCCCAGCAATTGTATATATAGTTTTGGGGTGGGGATCTCAGCCGTTTAAAAGTTATGAGTCAGGAGTCAAGTTGCAAGGGCGAGGCAGACCCTGGGGTCATATCTAAATCCATGATTGTGATCGAGGTTACCAAAACATTTGTATAAATTTGAATTCAAGCAACCTTTGGATTCTACCACTAGAATATAGATGTCATACATTGCTTAGTTTCAGGAAAGAGATCATTTATACCAATATTGTCTAATGTGCCCCTTTTGGCCCCACCCCTCAGGCCCCTCCGTGATCATAATCATATAATTTTGAATCCTAATCCCATAGTGATGATACCAGGCAAATATGAATAATATCCATTGCTTGGTTTCAGAGAAGAAGTCATTTTTATCATTATAGCCAAATTGACTCCTTTCGGCCCCGCCCCTCAGGCCCCTGGGGGATCAGCCCCACCATTTATACAATTTTGAATCCACACCCCATGGTAATGCTACCAGGCAAATATAAGCGATATACATTACTGGGTTTCAGAGAAGAAATCGTTTATATCAATATAGCCAAATTGACCCCTTTTGACCCCGCCCCCCAGGCCCCTTGGGGGTCAGCCCCACCATTTGTACAATTTTGAATCCCCACTCAATAGTGATGCTACCAGCCAAATATGAGCGATATATATTACTGGGTTTCAGAGAAGAAGTCGTTTATATCAATATAGCCAACTTACCCTTTTGGCCCCGCCCCCCAGGCCCCTGGGGGGTCAGCCCCACCATTTGTACAATTTTGAATCCCCAACCCATAGTAATACTAC
Source organism: Mimachlamys varia (assembly GCA_947623455.1). Taxonomy (NCBI): domain Eukaryota; kingdom Metazoa; phylum Mollusca; class Bivalvia; order Pectinida; family Pectinidae; genus Mimachlamys; species Mimachlamys varia. The sequence goes on from OX392533.1 coordinate 4,568,702, forward strand.
CAGCCAAATATGAGCAATATACATTGCTCGGTTTCAGAGAAGAAGTCGTTTATATCAAATAGCCAAATTGACCCCTTTTGGCCCCGCCCTCCAGGCCCCTGGGGGGTCAGCCCAACCATTTGTACAATTTTGAGTCCCCACCCCATAGGGATGCTTCTGACCAAATTTGGTCAAATTCCGATCAGTGGTTATAAAGAAGAAGTCAATTGTTGACGGACGGACGACGGACGACGGACGACGGACGGACGACGGACGCCACGGTATCGCATAAGCTCACCTTGGTCCTTTGGACCAGGTGAGCTAACAAGAATTACGCGTAATTATATGTGTCGCCTTTTCCGTTTTGTCAATAGTGATAGTGTTCGTAGAGTCATAACTCACCTATATACCAAATTTGATTGAAATCGGACAATATTGAAATTTTGACCAGTCAGTGGCAAAGAAATGGTGTCCATTTTGTTGAATCATGAAACGGAAATTGCGATAGTTTTTGTACAGTCCTTATACACTTACATACCAAGTTTGAGTAAAATCGGACAATATCAAAATTTTGACCAATCAGAGGCCAGGAAATAATGGCCAATTTGCAGAATCATGCAACCAAAGTTGCAATTGTGTTCGTAGAGTCATAATACACCTATATACCAAACTTGAGTGAAATCGGACAATATCTAAATTTTGACCAATCAGTGGCAAGGAAATAGCCAATTTGCTGAATCATGAAACAGAAGTTGTGATAGTGTTTGTAGAGTCCTAACACACCTACATACCATTTTTGAGTGAAATCGGACAATATCTAAATTTTAGCCCAGTAGGCTGGCTCTACTTCCCATGCTTCTTCTATGATTGAAGTTTGGTTGATGTAGCTTTTATACTTAGTCAGAAACAGCCTAATATGCAAGAGCTAAACGCAAAACTTTAACATTGTAATTCCAGAAATTTGAGATTTTTACCCCCAAAAAGCAGAAATCCAGGATTATTTTTAGCCCAGTAGGCTCTACTACCCATGCTTCATCTATGATTGAAGTTTGGTTGATGTAACTTTGTCAGAAACAAGAGCTAAACGCAAAACTTAAACTTTTTGACGCCGCCGCCGTCGCCGTCGAAAAAGTAACCCCTATGTGCCGCCTTTCCGACATCCGTCGGAGGCGACACAAAAATCAGGTGAGAACACGTTCAGATTTGTTACAAGAATGTTTTATTATGAAACATTAAGACCAAAAGTCTTACAAACTTGTTCACAATAAAAAATCAATCATCGGACAAAATAATAATAATTTTCATACAACAAATAGATGCCATCAACAATCATAACGTAACCATTTCAACAGATCACTTGGACACTTGTCTAGCACTTAACAACTTATATCAGAGATGCATGTGTAAGTTGTAGTTCATAACAAAAGAATAACAGTAACTGCTACTTATAGAACTACATACTGATAAAGAGTTGATTTATGAATATAAATAAATAATAAAAAAAGTCTGTTAATTATCCTTGAGTAATTACCAGGTAGTGGCTGCAGCCTGCGCTTATCAGGAAAAACAACTCTAATCATAAGTTTATAAATAAAGGTATAAATACTATGGGGCTGGATTGTGACAAGTCCCTGGCATGATTAAATTATGACCATATTTTATAAGAGCTCTGTAGACAATATACACAAAGACTGCATCAATATTTTCACATTACAAAATGGACATATTTTCTGTCACAGTAAAGCCTATACAGCTCTGCAGACCATATCCAGTCATGTATATTAGCACTGTCAAAGAATTGTAATCATGTACCCACTTTAGAAGTAGTCAAAAATCAATCTGGTAAGGAGGATACCCAGTAACTAGGACTGGTAAGGAGGATACCCAGTAACTAGGGACTGGTAAGGAGGATACCCAGTAACTAGAGACTGGTAAGGAAGATACCCAGTAACTAGGAACTGGTAAGGAGGATACTCAGTAACTAGGGACTGGTAAGGAGGATACCCAGTAACTAAGTACTGGTAAGGAGGATACCCAGTAACTAGGACTGGTAAGGAGGATACCCAGTAACTAAGTACTGGTAAGGAGGATACCCAGTAACTAGGACTGGTAAGTAGGATACCCAGTAACTAGGACTGGTAAGGAGAATACCCAGTAACTAAGTACTGGTAAGGAGGATACCCAGTAACTAGGACTGGTAAGGAGGATACCCAGTAACTAAGTACTGGTAAGGAGGATACCCAGTAACTGGGGACTGGTAAGGAGGATACCCAGTAACTAGGACTGGTAAGGAGGATACCCAGTAACTAGGACTGGTAAGGAGGATACCCAGTAACTAGGACTGGTAAGGAGGATACCCAGTAACTAAGTACTGGTAAGGAGGATACCCAGTAACTGGGGACTGGTAAGGAGGATACCCAGTAACTAGGACTGGTAAGGAGGATACCCAGTAACTAGGACTGGTAAGGAGGATACCCAGTAAATAGGGACTGGTAAGGAGGGTACCCAGCAACTAGGGACTGGTAAGGAAGATACCCAGTAACTAGGGACTGGTAAGGAGGATACTCAGTAACTAGGGACTGGTAAGGAGGATACCCAGTAACTAAGTACTGGTAAGGAGGATACCCAGTAACTGGGGACTGGTAAGGAGGACATCCAGTAACTAGGACTGGTAAGGAGGATACCCAGTAACTAGGACTGGTAAGGAGGATACCCAGTAAATAGGGACTGGTAAGGAGGATACCCAGTTACTAGGGACTGGGCACACAAGTTTGTGACATGTTGGTGACGAAACAAGTTAAGAGCTCTGTAGATTATCTACCAATATCAAATAAGGAAGAGACATTACTGATAGAGAGGATTGTACTAATCAGAGAACAGCTTACCCAGTAATTACAAAATGGTAAGGTGATTTGGGTAGCAAGCACAGATAAAGTATACAGCAGTTTTATTAACAAATTGTGCTGCCTCTAAACATACATGTATCAATAACAATCATCACACAATTTCTCAGAATATCTGAAGAAAAAATAAAAAAAGTAGGACAGATCACATCCTGTTGATGATATCAGTGAAATTAAAAGTTTGACAACAAACTACTTAGTATGTTATACATATATAAAAAAAAATGAGAGTTTTGATATATTTTTTCATAAATGTAAGTTATGTGATAAATAGAATCTCACACTCATGTCAATGTAACATGGAATTTATTAAACTTGTTAAATATTTAAATATGTCACAAGCCTTTAAATTATTGAACTTGTTTGATAAATTCCTTATTACATCAAAACGAGTGTAAGATTCTCTATCTTGTCAACTTTTACTACATTTAAATACAAGAGGCCCAGAGGGCCTGTATTGCTCACCTGGATACATTGGTATCTAAGTAATCATGATAAAATAATTTCTTTTTGGCTCGCCCTTCAGCTCCCTAGGGGTCAGTCCCACCATTAGTACAATTTTGAATTCTGAGCACCTAGGGATGGTTCCTACCAAATAAGGTTGATTTCCAATCAGTGGTTATGGAGAAGAAGTCGCTTAAACCAATATAGCTAAATAACCCTTTTTGGCTCCGCCCCTCAGCCCCCTAGGGGATCAGTCCCACCATGAGTACGATTTTGAATCCTTTTCACGTAAGCATGCTTCCTGCCAAATAAGGTTGATTACCAATCAGTGGTTATGAAAAAAAAGTCGCTAATATCAATATAGCTAAATACTTTTTTTATGGCCCCCACCCCTCAGCCCCCTAGGGAGTCAGTCCCACCATGCATACAATTTTGAATCCTGAGCACCTAGGGATACTTTCTGCCAAATAAGGCTGATTTCCAATCAGTGGTTATGAAGAAGAAGTCGCAAATATCAATATAGCTAAATAATTCTTTTTGGCCCCGCCCCTCAGCTCCCTTGGGGGTCAGTCCCACCATGAGTACCATTTTGAAACTTGAGCAGCTAGGGATGCTTCCTGCCAAATAAGGCTGATTTCCAATCAATGGTTATGGAGAAGAAATCGATTAAACCAATATAGCTTATAACCCTCTTTGGCCCCGCCCCTCAGCCCCCTAGGGGGTCAGTCCCACCATTAGTACAATTTTGAATCCTGGGCACCTAAGCATGCTTCCTGCAAAATAAGGCTGATTTCCAATCAGTGGTTATGAAGAAGTCGCTAATATCAATATAGGTAAATAATTTTTTATGGCCCCACCCCTCAGCCCCCTAGGGAGTCAGTCCCACCATGAGTACAATTTTGAATCCTAAGCACCTAGGGATACTTTCTGCCAAATAAGGCTGATTTCCAATCAGTGGTTATGGAGAAGAAGTTGCTTTAACCAATATAGCTAAATAACCCTTTTTGGCCACGCCCTCAGCCCCCTAGGGGGTCAGTCCCACCATTAGTACAATTTTGAATCCTGGGCACCCAAGGATGCTTCCTGCCACATTAGGTTGATTTCCTATCAGTGGTTATGGAGGAGAAGTCGTTTAAACAAAATGTTGACGGACGACGGACGGACGGACGACGGATGCCACGGTATGGCATAAGCTCACTTCGGTCCTTCCGACCAGGTGAGCTAAAAATCATATAAAGAAATGAAGTTGGAAATTGTGACAATGTGATGGGGCAGAATACAAATGGGGTGAAGGGGGGGGGGGGACATTTTACTGAAGAATCAGACATATGAAAATGAGCATATCTAAGGACTATTCCAGTAAAACATCTACCCCACCCCAGGACTCCAGGTTTTGTTAAGGGGAACCATCCATAGAATTTATTTAATGAATTACATAGTAGTAACAGGAAGGAAATCCAGCTCCATCGTTTGTATAAACTTGAATCCCAGCAGCCACCGATATAGATATAAGTCATACATTGCTTAGATTCAGAATAGAAGTCATTAATATCAATAAAGCCAAGTGGACCTCTTTTGGCCCCACTTCCAGGCCCCCCCCCCCCCCCAGAAATGTAGTGTAGCGTAGTGAATAATGTAGTGTACCAGTGGTAATTGAAGAGTTATTGAGGATCACAGTGCCAGCAGGAAAACCCTGATTAACAAGAGGACTTTTTGTTTGATTAGAGGTCAAGAATACTATTGCATATCAAACTATTTAACCAAGAAAGTCATACCTTGTATTGTAACAAATTAAAGACAGAATTCATATTTAACGTGTGAAAACAAAATTCTAGTACATGTATTAGAAAACCAAACAAAAACTGATGACAATTAATGTTGATGAGAATGATTTTTCATTAACTACTGAGAGAGGAACTCCCTCTCTACGGCAGCAGCCATTTCATCATCAACCGACCCGATCGATTCACCAGAGTCCGATTCACTTGCACTGTCTTCTGCAAAAGCTTCCACAGTCTTTTCAAATTTGTCAAGTTCATTCTCACTTTCTTCTCCTCCTTCAATATACACATCAGCAGGATCTTTTTCATGACAGGGACTGTTTTCATTAGAAGTTGACTTTCTACCTTTGGACTTCCAACCCCTCGGGAAATCCCCAGTCATACTATCTTCACTCGTTGATTCATGTGCAGACTCTGAACTCAACACTTTGGATCGAAATCTAGCATCCCTTTCCTCATCATCTTCATCTGATTCATCGCCGTCTGACTCATCCATGATTTCCTCCACCTCCTTGTCCATACAGGCAATGTCGTCATCCGAGAAGGCATACAAAGGATTGTAACTGGCAGAGAATCTCTCTTCTCTTTTGCTTATAGTATCAGCTGTTTTTGGTTTTTTCTCAGATCGTTTAGTTTTGTCCTCATCAGATGGTTCATCACTGTCCTCTGCTTTCCGTTTTGAGTTTCTTGACTTTTGACTGAACACTTCTGGGCTGTTGCGAGAGGAGAAAGGACCAGTTTCTGTCAGTTGAAACAATCGCTCGTCTACTTTCTCGTACCTCTCTGCACAGTTCCACAGCCAACTAGGCATCACAATATGGACTCCTTTAGCTTTCTGAGCAGTCCGTACTTTGATAGTGCCTAGCAACGCTGCAACTACATGTGTAGTGGCATCAGCGTTGTTTTCAACTCTCGGTACGAAGCTTGTCTGAATGTTTGCCCCTAAAGCTTTCGCTACAATGTAAGCCCTGCTTTTTTCTGGTGGTATATTAGTGGGGAAAACTCCACTGAACACAATGTTACACCCCTTCAGCACCTTCCGTTTCACATAGGGGATGATGTTTTTGAGATCTGGAGATTCAGTTTTGTCTCTAACAGTTTTGTTCTTTAGTTGGTCATGCAGATCATAAAAGGCCTTGTGGATGCGTGTTAGGATCTCCTCCAGATACATGAGGTAGTCATCGTCATCATCCCATTCTATCTCCTCATTACCACCTTCCTCCTCCTCTTTTTTACCATCAGCTTCCTCACTGTCATTTTTCTTTGTTTCTGTATCTGTTTTATCATTGACAGCTTCGGCGTCTGCTGTTGGCGAGTCCTCACCTTTGCCGGTGTCATCTGTTTCTATCTCAGGTGTTTCACAGTTTGATTCTTTTATCTTACCAGAATCCTCAGTCACGTTCGTATCACCAGTTCCAGATTTCTCATCCACTTCAGTAACATCTTTTATCCCTGGCTTGTCCGATGTGACCTTGACCTCTGTATCGCCTGATATCAGGTTATCTCCCTTTGTATCTTTGTCACATTTACACTCTTCCTTGGCCTCTTTCTTGTTGTCCTCTTTGGAGTTTGACCTTGACACCCTCCTGACCTTATGTGTTAGAGGTTCACTGTCTTTCTCTGTCTTCGCCATTCCTGGCGGAGCGTTGATGTCAGCGGTACCCTGGAAGAACCTGTAGGGTTTCACATGGATCAGGTTTGGAGAGAAGTTCCACACGTCTTCTCTGTCGTCAATGATGCACACCATGTAATCACCACAAGGAAATAAAGCCCTAGAAAATGACCAGAAAACACTATCAATACATAACATAATTAAAATCAGACCTTCCAAAACTGCACCACAACCCTACACTGTCATAACTAGATGAAATCAACCTGTCTCATGGCAATAAAAAGAACAAACAGATTATCTAACATTACAGATAAAATATTTACTGCATGCTTGACCAAAAGTAAACTTTTCACTTTAAACAGGCAATGCTAAGACAAGTATGGGATCAATCACAATATATCATTGAGTTATTTATTAGTTATTTACTTGAGGTTTGCTGTCTTTGTATTTTGGTTGAAACATTCGTCCCTGGATAAGATGCGGTGGGAGAAGTACTTTCCCTCTGGATCAAGGAAGCGAGCTATGGTGTGGGCATACATACGAACACCGAACGTGCAGATATGTAGCTCGTACATCTTGGATACAGTTTCCAGGAAGTGTAGAGTCTGAGGCCTTATACGTGTGTGGTACCACATTTTGGAATTCCCATGTGGAAGCTGGAAATGGTTTACATCCTGAAAACAGTAAAGGATGTCACATAACAACATGGAAGATACACTTCCCTAACACCAGATCAAAACTTCTGCAATCTAAATTGAAATGCCTGACAACTTCATCCCATTTTCTATCCTTAAATTTTCGTTTAAAAAGCATTAATTCATATAAACAAGAGGCCCATGAGCCTGAACTGTCTCCTGAATTTTAAAATTGAAACAATTGAATATTAACACATAAGAAGCCTCTCCATGGAGGTAGTTGTGTTCATAGGATCATAGTATATCTACAAACCAAATTCAATTTAATTAAATTTAATATCTTAACACATAAGTTGTCCCTCAATGGAGGGTCATTTCATAAAACAGGAAAGAGAACCTATAGTCACAAGATCCTTTCATCTATGAAGAATATTTTATTTGAATACATCCGAGTATGAAGAAAATTGTTGAAATTTTAGCCAGTTTGAGTGCTTTTGTCCCAATCTCTCATGCCCCTAGGGAGTTATGACCACATAATTCACAAATCTATTGCATATTTGCCCATGGAAAATTCCTGTTAAATTTCATTAAAATTGAATCAGGGGTTTTTGAGAAGTCTAAAATGGACGATGAACGAGGATGACAGACAATGATTGCAGGTGGCCTAAACAGCCAATTTTACAGATATCAACTCTCAAGATCATTAATATAAATTGAAAAAAACAAAGACTTGTTTCGTTTCTTACAGTATGATGACCAGTGAAGGATTACCTTTAGATTGGCAGGAATATTATCGTTCGTGGTGTGAATAAGAGTCTGATCCAGATCCACCAGGAGAACCAGTTTTCTGTTTTTAAGTAGTCTTTCTTCATCTGCTTTCCCCAGCTCAAGGGCTTGCTGCAATCAATAGTAAAACCACTGATTACCAACAGTATTGTACACTTAGATTCCTGCTAATGATTCAACAATAATTCACAACAAAAGCAAGAGGCTTCAATTGCTCACCTGATTTTAATTGTTTAATTTTAAAAGAGAACTTTGATACAAGCTACAGGTATTAACATAGATTTAAAGACTTTAGACACTTTTAACCCCTGTGACCTTGAAAGTGAGCCAAAGTCATCATTTGAACACCTTTTGTAGCCCTTCAACCTGGCATATTACTGGCCCAATTTCAAAACTCTAAGCCTTTCTGTTAATGAGAAGTAGTTGAAAATGTAAGTTGTCTATGATGGATGACAGAAAGCAGACAATGGACAAAAGACAAAGTCTCAGGTTAATGTTTTAAAGTTTCCTTTTGATCTTGAAGTTGCCTTTGACCTTTTACTTTTTTTGTGGGATGTATATTTAGTAACAGAAATAGCTATTGACAGTTAAGACAGAAATCAATTACAGATAGCACTGACAGAACTTACCTCCTCACTGACGATCAGCTCTGGAATGCTGTGGATCATAGCTACAGATGCTGATACTGGAGCTCGTCGGTCGCCTGACAAACCAGCCTCTCTGAAATGGAATTAAAACGTATATTTATATCATTATGAAAATGAAGAAGACTATTTAGGTAATAAGAATCTGGCAATAAAATGTGTATGCTAGTATACACAGATTCTTTAGACATTTTACTTTCAACACGATCCTTTGATTAACATATGAATTCATGTTATGTACTTTTCTCTCATTTCTAGGTGTGTAATACTGGCCTGTCTAGGGCAATACACCTATGATCGCTGTGGTTGTATTACACACCTACCCATGCAATACAGCCACCGCGTGACGTCACAATGGCGCAACAATGTCGTGACGTCACGAGTTCGGTAAAATCTGATGCCGAAAAAAGAAAATTTGCGACGTGATGAAATTAAAACCTTTCAAGATATTTTAATCGTGTTCATTACAAAGCTGAGATTATTTTTTTTGCGCAAACTACGTTTGCAAATATGGGGTATGCTCGATCTCGCTGTATCATTTGTTTTCGTCAAAAAAATTCCAGGAAAAATTTGATATTTTCAAAATGGTGGCCAGTCAAAAGTATTTTCATGGTTTTTAAACTTATTCGGGTAGTTGAAATGAGAGAAAAATACTCTTTCATGACCAAAGGTGTAAGATAAGGAAATTCCACCCTCGGGACTTTCAAATTTGGCATTTCCCTATCTTACACCTCTGGTCATGAAAGAGTCTTATAGTACGTCACCAATGTAATATACATCTCCCGTGTATTACACATCTCCCGTGTATTATACGTCTCTCATGTAACATACTGTATGTCTATGATGTAAAATATGTCTATGATATAATATATTTCTCCAATATATAAAACGTCTATGATGTAATATACATTTCAAATGTAATATACGTCTATGATGTATATACTTCTACGATGTAATATACAGATACAGTAAATTGTGAAAAAGGAGGAAACACATTTTAAAAAGGTTTTAATGGGAAATTAAAAAAATTTACAGTGTTTTTCCTGCCTATATAACTGAGTACGCCAAACGACCCCATTCCCAATGCGTTTTAGTGTTATTTTTTCCCAAAATCAACTTCAAAATTCCCAATTATTTTGACTTTTCAAAATCCGGAAAAAAGGACACGCACATGATGTTATAATGAATAAAAAATCATTAAAAGAAATATCAGTGAGTGAGTCTATGACTCAGACTCGACTCGCCATGTAACTCCCAGTTCTTTGTTTTCATTGTTTACCATACCATAAACCTAAATGATACACTGTGCACTGTAAAATTAGTTAGCATGGAACATTTAATGAGTGTGGTTGGGTTTAAATTTTTTCCCAATTTATTACCTGTTCACGCTAATTTTTTTCCCAATTTGGCAAATTGAATTTTTCCAAAAATACCCAGGAAAAACACTGAATTAACATTACAGCCAAATTATCAAAAGGAGGAATTCCTCGTTTTAGAGGATTTTCATCCCTGAATATACGTACTCCCTCAAATCTGCACCACAGTCGGCACACATGTCCTTCATCACTGTAGGGTGGGTACAGGACTGTAACTTCAACAATGGACATCTGAAAATGAGAAAGAATCTTATTAATATTTACAAACTGTTGTAAGGCAGGATTATGCTAATTGTCTACGACATTGGAGAATGCATTGTTGTTACAACTGCTGTAAGTTTTCAGAGTACTTGAATGTAAGTAAATTTTGGATTATCTTTAGGATGGAGTGGACAAATCATGACACATACCAGTGCATTAAATAGCAGCTTTTAGTACATCACGTGACTGAATACTGCCTTCCCATTGGCTACACACATGGGTACTATGAAGCGATAGTGCACGCTCACCCGGGCACTATCAAATTTGGCGCGATGTTCAACGTGAATCTATTATGACGACACTAATGAGTGACGACACTATTACGTCGTGCTACTGTTCTCCTTGAAAATGGCCGACTCTGGAAATGACCAAAAGCGAGTTTTGGTGCATACATGTGTATCTAATGGCAAGGTGATGTACTAAACCCATTATGGCCCTGTTGAGAGGGCACTATTGTCTCATAGTATTGTCTCGTGATGAGATAGTGCCCTCGCCTTCGCCTCAGGCACTATTCCATCCCTCGACAATACTATGAGGCAATAGTGCCCTCTCAACAGGGCAATAATAGATAAATAGTTTCCAGTGAACCTGGCAATATACAAATGTTACTTTGTTGTTATATAAGGCATACAATACAAATGTAATGTCTAGCTAGGTATATGAGGGGGAAATACTGCCTAACTGGCAAGTTAGCTTTTTCAGTCATGCGGTATAACCCGGGGACCCCCTCGCGCTAGTTAATCAACAGATTCCCAGGCCAAGTGTTGGGACAAGACTTCTCGGATGGGGAATAATGTAATGTCTAGCTAGGTATATGAAGGGGAATTACTTCCCAACTGGCAAGCTAGCTATTCCAGTCATGCGACATAACCTGTGGACCTGGTCAAGATATATATAGTTAAGCAACGGTGAGCGTGGTTAGTAGTTGGATGGGTGATTGCCTGCATGTTACAGTTGTTGGTAACTTAGAGACTCTGTGTGGTCATGTAAGGCCAGTTCCCGGTGGTTTGGGAAGGTGCATTGATACACAGAGAAGAACCTACAGATTCCCAGGCCAAGTCTGGTGGAGAGCTTTTCTGAAAATATGCGTTGGTGGAGTTGGCCTTTTGGGTGACACTTTAAGTAGCGTTTGCATAACAGGCGGAAATGGTACCATTGGCATGTTAAAAGAACACACCTGGACTGAACTATAGACAGAGCAAAAATTCTACAGCTTCAGAGAATAAATGACAATATTGTTCTTCTTTCACTCTTCCCTAAACTATATCATGTACCTTAAAATCTGCAACTGGATTGACAATGTTAGAAGATTAATGCTAACTAGCGATAGTCAGCAATTTAGTTTTCATCAGGTAATTAAAGTCTGGAAAGGAAAATACTACTGAAAACCCCTGATCACAGCAAGTGTCAGCTGTAATCGGAATATGTTGACAGGGAAACATCACTACAGTGGCGGGAAGGAGGTTTAACTGGGTAATGGTGCAGGGAAAGAAATAATATTAAGGCTGTCTTTAGTGGAGGTGATATGTCTGAAGGAGAGCAAGTGGTTTTATTTGCATGGTTCTGCTGTCTGACGGAATAAGGATGGAGGTTGTGGGTAGAGCACAAAGATGTGGACAGTTTTAAACATGAGAACGAGGCATGCTCTGAGGTGTAAACATGAGAACGAGGAATACTCTGAGGTGTTAACATGAGAACGAGGCATACTCTGAGGTGTAAACATAAGAACGAGGAATACTCTGAGGTGTAAACATAAGAATGAGGCATACTCTGAGGTGTAAACATAAGAACAAGGCATACTCTGAGGTGTAAACATAAGAATGAGGAATACTCTGAGGTGTAAACATAAGAACGAGGAATACTCTGAGGTGTTAACATAAGAACGAGGAATACTCTGAGGTGTAAACATGAGAACGAGGAATACTCTGAGGTGTAAACATAAGAACGAGGAATACTCTGAGGTGTAAACATAAGAACGAGGAATACTCTGAGGTGTAAACATAAGAACGAGGAATACTCTGAGGTGTAAACATAAGAACGAGGAATACTCTGAGGTGTAAACATAAGAACGAGGCATACTCTGAGGTGTAAACATAAGAATGAGGCATACTCTGAGGTGTAAACATAAGAACGAGGAATACTCTGAGGTGTTAACATGAGAACGAGGCATACTCTGAGGTGTAAACATAAGAACGAGGAATACTCTGAGGTGTAAACATAAGAATGAGGCATACTCTGAGGTGTAAACATAAGAACGAGGAATACTCTGAGGTGTTAACATGAGAACGAGGCATACTCTGAGGTGTAAACATAAGAACGAGGAATACTCTGAGGTGTAAACATAAGAACGAGGCATGCTCTGAGGTGTAAACATAAGAACGAGGAATACTCTGAGGTGTAAACATAAGAACGAGGCATGCTCTGAGGTGTAAACATAAGAACAAGGAATACTCTGAGGTGTAAACATGAGAACGAGGCATGCTCTGAGGTGTAAACATAAGAACAAGGCATACTCTGAAGTGTAAACATAAGAACGAGGAATACTCTGAGGTGTAAACATAAGAACGAGGAATACTCTGAGGTGTAAACATGAGAACGAGGCATACTCTGAGGTGTAAACATAAGAACGAGGCATACTCTGAGGTGTAAACATAAGAACGAGGCATGCTCTGAGGTGTAAACATGAGAACGAGGCATGCTCTGAGGTGTAAACATGAGAACGAGGCATGCTCTGAGGTGTAAACATAAGAACAAGGCATGCTCTGAGGTGTAAACATAAGAACAAGGCATGCTCTGAGGTGTAAACATGAGAACAAGGCATGCTCTGAGGTGTAAACATGAGAACGAGGCATGCTCTGAGGTGTAAACATAAGAACAAGGCATGCTCTGAGGTGTAAACATAAGAACAAGGCATACTCTGAGGTGTAAACATAAGAACAAGGCATGCTCTGAGGTGTAAACATGAGAACGAGGCATGCTCTGAGGTGTAAACATAAGAACAAGGCATGCTCTGAGGTGTAAACATAAGAACAAGGCATACTCTGAGGTGTAAACATAAGAACGAGGCATACTCTGAGGTGTAAACATGAGAACGAGGCATACTCTGAGGTGTAAACATAAGAACAAGGCATACTCTGAGGTGTAAACATGAGAACAAGGAATACTCTGAGGTGTAAACATAAGAACGAGGCATACTCTGAGGTGTGAACATAAGAACAAGGCATACTCTGAGGTGTAAACATGAGAACAAGGCATGCTCTGAGGTGTAAACATGAGAACGAGGCATACTCTGAGGTGTAAACATAAGAACGAGGAATACTCTGAGGTGTAAACATAAGAACGAGGAATACTCTGAGGTGTAAACATAAGAACGAGGAATACTCTGAGGTGTAAACATGAGAACGAGGCATACTCTGAGGTGTAAACATAAGAACGAGGAATACTCTGAGGTGTAAACATAAGAACGAGGAATACTCTGAGGTGTAAACATAAGAACAAGGAATACTCTGAGGTGTAAACATAAGAACGAGGAATACTCTGAGGTGTAAACATAAGAACAAGGAATACTCTGAGGTGTAAACATGAGAACGAGGCATACTCTGAGGTGTAAACATGAGAACGAGGCATACTCTGAGGTGTAAACATAAGAACAAGGAATACTTTGAGGTGTAAACATAAGAACAAGGCTTGCTCTGAGGTGTAAACATAAGAACGAGGCATACTCTGAGGTGTAAACATGAGAACGAGGCATACTCTGAGGTGTAAACATAAGAACGCGGCATACTCTGAGGTGTAAACATAAGAACGAGGAATACTCTGAGGTGTAAACATAAGAACAAGGAATACTCTGAGGTGTAAACATGAGAACGAGGCATACTCTGAGGTGTAAACATAAGAACGAGGAATACTCTGAGGTGTAAACATAAGAACAAGGAATACTCTGAGGTGTAAACATGAGAACGAGGCATACTCTGAGGTGTAAACATAAGAACGAGGCATACTCTGAGGTGTAAACATAAGAACGAGGAATACTCTGAGGTGTAAACATAAGAACAAGGCATGCTCTGAGGTGTAAACATAAGAACGAGGCATACTCTGAGGTGTAAACATGAGAACGAGGCATACTCTGAGGTGTAAACATAAGAACGAGGAATACTCTGAGGTGTAAACATAAGAACGAGGAATACTCTGAGGTGTAAACATAAGAACAAGGAATACTCTGAGGTGTAAACATGAGAACGAGGCATACTCTGAGGTGTAAACATAAGAACAAGGCATGCTCTGAGGTGTAAACATAAGAACGAGGCATGCTCTGAGGTGTAAACATAAGAACAAGGCATGCTCTGAGGTGTAAACATAAGAACGAGGCATGCTCTGAGCTTGAGATGACAATTATAAAGTGTGAGCCATTGGAGGCACTAAATGTACATGTGTAGCTTAGAATTGACCTTTAATGTTCCACACTATGTAGAGTTAACTAGATTTTAGACTCTACGAATAGCTGTGCTCAAGCAGGTTCCTTTTGTTAGTGATAGGTGGCCTCATCACATTTATTAGGGTTGAAAACTTATAGTTCAGCTGCCAGTCGTCTTCCAATATATGTAGCTTGTCCAAGTCTTTGTGGAGTTTCTCTGTGTCATATTTATGTGTAATGGAACTGGAATTTATTGATCATCGGCGACCAAGTAGCTCAGTGGTAGAGCGTTCGTCTTCATTTCGGAAGGTCTCGGGTTCGAACCCCAGTCTGGCAGCTACATTTTCTCTTTCTCCTGTTACAATATTGGCAAGCTTGACAGCCACTGTCTTAAGCATTGGGAGTACGCTTAGAAAGAGGATACCCAAACTTAATTATTAGCTTCCGGAGCGAAGACTTGGAAAAAAGGAGGAAGGAAATAATGTAGCGAAACCGGATTGATTGATCATTGACAACCATGCAGGTAGCTCAGTGGTTAAGTATTCGTCTAGAGTTTGGAAGGTTCAAAACCCGTTCTGGCCGCTACATTTTCTCTTTCTCCTGTTACAGATGTAAGCTTACTGCACTGTCACTAAGAACAATATCATTATTATTAGTGGTCCAAGTTCTGTTCCCTGATGTCTCTTAGTGCAGAACAACAACATAATAGTTGTAGTTTTTTTTGTGAAGAGAAATGGTTAAAATGATCATGTGAATTACGTTACAAATATGAGAAATTAATCTAAACATTTTTTTTTCAAATAGACCTAATGTAACCGACGACATGAATTATACCCTGGTTCCAAGAATTCGCCTTCCTTCGCCAATATGTCAACAACTGTCCCCACTTCGGAAGCCTTTATTTTAAGTCCCTTTGAAGTTTCTGTATCATAGATACACAAGACAGCACCATGAGAAACTTTGTAACCCTTTCGCACTTTCCATTTTCCTATTTTGATAGCACAATCGCGCGGAGCGCAAACTTCCATGGAGGACTCCATTTTGCAACTCCGCAGAAAATATCATATGATTTTTTTATCACGTTATATAACTTAATAATAAAATCAGAATAATATGAGAATAGTGAAATGTAATTTTAATTTTTAGTGATTGATAAGATTCGTAGTCGTTCTGCAATTGCAAAAATATTTTTTTCGAATATTGACCAATCGTACGGGCAGGAAATCTGAGCTCCGCAGTCTAGCGCTAAATTTGAGTTTGATGTTTTGAACGTGGATTGCCAGCACTGTAAACAAAACATTCATGAAGAAAATGACTAATTCGACAAGTGTATTTCAAGCAGTTGACATACTTTACTACATATGGTTTGATAATTTTGTATATCGTAATTAAAAATACGATAACAACGTCGAAATATAGACAGTACTGTAGGCCTTATATCCCTGTCTCGGCAATATCGGCCCACAGTTGCACGCAAAGACTTTTTAATTGATAATGTTTGACTAAGTCGCTGGGTGTGAATATACACACCCTGCGGCTTTAAGCCAAACAATATCAATATTCGTTGTGTGGTCGCGATCGGCCCATCAAAATGATCAATGGTTGACATCTTCAACTTGTTGAAGTTGGTCATTACCATTTAGAAGGCATTTATTCCACAGGTGGTTGGGGTTAGATATTTTATACAGTAATACGAGGCTATATAGTACATATATACAAAATATAATATCTAACCCCGAGCACCTGTGATTTATTCTTGTAAAAGGCAACAATAATATTACATGATATCGCATTTGGATGGGCACATTTCCACATGCATTTCCAAAGATTGAATTATTACTTTAATTTCGATTCGCATTTGAAATATCCTATAACCGTCGTTTGTGTTTATTGATTATTCTTCACCTTGGTTGCTTGATCTCTCCAATCATATAAATGAGGGAGATTTGTATTGTCAGTCACATAGCGGAAATCGTAAATGCGCATTAGAACTACATAAAGATAGCCAGTACACTAGTACTATTACATTTGAAACAATATGTGAACCAGTGGTTGAAGTACAGTAATACGATAATATTTACATCCTACGTACAGTAGATTCAAAACTAAAAGCTTAAGCCGGTTATACGGTTTAGTCCGAGACGGTTATCTGGTTAGAGTTTTTGCTAACTTTTCCAGCACTATATAAAATATGCTAAATTTTACCGACCTGTGCATGGGTCGCTGTTTAAGCTGTGTTTTGAAATATGTAACGTTTTCTATAACATTCAAATTAAATAAATAAGGTATCAATGGAAAGAAAAGATGTTTTTCTACTTACCTACATTTTAATCAAGTCACAGAAGGTCGTAAACTTACTGTCACCACCTATTTCTTTTAAACAAGTTTCAGACATCTGTTTGAAATTGTGGGGCGTTGCGAGATCTCAAGAGAGTTTCTTTCTGAAATATCTAATTTGGATCACATGACGTTGGACGGCAACCATATTCAAACAGATGTCTGGAACCTGTTTATTTTTTGAAAATGTGTGGGGACATATATCGACAGTTGAGTAATAAGTCACTGAACCATTACGAAGGTAAAATGTAGAACTTCTGTCTAGTGTTTGTAATGTAGTTCGCATTGTTTGTTTTGAGTGATGGTGTTGACACAGTGTTTTTGCTACCTTGATTTTGCAGCAGCCTGTGGCTGATTGATTTAGGAAAATATAGTAGAATTTTCAAATAAATTCGGAAAATATTCTTGAATTTTGCTTCATATTGGGAATATACCACAAATTTTGACTGAGGGAAACAGCCTTTAATTGGCTGTAAAAATGGGTAAACAAAATCACTGCTGACAACAAATAAGCCACGTCTTTCCTGACAGTATGCATCTTTGAATCATAGCGTGTTGTACAGTGTATCTGGTGTTTGAATGCTACGTACAGCTTTCATTTTTACAGAAAAACTAAAAGCTGAAAATGACGGGTGGAGCTTCTGATCAGACACCAACTAACAACATTACCAAGTCCCAGGTGTCCCACAGTATCAGGAGAAGTACCCGGCGCTACACGCCGTATGGTAGGACACCTCAGAGCAGGAAAATCACAGTCACAGGTAAAAACTCATTCTAGTCATAAAGCCATCCTCGATATCCAAATGGTTATATACTCTGGAGTGTTGAGGTAATAGAAGCTAGTCTAACCCCCAAACTAATATCAATTAATCTTATCAAAGACTGGGTCATACTTATCTAGCCTTCTTTATTTATTGAGATATTTTTGAAATCAGCATTAGGTGTGTTTTAACTAAACATGGCAAATTATTGAACATTCCACTATTTATCAAATTAGAGTTTTCGAAGTACAGTTTTAGATTTTGTGTGTTAACATGTAGTTAAGGTTATTATTAATGTCATCACATTCAGAAAATGCCAATAGGAGCACAAGAAATGACGATTACAAATATAGAGTCTGGGATTAGTGATATGGAGATAACATTTGCTTTCCTGTTTTCTCAGATATGTATACCAATACAAAAGTACTTTTGAAGTTTCATTACAATACATTGTACTTTCACTAATTTGCTTTAAGAATCATTGGAAGTAGAAGTAGGTCACTTTACAATTTGAAAACTAAAATATAGCATAATAAATGATGATAATATGTACTTTTTCTTTTACCATTAACAGAACCCAGATCAAGATTTCAAAGAACGCCAACATCAAGACGATCAGGTTTGTATTCATTGATTTATTATGAACAGTTAATTATTACAGTGTTTTATAGCTGAAGGATCGAGATCAAAAACTTAAAATACAATCATAAATGACATCACAGGGATATATATTAAGCCAGTTATCATGTTTATCCTCTTGTTCGTTTTAGAATATAAACAAAATGGGATTTATTCATAACTTCAAAGCGTAAACTTAAACCTACGTGTTCGAATTACTAAAAGAATAATCCTCAGCATTCCATGACATCTTGTAGACAGATTGTGACAAATTAATTAATAGATGAAATTGAAAAAAAAAAATCTCCTTATTTCATTATTATTAAAATAATGATGGCTGGTGAGACCATTATGATAAATATAATTGTAGCAGATGGTCACAGAAGCCTTGGCTTCAGCTCTAACTCTGCTGGTCACAGACACTCTTGCAATGTAGTTATATTATAGCTACAGCTAGTGACTATTGACCAATGTTTATACTAATTAGGCTGATGACTGGACATGGCAGTCTCTAGAATTTCAATCCTTGGCCCATTAGCTAGGTATATGATGTGTAGTATAGGTGTTGACGGATGGCCATAGGAGCCTCTGAGATTCTCATCCACTAAGTCTACTTTAATATCTTGTCAAACATATAAACAGGCTCTTCAGGAGTACAACTTACACTAATCTCTGATATGTTTCAGGAAGAAGAAGTGAAAAGGACCAACAGAAAGATTTTAAAGGTACAGCACTACATGACTTAACCCAGGCCACACTACTAGATTTGACCAAAAACTTATGGGTTTTTTTCTTTAGTCTTTTATTCCTGTAACTGATATAATTTAATTTTACATAACACTTATATGATGCTGTCAATTGTCAGTACATCATACGAGATTAGAAATGATAATCAAAGAAATTAAAGAGATCTACTCTGAAAATATGGTATTTGCATCAGAGTTCTGTTAAAAACTTTTCATTCCGAATAAAAATTTCTAAAATTAGTGAAAGACTTGATTCTTTATACCACATTGATTCCTCTCCCTTCCCCCAAAAGGTATACTTTATTGAGGAGGTTTCTAAAAGAATATTGTTCTGATGTACAACTGGTAAAAGGTTGTTGCTTCTACATGAACAAAACATTACCTTGTACATACACATTTTTACACTGTTTATGTTTGCTGTATCAGCGAGATTAAATGATTGTTCACTAATAAATCAAGTTTTGTTAACATGTACTGTCAAATCTTACATTTCAGGCTTAACATTGAAGACCTGGAGATCCTTCAAACTGACACCTCTATATGGGTTCAGCTCTAATCCACGAGATCTTAAAAAGATAGCCAATGTTCTGTCTGCACACATAGAGGCAGTAAGTTACAACCTACGGTATTCACCGTAGTTAGGGCCGGGGGGGGGGGGGGGGGGGGGCTAAAAAAGTGGTTTCAAAGGGGGGCACTTTAGGATAATAAAACTAGAATGTTGGTGAAAAATGTTTTTGAAAAGTAAATTAGAACATTGTATCATGACAATAATGGGTGGTACTCATGTTGTGCAATATTATTGTCATAAATTTCAAACAATTGTACACATTTTTATTCTGGGTGTTTTTTCTTGCAAATATGTGTGCCGTGAGGTTTGTTCATTAAACAAAACATTAACTTGTGTTACAAATGATATGGTTGCTTATTTAATGTTATTACCTCCTAAGAAGGGGAGAGGGGCGCTTGTAGGGGGAGGATGCTAATTAAGAAATTGCTAGATGGAGCTTTTTTTCTCAAACATTATTATATCCCCCGCAACCAAGTTGGGGGGGGGGGGGGGAGGTATACTGGAATCAGGTTGTCAGTCCATTTGCCTGGAGACACAATGATGTACCGGATACTTCTCTAAAACTACTGAAGGAATTTCAATGAAACTTGGATGGCAATAATCCTTAAATTTTGCTTTCCATGGCGAGCAAATCACAATACCCAAATTCTTGTAGAAAATTTTCACCACACAACTCCTCCTAAATCAGTAAGTCAATTGCAATGAAGCTTCACATGAATGTTAGGGACCATGTGTAGATATGCATGCAGGTTATTTTATGCAGACTTTTGGTTGCGATGGTAACTAGGTCAATATAAACAGGTTTTTGTTGGAAAATTTTGGCTGGAAAACTTATCCTAAATCTGGGAACTACACAGGAATGTTAGTGATGATTTGTAGATGTATATGCAGTTAAAAATTTGTTCATAATCAACATTGCCTCATTGCCTTATAAAAGTTTTTATTGCTAATGATGGTGGTGGGGCAGGATTATTAGTGAGTTATTGGCTTACAGTTCTAGTTCCCTTTGGTCCCTACAGTTCACCGTCAAGTCTTTGAGCTGATCCAAAAAACAATATAGTTGACAAATGTAGGCTCCTCTTGGTCATTTGTTGTGCTGTTTTCATTTTGGAACTTGATCAGAAAAACAAGATTGCTGACATGCAACCATCTTTCAACAATTACATTGTATTGCTATTTCTTCAGAGGAATTCTTCAATTTCATATAACCAAGATTAAATAAGTGAAAAGATCCAACTTTAAACAACAAATGAAGATCATCAATGGTACCGGTGGGCACCAAGATCCTTCTGGGACTTTTTTCATGAGTCATAATTAATAATATACTGATGGAACATGTTTTATTTATAAATTCCATGATATAACAATGTACTCAAGACTGGTTTTTATCATAAATGAGATCGAATTAAAAACCATTAACATATAGCTATAAACATACATAAAACATTGGATGAAAACAGTTCATTTCTATAAATAAAGTAAACTTTGTACTCAGTGGAAAAATGACCATTTTTTGTGTGTTTTCAGGAAAAAAGGAAAGGGATTTTTATTGACAATACATTGATGGGGAAGGCCTACATAAGTATATACAAGGACATCAAAGTGACTGATGGTAAGTTGTCAAGTCTATACCTTGTTAAATTAAGTCCAATTATGTCAAATAATAATATTATCTACCGGTACTGTGATTCCGGAAAAAAGTTTGCCCTCATTTAATTTTCGCCCATTTTGCCCAACAATGGAAGGGCGAATATTTTACCAAACATATTACCTGTATGATGAGGATCCAATTTTTTCTACATTTGAGAGGGCGAATTCAAGACAGAGTGAACTCTAATAAAGACAGGACAAAAATTTCCCATTTTACAGTATTTCAAATAGATTGTTCTTCTTAGAAAATGCACTTTTCATTGTTAAATATAAAGAGGAGTGCAGCTAAGTCTCTGAAAGCTCTGCAGTACTAGTAACACCATAAATAGTTTGATGTAGGTTGTCTGGGTGATATTTTGTCTGTAATGACTTTATGTTATGATATGTCAGCTGTTTCCATATCTCACACAGTTGATCCAGAAGCAATCCAGATTATAGTGAAAGGGAAAACTGCAAGTGGTAAGTCTTGTTATATTTTTCTCTTGGAAGTCAATACTTTTTGAGATGGGTTAGGGTTACCTGTTGTATTAATGATCATAGATAAAGCAAAGATTTGATAATAAAACTTACTGTCACTAAAGTCAAATTCATATTACAACCTGCATTTTTATCCCCCGCTTTTACCAAAATGGGGGATATTAATTAATTAATGGGTTTGTCATGCTTTGTTTCCGTGCAATAACAGGAAGAAATATTATCCAATCTTCTTGAAACTTATTATAATGTACAAGGTTAAATGTCTGAAGGGCTCGACCAAGTTTAATTGCCATTTTCGGCCGACAATATTTAGCAGAGTTAATTAATTAATGAAAATGTCATTTTTCGGCCGTTTCTGTGCAATCACAGCAACTAATAATATCTGATTTTCTTGAAACTTATTACAAGGTTAAATACCTGAAGGGCTCAGCCAAGTTCAATAGCCACTTTTGGCGGACGTTAATTTGAAGAGTTATTGCCCCTTGATTAACAAAAATGTCATGTTCTGTTGATTCCGTGCAATAACTTACTTGTTGGAAGACTGTTGTGTTGTATATGTATGGAGTGTAAGGAACTGTTACTGATGTAGGGGAGGACACCATTCAGCTGACAGCAGTGCTGTGTGGCGTGGACATGCAGGAGAACCACATCAAGGCCACCATGAGAGAAAACTTTACCTATTATCCTGTCATGTTGGTGAAAGCCTCTGTCTCCTTGTCTAATGCTGTCATCAGCTGGCTTCAGGTATACACTGTTTATACTGGGATGTGCTTTGTCACCAGGCAATTCATAAAGAAATACTGAGGAAAACCTAAATCCTTTACACTATTTAGAAATATTAACCTTAATCGCAGGCATTTCTAATGTCTGTCTAGATAAGTGATATAAGTTTATGTTTAATTTTTTTTTTAAATCTTACAAGATGATACATATACAATATAAATATAATACATATTGTTATTGTGATTAGCATTATATCTAGATATATAAATGGTTTACCACTCCCTAGTGTTAAATCAGTAACCTAAAAATCAGACAACACAAAAGGTGATGACTCATATCCCACAATGTTTGACACAGTATTTTATTTTTGGTATTCAAACTTTTGATTGCTTTTGGCTGAAGTTTGCTAATGGGTGAAATTACTACACATTGTTGTGTTTTGTGCCATAACCATTTTGTTTACTTAAATATAAAATAATTATTTAAAAGGTGTTAGTTATCATCGGTTGATTTATGCAAATTGCACACATTTTTTGCTATAGATAACACATAAAACCCTGAAAAAATTGTGGTCTTTCCTTAGTTTAACAGTCTGATATTAAATGTTTTTGTATTGGACATTCTGGTGTCACAAATATTTGTATTTCATGATTATATAAAAAAGAACCTTTTTGACAATTTGATATTTTGTCTGTATATTGGTTTGGTTTTATTAGATTTTGATCAATTATTTCGTGTTGTTTCTGTAACTTTAACAGATGCAGTATGACTGTAAGGTCACCCCTCTCACCTTATCCTCGTATGACCTGGCATGGGTCGTGTCCATGTGGAGTGGCATGGAAAATAAAAGTATGTATGTGCAGGTCGTAAATTCATCGCCGATATGCTTAATTTGGCTTGCTAGAAGGTTTCTGTTACATTATGAAGTTTGCATTAGGGCTGTTCCAGAATTAACCATATAGACACTTTTTTAGAGACCCAACCACCCGTCAGATATATAAAGAGATTTGTTATAAGGAATGGTAGGCAGATATAGTTTTAACCCTGACTACCCACGAAATATTAAACAGGTGCCTCCCACCTACCCCACACAATGAGGGAACATCCTTTACTCAAAACTTGTCAGCAACTAAACAAAGTACATTTTGTTCTTTTCTGAAAGCCTTTCTCCATGAGTTGTTATTTTGTGCTTTTCTTTTTCTTTCAATTCAACCATTATAGAGGAATTGTTTGACCTCAGTGTGCATCTGTAATAAAAAGTGTGTGTACAGGATTTAATGGATAAAAGTGACCTTATCTTGTGCATCATTTCCTTGTGGTTAGGTGGGAGGAGGTACATATAAGTTAGCCTCACTCTCTTTGTTCTAGTTGTATTTCAGATCAATGGTACATAACTTAAATGAATGTAAATAACCTTGTTCAGACTCTTTTATGTCGGAGATCTAATTATCAATTGTGGGATGATGATATATACATTGTACTGTAACCATACAATGTTTTTCTTGGGTAAAATATTCTTATTGGGCGATAAAGATAAAAATGGACTTTTACGATAAAAGCTTATTGGTAATTAATCATGTTTTTGTATATTTAGATGGGAAGACTAAGCCAGTGGAATTACAGTATTCAGTGCCCAAGGAGTGTGAGGGTCTCACATCTATAAACTACAGCATTGACCCTGAAGATTGTCAGGATCTGTGGGAAAGGTGAAGCTTAACCTAGCAAACAACAGCTGCCATAGATCAGTCTCCACTTATATAGAGTATCTTACACAAGTGTCGATGTAATATGGAATTTATTAAACAGTTTCATTAATTTTATATGTCACAAGCCTTCAGGTTTTGTATATTCCATATTACATTGACACAAGTGTAAGATTCTATTATCACGTCACTTAATATTCACGAGAAATACAATAAAACTCCAATCCTTCCTTTAAAACAAAGACAAATCTTGTTTGACAGTACAATTTCCACTGTCGAGACAATCAGATGACATCATTAAGACATCATTTGTTTATGACGTCACAATAGTGTTATTACATATATGTGTAATACCATATTTATGACATGAATGAATAAGTCAGTTATATGATAAATCATCCTTGATATCCAGGGGTTATGTTCACCTTCGCTCTCTATACCCCTGGAATATGTCATGGCAATACTAAAGGCTTCATGTGCATTACCTTGCTGATGAGTAAAGAAGACCGTTCCGACCCTTTGGTGTACATCAAAAGAATTTCATGGTCACATAACGGTAAAAATTTGTAGGCTTTGAAGTTGGTTGTGGCTCCTTTGGAATCTTCAAAGAACACGCATGCAGCCGAGCGATTGTTTTTTACCCGAGCGTGCCTTCAGTTTTGCTATGACATATTCTAGGGGTGTTGAGAGCGAAGGTGAACGTAACCCTGGATGTCGAGGATGCTCCAGGGGTGTAGAGAGCGAAGGTGAATGTAACCCCTGGATATCGAAGATGCTCCAGGAGTGTAGAGAGCAAAGGTGAAGTAACCCCTGGATATCGAGGATGTTCCAGGGGTGTAGAGAGCAAAAGTGAACGTAACCCCTGGATATCGAGGATGTTCCAGGGGTGTAGAGAGCAAAAGTGAACGTAACCCCTGGATATCGAGGATGGTAATGAATACAATGTAGCTGAAGTTCAATCACAAGCTGTGTTTTGTATGTGTACATATTTTATGCTTTCAGAATCCATGATAAAGATGAGGTTGACTTCACCAGTGAAGAAGTTCAAAAGTTCATTCGTAGTTTGGAAGCGCACTTCTTCAGGGTTTTCAAGGTTAAAATTTCAGTAAGTAGTGAATTGTTTCCATTAACATATATGTATACATGGTATCACTAAACTTATTCCTGGAATTCTCCAAATATTGTGGTACATACATGTATTTGTTAGGAGGAGCAAGAAAGGTTTGGTACCAGATGACTTGCATACTTTAAAAACCTTCAGGCTTGAAATAACTTCTGCATAGAGAATTGCAGATTAAAAAGAAACTCAGACTTACAAAGGAGGTTTAGCTATACCATGTAGTAACAGGGTGCGAAAAAAGCATGTCGTCATGCACGTTTCTGTCAGGCCTATAGATTCATCGTCAAAGAAAACACCACAAGAATGTGAAGATTACGAGGCCAAAATTAAAGGCGCTGTACAAAGTGAAAGTCCAGCGGTGAAACAAAAAGAAACATTGAAAATATATTTACACAGGTTTTTTGTGTATTTTTTTAAGATTGAAAATAAGAGGTCAGAGGGACGAGTGATTCTAGTTCAGGAATGAGTGGTTCTCATGTAACACTCGTCCCCTTGGACGAGTGCTTTCAAAAATATTTGTCTCACCCTGTTAGTAACTCTGACCTATATTCATTCCAATCTATGTTACAGGCGATGTCTCTCGTTAGAGTTGGAACTCCTTTGTGTATGGTGGGCACAGACGGACGTTTAAAGGTTTGTATTTCAGTTAAAACAGTTCATGAAATATATACGTCTATAATTTTATTTTTGATAATATTTACATTGGAAATTGTCAGAGAAAAACTTATCTTTTATTTCATGTTTCCTGACAGAGAAATAATTTATGGCAGTCCAGATGCTTCTAACAAGTGTATTACAATTTGCACCATATTTCTCTGTTAAGTGAGGTTTAATTGTGGTAAAAAGAAAATGAAACAAGAATATTGCTCTGAAAATGCTACACATAATCATTTTGAAACTGAAAAGATCACTTTGTAAATTGACTACAGATTTATGTGCTCACAATAAGGCCGTCAATGAGAACATCTGGTCTACTAAGTTTGTCAATGGTGTAAATTTGATTATTAAATAATTTGTATAAAAAAATCAATAAGTCTCAAGAAACATGTTTTCGTCTTTTTTGCAGATATTTCTGTCCGACAAGATTCATGTGTTACTGCGACATCTGACAGAATTGGCCATGGGTCACACTTTCAGTAACATCCTTGGTGTGATGTAGACGTCCGCTAAAGATCTTGACGGGATGCTGACTTCCGTTAAAAATTCTTGGTGTGATGTTTACCTCTGGTAAAGTATGCCGACATCTGGAAGAATCCTTGGTGTGATGCCGACATCCATTAAAGTTCTTGGTGTGATATAGAGACATTTATTTACATTGAATTTCCAGGCTGTGACATTCAGTAAAACGTTTCTCTTTGTAAACAATGAGTGACATCCTTTGTATGATGTTGACATTCATATCTCCCGCCCCAAGTCTTCACCACCTGAGTGTGCCATGTTACAGTATTTAACCAATGTAACACTATCAGTGATGCCCGGTTAATAACTCTGGTCATACCTACCTGTGCCAGAGTTTGACTTGTGTAGTAGTGAATGTTCGAGACACACTTCTGTAGGTCTTAAACTAGCTACTGGCAATGTTGAACAAGATTGAAAATATAATTAGGAACTCTATAATTTTTCTTTTTTTGTTTACCTGGTAATTTAAAATGAAATTTTATTGTGTTGCCTTTGACGGATGTTGGAAAGGCGGCACATAAGCATTGCTTTTCCGATGGCGGTGGCAATAATGTTAAAAGTTTTGTTTAGCTCTGTTTTTGACAAAGCCAGCCCAGCAAAACCTCAATCAATGATGTAGCATAGGTAGTAGAGCCTACTGCACTAAAATATTTCATTGATTCCTGCATTTTTGGGGTAAACATATAAAATTTCTGGACTTTGAAAAAAATCAAGGATAAAGTTGCGTTTAGCTCTTGTACATTGGCTGTTTCTGACAAAGTATAAATACTAGAGCAACCTAATTCAGGTTATATTATTTTCATGGGATATTTACCTGAATTCATTACACTCTTTACTAGAATTTCAACAATTTTTGTATTTTGGGGGGGAAAACCGAAAAAAAAATTGGACTTCAATGTTTCTCACAAAGTATGAAAATTAAGCAGCCAAACTTTGATTATAGGCTTATTATGGGATGTGTAAAATGCATATGATAGTGACAAAATGGGGCAGGCGACACATTAATTAGGCGTAATTCTTGTCTCATTTATTCCAGGTTATGTACTCTTTTTTTAAGTTCGTAACAGATTTAATATAAGAAAATAATATTTAATATTTGTAATGAAACAGCAGTTAAAGAAAAAACATATTTTACTATGGGAACAAATAAAAAGTGTTAGTTTGTGTAAAGACCAATAAAATCACGATACTGTTATATATGTTGCCAGACAGATGACACAAACTTTGTCAATGTCCATAGTATAACATATATTAGCTCATCTGGCTGCATACGTTGGCTACCATGTTTGAAGTGAACAGAAACAGGTAAACTTCTGGTCTAGTTCAGATAGAAATAGTTGAGCAATATAGGTAGGGCTACTTTCAATAATAGCAATCGATAGAAAATTGGGTTTATGGATTTTATAATTTAATTTTAAATTCATATTTTAATCGTACATTACATTCTGTCGGCAACAAATGTCTCTTTTTTAAAATAAGATGCTTTCATTGTGAACAATAGTTTGCCTTTTATGTTCTAAAATCAGGACAGTTTATTGATAGTTTAAATTTTAGGATTGTTGTATTAAGTTCAGTTTTTAAATATCATTCAAGGAAATAGGCCAAGCATTTTTCCATAACTATAAGGAAATTTCCATTGTTTTATGTTACAAATAAAATTTAATTATTGTAATTTCCTTTAGTTGTGTTTTGTTAACCATGTGCAATACTTTCCTCTTTGTCTATTCTTATCTTTTTCTCCCTTCTTATAAACATCACCCTATAAATATATGCAAATAATGTACATGTTGTATTTTGTACAGTATGATCTGTTTTAACGCTGCGAGCGTAAATTGTATACAGAGAATGCCTGTAAATAAAATGTATCATATCTTCACTGTATTATTCCATTTGTTTTACCCCAAAACAATGTTTTATGTGTAGGGGAAGTGAATATGCAAATAACACTTTCAGTCAGTCCATGGATTTTGGTATGTGCGATTCCTCCTAATATTATAACCTGGCACAGCTAACATAAATCAGATTTAATGTGCATAATGGAAGGAATTCACAATTCTATTCTCCCAGGAGTTATGTGAATGTTGAAAAATCTGCTCCTCCAAACTTATTAGTTCAACTCCTCCTTAACTTAACTTATCTGTTGGATTTTTTATAGCTCATCACTTATGATGAAGTACATCGCATGTACATGGGAATGCTAACAAATTCAAATATGTAAAGTGTAGGGTATAACTAAAACATCAAGCTCACTCGGTCCCCCTCCCTTCAGTTTGATACTTGCCAAGTTTTGCACTTCTGATAGATTTACAAGGAGCCATTATAAGTGCCAAATCATCCCAATCCTTTATATTTGTGTCCCTGAAATAGGTGTAATATCTCTTACTGTATGCTAGGTATCAAAAATCAAATGCTTGTCTGGAATTTTAACCTCTGAAGTATATAAAGGAAAGATGGGCTGCAAACTACGAATTCCTCTATGTTGAGGATCAACCACTCAGTAAGGGGTCTAGCTTCATAAGCCTGTGTATTTGGGGAAATTATTGTCTGAACAAACTGATGTACACTATTTGTATGAACTGTACTATATAAAAACACAAATATGAGATTGCTTTCCAAATATGTAGTTTATTAGTTGTCTCCCATATAAACAATTATAATAAAACCGATTGGTCTGAATCACCTCTGGGTAATAATGGAATGTATTCTGATTATCAAGGCTGTAATTAATCATATTTAGTATCAATAAATTATTTAATTATATTGAAACAGACACGTATTAAGGCTTTATATGTCCAACATAAATATCCTTTAACACTTGTCCTTCTGAAACATAACTGTTGTCTCCCTTTGATTGTTATCTCGCTTTACATAACCAGTCGCATTAACTCAAGACACATTCGGTACACTTCTTTTGATCAACCTAGTTAAATAAATTAACACTTCTTTTGATCAACCTAGTTAATAAATCAACTCTAAGAAAAACTGAAATCTGTATCAACCATAAATCTAGACATAAACCATGAGCACTTGCACATTTCAACTACATAATCTTTCATTTTCAAAAAAAAATGTATAATTACAACTGATGTACAAGCTAACATTTAAGCAACAAAAAGTTTACTTTGGTAAATCATTTTATCAAAATACAATTGGGAAAAAAAATTAATAAAATTGATCTTTGGCCATGCTCTTGTTCTATGTAAAAACAGTTAGAATGAAGTGAATACAATAATTACGTTTATATTACATTGCATAATGTTATGCTGATTGTAGGTTATCTATAAAACAACAAAAATTGATGATGAAACATCACCTTGATCCCTATATCTTTGTGTACAATACTTTGATGAACTTGTGCAATTACATTACAGTACCCTGTATCTGTTAAATAATGAACTTGTGTGATTGTACCCTGTATCCGTTAAATAATGAACTTGTATGATTGTACCCTGTATCCATTAAATACATGTCCTTTTGAGTATCAACCATGTATAAACTCTTTTTGTCTTAATATCAATCATTCATAAAAAATACATACTAAAGGTTATGTGGTCGTTTCCATATAGCCTACTTCTCTCTGTTAGGGTAATGGAATGGCAATGTTTCAATTCTTTTAGCACATACTTGTCAATGATATTGCTTTTTCACATATTACCCTGGTACTACTAGCAGTGTATAAGGTCATGTTCCGCTGTACTTTAACACTGTACTTAATCTTATAGTAAAATTTTAATAGAACATAATTTAGAATCATTTACACCTCATCCTAACAAAAATGGTGCAACTAAACACCTTACAGCAAATAAAACAGACTATATTGAGACTACAATTAAAACAAATCTGAAAAAATATCAAAGTATACAATATAGCAAAAACTAACAAAATAAACTACAATCGGACTATCAATGAAAAAAAAATGAGCACAAAAAAAAAGAAACATGTTTCCTTTGTAGTCGCAATTTCAAGGAAAGAACAACACTACTTAGCTTGCTCATTTTAAATCAATAATTCTATTCTACTTTTTGTTCTCAGTAGCTGCAAAGCTGACGCCAGTTGTTAACTAACAATACATATAAATGTAAGGTACGTTTATCATTAATGTTATACAAAATCACAGAAATTGCTTTATTTATACTGAACGGTGGATTATGCCGATTTGAACTTGAACTCTGTCTATACTATTGTCTACACAGTAAACATCCTTCCACAAATTATACTTTGTTCTTGTACACCGGAGCCGTAGATCGAGGGAGTGGGGTTTTCCCTAGAATGATGTCGGCTGATTTCTCCGCTAACATTATGGTAGGTCCGTTAAGGTTTCCAGTAATAACATTAGGCATGATAGATGCGTCAACAACTCGCAGGTTATCTACCCCCAACACACGGGTTTGTGCATCCACCACTGCCATAGGGTCGTTCTCCGATCCCATTTTACAGGTACATGACGGGTGATAGGAGCTGTCTCCGTGGGCACGGTTGAAGGCATCAATTTCCTCATCTGTTTGATATTCAGGTCCAGGTCGTATCTCCCGACCTGCACGGAAAGGATCAAATGCTTTCTGTCTGAACACTTTCCTTGCAACTTTGACACTGTCTCTCATTGTCCTTCTATCATACTCTGTCGATAGGTAGTTGGCTACGATCTTGGGATGATCTCGGGGATTGCTGGTTTTTAGCTTGACATAGCCTCTACTTGTTCCACGCATTGGTCCCACATGGAGTTGATAGGCGTGTTCATTGCCGTTAACTCGTCCATGATCGTAGACAGTAGATGGCAGGAAATGGAACTGAATGTCTGGGTACTCTAGGCCTTCTTCACTTGCAACGAACCCACCACTCTCTAAGTGAGTGGTAGCTCCATCACCTTTCTGAGTAAGGAACCACTGCAGCCCTATGCGGATCATATTGTGAGGGAACTTCCACTGAGCCGAGTACAGAGTGATGGGCAGCTTGCAGGCCTCCTGTACATACACCTCAAGGTGGTCCTGGAGGTTCTCCCCTACACCAGGCAGGTGTTGCACCACGGGAATATCCAGTGCCTTCAGTTCGTCAGCATTACCTACACCTGACAGCATGAGGAGCTGGGGGGAGTTTATAGACCCTCCACTCAAAATCACCTCCTTCTCCGCTCTTATAACCTTTTTCACTCCCTTCTGTTCATACTCAACACCAACCGCTCGCTTGTTCTCAAACAAAATCCTTGTCGATAGCGCATTTGACTCGACTTTCACGTTGTCACGTTTCATTGCTGGCCTGAGATAGGCCATGGCAGCACTCCAGCGCCGACCCTTGTGGATGGTCATATCCATTAGACCTACTCCCTCCTGCTGGTAGCCATTCATGTCATCTGTGAAGAGGAATCCGGCTTGCTGACCTGCCTCTATAAAGGCACTATGCAACGGGTTGTCAGCCTTTCCTCGTGTCACATGAAGAGGACCGTCGCCTCCTCTGTACTCGTTTCCTCCAAGATTATGGGTCTGAGCTTTCTGAAAGTAGGGTAAACAATCTGCATAGGACCAACCTTTTGCTCCTGCCTTCTCCCAACCATCGTAATCACCTGCGTTTCCACGGATGTAGACCATGGCATTGAGTGAGGAAGAGCCTCCCCAGACTCGGCCGCGTGGCCAATACATAACTCGGTTGTTCATGTGTGGCTCCGGTTCAGTGTGGTAGTACCAGTTGTATTTGTCATCACAAAGATTGTACATTAGGGCAGCGGGCATGTGGATCTTCCAGGTGTAGTCCCTCGGGCCGGCCTCCAGGACACACACTTTATTGTTGGGGTCGGCAGACAATCGATTGGTTAAGGTACAGCCAGCCGATCCCGCACCAACGACAAGGTAGTCGCAGGTGTCTCCACCCTCAGATACTGTAGCAAAACTTCTCACTTGTGTACCATTAGAGAACGTAGAAGGCTGTCTCTGCTGTGTTCCGGTGCTGAACAGCCTACACTGAGCACTGACTCCGCCTGGCTTCCTCATCACAGGAATTACCTCAGGAGGGATCCTGTGTTTACCAGGACTGGCTGGAGGGTCCTCCAATATATGGTCGATCACATGATCGACAGTGGGCACCACGAGGTCCGTGACCCACTTCAGGTCTTCAGCAGAACCCACACCAGTTAATACACCAATCTTTTGAATCTTGGCTGATTTTTCAAATCGGAAGTCTTTCGTGGAATCCCCAATGATGACGGTTTTCTCTGGTTTGATGTTGAGCTCGTCACAGATCAGCCTGGTGCTGTGGTCGGGAGACTTTGAGATAGAATGTGGGTCATCTCCACAAACCATCATATCTACGTACTTCAACACATCCAAACTTTTCAAATCCGACAAAGCAAGCTCCCGTTTATCCCCAGTGCATATTGCTATTTTGACTCCTTTCCTCTTAAGTGTTTTGAAAAAGTTTTTGACATCTTTATGAAGTGATTTTGGCTCTGCAAGAAGTAATGACTCGCACTCCTGCCAGACTTTGTTGACGACCATCAGAGATTCCTCGTAAGCCAGGTGTTTGTGGATCATCTCGACGAGCGATGACCTCACCTCCATATTTGTTGTTCCATGTTCGTTCAATAAACCATCCTTTATTTTTCCTGTCCTTCCACATATACCCAGTCTCTGGTGGATTTCTGTCTTCAGATCACGCAGGCCAGTAGCTTGCTCCAACCTGTGAAAATATTAACAAAATCAGTTCACATCTTTTTGATACACAACAGGTATTGGGGAAAAGGCTCCTACTATCTGTTTTGGGAAAGCTATCGAATAAGGCAACAAGAAGTGACCCCCAGCCTCCCCTTTCCCCTTCAAAACAACATCTGCCCGACCCTAGAGTAAATTTCTTCTGTTATCAACTAGATTAGTTACCTGGTAGTACACTGTTCAAAGATTGTCTGAATCAATAGACTGAGCGTTAATAGATAAATAGATAGGTATTCATGAATTTTTCCAAGACTGTTTGGATTACTTAAAATCTACATATGCCATGGTAACTATGGGATACCAACCTGGAGCAGATCTGGTCCAGCCAGCCAGAGTACTTGCTGTGGGTGCAGAGGAGGGTTCCATGCAGGTCGAGGATAACCAGGGCTACTTTTGACACACGATTCTCCACACTAGCGAACTCATCTGAAGAGGAAGACTCGAGGGAGTAAGGTTCGATCAATATCCTCTGATCGTTAGAGTAGGCGTAACATCCCCTCCACTGGTCCTCGGGTAAGATAAGAGGGAGTAGATCTTGAACACTCTCAATCACATGGCTGGCTGCCGGGTACAAATCTCTGGTCTGACCTACACCACTGAGTACTCCGATGTTCCACCCTAGCTGGGCTGCCTTCCCCATACCAACATCAGCCTTCGTGTCTCCTATCATGACAGTGTCTTCCGGTTTCACGCCCAGCTTGTCACAGATCATATGGGCATTATCTGCGGCAGGTTTTGGAACACTGGTAGGGTCGTCTCCACAAACGATATGATCAACAAGATCTGTGACTCCTAACTCCTGCAGTAGGTGTTCAGTTCCCTGTCTTCGGTCAGAGGTACAAACAGCGATCTTAATATCATTGTTTTTTAATATTTTAAACAGTGTGCTGAGGTCAGCTAGAGTTTTGGTTTTGTAAATGCCATGTCCCTCCTCCCAGATGTTGTGTACAATGCCACGACCTTTGGCTTCATCTACTCCCTCCTCTTTGAGAAGCTGGACTACAGCATCCTGGCACATCTCCGTGGTAGCTTCCGCTAGCAGACCAGGCACCACTCGGTCCGAGGAGTTACAGAACCCTATGGTCTTAAACACCTTCTCCTGGATGTCAAGTCCGGTGGCCTCCTCCAACCTGAAACAATCAATTGGTGAAGTTCACATTTCATGCATCAAAAAACCTCAGAATTTATCAATGAAGAACTTAACATTGTAAAGATATTATCTTTACACCATAGTAAAACTAATAGTTATAATCAAGCTTTTGACATTTTTGAGTAGAAAATACACTAGTATCAACTAAAACATTATGTATCTGTTTAAGCCACATATATATAGTAGAATACACACAAGTATCAATTAAAAACATTAAGCAGTTGAAGCCAAAGATTTATTATCATGTTATATCATTATAAATCGCTGTGCCAAGTTACATTCAGTTATAAACCTCACGAGACAACATCCCATCCCACTGATAACACCTTACAAAGTCAAGGTTTTTTTAGACCGTTATATTTTTCAAACATGCACAAAAATCCAAGGATTCATCCAATAAAACATCCACCTTGCCAACACTGAAATAAAAGTAAGCAGTATTAGAGTGATTACTTAGATCCTATCTTCCTCGCCCAAGGCGACCACATTGCTTGGAAACAAATCAACGTGCCGTCTTTGTCGAAAATAACTAGCGATGCCTTCTTGCCGGCATCAGAGGCCTTGGTGGGTTTGACACTGTTGATGGTCCTGACATCTGACTGGTTGACATTACGATCCGATACGGAGCTGTAGGTGGCACGCGTGCCACGAATGCCTGTAAGATAGACACAGTATGACAGACGAGGAAGTGGCACCTCCTAGGTGGTGGACACACAGCATGTCTACAATAAAACTTCTAATATTTTCTATTTTAGTTCTCTATTACAGTAAATCTGATTAACATGCTGAAGCTTAATAGTCAACAAAAACACTATTTATTTTTATACGAACGTAGCAAGTAAGATGTATAATTTTCAATCTACAACAAGAATTTCTGTTATTGTTTTGACATTTCATGCATTTTCAGTCCAGGTGTTCATTCTTTTGCAGACTAAATTTACAGTCTTTATTATATTCAGGATATATCAACAAAACTCTTTAAAATAAAACTGGGTTTTCACATTATACTTTTATATTTGTTGCTACTAGTCAATAACCCTGAATGTCTGCATGCATTATTAACTTGAATTTCAACTTTGTAGTAAATACACGAAGTTGGAAAACTGACGTTAACTTGTTATTAACTTATTAGTTTTTTCGCTTTGAACAGCTGAGCCCAGATGACAATCATAGGTACATGAACACCACCTGTATCATGAAAGGAAGACTACATAGTGTTAATTAACTTTAACCAGCTGACGTTTCTATTACTGAAAACAGATCAATACTTTGATTTACATTTGTAATTATCATTTGTTTTTTAAGCAAACAGAACAGCTTTATGTAGGTGTTCCTCATTTTCAATTTGTTGTGAAGTCACAACTCTATTTGATGTTTGGATAAAGATGATTTTTCTTTATGTCTACAGCTGTAATGTCTTGTCTTTTTCAATTTTACAAAAGCTTGGTCCGACATGAATTAAAGAAATACAAGCTAGTTTGTAGAATTAATATCCCCCGCTTTTCCCCCTTTTGTAAGTGGGTAATCATATTGTAGGTGAAAATGTTCATGCTGTGGACACAAAACGTATAACTTGGTACACAGAAATTGGATAATTTGTTGCCGTGATTATATGGAAACCTTAATCAAGGGGCTATAACATCAGCCGAAAGTGGCAATTGAACTTCCCCAAAGCCCTTTAAGAATTTAGCCTTGTTTTTAAATATTTGGATTTATTAAGGAAGTTTTAATGCATATACAACAGGCAAGGTATATAATCCTATACATTCATGCACATGTATACCTATAATAACAGTAGAGACTACACAATACAGTAACCTATTTTTATTCTTTACACACCTAAAACATTCTGTAGTCTGTGATGGTATGGCGACATGTTCTGTGCAGGTTTTGGTGCGGTGAAGAGTTTGTGGAGACGACTGCCACGAAGCAGGCCGGTACAGGTCTTCCCCACAGAGGCCATGTTAACGGTGAACAACTTCACCTCCTGTCAATAATGTCTATCTGTAATGAAACAAAACATGGATCACATATTAATTTCACACCCTTAAATCCATCATCTCATAATAATTATTGTTTTGATAGTTAGTGCATTGATTAGGTCGCCTTACACGCGTAAGCTGAAGGGAATTTCCCTGAGCTCAGCGGTAGAGCATCAATCGGGCTGGAGAGCCAAGGGCTGTGGGTTCGAGCCCCAGTGATGGCACTATCTTATCACTTTTCCTCATCCTATTACAAAAAACAAGAGAGAGCCAAGGCAAGATTCATGCAATTGAGCCAAAGCAACGGCTGCACGCACAGTCTTCATAAACTATTCCTCGTCCTATTACACGTTACCATTAGTCAAATCGAGGTAAGTGTCCATCTTCTCCAACAATGTTAGAGGTTTCACATGGCAAGATACTTTTGATAGACGCTGTTGCAGTTGGCAAAATCATGTCCAATAGAAAAAGGCCGACCAGTGGCCTGTTATGTTATAGAGTACTATACTGCCTACCAAATGCGTTGGTCTTTGATCTTGTGTGGCCAGCATCTATGAAATTCTCAGTATGTCTTTAGTTCACAATAGAAAATTCCATTCACCATAGGCCTTATGTACATACACTCCTTGATAATGGGATGCAACTCTAGCATTGCACTGATATCATGATAATTAGATTATATTCCATTTAATAATGAATTTTATAACTTATATTACTAATTAAATTAATATAGTCTATCTGGTCTCTGGGCACTTACATTACCTTGACTGGAATAAATTATTGTTAAATGTGTGGTAGGATGAGGCATAGTAGAAAAAGATGGTGCAGCTGCACTTGGAGTCCAACCTACAACTCTTGGCTCTCCAATACAATTCTCTACTGCTGAGTTTGTGTCGATCAAAAGCTCCAATTATCAAGAGGTTATGTTATTTAGGTTTTTTTTTTCAAAAACCCAAATAAATATATCTTGTGGTACAACGAAGATATTAGCTCTAGATCTGTCGACAAGTTAATAATCATCCTGACAATGGAGGCACAGTGGTCTAGTGGTAGGACGCCGGGCTTGTGATCCTTTAGACCTTACTCAGCTGTAAATGAGTACATGGTTGGGCAGTACTAGAAATTGTAGAATGCTAGCTACAGTGAGCGCCGAGATGGCAGCACCGGTTGTATGCTCCCCAGGGAGTTGAGAATGAAATTGGCTGGTTGCTAATAAGCCTTATTTATAATAACTTGTGAACATTTTTCACAAGTTATCACAAGTTATGCGAGGCCGGAAACTATCGTCCTGTCAGTCTGACATCGGTGATATGTAAGATTCTGGAAAGTATTATAAGGCAACATATAACAAAACACATGATGATCAATGATTTCTATTCAACCAAACAATATGGTTTTATATCTGGAAGATCTACTTCTCTCCAGTTACTAGAAGTGTTAGACAAATGGACGGAAGTGTGATGAATGTATATATTTCGTAACCCTACCTTCGATGATTGAGTATATTGTTTAGGTTCTGTTGGTGTTAATCATTTTGTGTTATCTTTGTTATTCAAGCGCTTAGCAGATAGATAGTTTTTAGGCATACCGTACAAACTTTCATGTGATTGTTTCATACTCGCCGCTAGGGGTCACTAGGATAGAAGGAGGGTATATAAAGCGAGATTCCAGCGTGAATCGGATAGTTCTGTTCTGAGCTCGGCGTGTTAACACTAGCGATAGACAGCGAGTCCGGCTTTGGGTAGTGAGAGATAGAAGTGGCTGTTGTCAGCCTGCCTTGATCCTACCATAGCTGTATAGAGTTAACAGACGACTAGACCCTGTACTGTGGTTCTGACCAGAGGGTAGTCGTGAGCACGTGTATTAAGCACTGTGCGTGGTCGCCAGCTAGGGTTTGTCGTAGCTAGCTGGGAGAGTGCCGTGCATTGGTAGCAGGCGTTAGTTTTACTGTTGACTGCCTAGGGGACACTGCCCGAGGTGTACGGTAGTGTGTGTACATATACACGCGTAGTCGTAGTGAGTTATATTTGATACGGAGCAGATAGCTTTTATTATAGTTTCATTCCATAGGCGTGGACACAGAGAGATAGATGTGACTGAATAAGTCTTACCTTGGTCTGTTTCCATACTATAGTTATATAGTGCCTCGACTACAGATAGGTACCATGGTTATTGTTCGGAGCTTCATTGCTCACAGCTACCTGTGTCGTGGGTATACCGTGAGGTCGCGAGTATACAGCAGCTCACGACTACTGCAGTAGGTCGTGAGCGCTCATGACCATAGGTCTTGAGTTGTCGTCGCTAGCACGGTAACCTGTGTTAGTGCGTAGTGTGATTACGACACGCTCATAACCACAGCCCGAGTAGAGCACAGGGTATCGACGTTGGTCGTGACACGGTGGTCGGCGACATAGTCGATATAGTACTATACATGAGGGGCATTGACAGCAAGCAGCTGTATAGTGTATATAGTTTACAACTTGAATATATGTCTTGAGTTAGTTTATGTGTCAGCAGTCTCGTTTGTACCTGTATGTGCGGTTGTAGGATAACTCTGCATGTTACAGTGTTTCGTTACCATTGACAGAGTCCTGTGTACATGTACAGCGAGGTACGCTGTGACATTCTGTATATAATGCTTAGCGTTACAAGGTAGTAACACATATTTGTATATATTTGCAACTGTAGTATAGTTATAGACAGGCATATAGCACAGGGATCCTTAGAAGTGACTAGGGTACGGACCCCCGATACGTTACAGAAGCACTCGATAAAGGTCATGCTGTTGATTGCATATATATGGATTACAAGAAGGCTTTCGACACAGTCCCTCATCTGCGCTTAATCAACAAACTCGTCTCTTATGGATTTTCAAAACAAATAACATCATGGGTTTCAAACTTTCTTCAAGGTCGACAACAAAAGGTAACGGTGAATGGAGAGGACTCAGAATGGAATGATGTTACTTCCGGTATACCGCAAGGATCTGTATTGGGTCCACTCCTCTTCGTCATTTTTATCAACGAGCTACCAGACTTGGTGGACTCAGAAATGTACCTTTTTGCAGATGACACTAAAATATTTAAAATTTTAACCGAGGATGGAGATACAGCAAAACTGCAAAAAGACTTGGATACTATGTGTAAGTGGAGTGATGAATGGCTATTAAGAATGCACCCGGATAAGTGCAAACACATGCACATAGGAAAGAATACAGATTTGGTCACATATCATATAAATAATAATCAACTTCATTCAACATCGAAGGAGAAAGATATTGGAGTTATTTTTGAACCGGACTTAAGTTTTGAAAGTCATATAAGCGAAAAAGTGAAAAAAGCTAACTCAATGTTTGGGATGCTAAGAAGAACGTTTCAGTTTATGGATATTAAATTGTTCATCCCATTATACAAATCGCTTGTGAGATCTCAGCTTGACTACGCAAGTACAGTTTGGTACCCCTGCAAATACAAATATATAGATTTAATTGAAAATGTCCAAAGAAGAGCGACACGGTGCCTACCTGGTCTATGGAACTTGTCATATGAGGAAAGATTAAAGAAGCTAAAACTACCAACCTTAGCATATAGACGCTTGCGAGGTGACATGATAGAGTTATATAAAATGATCAGCGGAGTGTATGACAAGGAATGCTGTACCTACATCAAGATGTGGTCAAACATGTCCGACAAACATAGCACAAGTATAAACACTAAAAAACTCTTTCCACAACGAGCAAATTCTTCGCTCAGAAGTAATTACTTCACTTTAAGAGCAGCACGTATTTGGAACTCTTTACCAGAGACTGTTGTATCTGCTCCAAACACAAACTGTTTCAAAAATAGACTAGATAAATTCTGGGAAAACCAAGAAATTATTTATAATTATAGAGCTGATATATCAATATGAACTGTTTTACTAGTAAGATTACGGAACTTTAACTAAACAAATATTAATTGATATGTACATACTATATTTATTATATGGAATATCATGTATATATATATTGTATGTTTTGAGACCAGAGTAGAGGATAAATAATCCTGTTCTGGTAATAAACTTAACTTAACTTAACTTAATTTTTGAGGTGACCTTCAAGTTGTGATAAAGCAGTATATATTATAAGAACCTCAAATTATTATTAATGTTATTTATACCTACATCAATAAATGTCAAGAATTTACCATACCAAATGAATCTTGATTGGTCCAACTAGCCTACAAGAAACCGGTCTAGATCCTTCAGCCAGGCAAGAAAACCGGCCCTTATTGATCCTTCAGCCAGGCAAGTGCATGATACGTACTATCACTCGGGGAAAACGGTGTTATCACGAGTGTCCGAATGATGGCCGCGTGTTCACGATCACTAACCCATATCCGCTAGTGTGGTGATTATACAACGATTATGACATCGTAATGTTATGTGTTAGCCAGCTGTCACGCCCCAGCAACCCGTCCCTTTCGCCAAACGTAACAATACCTAAGCTTAATTGTTGTCACCTGAGGTCAAAGTTCACCCCGGATCATGATCCGAACCCTCTTTTGATGACGTACGAAGACTTTTTTGTTCTGTGAATTATACCTTTTCATGCATATGTGAACAATAATAAAACAGCCAGACTACTTTCGTTGCAAGAAATACATGCAATGACTAGGCCTAATAACTATTGTCAGTAACCGACAAATGCAAGAAGACATATTTTTACAGACATGTAATTACATATTGTTAGTTACCCAACACCACTCCGAGGCACCGGTCCTGGTAAAATCGTTTTGTTATCAGCGCGTCATATTATTTATAACTGTCGCGAACCGTTCAGAAAATGACACGTTTCACAAACTGGAGATAACATGTTTTTTTTCCACAAAAAAACTTACAATGCTGACGATATCCACCCGTATCTCGACAGAGGATGGCCTAAACGAACGTTGATTCGCTTCGTGTGGGGAAATCCCAGTCGAGAAAGGTCATGGTCAACCATGACGTAGCTATTTGGTTAGGTCTATTGCATATTCATCAAGTCTAACGTTAAGTCATGAATATTCAAAAGCGTTTGATTCAACTCTTACCCAAGCTCAACCAGTAATATATTAGTCAACCAGAGAGCAAAATACTGCATGCATGATTATCTAATGAATATATTCATGATTCTTAAACGATATAAATAGCAAACTTCGATTTTCGATAAAAATGCCCCCTCAATGGTCATAAAAGCTTTTATGACCATTGAGGGGGCATTTTTATCGAAAATTAATCTTAACCCCCCCAAATGTGTAAAATTACTCTAAACACTCTATTTTAGGTCCAAAACTAGCTGTAACAAATTCTCAGGTCCCTGTGGCTTTAAATACGTATCTGGCAAACTGTACTTGTTAGACGGATGTTAGACCACATTTCAATACAGTGCGACAAGAAAAAAATAAGAAATGTTGAAAATTAATCTCAGTCATTGGCAAAACCAGAGACGTCAGAGACGTAATATATAGTCTGTGGCTTTATACGTCTCTGGCCAAACTGTTAAAACTTATAGAATATTTAAATATGTGTTGTCATTGATAAGTTTGCAAGCTAGGCTACCCGTAACAAATTGCTATTCACAGGGACGTATATGTCACATTTACGTCCCTGTTATGCAGCATATATTTCAGTATTATTTGTATATATGTTCAATGATAGAAGATTGTGCAAAATTCGGCTACTTTCCCGTATATAAAAAACTATTTGAAAAGTGAGACGATTTGGTAGATCTGTACTAGAAACTTTTGTATTCCTGTGTTAACTATTTTTTCAGCTAATTCCTTGGTTAAACCACATAGTCCCAATGTCATAGCTGAATTTTTGCTTGTATATTCATATCATTGTGAATGTACATCTGGATAAAAATGTGTCCGTTTATCCTTCACGGCCTATAGGTGTCCGAAATGATTTCATACCTACGTAGAATAAAGAATAAAACTCGACTCTTAATATGTTGTTCTTATACATGTTTTAGACGCTATTACAGTACCTGGCCGTAAGTAATGTCACATCTGACATTTTCCATTGGATTTAGTGTATACGTTTTCAAATATTTCGTGGGTCAGAGGTCTAGAGTCAGAACTTTTGGGACTAGGAAAGATGAAGTCCGTATACACTTTTATGTTGTAGAGGTACGGTGTTTAAAGTAAATGAAATCTGAAAATTGGACGTCTAGATCTCCTACAGACGGCAATGATATTATTATGCTAATTTCATAGAAAATATATGACATCGCAGATATAAGCTTCAAGTTCAAACAGCTCTGCATCAAATACAACTGAACCCGGAAATATGTTTCGAAAACTCTAAATTCTCGGATGTATATTAAATAGAGTTGATTAAAATCGGCCACGATGTTGTTGTATAGGCCTAATGACATTTTAAAAAGAAATATAGTGGAAATGCACTAATGTCTATCAGGAATTGTCAGATGCGACATTGCTTTTGGCCTAGTACTGTAGAAATAAAATCCACGTTTTTTATATATTACTTTGATTTTCGTGCGTAAACGCGATGGAAGATGTTGGTTTTTCAGTTTTATTTGTTCATCTATAATAACTAATTGCTGTTAAAGGTAATAAACTTCATCCCACTTGACCAGATAGAAATAGACATCGATGGTGATGATTGTAATGTATTGCAGTCTTACATTAGTTACACGTGTATTACTCCTAAGATCAACAGGTTCACCTGTGTAAACATATTTACAGACTAACATTTGATACAGAAGTGTCATCATGTGCCGTTCCGTAGATGACACTGTTTTGATGAGATTATGCTCTGTAATCTGTAACAGTCGCTTGTTGTGTCTGGGAGAGATGACGTGCCGTGCGACATACTTCGGTCTCCAATCTGTAAAGTGTTTACTTATTCTAGTTTACTGACATGTTTGCCATTAAAATTTCTGACGTAATCATGTTGTGTCAGTATTCTAATTTTTGTCCTTTGGGATAAAAATAATGCTGAAAATATACAAAAGATATATAGATTTGATTTTTTTAAGATTTCTGATTTATTGTATCATTTTTGTTTAAAATTTTGTTAAAATTTGTTGAAATGATTTGGATAAGGGAATTCCGAATTGCTGGACTATAACTATCTATCATATGCCCTGTAAGGAGGGTACTCACCATTTACTAGTGTATCGGACAATTTTAACAAGAGGCCCTGAGGGCCTGTATCACTCACCTGGATACATTGGTATCCAGCTTATTGTGGTTAAATATTATCCAAAAAGATCCCAAGGACAGGGATAGACTGAAAGTCCAATCCTTGAAGCATATCTGTATTAATCAAAAGTTTGGTAAATGGGTGAGTATCTCGACTGTTTTCAAGTTCAACTAAGAAATTAGGTCCCTATGGGTGTGGCCAGACCCTGGCATCAATGTTAATATTACGATTGTGTTTGTCTCTTTATGTCCAGCAACTGTATAGTTTTGGGGTGGGAATCTCAACCATTTCAAAGTTGTGACACAGGGTTTAAGTCTGCAAGGGTCTGGCAGACCCTTGGATCAAATCTAAAATCCTGATTTTGATTGTCTCTATTTTATGTCCAGCAATTGTATAGTTTTGGGGTGGGGATCTCAATATAGCTAAATAACCCTTTTTTGCCCGCCCCTAAGCCCCCTAGGGAGTCAGCTAGTCCCACCCTGACGGACGACAGACGCCACGGTATGGCATAGGAGTTGTTTTTAGCTCACTTGGTCCAACGGACCAGGTGAGTAAAGAACAACTCTTCTCAAAATCTTTAACATCAGAAAAATTGGGTGACATTGCTTAAGAACTAATCTTAGATATTGCTCATCCACTGAATCAAATATATCAATACATTATGCCTGGAATAGATGGCGTATCTCTTTACTTTACATCATATCAGACTGTTATAATGCCAATATTAACATGTTTGCTTTAACCATTGGTTATCTTTGACCTTAAAACTGCAATCAAATCAAAGAAATACAAGCATTTTTTTCTGAATGTATAACATCTAACTAAGGAAGCTACCAGCCAAATATCACGACTCTAGTCCTTGTAGTCT
The DNA here is from genome assembly GCA_947623455.1 of Mimachlamys varia. NCBI lineage: Eukaryota > Metazoa > Mollusca > Bivalvia > Pectinida > Pectinidae > Mimachlamys > Mimachlamys varia. The sequence goes on from OX392533.1 coordinate 4,613,305, forward strand.
TTAAGAAGTTGATGCTGGAAAGACAATGGACAGAAGGACGACAGACAACGCACCACACGTAAGCTTACTTACCATTCAGCCATGTGAGGCAACAAGTTTTGTACAGATTTTCATATGTGCAAGTAACATATATACAGTTATACGTGGGTAGAAGTATCTGTTGTACAGTTATACATGTGGACAAGTAACTGTTGTACATTTCTACATGTGGACAAGTAACTGTTGTACAGTTATACATGTGCACAAGTAACTGTTGTACAGTTAAACATGTGTACAAGTAACCGTTGTACTGTTCTACATGTGTACAAGTAACTGTTGTACATTTCAACATGTGGACAAGTAACCGTTGTACATTTCTACATGTGGACAAGTAACTGTTGTACAGTTATACGTGGGTACAAGTAACTGTTGTACAGTTATACATGTGGACAAGTAACTGTTTTACAGTTATACGTGGGTACAAGTAACTGTTGTACAGTTATACATGTGGACAAGTAACTGTTGTACAGTTATACGTGGGTACAAGTAACTGTTGTACAGTTATACATGTGTACAAGTAACTGTTGTACAGTTATACAAGTGGACAAGTAACTGTTGTACAGTTATACATGTGGACAAGTAACTGTTGTACAGTTATACATGTGTACAAGTAACTGTTGTACAGTTATACATGTGGACAAGTAACTGTTGTACAGTTATACATGTGGACAAGTAACTGTTGTACAGTTATACATGTGTACAAGTAACTGTTGTACAGTTATACATGTGTACAAGTAACTGTTGTACAGTTATATATGTGGACAAGTAACTGTTGTACAGTTATACATGTGGACAAGTAACTGTTGTACAGTTATACATGTGTACAAGTAATTGTTGTACAGTTATACATGTGTACAAGTAACTGTTGTACATTTCAACATGTGGACAAGTAACTGTTGTACATTTATACATGTGGACAAGTAACTGTTGCACAGTTATTCTCATGTTAAATATGATTACTTGATTGCCTTACCAGTAGAGTATATTAACCATACAAAAAACAAAGAATGAAAGACTTTTTTCAAAATTTAATAAATTGGCTTTTTGTCACAACAAGTTGACTTCAGTTTTTTTTAAGAGAATGTTTTATAGGATTCGGCTGTTATAGTATATACATATTTCTTCAATACAAAATTATTTTACTTTTTCGTCATACATATGAAGCCTGTTGTCAATATTTTTAATGAGCAGACAACATTTTTTATATCTCAATGGAAAATACTTAATAATGGCACATTTTTCTGAGTTTGCTTGAAGAAATTCCAAAATAATGGATCAAAATTTACTTGACAAGAACAGTTAAAACTAATATCTATGCTTACTTTTCTATTGACATGAATACAGCAACAGCCAGAGGAAACTTTGACCAAAGTGACAAGTTGTCCAAATTTGTACTTAATGTAGTGTTTATGTTAGCGTGTCTATCCTATTCATGTTTCATTTTGGTCAACATAAACACCTATGACCCTTATTTAGGTAGGTGTTTACCTGTGTTAAGGATAGTGTAATTACAGATATCTGTGTGTAGGATAGTTATCTCCCATTCCTGTGTTTAGGACAGAGTTATCTCCCATAGCTGTGTGTAGGATAAGAGTGATCTCCCATACCTGTGTGTAGGATAAGAGTGATCTCCCATACCTGTGTGTAGGATAAGAGTGATCTCCGATACCTGTGTGTAGGGTAAGAGTTATCTCCCATACCTGTGTTTAGAACAGTGTTATCTACCATACCTGTGTGTAGAACAGTGTTATCTACCATACCTGTGTGTAGTATAGAGTTATCTCCCATACCTGTGTTTAGAACAGTGTTATCTACCATACCTGTGTGTAGTATAGAGTTATCTCCCATACCTGTGTGTATGAAAGTTAGCTCGCATAGCTGTGTGTAGGATAGAGTTATCTCGCATACCTGTGTGTAGGACAGAGTTATCTCCCATACCTGTGTGTAGGATAAGAGTGATCTCCGATACCTGTGTGTAGGGTAAGAGTTATCTCCCATACCTGTGTGTAGGACAGAGTTATCTCCCATACCTGTGTGTAGGACAGAGTTATCTCCCATACCTGTGTGTAGGATAAGAGTTATCTCCCATACCTGTGTGAAGGATAAGAGTGATCTCCCATACCTGTGTGTAGGATAAGAGTGATCTCCCATACCTGTGTGTAGGACACAGTTATCTCCCATACCTGTGTGTAGGATAAGAGTGATCTCCCATACCTGTGTGTAGGATAAGAGTGATCTCCCATACCTGTGTGTAGGACACAGTTATCTCCCATACCTGTGGGTAGGATAAGAGTGATCTCCCATACCTGTGTGTAGGATAAGAGTGATCTCCCATTCCTGTGTGTAGGATACTAGTTAGCTCCCATACCTGAGTGTAGGATAAGAGTGATCTCCCATACCTGTGTGTAGGGTAAGAGTTATCTCCCATACCTGTGTGTAAGATCTCCCATACCTGTGTGTATGATAGAGTTATCTCCCAAACCTGTGTGCAGGATAAGAGTGATCTCCCATACCTGTGTGAAGGATAATAGTTATCTCCCATACCTGAGTGCAGGACAGTGTTATCACCCATACCATTGAGCATGATATTTATCTTCCATACCTGTATTTAGAACAGTGTTATCTCCCATACCTGTGTGTAGGACACAGTTATCTCCCAAACCTGTATTTAGAAACCCTGTTATCTCCCATACCTGTGTGCAAGATCCCCCATACCTGTGTGTAGGATAGAGTTATATCTCCCATACCTGAGAGTAGGACAGTTATCTAACATACCTATTTTTAGGACAGTGTTTTCTCCCTTACCTGTGTGTTTGACAGTTATCTCCCATAGGATAGTGAGATATTTAACATCGCGACCAATGTGTAATAAGGGATGGATATGTGAAATTTTGCACTTAATTTTGCGTAAAATTGCCATAAGATTAAAGGATGATCATTCCACAATGTGAAATTTTGCACCAAATTCCATGTCAGATGTGTCAGCCAGATCGGCTAATTAAGGAAAATCTAGTACAGAATATATCACAAGATATCTCTGTCTTATACTTGTGTCTGGATCAGTGATATATCTCCAATGGTCTCAAAAGTTTGACCAATATCTGTTTTAAACATCTACATGATTTGAATAAAAAAAACCTCCTCTACGAAGCATTATTAGGAAAATGACAAAATCAACACTTGTTGCAATAAAGACTTGCTTTTCAAGACATAAAATTTGTACCTAGAATTTATTTTCAACATTGTAAATCTATCAGATTTACAACAGGCTTAATGTTGTTTGCCGTTTGTTAGACTGATAAAATTATGTTTTCTTTTAAATATCAATATATAAGTATTTGTATCATTCTTCTATTTAAAGATTGAAAACATCAAGATCAAATCTGAACTAAACATGCACTTCTAAAAGTAACCAGAACATTTTCTGATGTGGGACTGTTTATGTTTTCTGTTTTTAACTTTGAGAAAGCCAGCAAAAATATCCACAAAAGACAAAATACTGGTAGTATGAATTAGGTATTATAGAACTGCCAACAGTCATCAGTTTAAACATTACACACAAATGTTTCCACTTTTTTATGTAGAATTTAATACATAAGAAAATGAACATCAATGATCAAACCTTGGCATCTGTGAGTACCGTCAAAAAACTCCTGCAAACTCAGCAACTATCGGATGACTATTTACCAGTAAGGAAAATGTTTACAAGGAAATGTTTACAAGTTTACACAGAGCACTGAGACAGATGTATCAGATTAAAATTACCCACAAAAGCATTACAAACAATACAATTATTTATTTCGTGTACAACAGCCAGTTTGAGAATTTTTACATCCTGTCAACAGCACAAAAGTCCCTTGAACATCAAAGTTTTTCTCACTTTACCAATAACCTGAAATCCCAAGATTGATTCTTCTCTTTCATACTCAATCATAGTACAAACTTCAGGAAAGGGCTTGACATTACGCCAGTTACTTATTATTATTTAATATTCAATTAATTCTTTGTGAAATGAAATAAGACTAAACTTTATTGAGTGAACTTTTGTGCCCATTAGAAGTTTATCTTTCATCCAAGACTTTGAATCAAAATTTGGTTCATACTCTTCAGTCTTGCAATGCCTCGACATCATTCCAAGTTTGTATCAAAGACTTAACATTATAATGTCTACCTGAAATAAAATAATAACTTTCAATTATTACCTTGACCTTTGACCTTGAATATATACAAGCTTAATCTAAAAGCGACGCCTGATAATTGTACCACATTTTGATAAGATAAACTAATGTCCAAAGGTGGAATATTTTTGTACCTATACCATAAGGTGTGTATACATCTGAAATTGACCTTGAATTTCCAAAGTTCCATTATCTTATCATGAGCAGCCGTTAAACATGTCTGAGATCAGATACGTGGTCTTTGCACCATTGTGTCCACAATGTAAAAGTTCGAACCAACAAACTCATTAACATTTTCCCTTGCAATAAATTAAGCCAAGCAACCCACCATGTACAGGTAACTTGGACAAATCTTGGCTGTAGTACCACGTAAATTTCCCTGCCGAACTTTCAACCTTCACTGGTAAAATACAGTTGCCCAGTACCAATTTTGCCCTTCACAAATAATGGCATTAAATTACAGTTGCCCCTTGCAAAATCGTGGGAAAACTTGGATTTATCGGAGTTAAATGAGGTGGAATGTTTGGTGTGGGGTTTGGCTGGGTCTGATGAGATACTTCAAATTAAACAGGGTCTTCAGGTGATGTCCAGTTAACTCGACTGTTTTGTGCACTTTTGATATCTGACACTTAATGGAGAGCAAAAGCATATAAGCTTAATAAAGGCAGAATACCTCATACAGTTTTACTGTAGGGTATAAGCTGTAGCCTTGTGGCACTCCGTTGAGTATACAAATGCAGTGTTTTCGCTACCTTGATTTTACAGCAACCTGTGCCTTATTTAATTGGGAAAATTATGTAGGATTTTCAGATAAATTGGGAAAATATTCTTGAATTTTGCTTCATTTTGGGAAAATAACACAAGTTTTGACTGGGGGAAATAGCCTTATATCGACTGTAAAACTGGGCAAACAAAATCACTGAAATGTGATATTAAGTTTCATTACCCAGTTTACCTACAGTATGCTGATGATAAAAATATCATATCATATTGTATATGCCATTAAGTACCTAGTAACTGAGATATGCTTACACGAATTTAATAAAGAATGTTGTTGTTCTTGTTATACTTGGCAATATTTATATAAATGTTTTGGAATGATGAATATATGATATACTCTCAATTGGGTTAATACATTGTATACGTTGAACAAAGCATATTGATAGAATGCACTGTATATCTCACCAACCTTCTATAAAACACTGAAACTCAGCATGGATAAATGTTTCCTTTTTAAAATCATTTTCTTCAAAAGAATGATTAGAAAACTAGGGTACAAAATTGTAATTAAGGTACTTATGAACTCTGAAAAAACAAATCCATATAATGTCAGCGTATTTTTTGTAGAATGACAATGTGACCTTGATGGATATTGATGACTTAAATTGATACAGTATAAAAGTAAAATGTTTCCCCTGATTAACATGTGTCATACACATACTATTCTCGAGCTAAATATATATCAGCTCAATTGATGATTTCCTGCCAAAGCTTTACTTCCTGATGATATATACAGCTCATCACAAACCTAGAATGATTTCAGTGTCATTTCACTAGCTACCAATAAACTGTTTTATATATAACTTCCTGTGTGTCATGTATAACAAATCTGTAAGCCATCTTATTCTATATTGCCACAACCGTAAAATATCTAGAGAAACAAGCACAAAATCTGAAAGAAAAGCTCATGATTTAATCACAAACTTTTTTTTCGAATTGTAATACTCTCCTTTTAAAGAAACAATGATTATATGTATAGACTAGTCACATGAATATCAGATATTCATTACTGAGTTCTGACTGGTGAACAATGATACGGAATAGTCACAGGAGAATATTCACTGTAAATTGTCTAGGAAAATATTGCATTCATGCAGTAGTTTGTAAGTCTGTTCAGGTCTGTTTCCTCTTGGTGATTCTGTAGGACATCTCGTAACTTTTGTTCCTGGTCACTCTCTGAGAAAATACACTTAAGTTGTTTGAAGAGGTCCTCAGTAGACTGGCTGGACCTGGAGGACAGCGCTGTGAACTTGTTGGGCTGAGGATGGGGGTAACGCTGTCCTCGCCCCCGGTGAGCCCCTCGGAACACTGCAGCACCATCGGGCTGATTTTGGCGGGCCTGTAAATTGTTTTGATTTCCAGTAAACTGTTGTGGAGGAGGTCTCTGATAAGCTAGATTTGGGTTCAAACCTCTCTGCTGGGGGTTGTGGTAGGGGAATCTAGCGTTACCCACATTAAGGGTTAAAGGTGGCATGTTTGTCCAGTTATTTTGTTGCTGTCGCATGTTTCCTCTCTCCGCTTTGTCAGGCGATAATGGTCTGAAAAATATCAAAAAGATTATTTAACAAACAAAAATATTTCCTTATATGATTTTTTATTTCAAAATTAAAATTCAATTTACAACAAAAAAAACTCCCTTTTCATACCCATTGTATGTTTACTATGTGGTAACAATGGACTATTTGAGTATATATGTGCATACTGTCACTGTGAAAACCTTTTATACACTAGTGCCAGGTGCTGTATTGAAAAACAACATATCCATGAATAATTCAGGTTCTGTATTCAACATGAAAATCTATAGAATCTAACTGTCAAAATATGACATATTTTCAATTAAACTGTAGAGTATCTTTCCCAGACTCAGGATATATGTTGCATGAATACTTTGAGGTAGCTTGTAGCTGAGAAATGTTCCAATATTTAGAGTCTACTTTTCCCACCCCTTTTAACATATCTGTAATCTTGAGAATAGATTAATGTGACTGGGGGCTCACCAACCTTTTGTGTGGGCCAGCATGAGATGGCATTTTGTGTAAAAGCTGGTCCAGAGTGGGACCATCCTGACCAAGGGGATCTTCCGGGATCATGAAGTTGTCCCCGGCAAATGTGAACATCAGCAACCTAAAATACAAAATTATTGACACCTAAAGGACAGTGACTACAAAATCATAGACACCTAAAATCTCGCCTTTTCGTGTTATTTTTCTCGCCCCTTTTGTGTTGCTTATAATATTATCAAATTTACGCGAAAACCGGCGAACGGCAGGTGTATGTCTTATAAAATTTATGTATGTCTTATAAAATTTACGCAAAAACTCGTCGAATGGCGGGTTTTCGCCTTTTTCAGTACGCGAAAACCCGCCAAACGACGGGTTTTCGCCTCGTTTGGCGGGTTTTCGCATTACGCGAGATGGCAGAAATCAGCCACCATACCTAACAGATGACAATGCCAACATCATTTCCATGGAAACCAAACTACAAATACACCAGCAGTTAGAACTTGTTTCCTATAAGAGAACAGAGACACCTGAGAAATTACACCAAGTATTGAGGTATTGGTTATCTCACCTCTCCTCCACTAACGTCCTCCAGCTTGCCTTCTCCTGCATTAGGTCTCTGTACTGGTCATTAGAAACTACAACACCATCCTCTCGCTCCGCTAACTCCAGCACAAATCTTTAACATGCAACAATATCATGTCAAAGCTATCTATGGACGGACTCTTTACATTTTTGTTAAGTTCTTTTTCAAATATTTATTCATATGATGCAAATAGAGTCAATTTATAATATTTTGTGATGACACTTTAAGCTGAGATAACATGAAAACATACAAAGATACTGATGCAGGGTTTGTGTTGAAGCTGTCCCTATATCTTTTTCAAGCATTGAAACTGAAAAGGACCCCACTTACTTTAAGGATTTAAACATGCAGAAGGACCCCAATTATCTATGAAAACCTGTCATCGTAAGCACTGATGAGTTAGTTGTTAACACTCACCTGTCATCGTAAGCACTGATGAGTTAGTTGTTAACACTCACCTGTCATCGTAAACATTGATGAGTTTGTTGTTAACACTCACCTGTCATCGTAAGCACTGATTAGTTAGTTGTTAACACTCACCTGTCATCGTAAGCACTGATGAGTTTGCCGTTAACTCTACGAGACGGGGTGAATACCAGGTAGCCCTCCTCTTTCAGCTCCGTCAGTAGGTTCTGGTCACTGATGGCATTCTCCATACGTGGTCGGTATTTCCTCCACTCCGGAACAAACGCAGTCACCTGTTTGTGGCCTCTCTTTAGGAAGTGCTCAATACAGATTTTAATTCCACGACAGGAAAATACTTTGCCATTACCATGTCTGAAAAAAGAAGTTAATACTTATAGTTAAGTGGAACTTATTTAGGAATCTGGTTTTCATATGATATTAAAGTATCAGTTGCAGGCTAAGAAAATATCACCTTGTATGTTGAACAATGTACATAAAACATAACTCTTAGACAGTAACATAGTCTTTTAATAATAATGATATCCAATCAAATAAATCTTTTAAGAATTTTAAAACGGACAAATATATCAACAATTTTTCAGCAACAAAATTGAGCGGAAAAACCTTTTTAGATGTCATTCAAATTCAATTTGTATTACCTACTACCCTGTACCAGATATGACCTAACATTCCTGAAAACAAAACTTTTGCCTCTTATGTTTTATTATAGGTTTTTCAAAAATGACACACAAAGTTGTTTTTTTTTACTTTCATCTCCCCTTAGACTGTCATATTATGTTTAGAATAAAATTTGACATGATGATTCAATGTAAGTATATTATCCTGCAAATACTCTCCACTTACGTCATTGCCACATTGCTGCCGTCAATAACGATGTATCTGAGGTCGTCCGATTTGCCCCGGATCGGCCCTTTTTGTAGCTGATGGTGATGACTGGTTGCTGCCTGTTGTCTCGGTGGTGGCGACATAGCGCCAAATGGCTGCTGGATGTTGTTTGTGTATGGTTGTCGGTTATAATTTGTATGCTGTTTATGTTGCTGCTGCTGCTGCTGTCTATTTGGCTGGACCACAACTGGTTTGGGAATAGGTTGAGAAACATCTACAATTCTACAATCATCATCAACATCATCCTGCCATGGTTCCATAACACAAGTTTCCTCGTCCCCATCTAACTCTATATAATGTGGCGGTGTCTCTGTAGCTGCATGTTTCCCCTTTTGTTTATTCTTTTTATTTTGTGAGCGACCTTTCTGTTTAGTGGCGTGAGGATGACCATTCTTTTCTCTACCTGGTGAGCATTCATTTCGGTTTGTATTGTTTTCATCATCAAATGAAGCTTTCAACACTGATTGTCTTGCTTCGTTCCGTCTTTTCAGTTCCTCAATGGGTAAGTCATTTTTCTCTTCTGTGAAATCTCTGATTAACTTGCTTTTATATTCTGGCGGCAAGCTTCGTCGACCTGTCAAATCTGCAAGTTTACTTGGACTAGGTATAGGTGGAGGAGGAGGAAAATTTCCAAAATTCTTAGACGGACTTAATACTTCGACATCTGGGGAGGGACTCCTTTTCCCCTTACTAGTAGTCTCGTCAGACTTCCTATCAGAAATTTTTGTCAATATTTCAATAAAGTCTGAAACTTGTGTATTCTCATCAGCAAATTTCAAACCTTCATCAATTATATCTACACTATAACCAACAGATATTCCAAAGCTTTTTAAATATTCAAGCTCCTTTGACAACTTTGAGTTTGGTAAAGCACTTTGAGGTTTTGGAGCACATTTGGCTTCAGTATGCGAAATATTTGCATCAGTCAATTGCTGTGTAAGGTTGCCAAGTCGCCCATCAATCTGATTAGAATCTGTTGTAGTATTCTGTTCTGTGTGATTTCCACCATCTGTCTGCTCATCTCCCATTAAAAGAGGAAGTTTGAACTGATTTGGTGTTTTTAAACTGTTATCTGGAGAGTTACTTACAAACAATAAATCATCTTCAATATCATCAGTAGCAGTGTCATTTAAGCAATGTAAAATAACCCTCTTAACAGTAGCTGAAGCATTACCATAATCTTCAATAGTCATACTACTGTTACCATCACTCTGTTGAGAGAGTGCTCGCTGTAGGGAAGAATCTAGCCTCAGTGACCATGGAGACACAGAATCATCTGCTTGAATGTCTTTTTCTTTCGTTTCACTTTGATTGCCGTCTGTCTCTGTATCGTACTGGCCCAGCAGTTCTTCCAGAGACGACATGGCCAGGGTCACACCCAAGTCAGTGCCTGTGATAGTCACGGATGACAGCTCCGCCACAGTTATCACAGCATTAGTTTGTTTCTCTATCTGTTCAATTGTTTTACTGCCAAGAAATGCCTCACAGCCTTTGTAATTAAGGGTTTGTGTTTCTTTCGGGTCACAAAGAGCAAGGATGTATTCCTGTAAAAAAAAATATTGTGTTATAAAAAAAGTACTAACTTAAACAGATAAATGTGTCATCACACATCAGCAAGTACAAACAAACAGACTTTTCTGACCTGATAATGTTAAGGACATGAACTACCATACAACTTACAATTGTTTCCTATCACAGGAACACTGTACTGACATTGACACACCAAGTGGTCAGTATTTACTTGGAATATAGCATGTCATCACAGGGTGCAACCATGGCCAGTTGTGTACATGCTACCATTTTTCATGTTTCGATGATAAAAAAAATATGGTAAATCATACATCAAGCAAGATGTTTTCCTGTGCCAGACTGTCGCAGCTTGATGTTGTAAACAGCTCTAACATAATCAGGTGTTTTTGAATTGGGTCATTTTACCTTTAGATAGCAACATTGTTTATACTATATGGGTATAGATAATATTGAAGAGTAGCTATAAATAGCTCACAAAAACAATCATGTTCCTATCAAATTTGCACTGGAAATATATATACCCAAGGACAACACACTGGCGTCAAGGGAAACAGATTCTTTGACATAAATATAATATGATTTGTCATTTTAATTAACCATTAACGTAAACAATTTTTTATTGTACAAGTTTTATAATATGAAACATTTTTGATCATATGTAAAACAGGTAGCAATGGAAAGAACAGATAGTTTCTACAAACCTACACATTTAATGAAGTCACAGGAGGTCGTAAACTAACTGTTGCCACCCATTTCTAAAAAAAGAACCAGTTTCCTCACATCTGTCTGACCTACCTTTTCTGATCACGTGACGTTAGGCGGCGACCATTTTCAAACAGATGTCGGGAAACTGGTTATTTTTTAGAAATGGATGGCGACAGTTAGTTAGCAACCTTCTGTGACTTGAGTAAAGGCCTAGGTTAGTTGGAAAATATTTGTTCTTTCCATTGGTACCTAATTTGCAGAAAATGTGATCGAAAACGTTGCATATTACAAAACTCAGCTTAAACGGCGACTCGTGGACGGGTCGGTAAAATTTCCACTTTTTAACTAATGAGGAATTCTGACTCTCGCACCCGCCTGTCGTCAAAATATTTAGCGGGTCAGAGAGTCAGAACCCTTCGGACTAGTTGAAAGTATGACACATTTGTTTGTTATAGATCTATATACATTGTACGAGATTCTGTATTTTATACTATTCAACTATATTTCTCATTTCAGTATTTAAAGCGTTTCTTAGTTTATAATCATTTGATAATAGGTACTGAGTTAAGTGAGTAACCATACTGTAAGTTAATCCAACAGTTTGAAAAATACATAGTTAGCCATATGTGTCAAAATGTGTGCCCAATTTGGTACAACGACCAGAATCTTATGTATTTGGGTAAGGGTTACCGATTTAGTAAAATAGTAAATTGTTGTTTATCAACTGAATTGAAATTGTTAACATAGTAACCTTTGCATTCTGCCTGTCCATATTTTCGCCCTGAACGAACACCCATTGTTGATCAGTTTTGGCGACATCTTCGAATCCAATTTTCACTTCATACATCCTTTCTATTTTCTTTTGAAATTCGCGAAGTCGAGGTATCCGACCTCGGTTCACAATAAATTCGTCCATTTTTGTAGATGTTATAAATAAATGATATACAATGCAATCACTTGATCAAAAAACACCGATGGGAAATACCCCTAACTTCCATCACAACCAATCTACTTCTGGTTTCTGGTTTGTATATTGTGACGCACATCCGGACGGCCCGCATCCGGAAAATACTAACGACATGAACTGACCGGATTATATCATAAATTGAACAAATATATAAGTGGGCAATTGATTGAAAACACGTTGGGTTAAGATGAATTCAGTTTTGAAATACTTAAGTTTGGTTATTTCCAGTATTCTCGGGTATTGTTTGGAATTGAAAACCTGTAAAACTTATTCATAAAAAACATCTTAAAATCCTATCTTTAGTATATCCCCAAAAATCGTATATTTATAGACCTGAAACATTTCATTTAAGTTTTAATGACACAATAATTTATATTTAGAATACACAAATTTCTAATCTTGTTTCATAGAATTACATCAGCACTGGTTATTTCAGGGACGTATATGTCCCTGGTTATTGTAAAAAGGAATGATATAAACCTAGTCTAGTGTACAGAAAGTTGCTAAATGGTTTTTCGTCTAAATATGAATTCAAATACTGTACTGACACAAATTATATTTTGACATGTGCAATATGTTTGCCCTTGAAAGTTGGTGAAGGTCGACTTATATTTCAAAGCTGAGTATCTTACTAGTTCACCCACAAGTGCCGAGTTTCTAATATAAAACACATCCTCTACTATAAAAAAAGCTATTTATATAGATGTGGAGCTCGAGGGTGTGCATAGTTTCTGCTGTATGTTAATTATATTCGAGTCTGTTATAAACCGGCACCTATGGATACACACACACGTACATGTACGTATATACGCTACGTCTCTGATTACAAATAAAGCAGGCATAGATTCTACCTATAACAAGATAAGACCTAGCTAAAAGCGTGCTTGATGTATCACATTTGAGCTCTAGCCCGTATATTGTGTACCAAAAGCATATCATTGATAAAAAATGTTTCACGAGAAATATCTAAGATGCCGTTGACCTTAAAAGTAGGCCAAGGTCATTTATTTTAGGAAGCTATCCCACTGGCTATAATTAAAGCTCTACGGTTGTTCAGAAGAAGCTGTTGTTATTGATTGTTAGATTTTTCATTGTGATCCGTATAACGTTTATATGTATTGAAGAAAAGTAACATTTCGCACTTCAAATACATCGCCTCTTTGCGTAATCATCAATATTGCTGGAGAGGTTAAAATACGCGGCAGAGAAGAACGCTATTCCGATCATATTTTAAAAAGATTTTAACATTAGTTTACGGGCTTTTAATTGTTGTGTGTGTTATCCGCTGTGTCTTTTGAGAGAAGGCGAATTTGCGATTTTTCGAGTAGTCCGAGTTTCACCGACGTATCTGTCAAAATATTAAGTCTCGGTGTCAGGGCTAGAGGAAACTCGGGCTATATTCGCTCCAGTTTGATATTCAGAAGAAGATGTGTAAAGGCTTTTAGCGTTAATTTACCGGAACTGTAATATGGAACAAGATCAAGCCAAAATCTCTTAAGCAATTGGTAGGTACAGCTGTATAGTCTAGGAAGACACAACTACCAAGGGTTCATTCCAGTCTAGCCAACTTTCTGAATGAACACCATTCCAGCGGCTCATTCCCCGAACACCAACTCTGGTAACATGAAAGAAAGGTGTTTATATAGGAAATCCTTTGAAGTTTAAGTTATAGTCTGTTTCAACTAAGAATGTCAAATCATTTAATTTGTAGATATGATACTTAGTCAGTATTAAATGAAATTAACAAAATATTCTCATGTATTATAGCTTTAAGTAATAGAAAATTATCATTAAATATTATATTTTAGATTCAATAAATAGAAAGTAATCATTAAATTACATTAAATACTTGAAAAATAAATTTCCTTAAACGAATTATTTAAAGCATATATTGATAATAAAATGAATTTTCTATTAATACATGTATTTTAGTATATTAACTGAAAACCATTAAATGAAAATGACATATAAAACACACAATAACAGAAAATATTAAACTGATGTCACACAAATTAAGCACAAACCTTAACAAGTTTAACTTTTATATTCTGTGATATAAATAAGGCATTTGAAAGGGTTCGGCATGTAGGTATTTGCAAAAACTTTACAAAAATGGTATAAAAAGGAAAATTATTTGAGTGGTTAAGAGCTTAATACATTGATGGATACCAAGCAAATACCTTTATATCTGCAATAGTTCCTCAAGGATCTGTTCTTTGGCCCTTTTTATTTCTATCATTTATTGATATAACTGCTGATGTAACTTCTTATATTAACTTGTTTGCAATTGATATTACTTCTCTATATGTTATTGAAGATAGTGATGGTGACCTTAATACGCATGCTGATCATACTAAATGATGATATTTCATCAATCTCTGCTTGGGCTAATCAATGAATGGCAAATTATTTTAAATCCATGCAACTAAAACAGTAGCATTAACTTTTACTCTTAGCTTTCTAATCCTCATTCCCCTCTTTTCTTTAATAACCATACTATACCAAAGCATGACTGCCGAAAACATATTGTTTCTATATATGGGTGATCTTTAAGGATAAAATAATTTAGATGTCTTTTCAATAGTGTAGTTTACCAACTAAAACAAACTATACTTAATTATACTACCTCATACATTTATATACATTGTTTATAAAGCACTAAAACACTCTCTATATATAAGTAATTCATATTTTTATAAGGTAGTTCTAAATATGTCATTTAAAAAGTCATAATAAAGGTATGAGAGTGTTTGAGAAAGGGATCTTCAATTGATAAAACATTATACTGCTAAGTTTCTTTTCCATCTACACCGAAATAAAATTTGAAATGTCAATGTATATATATACAAAATGGATAACGGAAACTGGTTATCTTTTTTGGGAAAGACTTAAATAGGCTCAGCCTGCTTTTATTGATACATTTGTATACTATTTCTTTGTAGTTCCTCTTTATATGTCTTGTATAAATGCTAAAATATTTTCAAATTAAATATATGACAATAATTAACACAAATCTGAAACTTAAATACATATCAATAAATATATGATAATTTACACATACATATATCTGAAAGAAGGTGTAATAAATCATTAAAATGATTTTCCTAAATGTGCAGTTGTTTTATGCAGTACCTATTTATCATTATTTGTTTGCAAATATCATTAGTTATTGAGTATCTGATTAGTTACCAGAAGTTGATTTACCTGTGTAATTTACCTGTACAACATTTCTGCTATAGACTATAACTCACTATCATCACAACTGACCACCCAGGTAAACATGTTTTTATAAGCAGAGTTGGTGTTCGGGGAAGTCCCCATTCCAGCCTGGCCAACTTTTCATTTTCACACCTGGGTTAGGCCTGGTCATACCTGAGTGACCACCAGGTAAATTCCAGTTAAAAAATGATCACTCATATTTTGTAAGGTTCCAGTCTATCAATGCACACTATCAGTAAAAAATGCACTGATACAAGTGAATGTTCTTGAAATGGAACAGGAGGATGTTACTATCTTCTACATATGTAATGTTGGATACACATTATCAAAAAAGACAATAAAATGGGACATAGAGTTTATCGGAAATGTGTTAAAAGAGATATCGATTGTACAACATCATTAGCTGCGCTAAATAATGTTCAATTTTGAAATTATGGACAAAATCAAAGGAATTTACCCGACACTATTAGCGCTACTGTTGATGTATTTGTAGTTAATTTAAGAAATGTTGTAGAGAGGATATCACACGTGCAGTGTGGTTAATTGGTGTTGTTTATCATCAGTTGTAATGATTAACTAACCATTGAATAAACACGAAAATAACAGTTGAAAACTAGAACTGTAAGCCAATGGCTAACTTATATCCCCCGCCCCCACCTTTGCAATAAAAACTGTTTTAAGGCAATGTTGATGGCAAACAAATTTTGATCTGCAGATACATCTACACATTACCTCTAATATTCCTTTGTAGTTTCATTCAAATTGGTTCACAGGTTTACGCACATCTACAATGTACAAGGTTTAATGCCACTAAGTTTCGTTGAAATCCTCCCAGTAGTTTAGGAGGAGTTACTGGTACATCGTGGTGTCTACAGACGGACGGACAACCTAATTCACGTATATCACGCCCACCCCCTACCCCCCACCCCCAATTTCGTTGCGAGGGTTTTCCTTTCCTGTTACATTTGGCAACCAAAGAAATATACCACGGAATCATGTATGTCCTAGTATTTGATACACCGGGAACTATCTGGACATTTTTTTCTCTGTATAGTTATATGCATTGGTGCATGAGTATAGATATATACATCATATATTATATTCATTGTGTATACCAAAGTATGTTTTGACTTGTGATCCATTTTGGAAACATTTCATTTCCTTATACCCTCCCTATTTTATTTAATATAATGTTTGATGTTTCTCTCTTGTGTAAAGATAATATGTTGTTCGTGGACCGACCGACCACTGGACTCCCTTAACCTGGCAGCTCCTATCAAAATATTCATATAGATGTATACATTCATGTGATAAATATTTCATTACTATTTGTACATTTTGATATTTTTTGTAAAATACCAGTTAATAGAATTAAAATTAAAAATTCAATATTGTGATTTTTTATTTATCTTCCGAAAAGTCAGTTTACCTGTGTCTACCTAAGCTGTCAGTGTTGTGATAGTAAGTACCTGTGTTGTTTCAGTGAAGAACACCTATTCCACTCTGGCCAACTTTTTTCCCTACCTTTTTCTCACTTAAAATCCCAAAAGTTGGCTAGACTGGAAGACACCCTACCAAGCTTAAGATTGGCTGCAGAATGTCAGAGTTTGCTATGACATATTCCAGGGGTGTAGAGAGCGTAGGTGAGTGTAACCCCTGGATATCGAGAGTGAACATAAAATTGTCATGCAGTGTTACAACAAATATTCAAAATGGCGTAGGGACACTACATAAAAACGACCACATCAAATCCATTAAATGAAAAAAAAATTAAAGCAGGAGAATGTAATTAATCAGCTATATACTAAGTCTTAAGACCTCTAAATTACCAGGACTTGAGAAACTGAATACTTTTCATCAGTGATACAGGGCTCAAAATTGCTTTGACCGCCCCATCCCATTTATTTTATTAATATCATATTTTTATCCCACTTTCTGTTCAAATTGCCCTGCGTTCGCGCTTGACCGTTGTTAGTCGCCGGTTGTCAGTTAAACAATTCTTGTTATCACCATTTCTTGAAAAATGCTGGATGATCGTTCTCAAATTTCATATAAAGGTTCCTCTTTGTCACTAGTTGTGTTTTTTCGAGCCGATAAAAAAACCCAAACAAATGGGCCCATACTCTAAATGGGGTCGAACTAATGCCTTATACAGTAAGCAGAACGATTTGTAATCCAAGTATGTATATGCTCTTCTGATGGCTCTTAGAATTCGATTCACTTTGTTTACGAAATGTAAATGAATTACAAAGTTTAATTTATTATCGATAATTATTCCAAGGTTTTTCTCTTCTATGTCCTCTGATAACATTACTGGTGTTCTCGTACCATCAACACTGATATAAATGCAAATAATTGGAACTGATATACTTCTTTCCAAAATTCATTGTTCTGCATTTGTTCGGGTGGAATTTAAGCAGCCATGTATCCGACCATTTTTGTAAATTGTCCAGGTCCCACTGAAGATCTGCCTATACTCTGGTGTCTTTATACAATTTTGTATCGTCGGCAAACAGTAGGGCTGTGGCACTGACGACTTCTGGTAGGTCATTGCTGTACAGAACAAACAACGACGGCCCTAGTACACTGCCCTGTGGAATTCCACCGGTGACTTGGTTTAGTTATACGTATATCTTGAGAAGTACTCGATGTGTCTTTCACAAATACATATTTATGTTCCCTTTGCTACCTTATTATGTCTTTGATTGACAAGCGGCCATCTCGGATTTGGAACACTGGAACTTTGTTATCCGCATTTCTTGAGAAATATTAAATCTATCTTTCCTAGATTTCATAATATATGTAAGTTCTCCTTGGTCCCTAGTTGCACCCTTTCAATTTTGTGACTGATCAGAAATACAAAATGGCTGAGAGGGGGCCATCTTGGATTCTGACAATGGCATTTCGTTATCTTTGTATTGAGAAAGCTATTTCTCATTTTCATATGCCCTTTGGTCCCTGTTTCTTTCCCCAAGCGATGGTATAAGTAAGGACATTTTTTTTCATCCCACCAGACAGCCAAAACCTCTGAATTTTATCTAGAACTGTCGCCTATGGGCTAACTATTGTAATTTACCGCTCGATCGCCTTTTTAGCTCGATCGGTAGCCACAAGTTTCGAGTTGACTCCTTGCGGAGGCATTTAAAATAAATAATCACCTGTGTTTCATTACTATTCCCCGGCCCTATTCTGGTTGCTCAACGAATTGTCGTCCTATAAATAACAAGCTATGTCTACAGACAGACGTTCTATGTTGCTATGGTTATAGTTTTGGAGACGAGGCTTTGCTTACTTTCATCATTTGATCAAGTCTGAATAGATCGGTCCAATAGCTGAGGAGACATGGTCGTTAATAGAAAAACCACAATTTTGATAATCTGAAACAGCTAATGTTGCTAAAAGAATTTAAATAATGTGTACGACACAATTTAAGAACTCATTTAACCTTAAGTGAGACAGCAGTTATGTCAGATAGTTATACTCTCACCCATAAAAGAGTTTGTATCTTACACAATAATGTGTCCGTAAGACTGCTAAAAAGTCAAAGTACTGAAAGTAAAAGTTATACTCAGCCAACCCCTCAGTCCACCTCTCGTGAAATTTCTACTCCTGGTCAAAAATCCAATCGTATTGCCAATTCAGTTGATATATGCGAAGGGTTCGGACTCTCTTACCCACTAAAAATGTGGACGGCTCGTTTAGTGAGTAAGAGAGTCAGAACCCTTCGGACCAACATGGACAGCTTACTACTAAGCTATACGATAAACGTGACGATTTCAATTTTCCTATCGTTAACTTTCCATTTCTTGATAGTAACATCCCTGCTTCTCCAACCTATAGTGTTTACATGTCGCAGTTGCTTCGGTATACCAAGGCTTGCTCTAAATATCGGGATTTTCGTGATCGATGTCGACTGCTGACAAACAAACTTACAACACAAGGATTCGAGAGATGCAGGTTGATCAGAACTATGGGCAAGTTTTATGGTCGCCATCTTTGTCTCATTGAGAAATATTCTGTATCTTTAAGTGATATGAAGATGGACGTTTTTGAGTATGCTCATTAGTGTGTTTACTTGTTGTGATTGACAATGATACTCGGTTCTCATTTTGAGAACTTGATGTTTACTTGGGTGTGACAAAGATTTACATGACGGGTGTCGTCGATGAAGCAGAAGACGCTTATTCTTCCGGAACACCTGGTCTTATTCTCTTGTACTTTTGCTAGGGTCTCCATGTGAATATTTCCTTTGTTCAAATTTTGCCCCTGGTTTAATCGATTTTGAGTTTGGATTATGATTATGTTGACGCTTCGGTATTCTCTTATTTATTTTTCCTACTTGTGCCTGTTGTAAGAAACAGGGTCATCTTTTAGATGAGTGTTGGAACTTCAGAAGGACTGAGTTTAATAATAATCCGCATCCCCAGATTGTGTCGTTGTGAAAAGTGATAGGAAAACCTGATGTCGAAGGTCACATGTCCAGTTCTTTTGATTCTATAAAGGATAATAAACCCCTTTTGTCTCGGGGATTAGTTTCACTTAGTGAGTCTAGCGAACCCTATATCGTTAAGATATTACGAGATACTGGTGCTACTCAAACTTTATTGCTAGAAGGTGTGTTGCCTTGGTAAGGAAGTTTTTGCTGTTACAAGGAGCGGTTGCTTGCTGAGCAGATAAAAGATCAAGACATTATCCAGCTAAGTCATATGGCTCTCCCAACAGATGAGGCTGCTAAGGCTCCAGAGTGTTTTTACACTAAAGAGGATATTCTGACGAGAAAGGGGCGACCACAGATGCAGCCTCAGATGAGGAAATTAAATAGTGGGCCTTGTGCTGTATCGAGGATAAATTATGAGCATTACATGGGATATTTGAGCATGTATAAGACTTGTAGCAGGACGCTTAGTCAGTTTCATTTGCTTAGCTTAGGAGTGATGTTTCAAAGTTTTGTGGGTCATGTCATGTTTGTCAAATGGTTGGTAAATCAAATCAGAATATGCCGCCTGCTCCCTTGCAGCCATCGTCGGAAACCCACGGTACACTTCTCTGACGTTTGCAAACGTCAGAGAAGTGTACCGTGGGTTTCCGACGATGCCTTGCAGCCTATCCCAGCTTTTGAAGAGCCTTTGAGTAGAGTGTTAGTTGCTTGTGGATGGCCTCTCCCCAAGACTAGGACACTTGCAGCTTTTTACAATCGCGTGTACATCTACACGTTTTCCTGAATGAAGCGATCCCCTAAAAAATCAAGTCAAATTAATATATATATATACACGTTTCCGATATATATATATATACAGTGACGTGCCAAAAGTCTTTGTTATTTTTTTTATTTTGCTATATATTCTTTGTATTTCCAATTTTTTTCAATGAAGTTTCCTGACTTCGTTTCTGGATCATTTTTAATGAAATTTTGTGTACTTATAGGGAATTGTTTACTGTTTCATCTCATAATATTTTCCGTTATGTTTAACTAGAGAAATCATAATTTATTTACCACATCCAATTTTCGGGACGCCATTTTTACGTCATTTTGGTAACGTTATATAGAGAAATGGCGTCACACGGAAATTAGCAGTGTATATAATTCTGTATAGCTCAATATATACGGAAAATTAAATAAATTTTATGAGAGGAAACCTTGTATATTACTACGGAAGCCTATTAGGACCAATAGAAAAAATAAAATTTCTTGTAACATGAAAAAAAAATTTCGTTCTCGTTATAACGAAATTATTTCTCGTAATAACGAGTTTATTTGTGTTCTTGCCTGAAAGAATCTCGTTATTACGAGAAAGAAATTTATTTATTTTCATGCTACAATTCTTTAAAAATTTTTTCTATTGGTCCTCATAGGCTTCCGTACGTAACTGTATATATAGTGAAGGCTTTCACAATGTTTTTTTTTCTCAAGAAGTTTGCTGACCTAGTAGATCGTATATACCCTACTGAACTTGAGATTAAAGACACAACAGACTCTCCAACATCAGCTTCTCATCTCGATCTTTATTTAAACTATGACCAACACGGGCAGCTTACTACTACCGTAAGCTGAATGATAAACGTGTCGATATCGATTTTCCGATCGCAATTTCCCCTTTCTTGGTAATAACATCCCTGCTTCTCCATCCTATTGTGTTTTCATTTCGCAGTTGATTACTTGGATTTTAGTGATATATGTCAGCTGCTGACGAACACACTTACGGCACAGGGATTCGAGAGATGCAGGTTGATGAAGTCTATGGGCAAGTTTTATGGTCGCCATCGTGATCTCACCGAGAAATATTCTGTATCTTTGTGCGATATGAAGATGGACGGTTTTTTGAGCTTGCTTATTAGTATGCTTACTTGTTGTGATTGGCAATTCATTTTGAGGATTGATGCTTATTTTGGTGTAACCAAGTTTTACATGACGGGTGTCGTCGATGAAGCAAAGAAGCATACTCATCCGGAACACCTGGTCTTATTCTCTTGTACTTTTAGGAGGGTCTCCAAGTAAATATTTTCTTTGTTCATATTTTTTTTTTTAATTGAACAACAGTACATTTAGTTGCAACTATTTTCAACTTTTGATGTGAATCATGCTTCATTTTATTGTAATAATTACTGAAGTTTCCATCGAGATTCAAACTTTTTAAAGTGGGGAGATATTAATTACTTCGAAGTAAATAATTTGTTACACCCAGAACATTTGAGATAGTTCTACAAGACCATCCTAGATAAAAGTATATATAAGTTGGACCTGTGTTATCTGGTCAGAATACTGTTCATACACCTGAGGATTCTGTACATCCTTACTCTGCCTTGTATGGATTAAACTGCATCTTCTTATTGTAGCAGGACATTTCCTGGGATAATACATTGGACATAACTATTTGAATTAGTGTGGGATTGTGAGTACAGTTGTTATTATTATATTAGGAGAGAATGGTAGTTGTTATCATTTGTTATTTACTTACTTATAAATAGTGAAAATATTAAAGATTCTTTGTTATTCTTACGTTGGCTTTACCCTCGGTTATTTCTGACCGTAACTGAACAAAGTAATATAAAACAAAAATACATTAATTTCTTAATTAACTTTATTTTTGTTCATTACAAAGCTGTTGATAATAAATATAGATTATAATTAATAGAGTTTATTAATTGATAAATAACAATATTTTACAACAAATTAAAATAATCAACAAAAAACATCAATTTATATGGACGGAATGTGTATAATTAACATACAAGTTTACAGACAAGAAAACGTAAATAGGCATGATTAGTTGTGTTTTCATGAAGAGCAACCTACAGAAGTTGTAATACAACTCAGCTTGGTATTGACCTGGGCCTGCATTCATGAAACCGTTCTTGTGCTCCAGCATGGAGACGTGCTCAAGCCAGCTTTCTTGAAACTCTCCTTAATCATGTCGAAGAGTCAAAAAGTCAATGTAAATGTTGAAAACAGCTGTTGGCTTCATGTTTCTTCAATTTTTTTCAAAAACTTTGACAAAGTTAGTTTTTTAAAATAATTTATAGCCAGAACAAGAAATAAGGCGAGCACGAAATTATTGCTTGAGCATGAGAACGGTTTCATGAATATGGGCCCAGGTCTTTCCACATCCCTAGTTTGGAATTATGTTCTTCCTTCTACATTTCCTTCTTGTGACATTTCCCATTTCCCCCTTCCCATTACATTTCCTACTTGTGACGTTTCCCATTTCCCCCTTCCCATTACATTTCCTTCTTGTGACTTTTCCCATTTCCCCTTTCCATTACATTTCCTACTTGTGACTTTTCCCATTTCCCCCTTCCCATTACATTTCCTACTTGGACTTTTCCCATTTCCTCCTTCCCATTACATTTCCTACTTGTGACTTTTCCCATTTCCCCTTCCCATTACATTTCCTACTTGTGACTTTTCCCATTTCCCCCTTCCCATTACATTTCCTACTTGTGACTTTTCCCATTTCCCCCTTCCCATTACATTTCCTACTTGTGACTTTTCCCATTTCCCCCTTCCCATTACATTTCCTACTTGTGACTTTTCCCATTTCCCCCTTCCCATTACATTTCCTACTTGTGACTTTTCCCATTTCCCCTTCGAATTACATTTCCTACTTGGGACTTTCCCATTTTGCCCTTTCCATTACATTTCCTTCTTGTGACTTTTCCCTTTTCCCAATAAATCCTAAGTTTTGACCTTCCCTTTCCCCTTATTTCCCTCAGCTCTAACCCTAAAACTGACTTAATTACTACCTCTCCCACTAGCCCTAAATTAGGTCCCAGTCTTCACCACCAGACCTTCCCTTTCCCATGAATTTAACATCATACTGTTAACTATTCTCTGTGAACTTTTTCTGTTCACACAAGAAAACCCCCAAAGAACTGATGAACAAGATTTGTAATACAAACCAGGGGCTGTATAGATGAAACTCACATGTACAGGAGGGTGTAACTGTCCAGACTGTTCAGTCCAAAAGACAGGTGTTTCGTCATAGCGCAAAAGACAGGTGTTTTGTCATAGCCCAAAAGACAGGTGTTTTGTCATAGCCCAAATGACAGGTGTTTTGTCGTAGCCCAAATGACAGATGTTTTGTCATAGCCCAAATGACAGATGTTTTGTCATAGCCCAAATGACAGGTGTTTTATCACAGCCCAAAAGACAGGTGTTTTGTCATAGCCCAAATGACAGGTGTTTTGTCGTAGCCCAAATGACAGGTGTTTTGTCATAAGTACAACCCTGAGTATCTCTGTAGAATGTACATAACCATCTTGCCTATGGTTACTGCAGCATCTCAAGATGTAAACTGCGAAATAAATGGACACACAATTCAACACAAATATAGTATATTCTGATAAAATAAAGGTGAATTAATTATCATTATTGTATGTTTACATACAAGTTTAATGATTCTCTTGATTCTGACCTTGGCCATATTTTCTGCTGAAGGTAATAAAAGGTGAACAGACTAACCTTTGAAAGGTGGAGCATATATTTCAAACTGAACATTTTTTCGGACATATTGAAGCATTACAGAAAATAGACTGTATATTCAGTTTTAAACAAGTTGTATAAACCTGTTTGTGCATTTTATCAAGACAAATGTTTAAAAGAAGACTTTAAACCAACAGTCATTTTTATGGATTAAAAAACTGAGGTAAGCATGAAGCACACTAATGAAAATATTTCATTGCACTCTGCTAAACATGACTATGAAACAACAAATTGTTGAGTTGATTTCTTGTGGTCCTGGCTTCCAGTTCACAAACTTAATCTAGACATACCGGTTCTGGTTGGTCAAGAATGCTCCCTGTGACTTTAGCCTTGATATCAGGCATCAATACAGACTTTAGTTTAATAATTTTGGGGAAAATAAAATCAAAATCTTTGCAAAATAGATCTACTTAAACCGATGACCATCACATTTATTATTATGTCTGCTACTGTAGTTAAACTGTTGTTTCTATTTTGGAGACAAGTGAACAATAATATTGATATAAACAGAAAGAATCGGTTTTAACAAAATTAGAGACAGACCAACCAGTAACATTATCTACGGTACCTCAGCTACGTAACCAACCAGTAACGTTATCTACGGTACCTCAGCTACGGTACCAACCAGTAACGTTATCTATGGTACCTCAGCTACGGTACCAACCAGTAACGCTATCTATGGTACCTCAGCTAAACCTCATGATTAATCTCCAGTCTGTAGGATTGAAATCCTCCGTAACCCTTTCTCAGAAAATAAATAACTTCCCTGTTAACAAACTTTTAAATGACAATAAAATTATCATAACAAAATTAAAGGTCTTTGTTACATGTACAACATAACAGCATTATATAAATACAAATTAAATACAGATGACACCACATTCCACAAGTATCAATAATTGGACGGAAAATGTAGCACTGTTGTAGCTACACGTATACAGAGGATGATATTTCACATGAAAAACTGAAAATAGAATATTCCTCCATAATAAACATAAGAACATCCACTTTGTACCTCACACGGAATTAACTACATCCATTCAATGTACCAGTTTATATATGTGACCGGGAACTAAAGTACTGGAAGTTATTTTTTAAAGATTTCAGTCAATAAAACAAACAAAACAAGGTGTATGTGAATACATCTGTGGATGGTGTACATTTTATCTCTAGTACTATTTTGTTACACTTCATTGTTTAGAGACATCTTTTGATGTCATTGTTCACATGAATTTTCTACTTCAATTCACAATTAAATACACATCAATATATTAGGTAAACAAATATTTTGTGAAAATTAAATGTTAACTAACATAATCATGTATATAATAGGTCGTCTGACAGTTTAAGATTTAAAGTCTTTATACAATCTAAAGTTACGACAGTTTTATCTTACTCTAACAAACCAATACAATCTATATCTCGCCTAGCCCTACCTTAAATATTTCAATACAATCTTAGGCATCTTTTTATAATCTAAACTAAATTTGCAAGCCTCATCTAAATCAAACTATCCTAAAACAATGTTATATTTGGTTAAAACATTAATACAGTACAATCTACATGTGGTACATTTCGGAGTCTTGTCTTAATATCCCTATATGATCTAAACCTGTGAAGTCTTTTCTCTAAATTTCAAAGTGTATACGTATTCCTTTTTTTTTGTAATAAAATATAGTCTTACTCTGTTTATGTATTTATCCTTCAAACCTGGATTCTGCTAACCCATTAGGTTAACGTCGTAAACTTTGGCACTGCTGTGAAAGTGGCGGCACTGTTTGTGTGAGAGTTGGGAGTATTTTACTTGGTAGTGAAGTGTGGGGTAAACCAATCTATTGCTCCAGTGAGATGCAGACAGAGAAATATCAGTCTTCAGGATAAACCGTCTTGGGTAAAGCACACGATTTTAAACCTCAGAACTCCAGGATTGATTTTTTGGGGGGATGGGGTTGTATATGCATGTGTGTGCAAGTATTAACATTACTATGAGATTCTATCTTTAATCTGAGATTACGGTGTCGGTCCTGTTGACCTCCTTACACACTGAACACTGCTACTCTCTACCTAGAATACATAATTAATGTTCAATGATAAAGTTTTACCTAGCTACCATGTGTGAGTTTACTTCTCTCATGGAGACATGATTATATTATGTACATACCAAAAATTACTGTAAAATAATTACCTGTATACTTGTAATAATGGCAAGTTCATCACATCACAGTCAAGTTTTATCATCAAGGAGGTACATTGCTTTATCATGATTATAAACAAAATAAGTGTAATATCAAAGACTTCATTATATTTACGAAGTTATTTTAAACAACTTTCATTTGACGTACAGTAAGATAATTTTTCCAGCCAAGTGGGATTATATTAATTACCTAGCTATTGGAAACACAACCACAGTTACATTTCTTTTATCATCTTGGCTTAATTGTTTTACAACCAACAGGTATCAATAAATAACTGGATGTGACAGTGTGAATGATTACTTGGTATCACCAGAATAATCAGGTAGGGGTGGAGGGTGGGGATGGGGGTCGATAATTTGGTATCACCAGAATAGGTAGGTAGGGGTGGAGGGTGGGGGTGGGGGTTGATAACGTGGTATCAGCAGAATAGGTAGGTAGGGGTGGAGGGTGGGGAGGGGGGGTTGATAACGTGGTATCAGCAGAATAGGTAGGTAGGGGTGGAGGGTGAGGAGGGGGGTTGATATCTTGGTATCACCAGAATAGGCAGGTAGGGGTGGAGGGTGGGGGTTGATAACGTGGTATCAGCAGAATAGGTAGGTAGGGGTGGAGGGTGAGGAGGGGGGTTGATATCTTGGTATCACCAGAATAGGCAGGTAGGGGTGGAGGGTGGGGATGGCGGTTGATTTCTTGGTATCACCAGAATAGGCAGGTAGGGGTGGAGGGTGGGGATGGGGGTTGATATCTTGGTATCACCAGAATAGGCAGGTAGGGGTGGAGGGTGGTTGATATCTTGGTATCACCAGAATAGGCAGCAGGGTGGAGGGTGGGGATGGGGGTTGATAACTTGTCATTACCAGATACTGTTGTGAAATACTGACACTTGATATTTGGAAGGTTATTGTGAAATCATTGTTACTAAGTGGAGCATTACTCTGTACCACCAGATAATTATGTGTTACTAGGTATCAACAGATACGTGATCATGAAGTGTTATCACTGGACAATGAAAAGTGTTATTGCTGAACAAATGAAATCCTAAATACAGTATGTGAAACGACTGCTATGGACATGTAATCATGAACTGTATTGCTATTGCTGGATCAATGGAACACTGGACATGTGAAGGGTAAGGGAACCTAATCTCATTACTTATGTAATCTGTGAAAATGTCATATAACAGCAACATAAAATACAGAGGAAACTAAAATTAAAAAAATATATATATCAAATTATTTGACAAGCTTGGCTTCCAAATGGCTACACAACAGATTTCTACAGCGTTACTTAGGTAGGCAACATGATGCAAAACATTTGACTTTGATAAAGCAAAGAAAATATACTGGCATAAATATTTGTTTATCAACATTAGGTCATAAGGAGTAGACTGTAACTTACAATGAAAATATACATATTTCTGTACGCTGTATATACTACCATAGCCTTAGCCCTACTTAATCTTAAAGAAACCCCCTAACAAAGAACAACTACCATACCAAACACACAGCTGGTGCCCTACCTGTGGACAACTACCATACCAAACACAGCTGGTGCCCTACCTGTGGACAACTACCATACCAAACACACAGCTGGTGCCCTACCTGTAGACAACTACCATACCAAACACAGCTGGTGCCCTACCTGTGGACAACTAACATACCAAACACACAGCTGGTGCCCTACCTGTGGACAACTATCATACCTCAGTGACACGTTTGATGTAGTCATGTCTGAGGTCACTAACAGCTTACATCTCAGTCAAATGTTTGTTGTCAATGACAACTAACATCTCAGTTAAATGCTTGTCGTCAATGACAACTAACATCTCAGTCACATGTTTGTTGTCAATGACAACTAACATCTCAGTCAAATGTTTGTTGTCAATGACAACTAACATCTCAGTCACATGTTTGTCGTCAATGACAACTAACATCTCAGTCACATGACTGATGTAGGACATCGAACCCATGCAATCATGTTTTACCCATGGATAATTTATTGGGCAACTACTGCGGTAAATATCAGCGTATCATTGATGATGCTACAGGACAAGCTAGTGATATGTGTATCAGGATCTAATGCTAAAAAACTTCCAGTAATGGTGATAAGTTGACACAGAAGTTAGCTTTCTGTAGTACCCTTCCGAATCAGATAACTTTGGCAGTTTCTGTTCATTACTTTAATAAAGCAGGACGTGAAATGAAATTTTAAATGACTTCTAATTGTGTGGAAAATGCAACTTTTTACAAGTCAGCAGTGTCTTGATAAATTGACACAGGAGTTAGCTTTCTGTAGTATGCTTCCTAATCAGAGGATGACTTTGGCAGTTTCTGTTCATTACTTAAATAAAGCAGGACGTGAAATGAAATTTTAAATGACTTCTAATTGTGTGGAAAATGCAACTTTTTGCAAGCCAGTAGTGTCTTTTATACAGAGGTCATGTGTATAAAAATATATCTTATTTGATACAAACGAGTATTTAATACAAATGTTAAGTAATCATACAAGCATTGTGTGAAGAAAATAAGGACTAGAAGACACAAGAAAAATCAGGAATATCACATCAGTACACCTACGAGGCAGTCACCGGAGAACAGGAATGTGTACAAGACTCACCTGAGTATAAGTTGTGACAATATTCAAATTTAATTAAATGCTTACAAGTGCAAAATTTAAGCACATTTCATGATAAAACTAAAAATTGATCTGACAAATAAAAATGGCATACATTTAAATCATTATTTTGACTCATTAGTATAAAACAAATCTTTGGACGGCTGTGACCAGTACCAATGATACATAAGTACGTATACCATACTGGTCATACATTTCGATGTACGTGCCCGAGTCTGTCGTCTGACAGTCTGTTATCCCTCCATGATATCCAGAATCTGAGTCTTGTTGTCTGTTACCCATCCATGATGTCCATAATCAGTGTTTTCTCGCGATACTCCAACTTGTTTAGCTCTGATGTAAAAACATCTGCCGATCCTTCAATTAAAAATGTCTTAATTATTTTGAGATGTGAAAAATGGATAAAAGAAATGTAAAACAGAAACTTTTAGGTTTTGCTTAATATAGTGTCTCAGGTACAATATACTGGCTAACCAGGGTATATTCTGTAGTTTTGATTCTCTGAACATTATACAGGAAGTGTACAACACAATGGATATTTTTGGTTTTAAATACAAGGGTTCACACATGTTCATTCTGTTTCCCAAACAAATGGAGGATTCTTAAAAAAAAATCTGTTATTTTTCAGTTAAAGTACAAAACCATTATATTTTTTACTTTAAAAATGTTTGTTCCAAGTCTGAAACTATACATGTATTAATTAAGAGAAATCGTAGACAATCTCACCTGAATTACAGATTTTCTGTAACTTTACCAGGAACTCGGAGAATGCTTCCTTCAGTGCCTCATACCCCTGTGATAAAGAAAGACCATACCATGTCAAGCCCTATACCTGGGATATTGAGATATCAAATCCTGCCAACCCTATATGTTGATAAATAAGTCCACAAAATACCCATAAGAAGGTCGACTGCTGTTTGACAGGTGACTTACGTCCAAATCAGTTGATTCTGTTGATCACAGTATTACTAATTGCTTTCTTATTCCAGACATATTAACAAGGAAGTGAGTGTACAGCTAACTGAAATATATGTTTTGTCCTATTAAGTGATTGAGATCACCTCACCCTTTCCAACTGGACATATACATGTATGTATATCTATTGCGCTCTCTCTGGAAAAGACCCCCAACATTGCTGTAGTTCAAGTGAGTCAATCCCCCAACACACTAAGTACTATGTCTAGAACAGCAAGTCCTTATGTCTTCCTCATGCATCTGAAACCCGTAACAGCAAGTCTCTACCCTTCATGTAGATTGAGCCATAATTATATAACCTCTCAAAGTTAGTCCCTATCCCGCTTCCACAGCCATCTAACCCCTCACAGCTAGACCTCCTCCCCTCATCCAGTGTCTACTCCTCATTACATTAAGAGTCTTCAGTCTTCATTTACCCTTAATTTTATTTCCACCTCCCCCACACCCCCCCCCCCCCCATAATGAAACCCCACCAGCCCACTATGAGTATCTGTCCCCTTAAAACCACCCCAAATCATCTTACCAATAGTCCCGACATTCTCCCTTTCTCCACTCCTAACCTTCTCATACACTAACCTCGTTTTCCTCCTCGTCCCAGCTATCCCAGTCCGAGTCTGGTCCCTGCTGTTCCCGCTCCTCAGCCTCCACACTCTGGGAGGGAGAGCGTGGCCGGCCCTTGTCGCTGTACTGACTGAGGGAGCTGAGTCGACCTGAGGGAAGACTACCACTGTTGTTGCTGAGGTCAAGTGTTAGACACTCTGGAAACACTCCTGGACTCCCTGACAAGTTGAGCATCAAATTTTGTCCAATTTTACATTTTTAAGAAAGAAAATTAAAATGAAAATAATATAACAAGTTTGATACCTTAACTAAAAGTAATACTGGTCAGATACTGTGCTTATTTATTTTTTACAGAAAATATATAGAGAATATCTAACAGTATCTTCAGTAATACCAAATAATGATATTTCACGAGTGGGGCTAATATTTTGATATTTTTCATGAGTGAATAAAATAAAAATATTAGCCACACGAGTGAAATGTACCTGTGTTATTTGGTATTACTGAATATACCGTTAGATATCCTGTTTATTACATTTTTATAGCAAAATATCCAGACAGCTTTCAATTTTCCCCATTGTTGTTTGTAAGCAGTATTTTGATTGGTCATATCAGAAAAAGTCAATGGTGAAAAATATCAATTTTATAGAATGTATAATTTTTGATATTCCACTGGTAAAAATGTAATATAGATTGTTATATGAAGCAAAAACATCAGGATGTTATCTAACTATGACTGATCATTAAAAGCCTGTTTACAGGGAACAGTATCAGATTGGTGATGGCTGTGTACTGACCAGAGATGACCGTATCCTCCTGGTCCCAGTGGTTGGCAGTGACCGGACTACTGGACAGGGGAATGTTGTTGGACAGCAAGGACAGGTCGTCCCCGGGGCGAGGCGAATGTTCAGCATTGAAGTAGATATCCTACAAAACAGTAACACAATAAAATCTTAGTTAAACAGACAAGGTCATACGCCAAATCTTAGTTAAACAGACAAAGTCATACGCCAAATCTTAGTTAAACAGACAAGGTCATACACCAAATCTTAGTTAAACAGACAAGGTCATACACTAAATCTTAGTTAAACAGGCAAGGTCATTTGCAAAAACTTAGTAAAACAGACAAGGCCATATGCCAAATCTTAGTAAAACAGACAAGGCCATACGCCAAATCTTAGTAAAACAGACAAGGCCAACGCAAAATCCAAATCTTAGTTAAACAGACAAGGTCATACGCCAAATCTTAGTTAAACAGACAAGGTCATACACCAAATCTGAGTTAAACAGACAAGGTCATATGCAAAATCTTAGTTAAACAGACAAGGTCATAGCCAAGTCTTTGTTAACTCTTTCCGTTCTTCCTTCCCTTTCCAGCTTCCGTACCGGAAGTCATTACTAGGCTCGCCCCCAGACATTTTTTCAAAATGGCAGATTACCATGTGGATTGTTGATGTGTTGTTTTTCGTTGCGAAAAAAACTCAGGTTAGTGCATTCCCCTAGCGTTGTTGAATAGATATTTTTAACATGATATTCAGAGGTTGATTTTGAGACTGCGATGCACTGCAGACAGCTGATATATCAGATAAAAATAGATGTCGAACATTACCATTGAGATAGAGTGGCTATCGCCAGTAACAAGGTCACGATCAGCTGATTTTGTTTTCCGAGTCGTCCAGCCTTTGTTTATCGTTAATAAAATAATTGTTTTGGAAATCTTGGGAATCATTTATATGTCATTTTATTGGATAATTACATGTGTCGTCTGCTTATTGTAACTAATCAGCATTTAGATAACGTAAAAATAGCGTGTCGACTGTAGTCAACAACGGGGAAGAGGGAGCACATTTATTTGGCGACAATAGTCGACAGCGGTACGGAAAGAATTAAACAGACAAAATCATAGCAAAATCTTAGTAAAACAGATAAGGTCATACACCAAATCTTAGTCAAACAGACAAGGTCATACGCCAAATCTTAGTTAAACAGACAAGACCAAAGCCAAATCTTAGTTAAACAGACAAGGTCATACGCCAAATCTTAGTTAAACAGACAAGGTCATACGCCAAATCTTAGTGAAACAGACAAGGTCATACACCAAATCTTAGTTAAACAGACAAGGTCATACACCAAATCTTAGTTAA
The DNA here is from genome assembly GCA_947623455.1 of Mimachlamys varia. Taxonomy (NCBI): domain Eukaryota; kingdom Metazoa; phylum Mollusca; class Bivalvia; order Pectinida; family Pectinidae; genus Mimachlamys; species Mimachlamys varia. The sequence goes on from OX392533.1 coordinate 4,646,106, forward strand.
ACAGACAAGGTCATACACCAAATCTTAGCTAAACAGACAAGGTCATATGCCAAATCTTAGTAAAGCAGACCAGGTCATACACCAAATCTTAGTTAATCAGGCAAGGTCATACGCCAAATCTTAGTTAAACAGACAAGGTCATAGCCAAGTCTTTGTTAACTCTTTCCGTTCTTCCTTCCCTTTCCAGCTTCCGTACCGGAAGTCATTACTAGGCTCGCCCCCAGACATTTTTTCAAAATGGCAGATTACCATGTGGATTGTTGATGTGTTGTTTTTCGTTGCGAAAAAAACTCAGGTTAGTGCATTCCCCTAGCGTTGTTGAATAGATATTTTTAACATGATATTCAGAGGTTAATTTTGAGACGGCGATGCACTGCAGACAGCTGATATATCAGATAAAAATAGATGTCGAACATTACCATTGAGATAGAGTGGCTATCGCCAGTAACAAGGTCACGATCAGCTGATTTTGTTTTCCGAGTCGACCAGCCTTTGTTTATCGTTAATAAAATAATTGTTTTGGAAATCTTGGGAATCATTTATATGTCATTTTATTGGATAATTACATGTGTCGTCTGCTTATTGTAACTAATCAGCATTTAGATAACGTAAAAATAGTGTGTCGACTGTAGTCAACAACGGGGAAGAGGGAGCACATCTATTTGTCGACTATAGTCGACAGCGGTACGGAAAGAGTTAAACAGACAAGATCATAGCCAAATCTTAGTAAAACAGATAAGGTCATACACCAAATCTTAGTTAAACAGATAAGGTCATACGCCAAATCTTAGTTAAACAGACAAGGCCAAAGCCAAATCTTAGTTAAACAGACAAGGTCATACGCCAAATCTTAGTTAAACAGACAAGGTCATACTCCAAATCTTAGTTAAACAGACAAGGTCATACGCCAAATCTTAGTTAAACAGACAAGGTCATACACCAAATCTTAGTTAAACAGACAAGGTCATACGCCAAATCATAGTTAAACAGACAAGGTCATACACCAAATCTTAGTTAAACAGACAAGGTCATACACCAAATCTTAGTTAAACAGACAAGGTCATACACCAAATCTTAGTTAAACAGACAAGGTCATACGCCAAATCTTAGTTAAACAGACAAGGTCATACACCAAATCTTAGTTAAACAGACAAGGCCAACGCAAAATCCAAATCTTAGTTAAACAGACAAGGTCATACGCCAAATCTTAGTTGAACAGACAAGGTCATACACCAAATCTTAGTTAAACAGACAAGGTCATATGCCAAATCTTAGTTAAACAGACAAGGTCATACACCAAATCTTAGTTAAACAGACAAGGTCATACACCAAATCTTAGTTAAACAGACAAGGTCATACACCAAATCTTAGTTAAACCGACAAGGTCATATGCCAAATCTTAGTTAAACAGACAAGGTCATACACCAAATCTTAGTTAAACAGACAAGGTCATACACCAAATCTTAGTTAAACAGACAAGGTCATACACCAAATCTTAGTTAAACAGACAAGGTCATACACCAAATCTTAGTTAAACAGACAAGGTCATATGCCAAATCTTAGTTAAACAGACAAGGTCATATGCCAAATCTTAGTTAAACAGACAAGGTCATACACCAAATCTTAGTTAAACAGACAAGGTCATATGCCAAATCTTAGTTAAACAGACAAGGTCATACACCAAATCTTAGTTAAACAGACAAGGTCATATGCCAAATCTTAGTTAAACAGACAAGGTCATACACCAAATCTTAGTTAAACAGACAAGGTCATACGCCAAATCTTAGTTAAACAGACAAGGTCATACACCAAATCTTAGTTAAACAGACAAGGCCAACGCAAAATCCAAATCTTAGTTAAACAGACAAGGTCATACACCAAATCTTAGTTAAACAGACAAGGTCATACACCAAATCATAGTTAAACAGACAAGGTCATACACCAAATCTTAGTTAAACAGACAAGGTCATACACCAAATCTTAGTTAAACAGACAAGGTCATATGCCAAATCTTAGTTAAACAGACAAGGTCATACACCAAATCTTAGTTAAACAGACAAGGTCATACGCCAAATCTTAGTTAAACAGACAAGGTCATACACCAAATCTTAGTTAAACAGACAAGGCCAACGCAAAATCCAAATCTTAGTTAAACAGACAAGGTCATACACCAAATCTTAGTTAAACAGACAAGGTCATATGCCAAATCTTAGTTAAACAGACAAGGTCATACACCAAATCTTAGTTAAACACAGCAATAACACTGAAACAGATACCCCTGTATTATTGTTTCCTACCTTTACCACTCATAGTTCATGACTGAAGGTTTTGTACCAAAACACATTTAAAATTAAATCTTAACAGACTTACAATATAAGTTATAATCTCAAAAAAAATCCTTGATAGACATTATAGTACTGACCTCGTTCACTCTGGAACAAATAGCGACCAGGATGAGGCGGACGTGCTTGACTGGGTTGAGGGCCTGACACAGGGTGATGTAGATGTTTAACACTTTCTGTACCAGGTGGACTTCTGAACTCTGTAACAGTCATAATGTAATACTAACAGGTCACACACTGTACCAGGTGAACTTCTGAACTCTGTAACAGTCATAATGTAATACTAACAGGTCACACACTGTACCAGGTGGACTTCTGAACTCAGTAACAGTCATAATGTAATACTAACAGGTCACACACTGTACCAGGTGGACTTCTGAACTCTGTAACAGTCATAATGTAATACTAACAGGTCACACACCGTACCAGGTGGACTTCTGAACTCAGTAACAGTCATAATGTAATACTAACAGGTCACACACTGTACCAGGTGGACTTCTGAACTCAGTAACAGTCATAATGTAATACTAACAGGTCACACACTGTACCAGGTGAACTTCTGAACTCAGTAACAGTCATAATGTAATACTAACAGGTCACACACTGTACCAGGTGGACTTCTGAACTCTGTAACAGTCATAATGTAATACTAACAGGTCACACACTGTACCAGGTGGACTTCTGAACTCTGTCACACTCATAATGTAATACTAACAGGTCACACACTGTACCAGGTGAACTTCTGAACTCTGTAACAGTCATAATGTAATACTAACAGATCACACACTGTACCAGGTGAACTTCTGAACTCTGTAACAGTCATAATGTAATACTAACAGGTCACACACCGTACCAGGTGGACTTCTGAACTCTGTAACAGTCATAATGTAATACTAACAGGTCACACACTGTACCAGGTGGACTTCTGAACTCTGTAACAGTCATAATGTAATACTAACAGATCACACACTGTACCAGGTGAACTTCTGAACTCTGTAACAGTCATAATGTAATACTAACAGGTCACACACTGTACCAGGTGGACTTCTGAACTCTGTAACAGTCATAATGTAATACTAACAGGTCACACACTGTACCAGGTGGACTTCTGAACTCTGTAACAGTCATAATGTAATACTAACAGGTCACACACTGTACCAGGTGGACTTCTGAACTCAGTAACAGTCATAATGTAATACTAACAGGTCACACACCGTACCAGGTGGACTTCTGAACTGTGTAACAGTCATAATGTAATACTAACAGGTCACACACTGTACCAGGTGGACTTCTGAACTCAGTAACAGTCATAATGTAATACTAACAGGTCACACACCGTACCAGGTGAACTTCTGAACTCTGTAACAGTCATAATGTAATACTAACAGGTCACACACTGTACCAGGTGAACTTCTGAACTCTGTAACAGTCATAATGTAATACTAACAGGTCACACACTGTACCAGGTGGACTTCTGAACTCTGTAACAGTCATAATGTAATACTAACAGGTCACACACTGTACCAGGTGAACTTCTGAACTCTGTCACACTCATAATGTAATACTAACAGGTCACACACCGTACCAGGTGGACTTCTGAACTGTGTAACAGTCATAATGTAATACTAACAGGTCACACACCGTACCAGGTGGACTTCTGAACTCTGTAACAGTCATAATGTAATACTAACAGGTCACACACCGTACCAGGTGAACTTCTGAACTCTGTCACACTCATAATGTAATACTAACAGGTCACACACTGTACCAGGTGAACTTCTGAACTGTGTAACAGTCATAATGTAATACTAACAGGTCACACACCGTACCAGGTGGACTTCTGAACTCTGTAACAGTCATAATGTAATACTAACAGGTCACACACTGTACCAGGTGGACTTCTGAACTCTGTAACAGTCATAATGTAATACTAACAGGTCACACACTGTACCAGGTGAACTTCTGAACTCTGTAACAGTCATAATGTAATACAAACAGGTCACACACTGTACCAGGTGGACTTCTGAACTCTGTAACAGTCATAATGTAATACTAACAGGTCACACACTGTACCAGGTGGACTTCTGAACTCTGTAACAGTCATAATGTAATACTAACAGGTCACACACTGTACCAGGTGAACTTCTGAACTCTGTAACAGTCATAATGTAATACAAACAGGTCACACACTGTACCAGGTGGACTTCTGAACTCTGTAACAGTCATAATGTAATACTAACAGGTCACACATTGTAAAACATAGTGCTATAAAGTCACACATAGTTACAACGTCACATATGGTCACACATAGTTACAAGGTCACATATTGTCACACATAGTTTCAAGGTCACATACTGTCAGACATAGTTTCAAGGTCACATACTGTCATACATAGTAACAAGGTCACATATTGTCACACATAGCTACAAGGTCACATATTGTCACACATAGTTACAAGGTCACATATTGTCACACATAGTTACAAGGTCACATGTTGTCACACATAGTTACAAGTTCACATATTGTCACACATAGTTACAAGGTCACATATTGTCACACATAGTCACAAGGTCACATATTGTCACACATAGTTACAAGGTCACATGTTGTCACACATAGTTACAAGGTCACATATTGTCACACATAGTTTCAAGGTCACATACTGTCACACATAGTTTCAAGGTCACATACTGTCATACATAGTAACAAGGTCACATATTGTCACACATAGCTACAAGGTCACATATTGTCACACATAGTCACAAGGTCACATATTGTCACACATAGTCACAAGGTCACATATTGTCACACATAGTTACAAGGTCACATGTTGTCACACATAGTTACAAGGTCACATATTGTCACACATAGTTATAAGGTCACATATTGTCATACATAGTTACAAGGTCACATATTGTCACACATAGTCACAAGGTCACATGTTGTCACACATACACACATATTAGATTACCTTCATTGTAATGATGGCTGACAGTTCCTTTAAGGACAAGTTGATACACTTGAGGCAGCTTTGTTGTTGCTCATCGTCCTCCATTTTCATTTTAACACCCACTACCTTGGAGCCCACAACACTTAGACTGAAACATAATAGTCACCCATGTAATTTTATTCCACAAACATCCATTGACAATCATATGAGACATTTACACTGATAGTCTAACCTGAAGTTTTACTGGAAGATTTGGTAGCTTTTCTTGAATTTATTGAAGGTTTGTGGAACTAGCTAGACCCTGAACATGGCTTCCATGTCACTCAATTACTCTACTCATTGAATATGTTTATTCTATGACAGCAGAACAACATCAAAATCAATTTCCTCACTACACATTGCAATCCCCAAACTCTCAAACTTAACACTCAAGTCAATCCCTCATAACAATTCTTAAACCAAACCCCATTCCAAATAATCTCATTTGAAATAAACAACTCAGTTTGCACAACAAAATTTCAACTGAAATAAACCAATACTCCAACCACACTTAGTCTCAAAAATGAATTAAAAATAAACATCTAGCCCCAAACATTTCTCTACTCACCACTCCGTTAATGCTTTACAAATGTGTGAATCTTCCACAAATATACCGGTGTAGTGGGCCACCATAGGCAGGAGCAGGGACGAGCTCTCTACCGGCAGACTCTGTAGGAAATGCTTGCAGGCGTGATAAATCTCCGTGATAAATAGTTTCTCTACTTGTTTGGCACATTGTTGTTTATTGTCAGGTCTCACTAGGCAACAACTGAAACAATTAATTCTTGTTTATTGTCAGGTCTCACTATGCAACAACTGAAACAATTACATTGTTGTTTATTGTCAGGTCTCACTAGACAACAACTGAAACAATTAATTATTGTTTATTGTCAGGTCTCACTAGACAACAACTGAAACAATTACATTGTTGTTTATTGTCAGGTCTCACTAGGCAACAACTGAAACAATGAATTATTGTTTATTGTCAGGTCTCACTAGGCAACAACTGAAACAATGAATTATTGTTTATTGTCAGGTCTCACTAGACAACAACTGAAACAATTAATTATTGTTTATTGTCAGGTCTCACTAGACAACAACTGAAACAATTACATTGTTGTTTATTGTCAGGTCTCACTAGGCAACAACTGAAACAATGAATTATTGTTTATTGTCAGGTCTCACTAGGCAACAACTGAAACAATTAATTATTGTTTATTGTCAGGTCTCACTAGGCAACAACTGAAACAATTAATTATTGTTTATTGTCAGGTCTCACTAGGCAACAACTGAAACAATTAATTATTGTTTATTGTCAGGTCTCACTAGGCAACAACTGAAACAATTAATTATTGTTTATTGTCAGGTCTCACTAGGCAACAACTGAAACAATTAATTATTGTTTATTGTCAGGTCTCACTAGGCAACAACTGAAACAATTAATTATTGTTTATTGTCAGGTCTCACTAGGCAACAACTGAAACAATTAATTATTGTTTATTGTCAGGTCTCACTAGGCAACAACTGAAACAATTAATTATTGTTTATTGTCAGGTCTCACTAGGCAACAACTGAAACAATTAATTATTGTTTATTGTCAGGTCTCACTAGGCAACAACTGAAACAATTAATTATTGTTTATTGTCAGGTCTCACTAGGCAACAACTGAAACAATTACTTATTGTTTATTGTCAGGTCTCACTAGGCAACAACTGAAACAATTAATTATTGTTTATTGTCAGGTCTCACTAGGCAACAACTGAAACAATTAATTATTGTTTATTGTCAGGTCTCACTAGGCAACAACTGAAACAATTACATTGTTTATGTGATTCAGCAGCCTAGAAATCTTTAACAGAAATAGTGTTAATATGAAGTAAAATGTAAAATGACGGATGTGCTCATTTATCCTACAGATTAACAACCATTTGGAGTTAAAGAAATATAATTTCACATATTGATGGTCGATTGTTAGTTTTCCTCAGATACACTTCTGATGATGGTATTTTACATGATATTGACACAAGTACGATGTAAATGGTTACCGGATGGAAATCTTATCTACGAGATAGTGTAAGCAGCAAAACATATTTTGGAAATAAGAAATAGTAACGATCATTAGTTTCTTTGAGTTGATCTTACCTCAGATAGCCCTCAAAAGGCGAGGAGAAGAACTTGATGTCAGTGTTTCCATGGATCAAGTCCTTTGAGATTCGTAAGTTCGGGTGAGTGAAACAAAACAGTAGTTTCCAGAAAGACAGTACTGTAGCAGTCTGTTTCACTCTCTGAAAAATTGTTTAAAACAAGATAATTCAACGAATTACAGTCCCCCACCGGGTTGTTATCTCGAGATCCAATAGCAATGAGTGTGAATCTCGAGATGCAATAAGGTCCGTGACACACCGCCTTCCCACAGGGAACTATACTACCAAGTATAAAGTTCTAATCCTTAATAGTGTAGGAGATAGAACCTGGACAAATTTTTCTTTCTTTAATGTAGGTCAGAGGTCAAAATATAGGTCACAGTGACCCGGTTTTGGTACGCGACACACCGCCTTCCCAAGGGGAACCATACTACCAAGTATTAAGTTCAAGTGCTTTATAGTGTAGGAGATAGAGCCTGGACAAACTTTTACTTTAATGTAGGTCAGAGGTCAAAATATAGCAAAATAAAGGTCACAGTGACCCGGTTTTGGTACGCGACACACCGCCTTCCCACAAGGAACCATACTACCAAGTATTAAGTTCTAGTCCTTTATAGTGTAGGAGATAGAGCCCGGACAAACTTTTACTTTAATGTAGGTCAGAGGTCAAAATATAGCAAAATAAAGGTCACAGTGACCCAGTTTTGGTACGCGACACACCGCCTTCCCACAGGGAACTATACTACCAAGTATAAAGTTCTAATCCTTAATAGTGTAGGAGATAGAGCCCGGACAAGCTTTTTCTTTAATGTAGGTCAGAGGTCAAAATATAGGTCACAGTGACCCGGTTTTTGTATGCGACACACCGCCTTCCCACAGGGAACCCACACACTTAGTATGAAGTTCCAGTGTCTTATAGTATGGGAGATAGAGCCCGGACAAATAGTGTGCGGAAGGACGGACGGACGGACACAACGCAAACCTATAGTCCCCCCCGGATTCCGGTGGGGGACTAATTAGCAGACTTAAAAAACAAATTAATTTGTACTGTGAATAAAAACTTTTCCTCTTCTTATTCATACGCTTGGTCACATCATAATACCTAGTATTCTACATAATAGAAACATTCTTCAAACTTTTCTTCACATTTTATCAATTAGAGTATAATTTATTTAGAACTAGTTCATCTATGAAGAAATACATCAGAATTGTATAGTTTTTGAAAACCTGTCGTATTACTGCACATACAGTAGTATATATACCAGATGAACACTGCCAGATTTGTCTATACATAAATCTATCATATCCTCCTGGCACATTACAATACCCTATCATACACTAAATATTTTAATATAAACGTCTTTCAGCTCCACCTCTTGGAAAAACATAAATGCATATTGACATTAAAACTAACTATTTTTAAACTGTTTTGTGTGAATATATTTCATCAGTATTGGATTTATAATAAAAGTTCAAGAACAGTGGTCATTTATTTCTGTGTAAGAGAAACTGACCTGGTCCTCATTCACAGTGGCGGTGTGCAGTGAGAACAATGCTAGACGCTATCACAGACAGTCGATTAAACAGAGGGCCTTGCATGATATTGTCCAGGGAAGGGAGATAACTGACCTGGTCCTCGTGTATAGAGAAGTGGTTGTGTGCGGTAATAACAGTGCTAGTTGCTATCACAGTCGATTAAACATGGGGCGCTGTATGATATTGTCCAGATAAGGGAGATAACTCACCAGATCTTCGTGTATAGAGAAGTGGTTGTGTGCAGTGATAACAGTGCTAGCTGCTATCACAGACAGTCGATCAAACACGGGGCGTTGTATGATATTGTCCAGACAAGGGAGATAACTGTTCAGCTGAGTAGTCAGAGTCTTTACAATGCTGGTGATAATCTTCTTACAGACGTCATGGTCCTGGGAAAAAAGAGGCACTCCGGCATTAATAAATTCTTTAATATTTCTTGTATGGCTTGCCACAGATATATCGATATGGCTTCCAAAGCATGGAAAGTTATTCTCATCAGTTCTTGAATTTGATAGGTCTTGTAGTTTTATTATCTGCACATAATAATTTTGTGCCTGATCTTTGCAATTTTATTTATTCCAAAGTTGGACGAGATGGAATATGGAAAACGCCATAAAAACTTTGTTTTCAAAATGTACAAGTTATACTTTAAAGACTGTACACGTACTTAATTTGACGCAATGAAATTTTTAGCACATTGTCCCTTTTTGACACATTAGCACCAATGATAAATTCACGCATCCATGGTAATTAATATATAAGAAGTTTATAAAAACTCCAATTAGGGCAATCATATTTTGGCGCAATACTTTCGGTGCGAAAAGCGCTAAAATAAGATAACCACAAAAATATGTATGTTTACAGTATAATAAGTCCCCTTTTGTTTTGACCCCTACTGACCCAACATGGCCCTTGTTGACCTACTGACTGGTATAACATTTAATTGTATATCCTACTGACCTCACATAACCCTGGTTGAACTACTGGTACATGTAGAACCTTTTATTTTATCCTGCCATGACCCTGGTTGACCTACTGTTATAACCTTTATATGACCCCTACTGACCTGCCACGACCCTGGTTGACCTACTGTCATAACCATTTATATGACCCCGACTGACCTGCCATGACCCTGGTTGACCTACTGATATAACCATTTATTTGACCCCTACTGATCTGCCATGACCCTGAGTGACCTACTGTTATAACCTTTTATATGGCCCCTACTGACCTGCCATGACCATTGATGACCTACTGATATAATCATTTATTTGACCCCTACTGACCTGCCATGACCCTGGTTGACCTACTGATATAACCATTTATTTGACCCCTACTGACCTGCCATAACCCTGGTTGACCTACTGATATAACCATTTATTTGACCCCTACTGACCTGCCACAACCCTGGTTGACCTACTGTTATAACCTTTATATGACCCCTAATGACCTGCCACGACCCTGGATGACCTACTGATATAACCATATATTTGACCCCTACTGACCTACCACGACCCTGGTTGACCTACTGATATAACCATTTATATGACCCCGACTGACCTGCCACGACCCTGGTTGACCTACTGATATAACCATTTATATGACCCCGACTGACCTGCCATGACCCTGGTTGACCTACTGATATAACCATTTATTTGACCCCTACTGACCTGCCATGACCCTGGTTGACCTACTGATATAACCATTTATTTGACCCCTACTGACCTGCCATGAACCTGGATGACCTACTGATATAATCATTTATATGACCCCTACTGACCTGCCACGACCCTGGTTGACCTACTGATATAACCATTTATTTAACCCCTACTGACCTGCCATGACCCTGGTGGTTTGTGCAGCAGAGGCTCCAGCCTCACACAGTGTATCACAGACTCCTTAAGAAGCAATGCTGCAGCATATGTGAAGAGACTGGTCTTCTGCTGCAGGTGTCTTTTCCATAAGTCCTCCAGAATACTCATATCAAACCATCGAATTACTTCTGCCAGGCAGGGAAGCACCTACAGCATCAAGGTCAAAGAGAAATCATGAAAAGAAATATTCAACAACAGATCCCAGAGAGATCTTGGCACCTGCCATTGTTTGGTCTTTTCCTTTTCTTTCCTCCTATTTGCTCTTAATTATATGAAATATGAGAATTCCTCTTCAGAAATAGCAATAACAGTCTATCTGTCAAAAAACAAGATGGTCATCAATTTGTTTTTCAGATCACAACTGAAATCAAAGGACCGTCCCTTCATATGAAATTTGAGAAAAATCCATCCTGTATTTCTCAAAATCCAAGATGGCCACCTGTCAGCAATTTTGTTTTTTTGGGCCAGTCAAAAATGGGACAATCCTCAACTTCAGACCAAGGGGAACCTTAATATGAAATTTTAGAATGGTCCATCCAGTATTTGTCAAGAACTAGCTATAATATTACTGTCAAAATAATCCAAGATGGCCACTTGTCGGCCATATTGTATTTTGTCTCCAAATGGAACAATGCACAACTCAACACCTAGGGGAACCGTCATATGAAATTTGAGAATAATACATTCAGTAATTATCAAAAAATATCAATAACAATATATATATTGTATCAATCTAAGCAGTTAAGATTATATCTCACTGTTAATACATTTCATGATTTAGAATGTAGCGTGACCCTACCGTTAGTTGTTCAATGGGTACAGCAAATCACAATACTACACTAAGATTTCATGTGTATGATGTAGAACTTACCTGCTGGGCCATGCGGCGAGGCTCCCATCGCAAGTCTGATATCATGTGTATGATGTAGAACTTACCTGCTGGGCCATGTGGCGAAGCTCCCAGCGCGAGTCTAATATCATGTGTATGACGTAGAACTTACCTGCTGGGCCATGCGGCGAAGCTCCCAGCGCGAGTCTGATATCATGTGTATGATGTAGAACTTACCTGCTGGGCCATGCGGCGAAGCTCCCAGCGAGAGTCTGATATCATGTGTATGATGTAGAACTAACCTGCTGGGCCATGCGGCGAAGCTCCCAGCGAGAGTCTGATATCATGTGTATGATGTAGAACTAACCTGCTGGGCCATGCGGCGAAGCTCCCAGCGAGAGTCTGATATCATGTGTATGATGTAGAACTTACCTGCTGGGCCATGCGGCGAAGCTCCCAGCGAGAATCTGATATCATGTGTATGATGTAGAACTTACCTGCTGGGCCATGCGGCGAAGCTCCCAGCGCGAGTCTGATAAACACTCCAGTGTTTGATGGAGGACGTTGACGAGACTGGATCTTAGACTAGACACCTGTTGTGCGTGCAGCCAACTCTCTACCATCTGATGTCCGGCACTGTAACACAAACAACTCGGTACTGTACTTATATACACTAAATATGACTTAACCACCGGTGTTATGTTAAAAGACCAGCTTTTGTTAACAGACCACTTAGTTTTTTACTTTTACTGTACATGTAATTTGACTTCTTTTTTTTAAGACTCGACAAAGGTTTTCAAAGCAGAAAGACACAATAGCTCAATAAAAGAACATTTATTACAAGATGTTATCCTTTAAACTTCTCAAGTGCCTTGTTTTAAATAAATCAGAAACTACTAACTTGTTATGCCAAGAAAAGAAAATAATCTTAGAACCTAATATTTCAGAATCATTCAGGTTTCATTTCGACAAATTATGCAAATTTCACTTTTTTGAAAATGTTCCTATAACTTTATGATACATTGTGTCCGATATGTTATGGGAGACTGGATTTTACCCTGTATATCAGGAGAGGGAAGACTTACCTATCGTCCTTGGAGTGGAACAATCGCTCCAGTGTCTGGAGCTGTCCCTGGTGACTAGTACAGACGTGGTTCTTCCCAGTGTCCTGTAAAATTGTAAAACCATTACACATTGCATACCATTAGATTTAATCAGAGAAGAAACTGGTAACACATCTTTAATATGATAGAAACTTGATCTCTTCCATCCTGACTGATCTTACCTTCATTGCCTCTAGGACCTTGACTTGCATTAGTATGGAGTAGATAGTGTCCAGTTGACTGGGGCTCGTGTCCTTCAGTGTGACCTTGTGTGCTGGCACCGAACCATTTACTGCTCCTGTTATCCTGTAAAACATTAGGTCAACATTCATTATCCAGTGTATTCTAAGTCAGCAAACAAAATGCCAGCACTTTACACAGTAGTCTGTATGTATATTACACTGTTGAATAGGGAAACTCCTTCATTTTCACCAAAACTTCCCAATTTCCTTCGAAAACTGCGTCATTTAAGTCCAAACTCAAATAATCTACATCCTTAGCAAGTGTTAGCTGAATCGAGTCATTTTGGTACAATATCTTTACTATTGTAAATAAACCTAACAACGTAGACAAAATGACCAATTTGTTGTTACCAACTCGTACACAATGTACACCTTTTGTGTGCAAATGCTTTGGTGGTCATTTGCCTAATGAAGGTGACAGGGTACATATTGTACTAGTCATCGAAACGTCACAAAATACATTTACTAGTTGTGTAGAATAATCTTTATAGATTATATGTAACAAGGGATATCTCCCTCATTGGAAATGTTTAACAGGGGATATCTCCCTCATTGGAAATGTTTACCAGGGGATATCTCCCTCATTGGAAATGTTTAACAGGGGATATCTCCCTCATTGGAAATGTTTAACAGGGGATATCTCCCTCATTGGAAATGTTTAACAGGGGATATCTCCCTCATTGGAAATGTTTAACAGGGGAGATCTCCCTCATTGGAAATGTTTAACAGGGGATATCTCCCTCATTGGAAATGTTTAACAGGGGATATATCCCTCATTGGAAATGTCTAACAGGGGATATCTCCCTCATTGGAAATGTTTAACAGGAGAGATCTCCCTCATTGGAAATGTCTAACAGGGGATATCTCCCTCATTGGAAATGTCTAACAGGGGATATCTCCCTCATTGGAAATGTCTAACAGGGGATATCTCCCTCATTGGAAATGTTTAACAGGGGAGATCTCCCTCATTGGAAATGTTTAACAGGAGAGATCTCCCTCATTGGAAATGTTTAACAGGGGATATCTCCCTCATTGGAAATTCTAACAGGGGATATCTCCCTCATTGGAAATGTTTAACAGGGGAGATCTCCCTCATTGGAAATGTCTAACAGGGGATATCTCCCTCATTGGAAATGTTTAACAGGGGAGATCTCCCTCATTGGAAATGTCTAACAGGGGATATCTCCCTCATTGGAAATGTCTAACAGGGGATATCTCCCTCATTGGAAATGTCTAACAGGGGATATCTCCCTCATTGGAAATGTCTAACAGGGGATATCTCCTTCATTGGAAATGTCTAACAGGGGAGATCTCCCTCATTGGAAATTAACAGGGGAGATCTCCCTCATTGGAAATGTTTAACAGGGGAGATCTCCCTCATTGGAAATGTCTAACAGGGGATATCTCCCTCATTGGAAATGTCTAACAGGGGATATCTCCTTCATTGGAAATGTCTAACAGGGGAGATCTCCCTCATTGGAAATTAACAGGGGAGATCTCCCTCATTGGAAATGTTTAACAGGGGAGATCTCCCTCATTGGAAATGTCTAACAGGGGATATATCCTTCATTGGAAATGTCTAACAGGGGATATCTCCCTCATTGTAAATGTTTAACAGGGGATATCTCCCTCATTGGAAATGTTTAACAGGGGATATATCCTTCATTGGAAATGTCTAACAGGGGATATCTCCCTCATTGGAAATGTTTAACAGGGGATATCTCCCTCATTGGAAATGTCTAACAGGGGATATCTCCCTCATTGGAAATGTCTAACAGGGGATATCTCCCTCATTGTAAATGTTTAACAGGGGAGATCTCCCTCATTGGAAATGTCTAACAGGGGATATATCCTTCATTGGAAATGTCTAACAGGGGATATCTCCCTCATTGGAAATGTTTAACAGGGGAGATCTCCCTCATTGTAAATGTTTAACAGGGGATATCTCCCTCATTGGAAATGTTTAACAGGGGAGATCTCCCTCATTGGAAATGTCTAACAGGGGATATCTCCCTCATTGTAAATGTTTAACAGGGGATATCTCCCTCATTGGAAATGTCTAACAGGGGATATCTCCCTCATTGGAAATGTTTAACAGGGGAGATCTCCCTCATTGGAAATGTCTAACAGGAGAGATCTCCCTCATTGGAAATGTCTAACAGGGGAGATCTCCCTCATTGTAAATGTTTAACAGGGGATATCTCCCTCATTGTAAATGTCTAACAGGGGATATCTCCCTCATTGGAAATGTCTAACAGGGGATATCTCCCTCATTGTAAATGTTTAACAGGGGAGATCTCCCTCATTTGGAAATGTCTAACAGGAGATATCTCCCTCATTGGAAATGTTTACCAGGGGATATCTCCCTCATTGGAAATGTTTAACAGGGGAGATCTCCCTCATTGGAAATGTCTAACAGGGGAGATCTCCCTCATTGTAAATGTTTAACAGGGGATATCTCCCTCATTGGAAATGTTTACCAGGGGATATATCCTTCATTGGAAATGTCTAACAGGGGATATCTCCCTCATTGGAAATGTCTAACAGGGGATATATCCTTCATTGGAAATGTCTAACAGGGGATATCTCCCTCATTGTAAATGTTTAACAGGGGATATCTCCCTCATTGGAAATGTTTACCAGGGGATATCTCCCTCATTGGAAATGTCTAACAGGGGAGATCTCCCTCATTGTAAATGTTTAACAGGGGAGATCTCCCTCATTGGAAATGTCTAACAGGGGATATCTCCCTCATTGGAAATGTCTAACAGGGGATATCTCCTTCATTGGAAATGTTTAACGGGGGATATCTTTTCATTGGAAATGTTTAACAGGGGATATCTCCCTCATTGGAAATGCCTAACAGGGGATATCTTACTAATTGGAGGTTTCAAGGGCTGACACCCAATAGATAAACTTACCTGTCACTAGGTTTTCCTTCGTTACTTTCACCAGACAGATCTTGAGTGAAGAAGCGAACCTAAAGACACAATGCGTGTGTTAATTTATTGAATTTCCTACAATTTGATATAAGTGCTGGCATGAACACAAGTCATTATCAAATAAATACCTATATGTTATCATGAAGCCATAACTATAATTCTTTTCTTGCATACAAGACGATGGGAAAGGAGTTAAAAAACAATTTTGGCCTGTACAAAAGAAATATGAAGATGGTATTGAAATCTTATCCGAATGACTAGACTAGGGGGGGGGGGGGGGGGGGATAACAAGGTCTTGTCTAAACAATGGAATATAGATCTAAAATGCAAGACATTTTTATGATAATGTATGAACAGTAATCATTATCCTTACAAACCATATATATCCATACAAACCATATATATCCATACAAATCATAGATATCCATACAAACCATAGATATCCATACAAACCAGATATCAACACAAAGATATCCATACAAACCATAGATACCCATAGATAGATATCCACACAAACCATAGATATCCATACAAACCATATATATCCACACAAACCATATATATCCATACAAACCATATATATCCATACAAACCATATATATCCATACAAACCAGATATATCCATACAAACCATATATATCCATACAAACCAGATATATCCATACAAACCATAGATATCCATACAAATCATAGATATCCATACAAATCATAGATATCCACACATAGATATCCAAAAATAGATATCCATACAAACCAGATATCAACACAAAGATATCCATACAAACCATAGATACCCATACAAACCATAGATATCCATACAAACCATAGATATCCACACATAGATATCCAAAAATAGATATCCATACAAACCATAGATACCCATACTTATATATCCATACAAATCATAGATATCCATACAAACCATAGATATCCATACAAACCATATATATCCATACTTAGATATCCATACAAATCATAGATATCCATACAAATCATAGATATCCATACAAACCATAGATATCCATACAAACCATAGATATCCATACAAACCATAGATATCCATACAAACCATAGATATCCATACAAACCATAGATATCCATACAAATCAATACTTATGATTGATACACATTTTCTAATAATAACAAAAAACAGAACAGATTTATGATGTCTGACAAGGATTAAGGAAAATATCATGTATAAACCACTAACCCATCAAACTGAAATAAATTACATAGACCAAACTTATCTGAAAATGAATGAACACAGAAGAAGAAAGGGTTCAACATGAAATCTAACATTTATAGAAGTAAGGGATAACATGATATCTAACATTTATAGAAGTAAGGGATAACATGATATCTAACATTTATAGAAGTAATGGATAACATGAAATCTAACATTTATAGAAGTAAGGGATAACATGATATCTAACATTTATAGAAGTAAGGGATAACATGAAATCTAACATTTATAGAAGTAAGGGATAACATGAAATCTAACATTAATAGAAGTAAGGGATAACATGATATCTAACATTTATAGAAGTAAGGGATAACATGAAATCTAACATTAATAGAAGTAAGGGATAACATGATATCTAACATTTATAGAAGTAATGGATAACATGAAATCTAACATTTATAGAAGTAATGGATAACAAGAAATCTAACATTTATAAAAGTAAGGGATAACATGATATCTTACATTTATAGAAGTAAGGGATAACATGAAATCTAACATTTTTAGAGGTAAGGGATAACATGATATCTAACAATTTTTTAAGTAATGGATAACATGAAATCTAACATTTATAGAAGTAAGGGACAACATGAAATCTAACATTTATAGAAGTAAGGGATAACATGAAATCTAACATTTATAGAAGTAATGGATAACATGATATCTAACATTTATAGAAGTAACATGAGGATAATGAAAAGAGAATTAGAGCTATTCTTGCAAACCAAACCTAACTGAGAAGAACAAGGAGGATGTCCTGTCACCAGTGAAGGGTGGTGACCACATGCGGGAGTATGTGGTGGAACAAAGTGTCAGTAAATCTAACATTCCTGGTGAAGTCTGATTCACACAGCAGTAGTTGTGAGTACAAGCAACTGCACACGCACACATCATAAAAGAATTTAAATTTTACCATCTACAGTAAGACCCTACTTACTCGAACTCATGGGGACCTGATCAATAATTTAAGGAATTTGTGTTATTTGAGTAATCCAAAGTTGGTTAAATATGTTCAAGCTCGGTCGGGATCAAGCAAACTGTTCGCCGAATGAGGGTATTCATGTAAACCAGGTTAGACTAAGTGGGGTTTTACTTTATATATAAATATTTCACTCTAAATGTAACATCACCTAACTTGTGTAAAAGTCTTTAAAGAAATAATAACTTTGTGGCTTTCATTTTCACAGCTATATTTCAAACAACATAACTAGGATTAACTTACAACAGGTCCACCTACAAACATTCGTTCTGTAAGAGGTGGTCTGTCAAAGCCTACAGCATTGAGCCCCGTCCACCTATAACACTAGTTCTGTAAGAGGTGGTCTGTCAAAACCTACAGCATTGAGTCCCGTCCACCTATAAACACTCATTCTGTAAGAGGTGGTCTATCAAAGTCTACAGCATTGAGTCCCGTCCATCTATAAACACACGTTCTGTAAGAGGTGGTCTGTCAAAACCTACAGCATTGAGTCCCGTCCACCTATAAACACTCATTCTGTAAGAGGTGGTCTGTCAAAACCTACAGCATTGAGTCCCGTCCACCTATAACACTAGTTCTGTAAGAGGTGGTCTGTCAAAACCTACAGCATTGAGTCCCGTCCACCTATAACACTAGTTCTGTAAGAGGTGGTCTGTCAAAACCTACAGCATTGAGTCCCGTCCATCTATAAACACTCATTCTGTAAGAGGTGGTCTATCAAAGTCTACAGCATTGAGTCCCATCCACCTATAAACACTTGTTCTGTAAGAGAGGGTCTGTCAAAGCCTACAGCATTGAGCCCCGTCCACCTACAACACTAGTTCTGTAAGAGGTGGTCTGTCAAAGCCTACAGCATTGAGCCCCGTCCACCTATAACACTTGTTCTGTAAGAGGTGGTCTGTCAAAGCCTACAGCATTGAGCCCCGTCCACCTATAACACTAGTTCTGTAAGAGAGGGTCTGTCAAAGCCTACAGCATTGAGCCCCGTCCACCTACAACACTAGTTCTGTAAGAGAGGGTCTGTCAAAGCCTACAGCATTGAGCCCCGTCCACCTATAACACTTGTTCTGTAAGAGAGGGTCTGTCAAAGCCTACAGCATTGAGCCCCGTCCACCTACAACACTTGTTCTGTAAGAGAGGGTCTGTCAAAGCCTACAGCATTGAGCCCCGTCCACCTACAACACTAGTTCTGTAAGAGAGGGTCTGTCAAAGCCTACAGCATTGAGCCCCGTCCACCTATAACACTAGTTCTGTAAGAGAGGGTCTGTCAAAGCCTACAGCATTGAGCCCCGTCCACCTACAACACTAGTTCTGTAAGAGAGGGTCTGTCAAAGCCTACAGCATTGAGCCCCGTCCACCTATAAACACTTGTTCTGTAAGAGGTTGTCTGTCAAAGCCTACAGCATTGAGCCCCGTCCACCTATAACACTTGTTCTGTAAGAGAGGGTCTGTCAAAGCCTACAGCATTGAGCCCCGTCCACCTACAACACTAGTTCTGTAAGAGAGGGTCTGTCAAAGCCTACAGCATTGAGCCCCGTCCACCTATAACACTTGTTCTGTAAGAGAGGGTCTGTCAAAGCCTACAGCATTGAGCCCCGTCCACCTACAACACTAGTTCTGTAAGAGAGGGTCTGTCAAAGCCTACAGCATTGAGCCCCGTCCACCTATAAACACTTGTTCTGTAAGAGGTGGTCTGTCAAAGCCTACAGCATTGAGCCCCGTCCACCTACAACACTAGTTCTGTAAGAGGTTTCTTACTACTTTCTGATTTTATAATGATTTTCACATTAGTAAGCAGGTCCCAGTTTAGATCAGCAGCAAGTTCCTTTTTGAAGGAGTTTAGAATTTATGGACAGTCTTCAGACCTGATAAGAGAATATAACCCTCAGTAATGTCAGTGATTCTTTTAAAATGCTCAACACATATAACAGATGTGAACAATTAACTTATACTCCAGTAGCAACAAAGAGCGTTTCTGTAAAATTACTGACATACTGACTTTTTTTTATAAAAGCTTGGCATGCAACTAACAAAAAGCTTTGTTTGTTGTACAACTTACAGTGTATTAGTTTATTGATTTGAAACTGAGTATGTATAAATATAAACCCAGTAAGGTATAGAAAACACAGAATTCTGAATACAATTATCCCTAGTTAAAGTAGTATTACCCCAGTTGTATATAGAAAACTGAGTTTCTGAATACAATTATCCTTACTGAAAGTAGTATAATCCCTGTTAGGTACAGAAAACTGAGTTTCTGAATACAATTATCCCTACTGAAAGTAGTATTAACCCTGTTAGGTATAGAAAACTGAGTTTTTGAATGATTATCCCTACTGAAAGTAGTATCAACCCTGTTGGGTACAGAAAACTGAGTTTCTGAATACAATTATCCCTACTGAAAGTAGTATCAACCCTGTTGGGTACAGAAAACTGAGTTTCTGAATACAATTATCCCTACTGAAAGTAGTATTAACCCTGTTGGGTACAGAAAACTGAGTTTCTGAATACAATTATCCCTACTGAAAGTAGTATTAACCCTGTTGGGTACAGAAAACTGAGTTTCTGAATACAATTATCCCTACTGAAAGTAGTATTAACCCTGTTAGGTATAGAAAACTGAGTTTCTGAATGATTATCCCTTCTAAAAGTAGTGCATCAATTAACACTCCACAGTGTTCTATTTCCAATCATGGCACTTAAAAATAAATGTGCTTTCAGTTGATTTGATCGATCATGTAGGAATTATGTTTTATATTTTGTTGAACTGTATTACCTTTGCCTACCAAAACTTTCACATGTCACTAATAATTGTGAGTTGTACAACAAACAGCGAGAACTATCCACACAAAACATTCTTCAGCAGGCAGCAGTGAGACAAACTAGCAAGCTTTGGTGGTAACTATGGCTACATATTCATAGCAACAAGGGTGGTAACTATGGTTATAACATTTCCATAGTAACAAGGATAAAAAGCCGTCTCTAATCTACCTTTCTCCAGTACTTTCTCCTCATTTGCTATAAAGGATATATACACACAGTATTGTTAGCTTTGACCCACAGGGACTTAGCACACAACAAGATATACAATCTCTAGCCGAAAAACTACCAAAATGTCATTTTATTTTAAATACATAAATGATCTGAAGATGATGTATTTACAGCTGAATTACTGTAATAGAGATTTTGGGACATCAAATTCAGTTAATAGTGCATTCGTATTTACATAGAAGAGTTTGGCATGTGGCATTCCTGGGAATCCATTTTATCACAGATGATAATGACAACCAGGAATAAGCATGATTAAGTTTGATATTTAGTATAATCTTTTATTGTTGTATCATATGAACAGATTTATATCTTTGTTAATCATGTTTCTCAGCAGTACATCGTTCATTGTTTAATTTGTAAGATTTATGATGATACACACAGTACTGATATGATGTCTGCTACATATGATAACTACTTGATAACAGTTTTACAGTAATAGACTAGAGACTATTAAACTACAATGTTAAATCATTATAAGCAAACTATTAACAGCATACTTAAAGGAAAATGAAGGCATTTATAAGAAAGCCTACATACCGCGAAGGAGGGTTCTGACTCGGACACACGCAGATCATCCATTGGTTCTCGGGGGCTTGTTGATAAATCATACTACAAAACACAATGTACAATACAGTATCACACAAGACCCGGGTTAACAGGGTACATAGAGTTAGCCTACTATATAACATGCCCCAGGTTAACAGGGTATATAGAGTTAGCCTACAATATAACACGCCCCTGGTTTACAGGGTATATAGAGTTAGCCTACTATATAACACGTCCCAGGTTTACAGGGTATATAGAGTTAGCCTACTATATAACATGCCCCAGGTTAACAGGGTACATAGAGTTAGCCTACTATATAACATGCCCCAGGTTTACAGGGTATATAGAGTTAGCCTACTATATAACATGCCCCAGGTTTACAGGGTATATAGAGTTAGCCTACTATATAACACGCCCCAGGTTTACAGGGTATATAGAGTTAGCCTTCTCTATGATAACATGCCCCAGGTTTACAGGGTATATAGAGTTAGCCTACTATATAACACGCCCCAGGTTTACAGGGTATATAGAGTTAGCCTTCTCTATGATAACATGCCCCAGGTTTACAGGGTATATAGAGTTAGCCTACTATATAACATGCCCCAGGTTTACAGGGTATATAGAGTTAGCCTACTATATAACACGCCCCAGGTTTACAGGGTATATAGAGTTAGCCTTCTCTATGATAACATGCCCCAGGTTTACAGGGTATATAGAGTTAGCCTACTATATAACACGCCCCAGGTTTACAGGGTATATAGAGTTAGCCTTCTCTATGATAACATGCCCCAGGTTTACAGGGTATATAGAGTTAGCCTACAATATAACACGCCCCAGGTTTACAGGGTATATAGAGTTAGCCTACTATATAACACGCCCCAGGTTTACAGGGTACATAGAGTTAGCCTACTATATAACATGCCCCAGGTTAACAGGGTATATAGAGTTAGCCTACAATATAACACGCCCCTGGTTTACAGGGTATATAGAGTTAGCCTACTATATAACACGTCCCAGGTTTACAGGGTATATAGAGTTAGCCTACTATATAACACGCCCCAGGTTTACAGGGTACATAGAGTTAGCCTACTATATAACATGCCCCAGGTTAACAGGGTATATAGAGTTAGCCTACAATATAACACGCCCCTGGTTTACAGGGTATATAGAGTTAGCCTACTATATAACACGTCCCAGGTTTACAGGGTATATAGAGTTAGCCTACTATATAACATGCCCCAGGTTAACAGGGTACATAGAGTTAGCCTACTATATAACATGCCCCAGGTTTACAGGGTATATAGAGTTAGCCTACTATATAACATGCCCCAGGTTTACAGGGTATATAGAGTTAGCCTACTATATAACACGCCCAAGGTTTACAGGGTATATAGAGTTAGCCTTCTCTATGATAACATGCCCCAGGTTTACAGGGTATATAGAGTTAGCCTACTATATAACACGCCCCAGGTTTACAGGGTATATAGAGTTAGCCTTCTCTATGATAACATGCCCCAGGTTTACAGGGTATATAGAGTTAGCCTACTATATAACATGCCCCAGGTTTACAGGGTATATAGAGTTAGCCTACTATATAACACGCCCCAGGTTTACAGGGTATATAGAGTTAGCCTTCTCTATGATAACATGCCCCAGGTTTACAGGGTATATAGAGTTAGCCTACTATATAACACGCCCCAGGTTTACAGGGTATATAGAGTTAGCCTTCTCTATGATAACATGCCCCAGGTTTACAGGGTATATAGAGTTAGCCTACTATATAACACGTCCCAGGTTTACAGGGTATATAGAGTTAGCCTTCTCTATGATAACAGGCCCCAGGTTTACAGGGTATATAGAGTGAGCCTACTATATAACACGCCACAGGTTTACAGGGTATATAGAGTTAGCCTACTATATAACACGCCCCAGATTTACAGGGTATATAGAGTTAGCCTACTATATAACACGCCCCAGGTTTACAGGGTATATAGAGTTAGCCAACTATATAACATGCCCCAGGTTTACAGGGTATATAGAGTTAGCCTACTATATAACATGCCCCAGGTTTACAGGGTATATAGAGTAGGCCTACTACATAACATGCCCCAGGTTTACAGGGTATATAGAGTTAGCCTTCTCTATGATAACATGCCCCAGGTTTACAGGGTATATAGAGTTAGCCTTCTCTATGATAACATGCCCCAGGTTTACAGGGTATATAGAGTTAGCCTTCTCTATGATAACATGCCCAAGGTTTACAGGGTATATAGAGTTAGCCAAAGATATAACATGCCCCAGGTTTACAGGGTATATAGAGTTAGCCTTCTCTATGATAACATGCCCCAGGTTTACAGGGTATATAGAGTTAGCCTACTATATAACACGCCCCAGGTTTACAGGGTATATAGAGTTAGCCTTCTCTATGATAACATGCCCCAGGTTTACAGGGTATATAGAGTTAGCCTACTATATAACATGCCCCAGGTTTACAGGGTATATAGAGTTAGCCTACTATATAACACGCCCCAGGTTTACAGGGTATATAGAGTTAGCCTTCTCTATGATAACATGCCCCAGGTTTACAGGGTATATAGAGTTAGCCTACTATATAACACGCCCCAGGTTTACAGGGTATATAGAGTTAGCCTTCTCTATGATAACATGCCCCAGGTTTACAGGGTATATAGAGTTAGCCTACAATATAACACGCCCCAGGTTTACAGGGTATATAGAGTTAGCCTACTATATAACACGCCCCAGGTTTACAGGGTACATAGAGTTAGCCTACTATATAACATGCCCCAGGTTAACAGGGTATATAGAGTTAGCCTACAATATAACACGCCCCTGGTTTACAGGGTATATAGAGTTAGCCTACTATATAACACGTCCCAGGTTTACAGGGTATATAGAGTTAGCCTACTATATAACACGCCCCAGGTTTACAGGGTACATAGAGTTAGCCTACTATATAACATGCCCCAGGTTAACAGGGTATATAGAGTTAGCCTACAATATAACACGCCCCTGGTTTACAGGGTATATAGAGTTAGCCTACTATATAACACGTCCCAGGTTTACAGGGTATATAGAGTTAGCCTACTATATAACATGCCCCAGGTTAACAGGGTACATAGAGTTAGCCTACTATATAACATGCCCCAGGTTTACAGGGTATATAGAGTTAGCCTACTATATAACATGCCCCAGGTTTACAGGGTATATAGAGTTAGCCTACTATATAACACGCCCAAGGTTTACAGGGTATATAGAGTTAGCCTTCTCTATGATAACATGCCCCAGGTTTACAGGGTATATAGAGTTAGCCTACTATATAACACGCCCCAGGTTTACAGGGTATATAGAGTTAGCCTTCTCTATGATAACATGCCCCAGGTTTACAGGGTATATAGAGTTAGCCTACTATATAACATGCCCCAGGTTTACAGGGTATATAGAGTTAGCCTACTATATAACACGCCCCAGGTTTACAGGGTATATAGAGTTAGCCTTCTCTATGATAACATGCCCCAGGTTTACAGGGTATATAGAGTTAGCCTACTATATAACACGCCCCAGGTTTACAGGGTATATAGAGTTAGCCTTCTCTATGATAACATGCCCCAGGTTTACAGGGTATATAGAGTTAGCCTACTATATAACACGTCCCAGGTTTACAGGGTATATAGAGTTAGCCTTCTCTATGATAACAGGCCCCAGGTTTACAGGGTATATAGAGTGAGCCTACTATATAACACGCCACAGGTTTACAGGGTATATAGAGTTAGCCTACTATATAACACGCCCCAGATTTACAGGGTATATAGAGTTAGCCTACTATATAACACGCCCCAGGTTTACAGGGTATATAGAGTTAGCCAACTATATAACATGCCCCAGGTTTACAGGGTATATAGAGTTAGCCTACTATATAACATGCCCCAGGTTTACAGGGTATATAGAGTAGGCCTACTACATAACATGCCCCAGGTTTACAGGGTATATAGAGTTAGCCTTCTCTATGATAACATGCCCCAGGTTTACAGGGTATATAGAGTTAGCCTTCTCTATGATAACATGCCCCAGGTTTACAGGGTATATAGAGTTAGCCTTCTCTATGATAACATGCCCAAGGTTTACAGGGTATATAGAGTTAGCCAAAGATATAACATGCCCCAGGTTTACAGGGTATATAGAGTTAGCCTTCTCTATGATAACATGCCCCAGGTTTACAGGGTATATAGAGTTAGCCTTCTCTATGATAACACGCCCCAGGTTAACAGGGTATATAGAGTTAGCTTTCTCTATGATAACATGCCCCAGGTTTACAGGGTATATAGAGTTAGCCTTCTCTATGATAACATGCCCAAGGTTTATAGGGTATATAGAGTTAGCCTACTATATAACATGCCCCAGGTTTACAGGGTATATAGAGTTAGCTTTCTCTATGATAACATGCCCCAGGTTAACAGGGTATATAGAGTTAGCCTACTATATAACACGCCCAAGGTTTACAGGGTATATAGAGTTAGCCTACCATATAACATGCCCCAAGTTTACAGGGTTTATAGAGTAGGCCTACTATATAACACGCTTCAGGTTTACAGGGTATATAGAGTTAGCCTACTATATAACACGCCCAAGGTTTACAGGGTATATAGAGTAGGCCTACTATATAACACGCCCCAGGTTTACAGGGTATATAGAGTTAGCCTACCATATAACATGCCCCAAGTTTACAGGGTATATAGAGTTAGCCTACTATATAACACGCCCCAGGTTTACAGGGTATATAGAGTTAGCCTACTATATAACACGCCCCAGGTTTACAGGGTATATAGAGTTAGCCTACTATATAACACGCCCCAGGTTTAAAGGGTATATAGAGTTAGCCTACTAGATAACATGCCCCAGGTTTACAGGGTATATAGAGTTAGCCTACTATATAACACGCCCCAGGTTTACAGGGTATATAGAGTTAGCCTACTATATAACACGCCCAAGGTTTACAGGGTATATAGAGTTAGCCTACTATATAACACGCCCAAGGTTTACAGGGTATATAGAGTTAGCCTACTATATAACACGCCCCAGGTTTACAGGGTATATAGAGTTAGCCTACTATATAACACACCCAAGGTTTACAGGGTATATAGAGTTAGCCTACTATATAACACGCCCCAGGTTTACAGGGTATATAGAGTTAGCCTACTATATAACATGCCCCAGGTGTACAGCGTATATAGAGTTAGCCTACTATATAACACGCCCCAGGTGTACAGGGTATATAGAGTTAGCCTACCATATAACATGCCCCAAGTTTACAGGGTTTATGGAGTAGGCCTACTATATAACACGCCCCAGGTTTACAGGGTATATAGAGTTAGCCTACTATATAACACGCCCCAGGTTTACAGGGTATATAGAGTTAGCCTACTATATAACACGCCCCAGGTTTACAGGGTATATAGATCTAGAGTTAGCCTACTCTATGATAACACGCCCCAGGTTTAAAGGGTATATAGAGTTAGCCTACTATATAACACGCCCCAGGTTTACAGGGTATATAGAGTTAGCCTACTATATAACACGCCCAAGGTTTACAGGGTATATAGAGTTAGCCTACTATATAACACGCCCAAGGTTTACAGGGTATATAGAGTTAGCCTACTATATAACACGCCCCAGGTTTACAGGGTATATAGAGTTAGCCTACTATATAACACGCCCAAGGTTTACAGGGTATATAGAGTTAGCCTACTATATAACACGCCCAAGGTTTACAGGGTATATAGAGTAGGCCTACTATATAACACGCCCCAGGTTTACAGGTTATATAGAGTTAGCCTACTATATAACATGCCCCAGGTGTACAGGGTATATAGAGTTAGCCTACTATATAACACGCCCCAGGTTTACAGGGTATATAGAGTTAGCCTACTATGTAACACGCCCCAGGTTTACAGGGTATATAGATCTAGAGTTAGCCTACTCTATGATAACACGCCCCAGGTTTAAAGGGTATATAGAGTTAGCCTACTATATAACACGCCCCAGGTTTACAGGGTATATAGAGTTAGCCTACTATATAACATGCCCCAGGTTTACAGGGTATATAGAGTTAGCCTACTATATAACACGCCCCAGGTTTACAGGGTATATAGAGTTAGCCTACTATAAAACACGCCCAAGGTTTACAGGGTATATAGAGTTAGCCTACTATATAACACGCCCCAGGTTTACAGGGTATGTAGAGTTAGCCTACTATATAACATGCCCCAGGTTTACAGGGTATATATAGGTAGCCTACTATATAAAATGCCCCAGGTTTACAGGGTATATAGAGTTAGCCTACTATATAAAATGCCCAAGGTTTACAGGGTATATAGAGTTAGCCTACTATATAACATGCCCCAGGTTTACAGGGTACATAGAGTTAGCCTACTATATAACACGCCCCAGGTTTACAGGGTATATAGAGTAAGCCTACTCTATGATAACACGCCCCAGGTTTACAGGGTATAAAGAGTTAGCCTACTATATAACACGCCCCAGGTTTACAGGGTATAAAGAGCTAGCCTACTCTATGATAACACGCCCCAGGTTTAAAGGGTATATAGAGTTAGCCTACTATATAACACACCCCAGGTTTACAGGGTATATAGAGTTAGCCTACTATATAACACGCCCCAGGTTTACAGGGTATATAGAGTTAGCCTACTATATAACACGCCCAAGGTTTACAGGGTATATAGAGTTAGCCTACTATATAACACGCCCAAGGTTTACAGGGTATATAGAGTTAGCCTACTATATAACACGCCCCAGGTTTACAGGGTATATAGAGTTAGCCTACTATATAACACGCCCAAGGTTTACAGGGTATATAGAGTAGGCCTACTATATAACACGCCCCAGGTTTACAGGGTATATAGAGTTAGCCTACTATATAACACGCCCCAGGTTTACAGGGTATATAGAGTTAGCCTACTATATAACACGCCCAAGGTTTACAGGGTATATAGAGTAGGCCTACTATATAACACGCCCCAGGTTTACAGGGTATATAGAGTTAGCCTACTATATAACACGCTTCAGGTTTACAGGGTATATAGAGTTAGCCTACTATATAACATGCCCCAGGTGTACAGGGTATATAGAGTTAGCCTACCATATAACATGCCCCAAGTTTACAGGGTTTATAGAGTAGGCCTTCTATATAACACGATTCAGGTTTACAGGGTATATAGAGTTAGCCTACTATATAACACGCCCAAGGTTTACAGGGTATATAGAGTTAGCCTACTATATAACACGCCCAAGGTTTACAGGGTATATAGAGTTAGCCTACTACATAACACGCCAAGGTTTACAGGGTATATAGATCTAGAGTTAGCCTACTCTATGATAACACGCCCCAGGTTTAAAGGGTATATAGAGTTAGCCTACTATATAACACGCCCCAGGTTTACAGGGTATATAGAGTTAGCCTACTATATAACACGCCCAAGGTTTACAGGGTATATAGAGTTAGCCTACTATATAACACGCCCAAGGTTTACAGGGTATATAGAGTTAGCCTACTATATAACACGCCCCAGGTTTACAGGGTATATAGAGTTAGCCTACTATATAACACGCCCCAGGTTTACAGGGTATATAGAGTTAGCCTACTATATAACACGCCCCAGGTTTACAGGGTATATAGAGTAGGCCTACTATATAACATGCCCCAGGTTTACAGGGTATATAGATCTAGAGTTAGCCTACTCTATGATAACACGCCCCAGGTTTAAAGGGTATATAGAGTTAGCCTACTATATAACACGCCCCAGGTTTACAGGGTATATAGAGTTAGCCTACTATATAACATGCCCCAGGTTTACAGGGTATATAGAGTTAGCCTACTATATAACACGCCCCAGGTTTACAGGGTATATAGAGTTAGCCTACTATAAAACACGCCCAAGGTTTACAGGGTATATAGAGTTAGCCTACTATATAACACGCCCCAGGTTTACAGGGTATGTAGAGTTAGCCTACTATATAACATGCCCCAAGGTTTACAGGGTATATATAGGTAGCCTACTATATAAAATGCCCCAGGTTTACAGGGTATATAGAGTTAGCCTACTATATAAAATGCCCAAGGTTTACAGGGTATATAGAGTTAGCCTACTATATAACATGCCCCAGGTTTACAGGGTATATAGAGTTAGCCTACTATATAACACGCCCCAGGTTTACAGGGTATAAAGAGCTAGCCTACTCTATGATAACACGCCCCAGGTTTACAGGGTATATAGAGTTAGCCTACTATATAACACACCCCAGGTTTACAGGGTATATAGAGTTAGCCTACTATATAACACGCCCCAGGCTTACAGGGTATATAGAGTTAGCCTACTATATGAGGTTGATCAGAACTAGGAGCGAGTCTATGGTCGCCATCTTTGTCAAATTGAAAACTTTGTATGAGTATTTTGTATCTTTATGTGATATGAAGACGGACTTTTTTGAGTATGCTCATTAGTGTGTTTACTTATTATGATTGAGAATGATGACTCGTTTCTTACTTTGAGGACCTGATGTTTACTTGGATGTGACCAAGATTTACATAGCGGGCGTTGTCAATGAAGCAGGGGAGGCATACTTTTCCGGAACACCTGGTCTTACTTTCTAGTACTTTTACAAGGGTGTCCATGTAAATGTTTCCTTTGTTCATATTTTGTCCCTAGTTAAACTGAATTTTAGTTCTGATAATGGTTTTACTGATGCTTTGGTATTCTCTAATTTTTTTTTTATGAAGAGTTTGTACAGAGAAAATCTAATGCTCATGAAGCCTCTCCATACAAGAGAAAATCTTACCTGTGTATTTCTACGTTCTAGGAGGTCACTGCCATTTGTGTTCTGTTTCTGGATCTCTTGTCTGAAAGAAATATACATATACATGTATTTTATCTTCATGGTACCATATAGTGCCTTATACATGTATTTAATCTTCATGGTACCATATAGTGCCTTATAATTAGAGTTACTGCAGTAGAAACATTCATGAGATGCAACAGAGTATGAAATAAATACAAATTAAGATGTGATACAAAAGACAGACAAGAATTCCATGGAAGTGGATGTGTCGCCTGCGCAGCAAGTTGGGAGATAAGTTTTTAGGAGCTAGCTATGGATATTCATTGTATCAGTTCCAAGTTGAATGTTTATGGTTATCCAAATTGATTCCTATACAATGAATTATTTTGTTGATTATAATACATGTGTGTAATGACACTGGCTTGTTGTGGATTGATTTTCTGAGGTTTTCTATTTATAGCAAGTGACCTTGACCTTTGACCTCTGACCCTGAAAAGCAATCCCAAGCAAGAACTTTTGGTAATGAAGCATTGTAAGAAGTTTGAGTTTAATCAGCACAAGAAAACTAAGTTATAGAACGGAAACAATATTTTCTAGTTATAGAAACAGTGACCTTGACCTTTGCCCATGAAAAGCAATCGTAAGCAAGCACTTTTGGTAAGGAAGCACTGTATGAAGTTTGAGTTTGTTTGGCCCAGGAAAAGTGATTTTCTATTTATAGCAACAGTGACCTTGACCTTTGACCCTGTGAAAAGCAATCCCAAGCGAGCACTTTTGGTAAGGATGTACTCTATGAAGTTTGAGTTTGATTGGCCCAAGGAAACTCAAGTTATCGCACGGAACAGAATTTCTATTTATAGCAATAGTGACCTTGACCTTTCACCTTCTACCCTGAAAAGTAATCCCAAGCAAGCACTTTTGGTAAAGAAGCAGTGTATGAAGTTTGAGTTTGATTGGCCCAAGGAAACTCAAGTTATCACACGGAAACTGTTAGTGCAGACGCCGCCGACACTGCCGACATAGTGATCCCTATATGTCGCCTTTTAAGGCGATACAAAAATAGAATAAAGAATTAAAACTGGAGAACAGAAGGATAAAGCATGGTTAATACAATGTGATTTATTTACCCCTGTTCCAAACTGATCAGCATTTCCCTGTCGGTGTCCTCCCCTACTGGCCTGTCCCCCCAGTCCAATCCAGCCCCAGACCCCGCAGGCCCAAATGTATACAGCCAGTGATTCTTAATGAGGAACTTCATAATAAGCTCATAGGCAAAAAGTCTTCCTTCTCTGCTTTCCCATGTGTCAAGGATACTACCTTCTGTGGATTTAACAAATGCGAAGAGTTAAAAGTTTATAGAATTACAAATGATAGATATATCAACATGATTACGCTCCATACAAGTAAGAGTTATCTTGGTCTACAGTTCATAAAAGTCAGGTACAGTGGGTGAAATTGTCTTATGAATGTCCTCCACATTGAGGGAAAAGGATTAAACATGGTCTATAGAGATTCAAATTCTGGTACAGAGGCTGAACATACATTTACCATGACAGTTTTCTTTACTAGGAAATATAATGCATCAAAGGTGTCCTGATATTAATTGGTCAGAGTGGCAAGTCACAATAACTAACCTGTTCCTGTGATATATATGTGATATACTAGTATACATGAGCTGGCAAACAGTAAGAGTGGCTAGATATTTCAGACTCCTGGCTGACTCGATGTTTATTAGATAGTTTGCCTATCTCGCATCCTTACATAAAGGGAAGATAACCAAATTTCAGTTTCTGAAACTGGAGAAAGGTAACAAGATTTCCCATAATTCCAGGAAAAGAGATGTCTTTTTGGGGGTCCCTACTAAAGGGAGATAACTAACCTGTGGTCTCGGAGACTGACGGTCGGATACACTGGCTGGATACATCTCCGTATTTGTCTTCTCTACCTAGAGCATCAAGATCTGGCTGCCAACCTTCTGTTAAAGCTTGAAGCACTAGTTTTACAAGTACAGCACTGTGACTGCTTTTGGCAACTGAAATACAAACATTGTTAAGTAAGATCATTTGTAAAAGACTAAATCATTGAATTTGGTGGCAAACTTTCTCATTCTCAAAAAACTAAATCATTTACCTGCTAATTAACATAACATTGAAATCTCAGATGTTTAATCTCTTTCAAGACTTCAAGAAGATCATGTGATGACCATTTTGCCACAGTTCAGCATGCTTTAGAATTTTAAATGCTTATCACACATATTAAAAGGGTATCACATATATTATATGCTTATCCCATATACTAAATACTTATCACATACATTAAATGCTTATCACATACATTAAATGCTTATCACATATATTAAATGCTTATCACATATATCAAATACTTATCACACATAATAAAAGTGAGAAAGCCTGACCTAGGTATTTAAATATGTTACTGGCAGCCTGTCGGACGGTAGAAGCAGGATGAGACAGGTAGAGCAGGAATGTAGACAGGTACTGAGGCCAGCGAGGCAGGAGGCGTGGCAGGGGCAGCACCTAGTCAAATATATATTTAAACTTCTCCTGTTGTAGTTCCAATAAACACACTTCTAGATGACATTTTATTCATATGGCTATGACTTGTTATTTGTATTTCACACTGACATTGATGTTGAAAACTCTCTGTATAATTTTGTAAAATTTAAAAACTTTTATTTTTAATTAAGGATGACATTACCTTGACAAGGAATAGACAAACATCTAAAATCCCTTCTGCAGCATAGGCATCTAGAAATTTCACTGGCAATGGCTGAAATGTAATTTATATATTTGTACATGTCATGATACAAACTGATGAGTTCAAATAAAATCAGATTATAAGAATTACTCCACCAGTTCAAAACAAAAAACAAAAGATGGAAATCTTTGATGGGAAATAGAAAAAAAGAAATTAAGATGGATAAAAACAAGATATGAAGATATTTTTTATCCTGGTATGTGTAATACTAAAAGGAACACGATTCCTTCGTATTGTTAAAGTTATCATTCTCACCACATTTCTTTGGTCTTTTTCTTCTTGACTTTTGCTAACGTCACTCCACAGAACAGAAATGACCTTTTCTAATGTTGACAGTGCTTCCTAAAACATAACAATAAACAAATACTGTTTTCAAAATCAAAGGCCTATGTGATAGCTGTAAAATGTATCATATTTCACACAAATTCTCAATAAAATTCTCAATGACATGAAACTGATCTGGTAAGATATATGTACATAGAGAATTTATTGAGGTGAGGAAATTGTAATATTTATGTACCTGGACATCAGAACACGAAATGGTAATATTTGTGTACCTTGACATCAGAACAGGAAATGGAAATATTTGTGTACCTTAACATCAGAACAGGAAATGGTATTATTTGTGTACCTTAACATCAGAACAGGAAATGGTATTATTTGTGTACCTGGACATCAGAACAGGAAATGGAAATATTTGTGTACCTTGACATCAGAACAGGAAATGAATGCTGACAGGGCTTTGGCTGCATTTTCCCTGATGGTAAGTTGTGGGTTTGACAGCAAGCTAAACACCACTGTGTGTATGTGTCTGGACACAAACTCTGGTACCGGCTGCCTTCCACACACCTGCAAAACACAAAGAGAAAGAAATCAACAAAAATTACTACCAGAAATCTTCAAGTTACCACCAGAATAAGGATTTGAATGATATCCACAGCTAGTGTACGTAAGAACACTCACATCTTATCTTAACTTTTAAGTGACATTAGTGTAAGATTCCAAACACCTCTACTATTTGGAACTACAGCTGTCCCAGAGAGGACTAATAATCAACATACTATTTTTGTATAATTCTGAATTTGACACCATTTAATGACTGCTGAATGCCAGAAGTATTTTCATTGCCAAATCAGCAACCTAATACAAACATTAAACGGTTGCCAAGTCTCTAAAGAAACTTGCCCCAAGACCTTAACCAAAACAGGGTAAAATTTGAATTTTTCACAAAAATAATCAGCATCGGAGTGCATCAAAACGTTTTTGCACCCTGTAAGAATTCTCATTGCAAAAAAGTCCAAAACAGGGAAATTGTTTATCCGAAAGCTTGGTTACCTGAGAGTCTGTCTCGAGAACAAACTGTGGAGTCTGTGACCGAGAGCTGGCCCCCTCCTGGCACTGTAGAATCATTGCGTTGATACCTACAAGGTAAGGACTAACACATGTATCAGGATTCATAAATAACAAACCATCAAGCTATATTTATATTATACAACTCCAAAAAACTAGCACAAAATCCAGAATCTTTCGATATGAGAATGTACATTGAGGAGAACATGAAAATGGGACTCAGTCAGACTAGCCCCTCACCACAAAGGGAACTTCCTTATAATCAAAGTAAAACACTGAACTGTAAAACTAAGACATTTTGAACTTAAACTTTTCCAAAAATTCAGTTAAAATGCAAAATTTTCTTTTCCTTTCAATATCAACTTATGGCAATAACAAAGTCACCCAAAACATAAGATATAAAAGCAGTACCCATGATAGCACCCTCCTTTGCTTGCCATAAACTGTTTTCACACTTGCATATCTGAAATAGACCAAAAAACTTAGAATTAGATTAAAACATTACCAACTTGTTCCTCATTCGATATAATTAAGTTTATATGCAATAGATCACATAAAATTCTGGAACATATCTAATCAGTAAGACATTTTAAAATACCAATTTGGTGTATGTAACAGGAGACCCATGTTACTGACATTAACACTGTTATATCGCCATGAAATATTGGACATGCTTTCAAAAGGAGCCACAGAACATGATGCTGAGCATCTCCTATTCTTTAACACTTGTAATAGTGATCAAACCTGGACCAAGCTGTTGAAGAGAAGCTCCTGATCCGCCAACTTGAAATGTCCTACAATGTGTACCAGTTGTTTAGCACAGGCATTCCTTATCGCAGACCATACATCAGTTAGTGCCGACTTTATAAGGTCCTGTAATAGCAATTTATCATCAGTTAGTGCCGACTTTATAAGGTCCTGTAATAGCAATTTATTATCAGTTAGTGCCGGCTTTATAAGGTCCTGTAACAGCAATTTATTATCAGTTAGTGCCGACTTTATAAGGTCCTGTAATAGCAATTTATTATCAGTTAGTGCTGACTTTATAAGGTCCTGTAACAGCAATTTATTATAAGTTAGTGCTGACTTTATAAGGTCCTGTAATAGCAATTTGTTATAAGTTAGTGCCAACTTTATAAGGTCCTGTAATAGCAATTTATTATCAGTTAGTGCTGACTTTATAAGGTCCTGTAATAGCAATTTATTATCAGTTAGTGCCGACTTTATAAGGTCCTGTAATAGCAATTTATTATCAGTTAGTGCTGACTTTATAAGGTCCTGTAATAGCAATTTATTATCAGTTAGTGCTGACTTTATAAGGTCCTGTAACAGCAATTTATTATCAGTTAGTGCTGACTTTATAAGGTCCTGTAACAGCAGTTTATTATCAGCTAGTGCCGACTTTATAAGGTCCTGTAATAGCAATTTATTATAAGTTAGTGCCGACTTTATAAGGTCCTGTAATAGCAATTTATTATAAGTTAGTGCCGACTTTATAAGGTCCTGTAATAGCAATTTATCATCAGTTAGTGCCGACTTTATAAGGTCCTGTAATAGCAGTTTATTATAAGTTAGTGCCGACTTTATAAGGTCCTGTAATAGCAGTTTATTATCAGTTAGTGCCGACTTTATAAGGTCCTGTAATAGCAATTTATTATCAGTTAGTGCCGACTTTATAAGGTCCTGTAATAGCAGTTATTATAAGTTAGTGCCGACTTTATCAAGTCCCATAATAGCAATTTATTATCACATACAATGCGACGTAGTAAACTAATTAATAAGCTTTTGCTTATTATTTTTGTAACAACAAATCTTTTGTGTGTAATTTAATGACTTGAGTCACAACAATGTATCTCAATACACTTCTCTCACTGTACACTTTAACACTTTAATACTTTAAAGGGAAGTAGAGAAACAGAAACTAATTCCTTTCTCATACATACAATATAGATTTAATGAAACAATATCACTATGGAATATTCCATATAACACTATCAGAAAATGAGGTGATGGTATCACTACATTGCCACAGAGTTAAAATGAAATTATCCAACAAAATCAATGATACCTTTATATGGAGCTGGTACTTACCATAGTGCTACTAGCAAACTGGCAGTCAGCCAGACTGTCTCTGTTTTCCTTGAGCCACTCCATTATATGGACAACTGCTCTGTTCCGTACCACTGGCATGTTTGCAACTAAAATCAACCAAAGTATCATTATCTCTTGTTCATAGTAATCTATGATCTATTTAGGAACTTGTGTATTTAACAGAAACAACTGTCTTATTCTTGTTCAGTGATATTTTATAAGTCAGAGATAGTACATTACCTATGTTTTCATCGACACCAGTTCTTCGTATGCTGACATTGCAGGCGTTAAGACCTGACTACAAAGTATCTCTATGTTAAGGCACTGATATACCCTCTGATGGCTGTGTTGTCAGAAATGCATTTTATCAACTTTTTAATTTCTAATTAAACACAATAGACAATACAACTTTCATCATTATTATATGCTTATAGCTATTTAAAACTGGATATTTAATCAGGGCCAACAAACAGCTGACAAAAGACAAAACCTGTAGTAAAACAAGCTTCATATAGACCTATACTGAAATTACACGGGCCAGATCTGACAAGGGACAATAACTGGTAGTTATTTATAAACAAGCTTCATATAGACCTATACTGAAATTACACGGGCCAAATCTGACAAAGGACAATAACTGGTAGTTATTTATAAACAAGCTTCATATAGACCTATACTGAAATTACACATGCCAGTCCTTGATCAAGACAAGAGGCCCAAGGGCTTAGCGGTCACCTGAGTAATATTATAGGTATGGTAGCTCAATTTGAATGATGAAATCAACATGTTAACTAGGTGAAATATAACATTTGTCATGTCATTACAGGAAAAGAATTCTAAAACTTTTGAAATGATTGTCACAAAGAAGGAATGGTTTATCTCAAAGAATATGGACAAAATATACCCAAAAGTGTTATTTCCCAATATAAACTACAGTAAACTTTATCGGGACCCACTCTGATGGGGATAATCCAGGTGTACTGAAATTTACAAATTAACTAAAACCCATGATGATCTTTCTATCCATGTAGAGAAATAGACTGTAGTACCTATGGGTCTGCCTAAAAGAACATTTTTGAAATTTTGCATAATTTCTTCTTTGGGCCCCGGCCTGGCCCCTAGGGTAGAGGCAGGAATCCAATTCTTACAGTTTGATTCCATCTTTCTCCAAGGATGTGTTTGACCAAAATGGACAAAGTATACCCCAAAAAGTTAATTCCCAATATAGACTATAGTAAATTTTAACCCTTCCCCCAGGGGGAACAGATAGCCCGGATTACTGAAATTTACAAATTAAACAAAGCCCCTGATAATCTTTCTATCTATGAAGAGAGAAATAGGCTGTAGTACCTCTAAGTTTGGAGAAGAAGATTTTTGAAATTAGGATAATTTTCCTTAAAAAGGAGCCCTGCCCTGGCCCCTGGGGTAGGGGGCAGGAATCCAAATTTTACAGATTGATTCCATCTTTCTCCAAGGAAGATTGTGACAAAGTAGGAATAATTTCCCAGAAGTGTTATTTCCCTATATAAACTAAAGTAAATTTTACCCCCTCCCCCAGGGGGAACGGAGATCCCGGGGGTAATGAAATTTACATTTAAACAAATCCCCTGCCCCTGATGATCTTTCTATCAATGTAGAGAAAGAGGCTGTAGTTCCTCTGAGTCTGGAGAAGAAGATTTTTGAAATTTAGGATAATTTTCGTTTTGGGGCCCCCACCTTGACCCCTGGGGTAGGGGGCAGGAATCCAAATTTTACAGATTGATTCCATCTTTCTCCAAGGATGATTGTGACAAAGTACAAATAATTTCCTAACCCAAATGGACAAAATATTACCAAAAGTTATATTTCCCTATATAAACTATAGTAAACTTTACCCCCTCCCCCAGGAGGAACGGAGAGCCCGGGGGTACTGAAATTTACAAATTAAACAAAGCCCCGGATGATCTTTCTATCCATGTAGAGAAAGAGACTGTAGTACCTCTGAGTCTGGAGTTAATTTTCCTTTTGGGGCCCCGTCCTAGCCCCTAGGGTAGGGGCAGGAATCCCAATTTTACAAATCTGTATCCTCATCAACTAAAGATCAAAATTGAATCCCCTTTACTCAAGGTTCCTTCAGACCAAATTTTGACAATATCCTGTCATTCCTACAGAAGAAGAAGAAGGATTTTAAAGAATTTACTATATTTTTCCTATTGGGCCCCTCCTCTCAGGCCCCAGGGGGGTCAGACCAACCATTTATACAAATTGAATCCCCTTCACCCAAGGATGTTTCTGGCCAAATTTGGTCAAATTCCGTTGTGTGATTCAGGACTAGTAGGGATTTACAGGAAAAGTTGACAGACCGACGACGGACCTGCACCATAGCATAAGCTCACCAGCCCTTCAGGCCAGGTGAACTAAAAAATAGAGAAATCAATATTAGTAGTCCTAAAGGTGGTTGAGTGTGAAGTTGGGTTATGTTTCCATACAAACCTTGTTTGAGTGTGTACTTGAAGGCCTCTGTAAGGGAGGAGTGCAGATCCTGCTGGGCGTACCTAAGCAAGCACAATCTCTAAATTAGCTATTTGCAATACACATATAATACCATTATACAAGCAAACAACAACTAAATTTCAAATATGTGTGTGGAAACTGTCTGATATAATTAAGAAGCTATTCCTGTTTTTTTTGGGTTTTTTTTTTACCAAGATAAATCCTTTAAAACAGGAATAAAAAGTTTTAGTGTAAATTTAATGTATTGGAGTGTATAAAACTAATCTCTGAAATCTTCAGCAATATACTATTAGCTTGGTATGGACTTTTCCCCACTGCAGATGATATCAAGCTAATTCTTCTTTACATTTTTACAAGTAAACACTCATAATTAGGAGTCTTGACACACACATACCATTTCAAAAATACATCCAACAGCTCAATGATGATAGCCTTATGATGTCCGTCGCTGGAGGCCAACACAGTTCCTGTGCAGGACATACGTCGCACTCGCCCTCCTCCATCGCTGTTGGCCTCAGACCAACCAAACCGACGATCAAACACATAGCATGTCAATTTATTTAGAGCCTCTTGTGTACCACAAAATTCCAAGGGGTCTGTGAAAATTTGACCATTGATGGGAAGTATTACATCCTCCTCAATGACATCATCTCTTGGGTTTTGTAAGGGAGATGAATACTTCAGCGACAGTGACTGTAAGTTGGCATGAACTTTCTGCAACAGCTCCAACTCTCCTTTAGCTGAAGCTGTGATCAGCAGAGCATTGATTTGCTCCAAAGTATTAGTTGCCATGACAGGTACACTAAAATAAAAAAAACACAAATTTACAAATTAATAAAGGCCCCTACCTTTGAACAAACTTCACCATGAAAAGAATAAACAGCAGGCTATAACTCTAGTGAGACAAATGAATCCATTACTCTTGATATGATAACCTCTCAATGACCATGAGCTCGAGTTATGTATTATTTCTCAGACATCAAAAGGGAAATCTATATATAGCTCGTGGACAGTACTAGTGCCATACTGGACATTCAGCTTCAAAAAGTGTGTCCAGCAGGTACAGCTGCCCAAGATGACCCGATGCTTATGTAGCCCTGATGAATACTATAGCTTCA
The DNA here is from genome assembly GCA_947623455.1 of Mimachlamys varia. Classification (NCBI taxonomy): domain Eukaryota; kingdom Metazoa; phylum Mollusca; class Bivalvia; order Pectinida; family Pectinidae; genus Mimachlamys; species Mimachlamys varia. Next base: position 4,686,624 of record OX392533.1, read on the forward strand.
ATATACCGATTGGCTAGAGGAATCGTTCCTTTAGCTCGATCGGTTGAGTGCAATTAAAGACTAGTAATCAGGCATTCCAGGTTCGATTCCTAGCGGAGGCATTTAATTATATTAATGATTTCTTTTACATTGATGCCCATGGAGGGACTGGGGAGAAATACTTAGCATTGCCCCAATAAATTCAGCATTGCCTGTAACCCCTGGAAAACTCTAGGACTAGCAAATGGGCTGATGTAAAGATGGGGGTCCCTCAAGGTTCTATTGTAGGCCCTTTGATTTTCAACATTTTCATAAATAATATTTTTACCGTTGTAGACAAATGTAGTTTATATGATTATGCTGATGATAACATGCTCTCAAAGATATGTGATAGTTTTTTTATATTTGAAAGAGTGTTTAGAAAAAGAGAGCAAAGTTTGTATAGATTGGTTTCAGTTTAACGGTATGAAGGCCAATCCAGAGAAATTTCAGGCAATATGTTTTGGAAAATGACCAACAGTTCCATTAAATCTTTTGATATTGAAAACTTGGAGATAAGATGTGAAGATAGTTTGAAATTATTAGGAGTAGACATTGACTTTCTTCTTAAATTTGATATACATATATCTCGCCTTTGTAGAAATGCTTCTAAGCAATTGCTGTGTTAAAAAGACTGGGGAACAATCTTACTAAAAAAGGAAAAATTACAATTTTTAAGTCTTTTTTCTGTCTAATTTTAATTACTGTCCCCTTGCCTGGCATTACTGTACATTGACAAATACTTTGAAGATGGAAAAAGTGCAGGAGGGAGCTCTTCGTTTTATAGAAAATGATTATGTTTCCCCAGTCGATGGCAATCTTGATTTTTTACATGTAACATGTATAAAAAGTATGGCGTCTAAGGTTTTTAAGATTTTAAAAGGTATTTTGCCGTCTATTTTACATGATCTTGTGTTGAGAGGAAAGAAGTTTTTTACAATCTTAGACAAGACAACCTTGTTAAAATTCCCAAGGTGAACACCTCCACATATGGCAAGAGGTCTTTTTGCTTTACAGCTTCCCAGGTGTGGAACAGTCTACCAAATAAACTCAGGTTAGTCGAGAATTATGGGTCTTTTCGTGGGCTGCTCCGCACCCGGGACACCCAGATCTGCTCATGCGCTATCTGCACAGGCAATGCTGTTTGAGTTGTCCCCCTTGAAAATTTTTGATCATTTTTAAAAAATCTGTGATACCGTTTCCAATAAAGCCTTTTTATGAAATAACATTTCTAGCTTTTTGTTTCTATTCTGACTTCATTGTCTCTTTTAAATACACACTGCATTAGTGTATATCCTGTAAATTCTTATCAATTTGTTATATTACCATGTACATTACACTTTGATAGTGCTTCAACTTTTTCTTTTGTAACACCTGTGTGATGTATACAAGTGCTCATTATTAAGTTACATTTTTAGGAGTAATTAAGTTAAGCAATTGTGATTTCATATACTTATGATGTACTGTATGCCTATTGTATATCTAGCTAGTTGTTATAATTAATGTACTGTGATATCTTGTTAAATGACTTTTTATACACATGTTTGTCGCAAGAATAGCACTACAGTGCTAATGTTATTATGTTACATGTATGCGACGTTAAATACAGCTTCTTGACTCTTGATGACTGTACGTACGTTAGAAGAAGAAAAAGGCATTGACATGTGATGCGCAACCGGATTACACAAGTTGCACATTTATGTATCCGTCCAAATTCGTGTGGAAATAATGATGATGTATCTGATTTAAGCCTAAACAGGCTTTCAACGATAGGCCTACCAAGACTGTGATTCAGTGAGTGTCAGCTGTGTACTAGATGCCTGCAGCACTAGCTGACATCTCTACCTACGTTTCTAGACGAATGTCTATTAAAGTTTGTGTTATCAAGGAAAAGAAAACTTACAAAATGTTTCTTTGGAACAATATTACCTGAATCATAATACACATGCTCTCGTGATCTACAACAGATCAAGAAATTCACCAGCAGACGAGTCTTCGGTGAGAAAGAATGTTTGGTCGGCCATATTTGTTTACCAATTACGCCACTTCCGGTTGAAAATAATCGGATTAACGTTATATTGTGTAAATTAACATGAATATTGACGTTATATTTAGTAACATATTTTAATGGTGTTTGAACGTGTACGGTTTCGTAAAAACGTGTTTTTATATTATGACTTAAATAGTTACGAAAATTACGACAATGTAAATTTAAAAACAGTGTATTTCCGGATATCATAGATCACTTAATTTCTTGTGGATACTTATTACTATATAATATATTATGATATCGACATATTTTTGTGACCAGTAAATACTCAAACAATTTACAATTTCAAAACATGTTAGACAATATGCCAATAAGCATTAGCAGAGACAAAATTATGGCGTTAGTATATGTACATGACGTCATATAAAAAACAACGGTGACGTCAAATATGAGCCATGCATTTTATTTGCCATTTGAGTCACTCTTCTTGTGGGTTGACAACGATGAGTTCTACCGGGCAAGTCAATATCATTTTATTCTTCTAAAATAATATAAAAAAGAGGATCTTACATATGAGTGTCAATGTAATATTGACTTAATTAAACAAGTTCAATAATTTAATAATTATATGCAATGATCGAGCTTAAAGGCGACTTACATATAACATCCATATTACACTGACACGAATTTAAAATTATACTATGTACCGTGCCACTAATCGAATTTGATAAAAGTGGCTATGGAATGTCCACTGTACTTCAGGGTATAAAAAATCCACCAGCAGAGTCTACCACCTCCTATCATGAAAGATGACGTAACACACACACACACACACACACACACACATGCTGCACCTTTACAATTAAGCATTATATACAATATACAAAAAAAATTAAACTGCACCATACAGCTTCTTTTATGACTCGTAAGTGATTGGCAACTAGCGTAGATCTCACAATTTCCCGCGTGTGGTGGATACTACAGACAAGTTTAATGACAGGTCACAAAAAATAAACATGCGATAATATCCTATCCACACCTTCCTCCCTTTGTTTGACTCCTGTAAGATCTCCACATCTGCACACCAGTGAAGACCTGGCCGCGGCTCTCCATCCCCCAATGGGTTATTTGTGTGTTCCAGTATATTATTAGCTTTGAAATGACAACTAGCAAATAGGCGAAAAGTGAATAAAATTATCATTTCGATGCTCACATTGTGAAATCACATGCATGATTTTCTTAAAACTTTTAAATGGTATAGTCCAACCTATATTCAGTTAGATATTATTTTAAATCGATATATGAGAAGGGATATTATAACATTTGGTTTTGTTTATTTTGTTTAACGTCCTATTAACAGCCAGAGTCATTTAACAGGTTTTGGAGGTGGAGGAAAGCCGGAGAAAAACTATCGACCTACGGTCACTATCTGGGAACTGCCACACGTGGGATTCGAACTTGCAACCCAGAGGTGGAGGGCTAATGGAGTAATGTAAGGACACCTTTACCGACCAGCCACCGCGGCCAGAGGTGGAGGGCTAGTGGAGTAATGTAAGGACACCTTTACCGACAGGCCACCGCGGCCCAGAGGTGGAGGGCTAGTGGAGTAATGTAAGGACATCTTTACCGACAAGCCACCGCGGCCCAGAGGTGGAGGGCTAGTGGAGTAATGTAAGGACACCTTTACCGACCGACCACCGCGGCCCAGAGGTGGAGGGCTAGTGGAGTAATGTACGGACACCTTTACCGACCGGCCACCGCGGCCCAGAGGTGGAGGGCTAGTGGAGTAATGTAAGGACACCTTTACCGACCGGCCACCGCGGCCCAGAGGTGGAGGGCTAGTGGAGTAATGTAAGGACACCTTTACCGACCAGCCATCGCGGCCTCTATATATTATAAAATATTATTGAATTGAAATCATGAACAGATTCAAAATTTACTGTCTAGAAAAAATAGGAGTTTAAACGACAATCTTCCATGTTTTTGTTTTTGTATAATGACTTCCTTGTTTTGAAATCACAGCACATTCTCAGATGAATTAAGCAATTTTGTAGTTATTTCCCGAAGCCGAAACCAAAGAAGATTGATATAAAACTTATTATAGAATACAAATCACCAAACAGATTTAAAATTGACCGTCTAGAAAAGCGGAGTTAAGTGCATTATTGCCTATTTTCTTTATACAGTAAATTACGGTAAATTTTCATATTTTAACTGCATAGTTTCGTCATTATTTTAATGAGTTGAAGTGAAGAACAACAATTAATATAGATCTTCTAGGAAAAACTTTTTTTCTCGTGTCCCTGTGTTCCGGAAGAGTAAGCGTCTTCTGCTTCATCGACGACACTCGCCATATTACCTGAACGACACCCACCATCTAACCTTCGGAGAATGGCACGGGAAAATCTTAAGATTCTGTCATCTAGGCACGTCATGACTAATGTGTTGGCATCATCGTCTATAGAACGCCTAGTTTCATAAAAACGATATCGTCTATGTATAGTTTGTATTCTTTAAAATAAACTGAATATTGTATTGTACTGTATCGTATAGTCCACTAAATGGGACTAGCCAGAACCTAAGTTTCAACGATCGGACTTGTATGCACCGAACCCCAAAGAGTTGGTCGAGTCAGAGACGAGCCGATGTAAGATTTCGGGTTTTCGTATTTTCTTGGCATGTTTAAAACGTATAAATTTAATTTACGATTTAATTTTTGTATGAAAATAATACATAAGAGTTACATTTTGTGTACAGTAGGGAGTTCCTTCTTTTTTTTCGCATTCATAAGGACCTATGTGGAAACACAATTTTACAAAGAAAATTCATAAAAACCGCGGGAATAAAATGTGAAAATGTGTCATCATTGCGCAATTTATAACACACAACTTATTCTTGAAATTGACGCAGCTAGTTGATAATGGCAGTTTTTAACGTTCATATATTGAAAATTTTAATAACATAATTTTTTTCCTATTCATCGGATTAACTATATACTCGGTTTTGATGCAGCATGCGTACACGTACGCACGTCAGTAGGCGGTATTAGAATCCGGAATCCGTTTCCGGTTCGGTATTAGACGGCGTATAACATGGCGCATAAAGGATCATCAAAAGGAGGGTCAGGTAATGTTATAAGATATGCATTTATTGGATAATTGCCAACTTATTTCTCATATAATAAATGCACTTATTAAGCTTTTATGATTTTGTAAACGTTTTCGCTCATTTAAACCGATTTCATTTGAAAGAGGGCTTTAAATACCCACTTTTTTTGGCCTTCACTTCCTCATGGCAACCTCACGTCACACAGAGACATTCAATCCATGAATATTAATTCATTAAGAATTGTTGATTAACCGGTGATTTTATTACCGGATTATGTGTTACTGAAATACCTCGCATTAGGTACGTTCGTTATCTTTCAAAATAAATGAAATACCATTCAGCGGTCAATTTACCATTGATTTTCATGGGTCCTTTTTGTACACATTGCTGAAAACGATGGGTCCCACAATGTTAAATTGAAGCATTTTCAGAATTTCTATGAGTCCTTTCATAATTTTATGAGTACTGGACTCGGTACCCGCACGTTGATTGATCACTGATCATTACTGTTGAGGGGTCCGTCGATTTACCCAATACCACGCAATACAAACATCGATTTACCCAATACTACCCAATACAAAAAGTAAACACTCAATTCAACTGATATATCAAATAATGTATATTCTCCGGCGAGGTGTAAAATCTGACAACGATGGTTAAAATTTGTGTGTGCTCAAATTGTTTAATTATACCCAGGATCCCAGCGCTCTGCTTTCACTTTCACCGTAGTAATGGGCGTTGTCTAACTGGGGCTACTCGATTGGCTCTTTGGAGTAGTGGTCACCGAATTACAGGTGATGGTCTGTCATTGGTCAAATATAATTTCCCAGTGGTCATTGCATGTCCCGCGGTAAAAGAAAATTTGTTTCTTACCATTCAAATTGTCCAGGTCTGACAAACTGAGAGCACACAAGTATTTTGTCCTCCCAAGTTTTTGCTCGTCGATACAAAGATTGTACGAAGAGAGCATTGGTGATAGGTCGACATTCCAGAGGCTGGTTAACATGAGAAGTGTGCAGATTGAATGTAATGGTGGTGAATTCGAAACTTTAATACGTGAACAGCGATTTTGAAGAAGCTTAATTGACACTTTGTGTTGGTAGCGAAGTGAATCATAAACTCAACAACAAAAACGTCAAGGGGCCCGGCAAAGACACTGGAATTGAGTAACTCAGATGAACTGTGGTAATGACCGATGCCAAAAAAGCATCAGGATTAAGAGATCGCATTAGGATCGATTATAGATCCCTACACACTGGTGGTGCAGAAAGTATCGATATGAGCGACGATGGTGAATCGAGTGCGCCCAAACAAACAGGGGGCGCTGCGGAAAGCGTTTCCGGCAACATTCAAAACAACAAAGAGATCGAAAATGGAAGATGAGCCAATAAATACATCTCAATCAGTATTCCAAATCATATTTGAAATGTTATTTGTAAAATGTTTATAAAAAATAATATACGCTGTCATTTTGTCGTATTGCACGGTTAATGATAATATGTACTGTTATTATGTTTGCCATTATACAATATGCTCATATTGTTGATATGACTTATTGTTTACATTATGAATTTGTAATATACATACATGTATGTCTACTTTCCGATGTGTTTTTGCACAAGGAATAAAGAAATCTGAATCTGAATATGTCATTCAATTCTTCACTGAGAAGTCGAATGGTTTATTAAGTTAAAGTTATCCTAAAGTTATATGTAATGAAACATTGTCATATAGTAAGCAAGTAGATAAAAATGAAGGAGCTATACACAATTTTGTACATTATTATGATTTCTTACCTTTTTCAATCTCGCTAATCCGTGGAAGAAGTCAAAACTGCTGCCATCGCTACAACAAGTCCGGAAAAAAACCACTCAGGCGATTCTTCTAGGGCAGAAAACACTAAAGTACTAATGTTCTCACAACGAGCATGGTACCATTTGTCACAAATTTCACAAAACAAGCAAGATGTTTCCTCGGTCTCCTTCTGACATATACCACATGGGTATTCAACAGGCTGAACTCGTTTACCACGAACCATGATTATTGATAATCTGATATCATTGTACGATATCGTCCCGTTTTTATGACATTCTTTTGCATGGCTAATTTACGTAATTTGATAAAACGCTCTTTTAATTGATTATCAAGTAAAAACACCTAAAATGTCGAATATGATTGGTTATTGGCTATTAATTAACATGGTAATTATAATTCGGTCAATGTAAAGGAACGACGGAAGTTATTGTTATTTCTAGCAACTATCACCTGTCAATCATTTTCTGGTGGGACATTGACATGATCAAAACCATACCTATCCATGTCAATTATGTACACGCGCAGGCCCCACGCCGTGTAATTAATATAAACTTTATTTCATTCGAAAATACATATATATATATACATTTCACAATCATATAAATAATATTCGAATAGGATTCGGAAACAAGTTATAAAACTTATATAAATCCGTCTCCTTTTACATGTCCCATAAATTAACAAGAACGGCATTAAGTGGGAGAATGATAAGCTAACAGATTATTGATACTTTCAAAGCTGAAAAAAAAAAAAAAAAACATGAAAAAGAGATTAAGAATATGGAAGAAAGAGACTATAAGAAATAAGAAAAGATTGTTGACTATGCCATGACCTAAACTTAACTGGGGATTTCAGTATGCTGTAACAGCTGTGTTTTTAGCAAAAAACAACACACAAACAAACAAAACAAATAGCAAAAAAAAAAAAAAAAAAAAGTCATTGGAATCTTTTAGAGCTGATAATGAAATCTTGAACACATGAAAAAATCAAAAGGTTTTCGTCGTCTGTTAACTCGCTGTCACCGAAGAGAAGTATTTCAGTTGAGAGGGGATGGGTTAGAATACTAAAGCAACGTATGCGAAGATCTGAAAAAAACCGACATCGTAATAAAAAATGTTCGTTGGTCTCGTTTTCTTGATTACATCATGAGCATATTGGACTATCAATGAGATTTCTACGAAATAAATAAAATTTGAGTGGACTGCACTCCATCCTCAATCTTGCATGGTGAATCTGACCCAGTCTGCTACCGCTATTGAAAAAAGATGGAACTTTATGGCGTGGTGCATTTAAGTGACGTTTCAATTTTATTATGGACGGATCCCTCTTTAAGGCATCAGGCAAGGAATTCCACAACCTAATTACAGACGGCAAAAAAGATCTCATGTAAAGACTTGTGCGACAAGAGGGAGGACGAAAGTTGTTACCAACACGAGTGTTGTGATCATGGATGCTGTTATTACGTTGAGGAAGAATTTCTTGTAGATACTGGGGAAGAAGACCATGAACCATTTTATGAAAATGTATAATTTTATGGTGTTTTCGTCTTTGTTCTAAGGGCAGCCAGCCTGTCTCAAGGTAGAGTTTTACCCTACTAGTAAGCTTAGTTCCACCAGTAACTATTCGAGCTGCCTCTATTTGGAGATTTTCTAGCATGTCAGCCTGAGATTTTGTAAGATTATCCCAGATAATATTACCATATTCAAAAATAGGTAGGATAAGAGTTAGGTACAGAGTTTGAAGTGAAGTACGATCTAGAGTGAACTTAAATTTGCGTAAAATATTTAATTTTGGCGAAACCTTAGATATGACATAGTTAATATGGTCGGTCCAACCACCATTTTCGGATAAAAACAAACCTAGATGCTTATGCGAACTCACCTCAGTAAGCAAAGTATTGTTCATAGAGAGGGGAGGATGAATTGGGGTATTAGTCTTTTTAGATATTAATAAGGTTTCCGTTTTAGTAGGATTAAAGTTTACTAACCACTTTACTGACCATTCATGGATTTTCCTAAGGTCGCAATTCAAAACCTCTGCACTATTCCTAGGTGAATCGACTATTACGTACAAAGAGGTGTCATCTGCGAATAATTTTATAATAGCTCGTATGTCTTTCACAATATCATTTATAAACAAAAGAAACAAAAGAGGGCCTAATATCGAACCCTGGGGAACCCCAGCCTTAATTTCCGACCAATTAGAAAACTTTCCATTGATAACAACTCTTTGTTTACGATTATATAGATAATTTTCGAACCATTTTAGAAGTGAACCTCGAATTCCAAAACAAGAAAGCTTACTTAAAAGTCCCTTATGCCAAACGCGATCGAACGCTTTGCTTATATCACAAAAAACCATTGGTATTTCTTTTCCATTGTCTAAAGCAGAGTAAATATCATGAGTGATAGCAAGAAGCTGATTGACGGGTGAATCACCATGTCTAAATCCAGATTGGTGAGGCGAAAGAAGTGAGTGAGCATGCAAGAAATTGTGGACGTATTTGAAAATGCACCTTTCCATCAGTTTTCCTACAATAGATAATAAGGAAATAGGTCTGTAGTTAGTAAGGATGGACTGATTTTCTTTTTTATGCACAGGAGTTACATTAGCAGCTTTCCATTCAGTTGGAAAAACGCCAGATGTAAGAGAAATGTTGAAGAGTGAGCTAAGGGGGCTACATATAATATTAACAGATTCTTTAAGCAATCGAGGATTCACAAGATCGGGGCCAATGGCTTTAGAGCAGTCCAGATTTAGTATAGCGTCTTTTACATCAGTAGCAGTTATATGAATATCAGAAAGAGTGTGGTTACATTCGTAATCAATGTTTGGCAGTACAGCGTTAGAATCGTCAACAGTTGATTGAGCACAGAAAAAATCATTGAACAAAGAAGCTTTTTCAAAATCATCTGAAACTACAGTGTCATTGTGAAGAAGTGGTGGTATTTGGGATTTTCTATAATTTGGTAATAACGAGTATACAGTTTTCCACCACTTTCTCACACTGATATTTGTAGGTTTCTTGAGTGAACCACATAGATTGTTAATATATGCAGCTTTAGCCTGTTTGATAGTGTTAACACATTTGTTACGAATTTGACGAAATTTAGTCCAGTGAGCATTAGTAAGCGTACGTTTGGCTCTTTTATGTGCACGTTTCCGTTTCCTTATTAATCTTTGTATTTCATTTGACATCCAATGAGGTTCGTTGGATCTAACAGTAATATTTTTGTTGGGAATACAAGTTTTAGCAATGCCAAGCAATGTGTCAGTAAAATTTTTAACCGAAGCATTTATATCGTCAACATCAATCAATATATTCCAGTTAATGAAATTCAATTTATCTCTAAATAAGTCATAGTTACCACGGTCAAAGAGCCAAACGTTACGCTTGAAACTGTGCTTCATCGGCTTGGTGATGTTAAAAGAGCAGTAAGTAGGACAATGATATCTGAATGGTTGATCAAGAAAGCTTTCTCCAACTAAACACGTATTAATAATATTAGTATCACTAGCACAAACTATATCTAACAATGATGACGAAGATTCAGTATAAAATGTTGGGGATTCTACTAGTTGTGACAAATTGAATAAAATAATCATATCACGTAAGTGAGAAGAGTGGTTTTCAACTAGTAAATTCGCATTAAAATCTCCTGTTAGTACAATATTGGATATTCCTGTGTTAAAAGCATATTCAATAGACTGAGAGATATGGGACCACGTGATAACAGGGGAATTAGGAGGTCTATAAAAGGTACCATATAAACATTTCTCTGAACCGAGAACAATTTCTATCCATACACATTCTATGGTAGGCAGTTCTAGGTCTTGCCTTCTTTTGGCAGATATGTAATCTTTAACATAAACGGATATACCGCCACCAATACGGTCGGGCCTGCAATAACAGAATGGGTCAGAGTAACCAGGCAAGTTTAGTTCCGGAGATATATCATTCTCATTTAGCCATGTCTCAGTGAAGGATAATATAGTAAATTTGTTGAGTTCAGTATATAGTATATCAAGCTTTTGTAATGTTTTGCCGTGTAATTAGTCGGTACCATCGATATCATACATAGATAGAATCACACCGTTGTGTCTAAAATATCACCATTGTCACTTAAATTTATGATTTCCATCGGCTTCACAAAAGAAATCGACTTAACGTTTTAATGTGTTCGGGCTGTTATTTATTTCGAAGAAAAAAAAAATTAATAACTACAAATAATAACATGCTTTTATATATTTATGTATTGTTCATTGCGCTTCATTTATTCATATTTAACTTAACCTTAAAAGGATGATCCCTTAAGTACGCATCCGTACATGTAACATGTAAAAACAAGCTATAAAACGAACTTTCGTTATTGGACCTAGTTTATAATTTTCACTCATTGTTTTCCCCGTTATTGTCCTTTGGTGTACCGCAAGTGAAATATTCCGATATTTTTTTCTGACACTGTTTATATCTTAAAAAGAAGTGAAATAGTGTTTGCATAACGATACTCTTATATTATTGTTACATGAAGATATCGGTAAAGAAAGACCCTGAAGACAGACTAGGTGTTTCATATATGGTTGGTTCGTTTACTGTTCCATTAGTACAAGTAACATAGCTTGAACTAAGTAATTCAAATACACGATTACGTGTGTAAAAAAAATAACCGGTTCCACAGTTGTATTGGGTAAGTCGTTACTTGTATTGGGTAAACTTAACTTTGTATTGGGTAAATCGACGTTTGTATTGGGTAGTATTGGGTAAATCGACATTTGTATTGGGTAGTACATTGTATTGGGTAAATCGCCGCTCGCCGCTGTTGAGTGGCAAGACGTGCAATGGCCAAACTTTATCAAAACAATGTTTATAGACACCTTAGCTTATTAACTCCCACACAGCCCTGTGTCAGGCTCCTCTGGAATAGTTATAGAATATCTCTATGGCACAAATAAACTGTCTGAGGCAAAAAATATGTTTGTTTTAAGTTTCAGCCTGAAAAAATAGGGTAGGTCGGTTGGCAAAATATTAGAGCTGGGTACCACAAAATCAAAAGTAACACTGTATACCACAGCATTTAGGCAAATACTGTGGTACGTACCACGGTTTACCACCTTGATTGAATGTTTGAGCGTGGAGGAGGTGAAATATAAACTAAGAATATTACCGAAGTTTGGAGATTGTGTTCCTTTTGTGTGTCAATATGGTATTAGAGGTACTTTACAATACTGTTTAGAAATAACCATTCTAGCATTGTATTCATGTATGGTTTCTTGTATCATTGTGATAGTGTCTGTTCATACAGGGTGCGAAATATCCCACGTCTGATGGCTAGAGGCCAGTAACTTTGGTCGTCAGGCAAGTGCATATTTTTATGAACTTGCCCCACGAGCAAGTGTCATTTTAATGCTGCATCATAAACATATTGTCTAGAAAGTCTTTGGGCAGATTGGTTGAGAGGCCTTCCATGCAAGTGGCCGGGGTTCGATCCCCGTAATCGTCATACGCATGGAACATTCAGAGAAAAGAGTTTTTCTCCTGCCCACACAACTCCAACAACCCAGGTGGAGTATAAAATGGTCTGGGGTGGCTGTTGCAGTATCTGTGTTGTAGCATTCAAGTGAGGTGGCACTATAAAAGATGCTGTTGGAAACATGGTCCTACTACAAACAGAACACAATTCATCTCCAGCACACACACATACATACACACACATAGGGAGATATTAACCAGGTGGTATAGGACAAGTAGCAAGTTAGCCCCTGATATTAAGGCAGCTCCTGCGAGCTCCTCAGAATTGTATATGATAGAACTGTATGTGTTGATTGTATTGATTGTATTAGAATTGTATATCTATGTACTGTATAGCGCTTGTAAAGAGTGGCTTGTGTTAGCTAGTTACCAGTTGACGCAGACCTGAGTGAGCCAGACTGTGACATTGACTAACCAGGGGAAAATAATTCACTCTGACTATATTGAATAAACAATATACAGTCGTACACAATTTGATAAATAATTATTGCTTTAGATTTTTTTCTCAATATACAAAACAAAAATCTCAAATAAATGACAAATTGCAAGTAAATCTTAGACCAGCACAATTTCAATTCGGGCAAGTACATTATGAAATCTGGTCAGTAGATTTCAAAATATTTCTCTTTCCCGGTCATACTGTTTTAAACAGAGTTTTTTTTCTGTTTTCCTTTTCAGGAGAATGTGTTCTCCCTAGAAGCTTTCGACTTCTACAGGAGTTGGAAAATGGTGAGAAAGGATCTGGTGATGGAACAGTATCCTGGGGACTCACTTGTGACACTGATAACACACTTTCCTCCTGGACATGTACCATCCTCGGACCCCAGAACGTAACACCATTTTATCATTATCTTAGGGTTGTAAGGTGTAGACTTTATAACTCTCAACTTGTTTGTTATCTTAAACATTTGCTTTTATAAAATGCAGTAACAAATCAAAAAAAAATATTGGTTATTTTTTTCAATTGTTTCAATCCACAAACAATTTTGAGAGAACAACCTTCATAACTAAGTCACCAAGGGACCATTAGTAATCTTTTGACATTTTACACCCACCATAATCAGATGCTGGTGGTCTATTAACCCTGCATCCATGGTCCATATGCCGGCCGTCCATAATCAATTCTTATTATCACTATTTCTCGAGAAGTACAGAATGGATCATTCAAAAATTTCACTTGTAGTTTTTGGTAAGTGTTATTTAGTATTTCTAAGAAGGTACTGGATGAAATCTTCCTCTAATTTCACTTGTAGTTTTTGGTTAGTGTTACCGGTATTTAGTATTTCTAAGAAGGTACTGGGTGAAATCTTCCTCTAATTTCACTTGGAGGTTCCTCATCTTCTCTTATTACATGTTTCAAATTTTGGGACAGATTAGAAGGCAAGATGGCTATCTGGTGGCCATTTTGAATTTGGAAAATTTATTGAATATTTTAGTGCTATTTCTCAGAAAGTACTGGAGGGCCCTTTATGTGCATGACAATAAACATACCGGTACAGGTTACGGCACGGATTTACCTGTGCTTGCTAACCCTGTTTCCCTTATACACATGCATTGGGACAACCCCGACAGCAAAGATTCTTTTGAAGTTGCATAGGGTACCTCATCTCCCTCAGGATATTTTAATAGACTGATCTGAATAGCCAGATGTTAGTCTGTTTACTTTGCTGGTCCATCGGTGGGTCTGGGTGGGTCGGTCCCGAGTTGACAGGTCGAGTTGACAGGTCGAGTTGACATCCTCACACCACAGGTCGAGTTGACAGGTCGAGTTGACATCCTCACACCACGGGTGATTTAAGGCATTATATTGCTACCACGAATGTGTTATGCAAGATATTTTAGAATCATGTAAACAGTGTGTTTTGAAAGATAGTCACAGGTTTGTGGAGAAGTTCTTGTACATTTAGTTATTTATTCCATTTGAAATATCACTGTTTCTGCAAGATCTAACTGACACATTTATGTTAACTACCGTAACTCAGTGTTAGATGATCATGATGGTGTGTGAAAAACATTTCTTGTTTGTGGTATTCAATCACTTAACATTACATTCCCCAAACCATATTGCAAAACAACATATATTTTGCACATTTTATTAGTTATTAATTTCCCAAATCATGTACCAACACAAACATATTTTGTTTATTTATTTTTTTAAATCATAAATTAAGAAAAAATAGTTATAAACATGGACAATGCCTAAGCTGTAACTGCAACAGTACGTCATGAAAAATCCAAGATGGTGGCCGATTATGTTGGTCACGTTGAGGCTCGTATCCGGCAATAAGCCCACCCCCCACTTTTGACTTTATTTAATGCACTGGCCCCCTGGGCTTATTGCGGAGAAATACGGTACATACATACAATTGGTCATTCAATGTATGATGAGCATATGTTCTGCTTTTCATGGTACCCTTGTTCAAATGGATGACCTAGGCCTTGATCACATGAACCACTTTCAAGGTCATAATGACATATGGATCAAAAGTGTTAAAATCTTCAAACGACTTTTTAATAACTTAAAAGACCTAGGATACTTACATTGGGCCAGTATCATATGCATGCTGCAATGAAGGACTGCAAGATTACTCAAATGCACAGATGCAGGGTTTGAACATGTTTTAAATTCTAAATAACTAAAAAGCCTTGATTGATATTTGACCAGTACCATACAGGGATAAAGGGCTACCAATGCAAGTTTGTTCAAATGAATTAACTTCACACCCATATTCAAGATTATAGGGGTCAAATATATTACAGTTGAACCGCGATAATCCGGACACCTTTGATCCCAGTACGAACCGTCCGGATTACGAGTTTTCCAGACTGCCGAATTGTGTTTACCAGGTCAAAAAATGTGTCGCACAAGAGTTATTTTTCTTTACTATATACACTGCAAATGTTTAAATGACATTACATCAATTAATTTGGGTCTTTTTGTAAATATAAATATTTACATATGTTTTCTAATAAAGCGATATTCTGTACAGCTATCGACACAGCTGACTTTCCTTGATATTTTTCTCTCTGCGTGGATGAAAAAAATGTCCAGATAATTGTGGGAATTTTGCTAATGGAAAGTACGTTCCAATCCAAAAATGGAGTTCCGGAAATGGAATCCGAATTTCCAGACTGATGAGTACAAATAATGTGATGGAAATCCGTTCCTGTGTATTTCCGTCCGGATTGTGAGTTTTCCGGACTATCAGCGTCCGGATTATCGTGGGTCCACTGTAATAGTTTAGTATGATCATTTGAATCAAATCACTATAACAATTTATCTGTAGCTTTAATTAAGTCAAATTATAGGATTATTTTTAAAGCTAAGATTGATGTCAGGTGACTGATGCAGGCCCATTGGGTCTCTTGATTGAATGACTTTTTCTCAATAATCAAAATGCCTAGCTAGATTCAATGTCACAGGGGTCAAATATGTCAACTTTCAAATGACTGCTTTTGAAATATTTGAAATTGATTTGAAACTTTGCCAGCTAGGTTACTGATACCATCATACTGAACACCTAACCCCAATTTGGAGGAAATGTATTCATGGGTTTTGCTTTTTTTGGATAAAAACACTGAAAGGAGCTTAACAAAATTTGGCAATAAAAATGTCTCTGACCCATATACAAGGTCAAAGGATTCAAACGTGTTGAAACATTCAAAGGAGCTTTTTCAGAAATACTGAAAGGGTTACAGATGTGTTATATGGCTGGAAGCTTCTAATAACTTCTTCTGAAATACTGAAAGGCCTTGAGATATATTAATCTTTGGAAGAAGACTGGAGCTGACTAAATTAAAATTAACAAATAAAAATGACCTTGACATACTTTCCAGATCACAGAGATCGAATAAGTTCAATCTGTTTAACTTGTTCTATTGAACGACTTGAGATTGAGTCCACTTTTAGGTTACAAGAGAGAGTTATTACCATGTGAGCTATGCAGGACCATTGGACCTTTTGTTGCCAAGATGTATTGTAGAGGCCTACACGCCTCTTTTTTGAGTTAACTGTCATTAATTAGTAATCCTTTTTCTGTTTCAGACGTCGTACGACTTAAGAATCTACAATGTAAACATTAGATGTGATTCTGGGTATCCAAAAAGTCCGCCAATTGTAACATTTCAGACTAAAATCAATTTACAAGGTGTCGGTCCAGATGGAAAGGTGAGTTTTTAGGTCACCTGCGAAGTCTCAAGTGACCTTTTCTAATCGTCTTTTGTCCGTAGTCATGCGTCGTCCATCAGTAAACATTTTACATTTTCAGCTTCTTCTCAAAAACCTTCCCTGGCCAAAGATGCACCAAAATTTCAAAAATTTTCTTCTCCAGACCCAGATATGCTGGAATCAAATACTCTTCATAAATGGAAAGGTCTTAAGGTGCTTTATTAAAATTGTAAATTTCATGCCCCCTGGTCTTCACATTCCCCCCTAGGGAGGGGGTGAAGTTTACTAAAGTGAAACTTGGTTGGAATGATAACCAGGAAATGACGGCTTGATTTTGAAAAAAATTGCCAATGGCCCACCCAGGGGCAGTAGGGAGGGTCCTCAAAGGGGTCAAATTGGCTAAAATTTCAATGATCTTCTTCTCCAGACCAAGATACGTTGGAATAAAATATTTTGCATAATTGGAAAGGTCTTGAGGTGCTTGAATTTCAGGCCCCCTAGATATCGGGTTCCCCCCTGGGGAGGGGGTGAAGTTTACTATAGTTTATATAGGAAAATGACACGTTTGGATATATTTTGTTCATTTTCAGTTTGATATCATTGAAACTTGGTTGGAATAATAACCAGGACATAACAGTTTGATACTGGGCAAATTTTGACTCTGGCCTAACCCTGGGGCAATGGGAAGGGGCTCAAAAGGTCTAATTGGCTAAAATTTCAATGATCTTCTTCTTCAGACCTAGATATGCCGGAATCAAATACTCTTCTTAAATCGAAAGGTCATGAGATGCTTTATCATAATTGTGATTTTCAGGACCCCAAGATTTCAGGTTCCCCCCTGCAGAGGGGGTCAAGTTTACTGTAGTTTGTAAAGGAAAATGATACTTTTGGATATAATTGAAACTTGGTTGAAATAATAACCAGGAGATGACTGTTTGATGTTGAAAGAATTTTGACTTTGGCCCACCCCCAGGGCCGTTGGGAGAGACCCAGAAGGGCCATTTTAATTGGCTAAAATTTCAACAGTCTTCTTCTACAGACCCAGTTATGCAGTTATTGGTAGTAGACCCAGATATGCAGTTATTGGTAGTAGTTCATCAAAACTCAGGTGACCGTTAAGGTCCATGCCTTTGGAACTAATAGAAAAATTAATTATTCTACAACCAGACATGAATACCTCAGATATGTGTGTTGCATCAGATGAGCATTATCAATATATCGGTAATTTTGATTGGACAAAGCACCAAGAGGACAGCCAATATTTCGTGGTCTTTCTGACCTGGTCATACCTGATAGGAGTCAATACTGGGTAAATTGTATGCAGCATATATCAAGACTTGATTTGTTTATTAATTTCATTTATCACTGATATTGGAGGGTTTCTAATTGGCCTATTTTGTGGAATCATTTTTATATGCCCGTTAAAAATGACAGGATGTATTATGGTATGGTATTGTCCGTCCGTCCGTCATAAACTTTCAGTTGTCTGGAGATCACTTCCTACAGTATAAGAGACCGCTGGTCAGCCTTTTCATTATCGAATATGATTTTGTCGACTCTGCGACACCTGTCAAAAAGTATGTCACCGAGTTAAACCTCTAACATTGTTGGTGTACCGCTTGCGGTGCTCTTGTTTGTCTTCTCAATAAGCTGATAGAACACATTATGTTTTTCACAGGTGGACCTAAAATTTTTTGTAGGAGAATGGAGACCTGATTTCACTATTCAAACTATATTAGTCGCATTGAGGAGGCAAATGGGATTAAAAGAAAATAGTAAAACCAAGCAACCAGCAGAGGGAAGCTACTTCTGAAATCCCTTTGAATAAATCAGTAAGTATCACAAGTACTCTACACTGCAATTCAATAGCTGAACCACACAAAAAACTCTTGACTACACCACGTTTCCTTTACTATATGTATACTACAACCATGACCTACACCACGTTTTCTTAACTACACTACAACACCTTGACTACACCACATTTCCTTTACTATACATGTACTACAACCATGACCTACACCACATTTTCTTAACTACACAACAACACCTCAACTACACCACATTTCCTTAATTACACAACAACACCTTAACTACACCACATTTCCTTAAATACACTACAATACCTCAACTACACCACATTTCCTTAATACACAACAACACCTTAACTACACCACATTTCCTTAATTACACTACAACACCTTAACTACACCACATTTCCTTAATTACACAACAACACCTTAACTACACCACATTTCCTTAACTACACTACAACACCTTAACTACACCACATTTCCTTAACTACACTACAACACCTTAACTATACCACATTTCCTTAATTACACTACAACACCTTAACTACACCACATTTCCTTAATTACACTACAACACCTTAACTACACCACATTTCCTTAATTACACAACAACACACCTTAATTACACCATGTTTCCTTAACTACACTACAACACCTTAACGACACCACATTTCCTTAACTACACTACAACACCTTAACTACACCACATTTCCTTAATTACACAACAACACAACTTAATTACACCATGTTTCCTTAACTACACTACAACACCTTAACGACACCACATTTCCTTAACTACACTACAACACCTTAACTACACCATGTTTCCTTAACTACACAACAACACCTTAACTACACCACATTTCCTTAACTACACTACAACACCTTAACTACACCACATTTCCTTAACTACACTACAACACCTTAACGACACCATGTTTCCTTAACTTCACTACAACACCTTAACTACACCAGATTTCCTTAATTACACAACAACACCTTAACTACACCATGTTTCCTTAACTACAAACAACCCCTTAACTACACCACATTTCCTTTACTTCACTACAACACCTTAACTACACCACATTTCCTGAACTGCAAACAACCCCTCAACTACACCACATTTCCTTAGCTACACCTTATTCATTAATTACACTATAACACCTTAATTACACCATGTTTCCTTAACTACAAACAACCCCTTAACTACACCACATTTCCTTAACTACACTACAATACCTTAACTACACCATGTTTCCTTAAGGAGGCTCGACCCTTTCGCAAGTAACCGCTAGATTTCCTTTAAACTTTCATTTGTTGACTATGCTACCAGGTAGAGATGATTTTGTGAAAATCTAAGCATTCCTATGATTTGTTTCATTTTTGGTAAAAAACACCAAAAAAATGATTTTTCTCAAAATTTAATGTTTTTTCTATTTTTTTTTCTTGTGAATGTTGTTGAAAATCACAAACATACAATAAAATAAAAAAAGAAATCAATAGCTACCTCAAAAATATTTTATTTGTGGAAAAATGGACAAAACGATTGTTACAAAGTGTGTTATTTTTATATCTAGCAGACAAATTTCAGTATTCACAGTCAATTTTTTACATACCATATAGTTACATAAAGCACAAGCAATAAATTGAATCAAATATCACAGACAAGCCTTTTATGCTACATATTGAAAACTAAATGTAAAACTGTGTCAAGGATAGGTTGTCTCCCTTGATGCTATTAGGAAGTTTTTATAGTGGGTAGTAATTTTACAGAACACACACACTGTGAATGCGTACAAGCCAAAATCATTTTAGAACATAACAACTACCGGCGTTCTGTGGTATACTTCAACAACATAATAGTGCATATATAATGACACCAGGCACAGCCGTTGTGCAAACGTTCTGCCAACACGGATGATTCTACCACTCGCCGACTCTCTTTCCAGTTTGAGAAAACATGGCCAGTTGTACCGGTACTATAGGCCTACCTTCCGATTCTGTTTCTATACTGTTGCCGTCGCTGTCAGTGTCCGACCATGTGTCGATATAGTGTACATCTATTTTTGTTGTTGTTTTGCAATAGGAGTAGTCGTGACAATACTTTATTTGCTCGTAATCTTAAGTTGAAGACTTGAACCGTTCCCTCTCATCTCGCCATTGTTGACATCGCGACATATCACGGTGTAGAACGAATTTGATTCCCAGTTTTCAAATACCAGGTACACAAATAGGAAGCTACGTCACCACAAAACGAGAATCAAAACTTGTGTATTACGTAGGGTCGAGCCTCCTTAACTATAAAACAACACCTTAACTACACCATGTTTCATGAACTTCACTACAACCCCTTAACTACACCACATTTCCTTAACTACAGAACAATCCCTAAAAGACACTGTATTTCCTTAACTATTAAACAACACCTTAACTACACCATGTTTCCTTAACTACACCACAACACCTTAACTACACCACATTTCCTTAACTACACTACAACACCTTAACTACACCACATTTCCTTAACTACACAACAACCCCTAAAAGACACTGTATTTCCTTAACTATACTTAAACATTTCTCAAAAGTCGAAACACAATTATATGACACACCTTTATAGCAGCAGCACAACCATAATGACCATGGATAGTTAATGCTTTGATGTTGTGGTTAAGTAGGACTGGGATATAATACAATGACCTGTATTTAGGAGTGCCCTTTGAGTTATATTGTAGAAATACATGTCTTGCGATACCATTAAATTACTAAAATTGTAATAATGAACATGATTGAGACATCAGTTAGGAAAAAGCAGTGCATCTTGAGTAAAAATATTGTCATGCATATAATATATTCTACACAAACACTACAGTACAAATGGGATCTACAGCAGTTGATTATCACAAATTTTGTCTTTTTTGACATTTAAATTTACGCCTTTATTTTTTATGTCTGTGAGAAGGGTGAATTTTCATATATTGTAGTAATTAAATATGAAAGGTGAAGTTAACGCTACTAATTTGTCTTTTTTTTTCAGGCGAAAGGCAAAAGTTAGACTGAGGGAAAATTTCTGTTTACAGTTAGGCCAAAAATATATACATTACTGTACATGTACTTAATGAAGATTGGTTTGGAGATCATTTCACTTCTGATGTGCATTTCTTGCTCCTCTTTGCAGTAACGACTCCATTGGCCCCTGAGTTTGTCCACCAGCAGTATTTCGAACTTGAATGGGAATACCTAATTTTTTCTCTCTCCACCAGCAGCATTCTGTTGGCACAGATTTTGGTCAAGAAAATGAGGCCCATTTAAAAGCAAGCTTGGAATAGTGACAGGTTTTCATATAGATCGGGCCTCCAGTAGAAATGTAAACAATCCCTTTGCAAAGCTCAGAATTTTTTATCTTGGACTGATTATGTACATATGTTAATGTTACTTGATTATCTTTGGTTTTGTGTTTTGAAGCAGTGGAGGATACACCCTATCAATAGGTGTTTCATTACTCAAGCAAAACTTCCTACGTTTTTATCTCCCAACTTTAGCCTATGGAAATTCTATGTACATTGTTTGCTGTGCATAATGGAAAATTTTCTGAGGTAACTTCCAAATTTAATTAGAAAGTTTCATAATATGTTTCAGTGTAATCATGTAACTGTAATTCAGGATTCAGGTACATCATTCCACTAGAAGAAATATCATGTTGATTGAAGTGCCAGCTTGCATTTCTACACAGGATTGATTTTGGTCAGAATGTAAGAAGATTTGGTCAGAATGCAAATGCTATTGAAGAATCTGTGTATCAGATCTTGATGCTGTACCTGATTTAGGCTTTGTTTAGATTCACAATGTTCATAGAGGTTACAGGAAAAGAAATTCAGGATGAAGGTTGAATTTTAAAATTCTGTTAGTTTGTATATGTAAGCAGGTTGTCCAGCATACATTTCTATTAGTGTAATGAGTATATTTAAGTTTGAAAACATAGTGCTAATCTGGGTATGGGATTCACAAATGTTGTGTGTTACATGTGACATTTCAAGATTCCTTAATTATAGTTGCTTCACCTGATGATATGATAAACATACAATCAGGACGATATTGAATTTTTGTACCATAGTTTCATTGTGTGTGTAATCATAGCATTGTATCATTGTATGACCCAATGAAATGAACAAGCTCTGTTATAGTGATTTCTTCGTTTGATGCAAATCTCAGAATTGACATAGGTCTAAATTCGATAAAGTACATTAATTTTTGCGATTTTGACCTTATATTTTCATGGATTATTATTTTGCAGTTAAACATGTGGGAAATCTTAAATTTTCGAGAGGGAACAACAAATGTCAAAAGAATACGCTTTATGACAGCAGATTGAGCAACAAAGAGTAAAAGTATTTTTGATAACTAAATTGTCAACAAAACTGTTAATTATAAGTGTGCGATATATTCAAACATCATTACTCTTAATGAACATCAATCATCACAGCCAGATTTTTTGTGATGTCATAATGACATTACAGTTATGAAATATTTACAGCTGCTCAGTTTTACGCTTTGTCTTATTCTGAAATGTCCAAAATTTAATATCGATGGAAATATCCTGCTTTACGGTATATCAAATTTATAAACGGGTACATGAAATTAATCTTGCATTGTTTTATTAAGTAAATTTTGCAAAAGCTTGTTCCTCTATGAATCGGGAAATAAAGCATTGTTTTCTGATTTTGGGAATAACAGTATATATTGGTTATTTTGTGAAAATAAGGCACCTTTTTGCAAGGGGAAACGGCCTATATTTGGCAGTTAAACAGAGAAAAAAACCACTGACTGGTATGTGTTTTTTTCTTGTCTTAATTAAACTTGCTACTCGGGTTGAAATAAATTATAGCTGTGATTCGGCGTGATAATAAAAGACGAAGTCTTTGTAAATTTTTCTGACATCAGTTCCCTCTAAAGCATATTTTCCCCTTCAAGTATTGTTAATAAATGTTTTATGTAATTTCTGGTTATTAATATGCAGTAATGATAATGTTTTGATGTACTCTTAAAGTAAGGAAAATAATTCAAATGATATAGAAACGGGTGCCATTGAAGGTTCAGAAGTAGCGGTAATACTTTTGTCAGATAGTTGACAGCATTGCACATTTGAATAAAAACTGTTGTATGGAAAGGCTTGTTTGGTTGTTTATATTTTGCATGTAAATCAAAGTTGGTCCTACAGAAATACACAGTTTGCATAAAAAATAATATGGGAGCTGGTAGAATCTATCCATGGTGGCCTATGGTTAAGGTGAACAAGTTTCTGTTAAAACCATGTTCTCGCCCACTTAATCATTCACTGAAATTAAACTCAGATTCTACATAATACTCCAGTCAGTGAAAATGTGGAACTTTTGAAGATTTTATGGAAGAAACTATTATTAACTAAGTTTCTTTGGCATCCTGTTTACTTTTGGTACTTTAGTGTTTAAAATAAATTCACAAAAGTTAATTGCCCCGAATTATGATTGGGATAACTGACTTTATGAACCATAGTACAGGTTGTGTAAGTACATGTATGGTCATTTTTGCAAAAAACTAGCTGGGATACGGAAATTAAGAAAGTTAGCAGCTGCAAAAGAAACTTGGTTAACCGGACTTTATTAGGGACCGACCCGCCACATAGTGGCAAACCCCCTATAGTGATTTATAAGGGACCCGCAATAGTGGCAAAACCCTATCGTGATTGCTCTGTGTCCATCTGTCCAAAACACATTTCCACTCCATATTTTTGTTATCTGTGATAGTAGGGAGATGAAACTTTGCAGATTGTTAACCAATAATTGAAGCTTTTTCACGTCCTGATTAAAGGCTTTTCATGGTACCCCTTCATTGTGAAACACATACTTCAGAAACAAAGACAAAATGTAACCAGAGATACTGGTGCAGAGACAAAGAGAAAATGTAACCAGAGATACTGGTAGAGAGACAAAGACCAACTGGGACCAGATATACCCATAGAGAGACAAAGACCAACTGTGACCAGAGGTACCCGTAGAGAGACAAAGAGAAACTGGGACCAGAGATACCCGTAGATAGACAAAGACCAACTGGGACCAGAGGTACCCGTAGAGAGACAAAGAGAAACTGGGACCAGAGATACCCATAGTGAGACAAAGACCAACTGGGACCAGAGGTACCCGTAGAGAGACAAAGACCAACTGGGACCAGATATACCCGTAGAGAGACAAAGACCAACTGGGACCAGAGATACCTGTAGAGAGACAAAGACCAACTGGGACCAGAGATACCCGTAGAGAGACAAAGACCAACTGGGACCAGATATACCCGTAGAGAGACAAAGACCAACTTGGACCAGATATACCCGTAGAGAAACAAAGACCAACTGGGACCAGAGATACCCGTAGAGAGACAAAGACCAACTGGGACCAGATATACCTGTAGAGAGACAAAGACCAACTGGGACCAGAGATACCTGTAGAGAGACAAAGACCAACTGGGACCAGAGATACTGGTAGAGAGACCAAGACCAACTGGGACCAGAGATACCCGTAGAGAGACAAAGACCAACTGGGACCAGAGATACCCGTAGATAGACAAAGACCAACTGGGACCAGATATACCTGTAGAGAGACAAAGACCAACTGGGACCAGAGATACCCATAGATAGACAAAGAGAAACTGGGACCAGATATACCCATAGAGAGACAAAGACCAACTGGGACCAGATATACCCATAGAGAGACAAAGAGAAAATGGGACCAGAGATACCCGTAAAGAGACAAAGACCAACTAGGACCAGAGATACCCGTAGAGAGACAAAGACCAACTGGGACCAGATATACCTGTAGAGAAACAAAGACCAACTGGGACCAGAGATACCTGTAGATAGACAAAGAGAAACTGGGACCAGAGATACCCGTAGAGAGACAAAGACCAACTGGGACCAGAGATACCCGTAGATAGACAAAGAGAAACTCGGACCAGAGATACTGGTAGAGAGACAAAGATCAACTGGGACCAGAGATACTGGTAGAGAGACAAAGACCAACTGGGACCAGAGATACCCGTAGATAGACAAAGACCAACTGGGACCAGAGATACCCGTAGAGAGACAAAGAGAAACTCGGACCAGAGATACTGGTAGAGAGACAAAGAGAAAATGGGACCAGAGATACCCGTAAAGAGACAAAGAGAAACTGGGACGACAGGTACCTATAGAGAGACAAATTTGGGCCAGAGATACACCAACTATTGATGGCGAATAGATGGTCTTTATCAAAGTGTCAGTACCAACTATTGATGGTAGATAGAAGATCTTTATCAAAGTGTCGGTACCAACTATTGATGGTAGATAGACGGTTTTTATCAAAGTGTCAGTACCAACTATTGATGGTAGATAGATGGTCTTTATCAAAGTGTCAGTACCAACTATTGATGGTAGATAGAAGATCTTTATCAAAGTGTCAGTACCAACTATTGATGGTAGATAGACGGTCTTTATCAAAGTGTCGGTACCAACTATTGATGGTAGATAGACGGTTTTTATCAAAGTGTCAGTACCAACTATTGATGGTAGATAGATGGTCTTTATCAAAGTGTCAGTACCAACTATTGATGGTAGATAGAAGATCTTTATCAAAGTGTCGGTACCAACTATTGATGGTAGATAGACGGTTTTTATCAAAGTGTCAGTACCAACTATTGATGGTAGATAGATGGTCTTTATCAAAGTGTCAGTACCAACTATTGATGGTAGATAGAAGATCTTTATCAAAGTGTCGGTACCAACTATTGATGGTAGATAGACGGTTTTTATCAAAGTGTCAGTACCAACTATTGATGGTAGATAGATGGTCTTTATCAAAGTGTCAGTACCAACTATTGATGGTAGATAGAGGGTCTTTATCGAAGTGTCAGTACCAACTATTGATGGTAGATAGAGGGTCTTTATCGAAGTGTCGGTACCAACTATTGATGGTAGATAGACGGTTTTTATCAAAGTGTCAGTACCAACTATTGATGGTAGATAGATGGTCTTTATCAAAGTATCGGTACCAACTATTGATGGTAGATAGAGGGTCTTTATCGAAGTGTCAGTACCAACTATTGATGGTAGATAGAGGGTCTTTATCGAAGTGTCGGTACCAACTATTGATGGTAGATAGACGGTCTTTATCGAAGTGTCAGTACCAACTATTGATGGTAGATAGATGGTCTTTATCAAAGTGTCGGTACCAACTATTGATGGTGGATAGACGGTCTTTATCAAAGTGTCAGTACCAACTATTGATGGTAGATAGACGGTCTTTATCAAAGTGTCGGTACCAACTATTGATGGTAGATAGACGGTCTTTATCAAAGTGTCAGTACCAACTATTGATGGTAGATAGATGGTCTTTATCAAAGTGTCAGTACCAACTATTGATGGTAGATAGACTGTCTTTATCAAAGTGTCAGTACCAACTATTGATGGTAGATAGATGGTCTTTATCAAAGTGTCAGTACCAACTATTGATGGTAGATAGACGGTCTTTATCAAAGTGTCGGTACCAACTATTGATGGTGGATAGATGGTCTTTATCAAATTGTCAGTGCCAACTATTGATGGTGGATAGATGATCTTTATCAAAGTGTCAGTACCAACTATTGATGGTGGATCGACGGTTTTTATCAAAGTGTCAGTACCAACTATTGATGGTAGATAGACGGTCTTTATCGAAGTGTCAGTACCAACTATTGATGGTGGATAGATGGTCTTTATCAAAGTGTCAGTACCAACTATTGATGGTGGATAGATGGTCTTTATCAAAGTGTCAGTACCAACTATTGATGGTGGATCGACGGTTTTTATCAAAGTGTCGGTACCAACTATTGATGGTGGATAGATGATCTTTATCAAAGTGTCAGTACCAACTATTGATGGTAGATAGACGGTCTTTATCAAAGTGTCGGTACCAACTATTGATGGTGGATAGATGGTTTTTATCAAAGTGTCAGCTAGATCTATCACTTCCATGTTCCACTGAAGAATTTACTCTTGGTCATTTATTTGAGAAATAAAATAAGTCATCATGGTTTCGGAAATAATAATTTAATCATTTGGAGAATCAACAAGTCTTCACTAAATAAAAGGTATGCAGATACAAACAATCAGAGTGATAATAAAAACACTACAATTGGTATAGCACAAGTAAAGTGGCTCTCTGGCTGAACATACATTGTATCAGCTCTTATAAAAATCTTCATTTGAATTGCATACTGATGGACAGATAAGACAGATTTTGGTAGCTGCTCTGTTAGACAAACAATGATTCAATGAACAATGTCCTTTAAATTAAAATCAAATAGTTTGGTTCCTTTAGCACCAAAACACCTTTTTTCGAAACAAACAAACAAACCTCTTAACGTTTTTCATGAAAAGATCAGACAGGGAATACTAGAACATATTAGTAAATTACTAACTATTGATGGTAGATAGATGGTCTTTATCAAAGGGTCGGTACCAACTATTGATGGTAGATAGACGGTCTTTATCAAAGTGTCGGTACCAACTATTGATGGTAGATAGACGGTCTTTATCAAAGTGTCAGTACCAACTATTGATGGTAGATAGACGGTCTTTATCAAAGTGTCGGTACCAACTATTGATGGTAGATAGACGGTCTTTATCAAAGTGTCGGTACCAACTATTGATGGTAGATAGACGGTCTTTATCAAAGTGTCGGTACCAACTATTGATGGTGGATAGATGGTCTTTATCAAAGTGTCAGTACCAACTATTGATGGTAGATAGATGGTCTTTATCAAAGTGTCGGTACCAACTATTGATGGTAGATAGACGGTCTTTATCAAAGTGTCGGTACCAACTATTGATGGTGGATAGACGGTCTTTATCAAAGTGTCGGTACCAACTATTGATGGTAGATAGATAGTCTTTATCAAAGTGTCAGTACCAACTATTGATGGTAGATAGACGGTCTTTATCAAAGTGTAAGTACCAACTATTGATGGTAGATAGATGGTCTTTATCAAAGTGTCGGTACCAATATTGATGGTAGATAGATGGTTTTTATCAAAGTGTCAGTACCAACTATTGATGGTAGATAGATGGTCTTTATCAAAGTGTCAGTACCAACTATTGATGGTAGATAGATGGTCTTTATCAAAGTGTCAGTACCAACTATTGATGGTGGATAGATGGTCTTTATCAAAGTGTCAGTACCAACTATTGATGGTAGATAGATGGTCTTTATCAAAGTGTCAGTACCAACTATTGATGGTAGATAGATGGTCTTTATCAAAGTGTCAGTACCAACTATTGATGGTGGATAGATGGTCTTTATCAAAGTGTCAGTACCAACTATTGATGGTGGATAGACGGTCTTTATCGAAGTGTCAGTACCAACTATTGATGGTAGATAGACGGTCTTTATCAAAGTGTCGGTACCAACTATTGATGGTAGATAGATGGTCTTTATCAAAGTGTCAGTACCAACTATTGATGGTGGATAGATGGTCTTTATCAAAGTGTCAGTACCAACTATTGATGTTGGATAGATGGTCTTTATCAAAGTGTCAGTACCAACTATTGATGGTAGATAGATGGTCTTTATCAAAGTGTCAGTACCAACTATTGATGGTGGATAGATGGTCTTTATCAAAGTGTCAGTACCAACTATTGATGTTGGATAGATGGTCTTTATCAAAGTGTCAGTACCAACTATTGATGGTGGATAGACGGTCTTTATCGAAGTGTCAGTACCAACTATTGATGGTAGATAGACGGTCTTTATCAAAGTGTCGGTACCAACTATTGATGGTGGATAGACGGTCTTTATCAAAGTGTAAGTACCAACTATTGATGGTAGATAGAAGATCTTTATCAAAGTGTCGGTACCAACTATTGATGGTGGATAGACGGTCTTTATCAAAGTGTAAGTACCAACTATTGATGGTAGATAGAAGATCTTTATCAAAGTGTCGGTACCAACTATTGATGGTAGATAGATGGTCTTTATCAAAGTGTCAGTACCAACTATTGATGGTGGATAGATGGTCTTTATCAAAGTGTCAGTACCAACTATTGATGGTGGATAGATGATCTTTATCAAAGTGTCAGTACCAACTATTGATGGTGGATAGACGGTCTTTATCGAAGTGTCAGTACCAACTATTGATGGTAGATAGACGGTCTTTATCAAAGTGTCGGTACCAACTATTGATGGTGGATAGACGGTCTTTATCAAAGTGTAAGTACCAACTATTGATGGTAGATAGATGGTCTTTATCAAAGTGTCAGTACCAACTATTGATTGTGGATAGATGGTCTTTATCAAAGTGTCGGTACCAACTATTGATGGTGGATAGACGGTCTTTATCAAAGTGTAAGTACCAACTATTGATGGTAGATAGACTGTCTTTATCAAAGTGTCAGTACCAACTATTGATGGTAGATAGGTAGTCTTTATCAAAGTGTCAGTACCAACTATTGATGGTGGATAGATGATCTTTATCAAAGTGTCGGTACCAACTGTTGATGTTGGATAGACTGTCTTTATCAAAGTGTCAGTACCAACTATTGATGGTGGATAGATGGTCTTTATCAAAGTGTCGGTACCAACTATTGATGGTGGATAGATGATCTTTATCAAAGTGTCGGTACCAACTATTGATGGTGGATAGACGGTCTTTATCAAAGTGTCAGTACCAACTATTGATGGTGGATAGACGGTCTTTATCAAAGTGTCAGTACCAACTATTGATGGTGGATAGATGATCTTTATCAAAGTGTCGGTACCAACTGTTGATGTTGGATAGACTGTCTTTATCAAAGTGTCAGTACCAACTATTGATGGTGGATAGATGGTCTTTATCAAAGTGTCAGTACCAACTATTGATGGTGGATAGATGATCTTTATCAAAGTGTCGGTACCAACTGTTGATGTTGGATAGACTGTCTTTATCAAAGTGTCAGTACCAACTATTGATGGTGGATAGATGGTCTTTATCAAAGTGTCAGTACCAACTATTGATGGTAGATAGATAGTCTTTATCAAAGTGTCGGTACCAACTATTGATGGTAGATAGATAGTCTTTATCAAAGGGTTGGTACCAACTATTGATTGTAGATGGACGGTCTCTATCAAAGTGTCAGTACCAACTATTGATGGTAGATAGATGGTCTTTATCAAAGTGTCAGTACCAACTATTGATGGTGGATAGATGATCTTTATCAAAGTGTCAGTACCAACTATTGATGGTGGATAGATGGTCTTTATCAAAGTGTCGGTACCAACTATTGATGGTAGATAGACGGTCTTTATCAAAGTGTCGGTACCAACTATTGATGGTGGATAGATGATCTTTATCAAAGTGTCAGTACCAACTATTGATGGTAGATAGATGGTCTTTATCAAAGTGTCGGTACCAACTATTGATGGTAGATAGACGGTCTTTATCAAAGTGTCGGTACCAACTATTGATGGTGGATAGATGGTCTTTATCAAAGTGTCGGTACCAACTATTGATGGTGGATCGACGGTCTTTATCAAAGTGTCGGTACCAACTATTGACGGTGGATAGACGGTTTTTATCAAAGTGTCAGCTAGATCTATCACTTCCATGTTCCACTGAAGAATTTACTCTTGGTCATTTATTTGAGAAATAAAATAAGTCATCATGGTTTCGGAAATAATAATTTAATCATTTGGAGAATCAACAAGTCTTCACTAAATAAAAGGTATGCAGATACAAACAATCAGAGTGATAATAAAAACACTACAATTGGTATAGCACAAGTAAAGTGGCTCTCTGGCTGAACATACATTGTATCAGCTCTTATAAAAATCTTCATTTGAATTGCATACTGATGGACAGATAAGACAGATTTTGGTAGCTGCTCTGTTAGACAAACAATGATTCAATGAACAATGTCCTTTAAATTAAAATCAAATAGTTTGGTTCCTTTAGCACCAAAACACCTTTTTTCGAAACAAACAAACAAACCTCTTAACGTTTTTCATGAAAAGATCAGACAGGGAATACTAGAACATATTAGTAAATTACTAAAGCATTGAACTCTCAGTTGGGATAAATAGTGCACTTCATGTTGGATTTGCCTTTGCATTTAGCTCAAATAATTTATCTTTCATATATGCTTTTTCAAAGAATAGAACAGCCAGCCTTCACTTGGGGATGGTCAGTGGTATATA
The DNA here is from genome assembly GCA_947623455.1 of Mimachlamys varia. Classification (NCBI taxonomy): domain Eukaryota; kingdom Metazoa; phylum Mollusca; class Bivalvia; order Pectinida; family Pectinidae; genus Mimachlamys; species Mimachlamys varia. The sequence goes on from OX392533.1 coordinate 4,718,281, forward strand.
TATATGTCCTACATAACAATGACAAAAGTCAACAATCTGTCCATGGCATCCATAGCCTATCATGAATGCCAACTGAATTATAGAGTGTTATAGTGGCAGTACCATGTGATGATAAATATGAACGAGTAAATTACTGAAGGATAATGAATATATCTGAGCAAACAGCACTATTGTTCTCTGTTGAGATTGCTGGGACAAACAGCACTAATGTTCTCTGTTGAGATTGCTGGGACAAACAGCACTAATGTTCTCTGTTGAGATTGCTGGGACAAACAGCACTAATGTTCTCTGTTGAGATTGCTGTGACAAACAGCACTAATGTTCTCTGTTGAGATTGCTGTGACAAACAGCACTAATGTTCTCTGTTGAGATTGCTGTGACAAACAGCACTAATGTTCTCTGTTGAGATTGCTGTGACAAACAGCACTAATGTTCTCTGTTGAGATTGCTGTGACAAACAGCACTAATGTTCTCTGTTGAGATTGCTGTGACAAACAGCACTAATGTTCTCTGTTGAGATTGCTGTGACAAACAGCACTAAAGTTCTCTGTTGAGATTGCTGGGACAAACAAACAGATCAGTAGGTATTGAGTCAGGTCTAGTGAGGAGCTAGACATCCTGTAACAGGGAAATAATATAAACTTAACAAAGGGAATAAGAATACAGCAGTACTAAAGTTAAATATCAGCAAAGGAACAATAAGTAGTACAAATATTTAGTACATAAGATTTCAGCAAAGGAACAATAGGCGGTACAAATATTTAGTACATAAGATTTCAGCAAAGGAACAATAGGTAGTACAAATATTTAGTACATAAGATTTCAGCAAAGGAACAATAGGCGGTACAAATATTTAGTACATAAGATTTCAGCAAAGGAACAATAGGTAGTACAAATATTTAGTACATAAGATTTCAGCAAAGGAACAATAGGTAGTACAAATATTTAGTACATAAAATTTCACACATGATTATTTCTAACATTTCACCCCCATATATAATTTTAGCAGACTATCATGTACTGATGTCTAAGAATCCATTTAGTCTACAGTGATCAATGAGAATTTTCACGTCCATCACTTTACTATTAGGGCCATAGTACTTACATATACAAAAAAAGTATTAATAAAAATCATATTCTGAACCATCACCTTGTTACATTGCAAATGTATGTCTGTATACAGCAAAACTTGAAAAATTTGCCCTGATTTTATGATTATGCACATTTTGTCTAACAATTGGAGGGCGAATTTAAGACAGGGTGAATATTTTACCAAACATAGGCTTGCGTCTTATATTACATGTACGATGAGGATCCAAGTTTTTCTACATAAGAGAGGGCGAATTCTAGGCAGGGTCAGCTCCAGTTGTTCATGAGAGGACGAAATAAAGACAGAGCAATTTCCTGTTTTACAGTAAGCAAGCAACTATCTTTGACAAAAAGTTGAAATATAATACTTTGTGATGCCTGTTTAAATGAAACACATATACGTTTTTGATTATGTAGAATTAATCCTAGAATTTCAATTAAAAGAAAAGTCTTAGAAACCCAACCATCTACAAACATATTATCATTAAGATTAGTGCAATACACAATTTTGAAGCATGATATATTCCATTTAAAACAATTATACTAATGAAACAATGTTAAAATACAATGTGAAGTAAAATTAATGATATACTAAAAAAAAGTAAATTCAAAGATAATATAACATAAACCATATCCTGATGGGAGTGATTCCAGCCTTATTTCGTACCTGGCAGTTAGCTAGGGGACTGTAAAAGTAGGTTTTTTTTGTCACATCTTGTATGGCAGTTTACCTACATACAAATATAAGCCTGTGATAACTAGAGATCAGGATCAAGTTGTTCAAAAGGTGACTAGTGAACATTTTGATTTTTGTGTATCTTAAAGACACTACCTTTGAATTAGAGTGTATTCCTATTATGGGAATGTTCCAGTTGTGCTAACTTTGAACTGGTCTGCTTAATGGAACTAAACATTCCAAATTCTGTTTCTGTCGGTGAAAACCCAATTAAAAAGGAAAAGTAATTTCGTGAAATAACCTTAAAGGTTCAGTTGTAAAATGTTTAATACAATACGAGTAGCTTTACATATTACCGTAATTTCTCGCGTAATCGCATCCCCTCACTGGGATGGGAGACAATCGCAACCCCTCACTGGGAGGGGAGACAAACGCATTCCCTCACTGCAAGGGAAGAGAATCTCATTCCCTCACTGGGAGGGGAGACAATCGCATCCCCTCACTGGGAGGGGAGACAATCACATCCTCTCACTGGGAGGGGAGACAATCGCATCCCCTCACTGGGAGGGGAGACAAGCGCATCCCCTCACTGGAAGGGGAGACAATCACATCCCTTCACTGGGAGGGGAGACAATCACATCCCTTCACTGGGAGGGGAGACAATCGCATCCCCTCACTGGGAGGGGAGACAATCGCATCCCCTCACTGGGAGGGGAGACAATCACACCCCTTCACTAGAAGGGGAGACAACTACATCAAACTTACACAGGTATCACTCCCAATAGTAAAATAAGTTGTTATAACAAAATAATACATTGTGTATACAAATGATTTAAATAAAATGAGATTGAGTAATTGCCAGTAAAAGCACCGTATGGTTGGAGAACAAACAATAACTATTGTACAATATAATGACTATACACATCACATGTTCCAATATAAAATTCAATTTTTTTTCCAGATATGCTTTGGTATGATTTTCAAAAAATTTTGGGTTTATAAACTTTAATATCAAAATATACATGATATATTGATATTTTGATTGATGTTCTGGTAATTAAAACAACTTATAAATACCTTTAAAAAAAGGGTGGTCAAAAGCTACATTAGAATGTAACACAGTTACCTGAATATCACAGCAATAATACGTCAATAAAAAGCGACATTTCTACACAACACATTGCACTGAATGTTGAAAGGAATCATCAAGAGGTTCCACTCCTCGTAGATTAATTTTTGTTGAAATCTATGAAATATATGTTACTGATGAGTACTTAAACGGCTGACTGACCAGAAGGTTAAAACCATTTGAAAGGTATGAATTTTACCTGGTATGAAAAGGCCCATCATTTTTTTTTTTTTTAAACAATCTCGTTTCTTAGGCTCTTTGGTCGCCCGTAGTTAGACATGAGCCAGTATGAGGTCACATGCTGCCTGACTATATAGTTTTCCTTTGAGGATTTCAGTTCTCTACGGAAGCCGGTTAGTGCCACATTAAGTAAACTTTTTATGTCGTAATTACGACTTAGTTATCTCGTAATTACGACTTAGTATGTCGTAATTACGACTTAGTTATCTCGTAATTACGACTTAGTTATATCGTAATTACGACATAGCTATCTCGTAATTACGACTTAGTTATCTCGTAATTACGACTTAGTTATCTCGTAATTACGACTTAGTATGTCGTAATTACGACTTAGTTATCTCGTAATTACGACTTAGTTATCTCGTAATTACGACTTAGTTATCTCGTAATTACAACTTAAGGAATATCTTATGTGCGGCAATGCTCAATATTGTAGACGCTCTCATTGGCCGAGGTGCCTGGGACAGCGACTGGCTGAATTGAATGGGTATAATAAACTAACTTACCTTTAATTAACAACAGCAATTACTCCAAGACACCCGTTCCAATGAAAACACAGCATTATACAGAAACAATAATAATAATAATATTTATTCAGGTAAAAGGAACAATTAAATACATAAAAACTTTTGAATTTAAAATATTACAGATGGTAGTTATACATGATCTAATCAAAGATTTTGACTTGAATTCCTTGGGATAGTCCATATAAAGCCTTAAAGGCTTATTTCCAATGGGGTTCCTATATACCAGACCAAACTACGAGATACAGTGAACCCTCGTTATACCGCCACCTTTCGTCCACAGCAATTATGGCGGTATAACGAGAGTGGCGATAGTATCGAATATAACCATGAATTAAATTGAATAATAGATTGCATTTCCAACTTTTTATTAAAAAACAAGCTTATTATTATATCGTCATATATCGTTTATTTCTGAAAATAGTTATTGATCTGTTTTTGCCGCATGCCATTCCAAATGGAACACTAAAGAGTTCCTCGATCTCTAAAAAGCAGAACAATATGGCGTTATCGTCGAGGGAAATATATAGCGATTCGGGACGTTTGTATTTTAAAGGGTGTGGCGGATGGCGGTATGCGAGGGTGGCGAGCTAAACGAGGGCATTATAAAGGACAGAAATCAGTTCTAGAGTTTTAGGTGGCGGTATGCGAGGGTGGGGGTAGATTCGGGTGGCAATAGGTCGAGGGTACACTGTATAACTTAATCGTAATGGCGACATACTAAGTCGTAATTACGAGATAGCTATGTCGTAATTACGAGATAACTAAGTCGTAATTACGAGATAACTAAGTCGTAATTACGACATACTAAGTCGTAATTACGAGATAGCTATGTCGTAATTACGAGATAACTAAGTCGTAATTACGAGATAACTTAGTCGTAATTACGAGATAACTAAGTCGTAATTACGAGATAACTATGTCGTAATTACGAGATAACTAAGTCGTAATTACGACATACTAAGTCGTAATTACGACATAAAAAATTACTTCATGTGGCACTAACCGGCTTCCGTAGTTCTCTCATGATGACATTCTTTTTACATGTACAACCGTTACATCAAAAGTTATTAGAGAAAATTCAACACATGAAAAATCTCTAAAAATAGCTTTGATAGAAACTTGTTCATGGAAGCTGATAAATTATAGTAAAGTTACTGGACCTTGTAACCAGAACAAAGACATGGATGCATTTAGCTAGGATGTGACTCAAATACCAGTATAATAGAAATATATGATAGATTTCTTACAAAAAAAACGAGAGGAACATAGAAATGTCGCTCAACACATGATACTCTTACTTTTTCTGCATGAATATTAACAAATCAATGTAAAAGTTAAAACTATACAGCATTGTAATTCTTCTTGCCTGAGATTGATTATAGATAAAGTGATCAACTTCAAAACAAAAAAACCTGAAACATCTACAGTAAAAATATCACTGAAACATCTACAGCAAATCATCAATATATTCATTGGAATATAATTGAAATAATTGGTAGGACATCTGTCACCTGATGACATTCTTCTCAACATTTCATTTGTACATGTGTTCCCATTTTATAACATTAAACAGTCTAATGTTTATGTTTTAGTTATACTTCTAGGGCAACAACATTGCATGATTATTTAAATGGGTTTTTTTCAGTTAAATTTATATTTATCTTCTAGCTCTTTTTTTAGAGATGTACAATGGTTTTTGTACAACTGATCTTACATGTAAAATATTTTACCCTGATAAATACTCATAATAACCCTGTAATTCATGCCTTATATTATCACATACAAAAAAATTGAATATCTCAATGACAGATATTACACTTACAATGTAGTCCATACCGGTACAACTCACTGCTCTACGTTCTGATAACAAGCTCACTGGTAACTTAAGGTATCAGTGGAAGGTTTCCATACCGTACAACTCACCACTCAACGTTCTGATAACAAGCTCACTGTTAACTTAAGGTATCAGTGGAAGGTTTCCATACCGGTACAACTCACCACTCAACGTTCTGATAACAAGCTCACTGGTAACTTAAGGTATCAGTAGAAGGTTTTCATATATATATGTCCCTGCCATACACCACCACTGAAACACAATGTCCTTGTAATACATGTATATATAACATTGTATATAAAAATACAATAACAATCCAGAAAGCTGTCTGTTTTCATAGTTTATAATTACAGAGTTTGTCGTAGTTTTTTTAATGCATGTCTCCTACACAACATAATATTTACAAATTATAGTTACCACTAACTAAATATCTCATAATTATGACTTAACAATTAAAACCCTCTTTCTAAATTTGATTAAAATGTAATTGCACTTCTGGTTTCATGTCTGCAAAATGTCAATTGTCTTAAAACACAGAAAACCAATGATGACTGAGGATTGATATCATCATACTAAACACGTTACGGTAAAGTGTACCACTCCATTGATGACTGAGGAATGATATCATCATTCTAAACGTGTTACGGTAAAGTGTACCACACCATTGATGACTGAGGAATGATATCATCATTCTAAACGTGTTACGGTAAAGTGTACCACTCCATTGATGACTGAGGAATGATATCATCATTCTAAACGTGTTACGGTAAAGTGTACCACTCCATTGATGACTGAGGAATGATATCATCATTCTAAACGTGTTACGGTAAAGTGTACCACTCCATTGATCACTGAGGAATGATATCATCATTCTAAACGTGTTACGGTAATGTGTACCACTCCATTGATGACTGAGGAATGATATCATCATTCTAAACGTGTTACGGTAAAGTGTACCACTCCATTGATGACTGAGGATTGATATCATCATTCTAAACGTGTTACGGTAAAGTGTACCACTCCAATGATGACTGAGGAATGATATCATCATACTAAACGTGTTACGGTAAAGTGTACCACTCCATTGATGACTGAGGAATGATATCATCATACTAAACGTGTTACGGTAAAGTGTACCACTCCATTGATGACTGAGGAATGATATCATCATTCTAAACACGTTACAGTAAAGTATACCACTCCATTGATGACTGAGGAATGATATCATCATTCTAAACACGTTACAGTAAAGTGTACCACTCCATTGATGACTGAGGAATGATATCATCATTCTAAACGTGTTACGGTAAAGTGTACCACTCCATTGATGACTGAGGATTGATATCATCATACTAAACGTGTTACGGTAAAGTGTACCACGCCAATGATGACTGAGGAATGATATCATCATTCTAAACGTGTTACGGTAAAGTGTACCACTCCATTGATGACTGAGGAATGATATCATCATACTAAACACGTTACGGTAAAGTGTACCACTCCATTGATGACTGAGGAATGATATCATCATTCTAAACGTGTTACGGTAAAGTGTACCACTCCATTGATGACTGAGGAATGATATCATCATTCTAAACATGTTACGGTAAAGTGTACCACTCCACCAGTTACAGCTAGGAAACAAGAGTTCTGCTTTAGACTTGTTTTTTTTCTACTTTGAATAATGTCTTCCTTTTTTATATTGAATATCTTCTGTATTAGGCCTACGAGGTATGCCCTTTGTCATGGTATTCATCTCTTATTATGCTTTTATAATTCCTTGATAGTAAGTGATGACCGGTTGTTATAATTCTGTAAAACACATCACAAGATGTAATTCATATGGTGAACAATCCTGAAGAAAGCACTATATCCATTATATATATACCAGTATGTATTTACTTATTCAATAACGATTTTTTTATTTAACATATTTACATTTACTCTTACAGACTCTATAATTAGAATCCTCTGTGTTTACGACAGTAAATACCTGGTCACAACCATTCAAACATACAGGACTACACATACTCTAGTGTCTGTGTTGACGACAGTAAATACTTGGTCACAACCATTCAAACATACATGGACTACATGTACTCTAGTCACCGGTTCTTGTGTTTGGCATAAAAATTAAAAATATAAATAAACAATTAAAATTAATCAATACATAATGTCTATTGGCACTGAATATCACATGATCTCAACCAACTTGGAGAATTGTAATATATGATGTACAAGTAAGGATAGTCTACAAAACAACAGTTATAACATGTACACTACAGTAAAAACAACAGTACAGCGGTACCCGACCTCATCAACACCTGATGTAATGGTCCAATAAACACGACTAACCAGTTTCCCCTGATTTCATTGGCTGTGGTGTCTAGCCAAATGATTCACTTGGTATTGATGTTGGTGAAGTCAGGCTTGACCGTAAGGCTGTAGACAGAAGAACGGGAGATCTGGAATATCACAGTGATGTCATTATCAGTGTTGTGGCTTCTGAAACATATACCACAGCTGCACACTGGACCGTAGAATCGGGACGTCTAGGACTCATCTAAACCTGAAACAATTAAAAGAGTAATTAAGGCACCATAATGTAAAGGTTTATTTTACTACATTTTGTTTCTGTGAATGCATCAGATGCTTATTCATATTCCTCATACAGAGATGTAACAATTTACCGACATATCGTAAAACATACCCTATATTGTGTATGCATGCATTGTGACATTGGCAGATAGTATTGTGATACTATAAAAAGTTGTAGATGACCAGTTACTGCTGGTTTAGAGTGGCTACCAGTCCTAGGTCAAAACAATTTATCAATAATATTTCAGACATTTTTGAAAACATATGACCATAACTTAATTCAGCATGGTATACAAACAACTTTGTTTGTTATTGTTATCAATTGTTAGAGTTGCTTCAAATCAAGGAAATCTATGGCAACAGGTTTGTACCAAAAGATGTGACAAGTACTGTATCATCGCAATCTCTACAACACAAATCTCTAATTCCTCAAAAAAATAAAATGGGCAGTAATTGGAACACATACCAGGTATATTCATTCCTATCTCACATACTTAAACAAACCACAAACATTTAAAAAGTGTCAGCCACATTAGGCCCATCACAGATTTCTTGCTAAAATCTTATTACTTCAGCAAGAATATTTTACCTGCTACTTTAAATTAGATTTAAATGGTTTTGATAAATATAGCTGTGTTAGAGTTATCTTTGATAAATAGCCGTGTTAGAGTTGTCTTTGATAAATAGCTGTGTTAGAGGTGTCTTTGATAAATAGCTGTTAGTGTTGTCTTTGATAAATAGCTGTGTTAGGGTTGTCTTTGATAAATAGCTGTGTTAGAGTTGTCTTTGATAAATAGCTGTGTTAGGATTGTCTTTGATAAATAGCTGTTAGTGTTGTCTTTGATAAATAGCTGTGTTAGGGTTATCTTTGATAAATAGCTGTTAGGGCTGTCTTTGATAAATAGCCGTGTTAGAGTTATCTTTGATAAATAGCTGTGTTAGAGTTGTCTTTGATAAATAGACCTGTTAGAGTTGTCTTTGATAAATAGCCGTGTTAGAGTTGTCTTTTGTTAGAGAAGTGACAGATGAGACCAAATTACATGTGTGAGTATCAATAAAAAAGCTATACAGTAACTGTGTGGATCCTATAATCTATAGAGTAACTGTGTGGATCCTATAATCTATAGGGTAACTGTGTGGATCCTATATTCTATAGAGTAACTGTGTGGATCCTATAATCTATAGAGTAACTGTGTGGATCCTATAATCTATAGAGTAACTGTGTGGATCCTATAATCTATAGAGTAACTGTGTGGATCCTATAACCTATAGAGTTAACTGTGTGGATCCTATAATCTATAGGGTAACTGTGTGGATCCTATAATCTATAGAGTAACTGTGTGGATCCTATGATCTATAGAGTAACTGTGTGGATCCTATAATCTATAGAGTAACTGTGTGGATCCTATAATCTATAGAGTAACTGTGTGGATCCTATATTCTATAGAGTAACTGAGTGGATCCTATAATCTATAGGGTAACTGTGTGGATCCTATAATCTATAGGGTAACTGTGTGGATCCTATAATCTATAGGGTAACTGTGTGGATCCTATAATCTATAGGGTAACTGTGTGGATCCTATAATCTATAGGGTAACTGTGTGGATCCTATAATCTATAGAGTAACTGTGTGGATCCTATGATCTATAGAGTAACTGTGTGGATCCTATAATCTATAGAGTAACTGTGTGGATCCTATAATCTATAGAGTAACTGTGTGGATCCTATAATCTATAGAGTAACTGTGTGGATCCTATAATCTATAGGGTAACTGTGTGGATCCTATAATCTATAGGGTAACTGTGTGGATCCTATATTCTATAGAGTAACTGTGTGGATCCTATATTCTATAGAGTTAACTGTGTGGATCCTATAATCTATAGAGTAACTGTGTGGATCCTATAATCTATAGAGTAACTGTGTGGATCCTATATTCTATAGAGTAACTGTGTGGATCCTATAATCTATAGAGTAACTGTGTGGATCCTATATTCTATAGAGTAACTGAGTGGATCCTATAATCTATAGAGTAACTGAGTGGATCCTATAATCTATAGAGTAACTGTGTGGATCCTATGATCTATAGAGTAACTGTGTGGATCCTATAATCTATAGAGTAACAGTGTGGATCATATAATCTATAGAGTAACTGTGTGGATCCTATATTACCTGTTTTTGCTCCATGTTTTACAGAATCGTCCTTCATGTAACACAAGAACACAGACCAGAACAGCGATACAGTCCCCACAACGTACACCCTCCTGGTGGGCGGTACAAACATGAAGTTAGCCATCTGTACACAAGGCCATAGACACCATGCTCTCTATAATGTATCAAACATATTCATCACACATAACTCACCCGTTTTACACTTTTGAAAAATCTAATACAAAAGTGCTAGAGAACTTTTTCAATGATTTTAAAATTCGATTGGTTTTCACAATGCAAAATATAGAAAATAGAATAACTCTACACAATTTATGTAGTAGAGTTTTTTGTTGTTATATTTGTATAAGGATCCCTGTCCTTTTCATTCTTATTTCCATTGTTTCCATTACATCCATTTTTTTTTATTATTATACAGTTACCTTCTCTTTACATATATTATTATACAGTAACCTCTCCTTTACTTATATTATTATACAGTTACCTCCCCTTAACATGCATTTATTATACAGTTGCCTCCCCTTTACTTATAATATTATTCAGTTACCTCCCCTTCACTCGTATTCATTATAGTTATCCCCCTAAACTTGTATTATTCAGTTATCCCCTTAACTTCTATTATTATAAAGCAACATCCTCTTAACAAATATAATTATACAGTTACCTTCCCTTTAACATGTATTATTATACAGTAACCTCCCCTTAACATGTTTTTATTACATGGTTAGCTCCCCTTGAATCGTATAATTCCACTTCTGTTGACCGTAACTCAATTGGTAAGTAGAGTTTAACTATCTGACACATTCATCCCAGTCTTAGTTCTGACTTTTTGTTGTATTTTTTTTTTACAAATAAGTGGTTTTCTCAATAAAACCATGTACAAGGAAATGTTTCAATGTGAAATCCGGGTGGAAAAAGAGGGATTTTTCTTTCCCCATTTCTCTCGATTAGAGTCCTAGAGTCAATCTTACAGGGTCAGGTGCACTTATAAGGTCAAATACGGCCTATCATCTTACAGGGACAGGTGCACTTATAAGGTCAAATACGACATATCATCTTACAGAGACAGGTGCACTAATAAGGTCAAATATGGCATATCATCAAGTCAGCATAGTAAATATGTAGATTATGTCACTTGTATATTGAGAATGGAATCCTCTGAATCAAAAGGTAAGCAACATGTATATATACATCGTCGGAAACCCACGGTACACTTCTCTGACGTTTGCATCCGTGGGCTAAAATCGAAAGAAACTCTCGGTTTAGTACTAAAATAGTAGCCAATCATATTGATGGTTTCATCCGTGACTACATACAGCCGGGACATCAAGCCGGGGTATCCCGTTTCATTTGTAGCACCGCCTGTCAATAAAACCTGTCGATTGTGTTATAATTGTGCCGATTGTGATTAAAATATAAGGTCCTGACATCGGCGTCATGTCTACAGAAATATGCTGGTCGTGGTCACGGTAAAATCATCTAACAGAGTGTCACGAGAAACGACCATTTTGATTGGTTGAAATCTCCGAATAGACTTCTATTCGGGTAAACGAAGGTTTATACCGATTGTGGCCCACGGGATGCAAACGTCAAAAAAGTGTACCGTGGGTTTCCGACGATGGTATATATAGAAAGACACAAAACAAACCTTTATTGTAGGTATTAGTTTCCTCTTCCACTCCTCCACAGCTCCCTGCCAAGTCTTCCCTTCCAATAGAGATGATGCTAAACAAAGCCAGGAACAGACAAACAGAATTTATATGTTTGGTCACTGATCATACCACATTTATACATTTGGTCACTAATCATACCTCATTCATATGTTTGGTCACTGATCATACCACATTTATATGTTTGGTCACTGATCATACCACATTTATACATTTGGTCACTAATCATACCTCATTCATTTGTTTGGTCACTGATCATACCACATTTGTATGTTTGGTCACTGATCATACCACATTTGTATGTTTGGTCACCGATCATACCACATTTATATGTTTGGTCACCGATCATACCACATTTATATGTTTGGTCACCGATCATACCACATTCGTATGTTTGGTCACTAATCATACCTCATTCATATGTTTGGTCACTGATCATACCACATTTATACGTTTGGTCACCGATCATACCACATTTATACATTTGGTCACTAATCATACCTCATTCATTTGTTTGGTCACTGATCATACCACATTTGTATGTTTGGTCACTGATCATACCACATTTATATGTTTGGTCACTGATCATACCACATTTGTATGTTTGGTCACCGATCATACCACATTTATATGTTTGGTCACCGATCATACCACATTTATATGTTTGGTCACCGATCATACCACATTTGTATGTTTGGTCACTAATCATACCTCATTCATATGTTTGGTCACTGATCATACCACATTTATACGTTTGGTCACCGATCATACCACATTTATACATTTGGTCACTAATCATACCTCATTCATTTGTTTGGTCACTGATCATACCACATTTGTATGTTTGGTCACTGATCATACCACATTTATATGTTTGGTCACTGATCATACCACATTTATACGTTTGGTCCCTGATCATACCACATTTGTATGTTTGGTCACTGATCACGCCACATTTATATGTTTGGTCCCTGATCATACCACATTTGTATGTTTGGTCACTGATCACGCCACATTTATATGTTTGGTCACTGATCATACCACATTTATAAGTTTGGTCCCTGATCATACCACATGTATACGTTTGGTCCCTGATCATACCACATTTATATGTTTGGTCCCTGATCATACCACATTTATATGTTTGGTCACTGATCATACCACATTTATATGTTTGGTCCCTGATCATACCACATGTATATGTTTGGTCACTGATCATACCACATTTATACGTTTGGTCACCGATCATACCACATTTATACATTTGGTCACTAATCATACCTCATTCATTTGTTTGGTCACTGATCATACCACATTTGTATGTTTGGTCACTGATCATACCACATTTATATGTTTGGTCACTGATCATACCACATTTGTATGTTTGGTCACCGATCATACCACATTTATATGTTTGGTCACCGATCATACCACATTTATATGTTTGGTCACCGATCATACCACATTTGTATGTTTGGTCACTAATCATACCTCATTCATATGTTTGGTCACTGATCATACCACATTTATACGTTTGGTCACCGATCATACCACATTTATACATTTGGTCACTAATCATACCTCATTCATTTGTTTGGTCACTGATCATACCACATTTGTATGTTTGGTCACTGATCATACCACATTTATATGTTTGGTCACTGATCATACCACATTTATACGTTTGGTCCCTGATCATACCACATTTGTATGTTTGGTCACTGATCACGCCACATTTATATGTTTGGTCCCTGATCATACCACATTTGTATGTTTGGTCACTGATCACGCCACATTTATATGTTTGGTCACTGATCATACCACATTTATAAGTTTGGTCACTGATCATACCACATGTATACGTTTGGTCCCTGATCATACCACATTTATATGTTTGGTCCCTGATCATACCACATTTATATGTTTGGTCACTGATCATACCACATTTATATGTTTGGTCCCTGATCATACCACATGTATATGTTTGGTCACTGATCATACCACATTTATATGTTTGGTCCCTGATCATACCACATTTATATGTTTGGTCACTGATCATACCACATTCATATGTTTGGTCACTGATCATACCACATTTATATGCTTGGCCACTGATCATACCACATTTATATGTTTGACCACTGATCATACCACATCTATATGTTTGGTCACTGATCATACCACATTTATATGTTTGGTCACTGATCACGCCACATTTATATGTTTGGTCCCTGATCATACCACATTTATATGTTTGGTCACTGATCATACCACATTTATATGTTTGGTCACTGATCACGCCACATTTATATGTTTGGTCACTGATCACGCCACATTTTGCATTACGTTTTGTCTGGTGGTACCAAATATTTAGGTTTTGACAATCAAGTGGACACAAAAATTTCACAACATTAATTTTAAATGTTATCTAAATTATCAACCCATTATAATTCCTTACACAAACAACTTCACTACCGGGGTGAATACAATCAACTGGTCACACAGTATTTCAATGTCAGCAGAACTCTTTTTTAGCAAAGGATACTTTACCTTTTCATTTTCTTTTAATAACGATATTTCTAAGGGACTATCTACTGTTCAACATTTCGAAATGCTGGTTTTGTTTAATCATTTGTGTTTTTATTGTTGCTATTAAACCACACAAATAAATACAACAATTTGAATGATAATGCATCTATGGTTTGTTGATATGGGATATCCAAGAGAGTTTGTAAAATGATAAATTCAAATCACATAGGAGAGTGCAAATGAAAATTTCAGGTTATACAGTATTTAAAAAAAGGGAAAAATATTTGTAACCTGATTTTCACCAAAGTTATATAGCCTAATGTTGTTAGTGACGAATACCTGTTTGTTATACACAAAAGTGTTGATAAAATACTTAAAAATGTCTTACACATATAAAATGTCTTACACATATAAAATGTCTTGCACATATAAAATGTCTTACACATATAAAATGATGAAATAGCAACAGGACCGAAGCAAACCATGTCAATGCCGACTTTCAACGCTGCTGTGCGGAGTGACCTCCCTGGCAGTATCTTCTCGCCTACCTTCATCCACGTATATACGAGAGGGGCCACTACTCCAGCCCCCACAGTCACAGAGCGGGTCGCCTTGTAAGGGTCATACACCACCTTCTTACACACAATCTTCTGCTCCACATAGTCCGCCACAAGCCACATGGAACCATAGTAACTGGCAGCTTTAATCATATTGGCTGTTCTGATAGACTCCCTTCAGGATAATTCACTTGATACTGGAGCTGTGGCCATGTGTATGTCTGGTCCTGTCTGGTGTCCCTGTAACAAAAATACTGACTAGAAAAAGGAACATATAACACAATATTCTTTATGAAGTGTTAAGTGACATCAGAACTCTAATATCAGAAAAGTGAGCATTAAAATGTGATTATATATATCTGATAAATAAATTGCATCATTGTCAACATAATTTTAAAACAATTCAAACAATTAAGAACTATTTTTGTATAGATTTTTAAGGCATGCCATGAATATTTCACAAAACAAACAGGTCTGTTATTGGTAATACCAATGATGCAGAACTCAGAAACATAAGACATGCCTCTTGGAGATCAAAGCAAAAAACCCAAGTTTCTTGTCCAATCCTCTATTGAAAGTTAGCTATTATAATGACATCATTATGGAGCTATGACATATCTTACACAGAGTCCCTATTTCCAGACTACCAGTTTTCATCCAAAAGACCTCCAAATTGTCAGGTTCTTATAACTTTTAAATAAAAGAGTTCCCAGTGTCTTGTTTAGAGGGAATGTCCTCACACACGCCTGGATATTTAAATATGAAGGTGTTACAAAGAACTTATGGGATGTCCTCACGCACGCCAGGATATTTAAATATGACGGTGTTACAAAGAACTTATAACCACTCTGAGATAAGCGAGAACTTCCTGGACACCACTGTTTTCCTATCTGAAGAGGGTACACTGGGGACAAAGATACACAACAAACCCAGGAATGCACAACTTTATATACAACGTAGCTACAACCAGAGACTCTGAATCCACAACATCTGTTAGTTTTTTAACAAGTAATATGAATATGTAAAATCTGCATGAAACACTTGATGTTAATGTATAAAATATTGTGTTAGAATGAGTGATTGATAAGACTGGAGTAACAAATTGAAACATGAAAATGTACTCAGGGAATTGGAAAGAATTTATAATCACCCAAATATAATTATAAAAAATAAAACAAAGACACACAAGGTGAAGGAGTCCGAGGTGCCCTAGGCAATGGTTGGTAGCACAGTATAGGCCTCTCATTGGAAGACATTCAATGTGGATACCAGAGTATTCTAGTAGAGATCGGCAGAAGGGAGGTAATACAAGTAGGAAAGCAGCATCAATACCAAAGATTCCCTACAGGTGACAGTTGGCATAGCCACTTGAAACATGTATATACAAATAAAACCAGCATATATAAATAAATAAAACCTACACAATCACACGACTATTATTACAGCAATATGAGTGTTGAGCATGGTCATTAGTTGGATGTTTGACCTCCCACACATTGATTTGGTGGCAATGGTGGGATTCAGGCATGTTATATTTGGTGGCAGCGGTGGGATTCAGGCATGTTACACGGGGAGGATAATACCAAAGTGTCAACAAAAAATAATCCGAACTCAAAATGGATTAAACTTCAGGCAATGAAAGGAAAGTTGAAATGGAGACCCTCGTAAAAGTACAAAAGAATAAGACCAGGTGTTCCGGAACAGTGAGCGTCTTCTGCTTCATTGACGACACCCGCCATGTAAATCTTGGTCATTTCCAAGTAAGCATCAATCCTCAAAATGAGAATTGAGTCAATCACAACAAGTAAGCACACTAATAAGCATACTCAAAAACGTCCATCTTCATTATAATCACACACGAGATAAAGATGGTAACAATAAAACTTGCCCATAGTCTTCGTCAACCTGCATCTCTCGAATCCCTGTGCCGTAAGTTTGTTAGTCAGCAGTTAACATCTATCATGATAATCTTGATATATAAAAATTGAAGGGTATTGTTGACATCAAATCAGTATAGTCAACATGTACATTATGTCACTTGTATAATGAGAATGGAATCCCCTGAATTGGAAGATAAACAATTTTATATATAGAAAGACACAAAACAAAGTCCATTGTCTTCATCAATCTGCATCTCTCGAATCCCTGTGCCATAAGTTTGTTAGTCAGCAGTTGACATCTATCATGAAAATCTTGATATTCAGAGCAAGCCCTATAATAATGAATCAACTGCAACATGGAAATATCATACAATAAGATGGAGAAGCAATGATGTTACTATCAAGAAAGGGAAAGTTCACAATCGTAAAATCGAAATTGTCACGTTTATCATACATCTAAGTAGTAAGTTGCCCATGTTGGTCATAGTTTAAGTAAAGATTGAGGTGAGAAGCTAATGTAGGAGGGTCTGTTGTGTCTGTAATATCAAGTTCAGTAGGGTATATACAATTGACTAGGTCAGCAAACTTTTTGTTGTTTATAGACAACACATTGTCGATATACAGTGAAATTGAAATATTTGGCAAGGTTTTTGTTACCCGTACTGATAAGCCCTTTGACAAATTCAGCCTCATATGAAAACAAAAACAACAAATGTGCAAGATCCACGCTTATAATATAGAAATCTGGTATAAACTCATTTTCTCATCTACAGGTCCATATATAAAGGATGGTAGCACAGCTATCAGCCAAACTGTCTACTTTATAACCAAAATACCCTGTTGTATATTGTGAACCAACATAAAACTTATCAATCAATCTATATGCCCAACATGACCACATACAGCAGCACAAGTATATATAGCTCTTTCCTGAACTTAAGACAATTCAAACTCAACTTATTATCTCATTTGCCTTACTCATTTGAAAATATTATCAATTAAACTCAATTGGACCGAACTATTGCTTTAATTCAGATAATAAACAACAATAAATCAATAATAATAATCATATATCCTTCTTGCATATGTCCGATGAATTATAAACATAATGTACATTAAAATCTCTAAGTAAAACCAGTACTGGGCTGAGACTTAAAAAGCATTAATCTAATTTATTGGTAAAACATGCATACTTTTAGCACTTTTGTTTCGACACAACGAAAGATCCAAATCTGTGGTTTCGGTCAAGCACATTCTGGATCGGAACAGAGTTTTTAACTTTTTCGACATAAACAAAATATTTCTATAATTATTTTCAGATATAACTGTTACAACTGCTTGAATAGGATATGCAGAATAGTTATAGGACTCACACAACGAAATCAGCTTATCACAAAGTGTTGCATACGTTTGTAGTCCCTACTGAAAATTTGTTCCGGCTAAATACAGTGATTCTGAATAATCTAAATAGGTAATTGTTGACATATTCTGCATTGAATGAAATCTATATATATTTAACTTTACAAAAATGTATACTTTTGGTAGATTTGATATGTGATGACAAATTGATTTGGGGTCAAAAGTCAGAGGGTGTTCCCGTCCCATTTCACTGGTTTCTGGTTGTCCGAAGCAGACGCCCGTAGCGCGCTAAATTAAAATGCCACAAAACTCCTGATAAAATGCCATTTGAAGTCTTTGCCATGAATGTATCTGTGAATCAAGGCAGTTGTCACTAGTGTTGAACTTCAAATATTAAAGTTATTAGCTCTAAAGCTTAGTAATAACATATAGTAAATCATTTAGTTTTGTGAGTCCCCTAATTGTAGATCTTTATGGAGTCTGGCAAATAATGCCCGGGTTTGAAAGGATTGAAAAAAAATATCAAGACACGGAATGGAAATATATATCAATTCTGCATCAAATTCAATTAATGAATATGCGAAATATATCATTTTCAGGTCTAGTGTTGGGTATACTAAACCATTTTCTGTGCTTAATTTAAAGGAACTAAATTTATGGTTGACAATTTCCTATTGCACATTACGATATTGGTCATGCAAAATTTGTACCTAATAACTCCGTGTTTGGAATATAAATAACTCTTCCAAACTGCACTGGCTGTTGTTTTAGTTATTATGAATACGATTTGTGTTCTTTACTTTATGTCTTGTATTCAACTTTATCGAATTAGGGGCCAATGTTCTTGGTGTCCTCTTACCAATGTCTCGGTGTTACTGCAAAAATCACCTACTTCCGGTTAGATAGCTGTCACTTCCCGTGTCAACATACACGAGTGCAAATTATTCTCTACAATGGAATACAACACTTAAAGCAGTCGTTTATATTAACATTACGAATAGTTGTCTTTTCAAAATGGAGCACCAACCGTTATGGGCTGCTTTCGTCGCCATTCTCGTGTTCTATGCGTCAAGTTTGATCTTGGAAGGCCAAGCCTTACCTGATGATCAACCCGAGCACAAATTTGTCCCGGTTGGCAGCAAGCAGATGGAACAATTACTGGCCAGCTCCAACGACAGGTATGTATTTTACGCTCAGTTTTATAACAATTCATTGTTGTTTAGATTTAAAGCATCCGATCTGACCGAAAAGACCCCATTGAGAATGTGTCAAAAGGCAGAATCATGTATAATTATGTAGTTTTAATTTTCATACAATGTAAGTTTTTTTTTTGTAAAATATTAAAACCCATGGCCTTTTATTAAGTTGTAATGATATTATTAAAATTACTTTAATTTCATGTACTATCTTTCATTTTGGAAAACACAAAATTAAATAATGTCTTATGATTCTGTGGCCATCAGATTTTGATTTTTACTTAAAATAATGAAAGTAATCTTCACCTACATGTACATGTTATGTTATTACTGGTTTTTTTTTATTAATGGTAAATTAGTTCTCATTTAAACAATGATTTATAAAAAAAGTTATCACAGGATAAAAGTCATTCTATACATTCACTAAAAATTCTACATTTTAAACCTGTGTTAATTATTCTTAAAAACTATACACATTTCAAATGAGTTTATATATATATATATATAATTGAACAAAAGTGGATTTCTGGTCATTAAGCTTGAAACATATCTTTTACATATATACATAAAAATATAAGCAATTTATTTTCCACATCCATTTGATCCTCTATCCTTATAATTTTATAAATCCTATGATTTATATCTTAGACATCATCATTTGTTTATCACATGGACATTCCATATTTACAATACATGTACATACACATGTTTTTACCCGAGGAGGGAATTTGCATTCTTGTTTATACTTATGGGGACATGATCTTGGTCATATTAGCCAAGACCTTTTTCTTTAAAGATAAAATGGTGTGTAACAGAAGATAACGATTCTGTATACTATTGAAATGCCTCCTCTATAAGCATATACTTGCCAACTTTTTAAAATTTCCATGGGGGAGATTAAGCGTGCTCAGAATTGAAACATAAAAAATATGTATACATGTACATTCAGAGGAAAAATAACACTTTTAAATGGCTTCTTTTGAGCTCTTCTTTCAGGTGCAATCATCAGATTTTTAAAATTAGGAACAATTAAGCAGATTACAAAGTTTAAAATGCAACATTTTAGGGTCCAAAATCGGGAGTCTCCCGCCTAAATAGGGAGGGTTGGCAAGTATGTAATAATAAGTGTCATGTCTTGTACTCTGTCATGAGCGTAAGTTAGATCATCTGTGTAGGAAGTGTCTATATACAATTTTGTACATGTAGTTTTAATACCAGAATGGCAAAATAATTCCCACAAATATCTATCAATCTTAAATCCTTGATGTATTGAATTAGACAGTTTTCATTTATCAAATCAAAATACCAGGTTGTACTCAAATTGATTGATGGAACTTTATTGAGACTTGCTTTCAATAAATACTGCATTTTTCAGTGCAAATTAATTAACTAAATAATTGGTGAATACAATTTGATAATTATTGATATTGCACACTGATAATAATAACCTCCGTTCGACCAGTGGTGTTTCTTGTAGTGACATTATCATGTATACTCTAGCAGGGTTTGCTCTGAAGCCGTCCCTATATATCTTTTTCAAGCATCGAAACTGAAAAGGACCCCACTAATTTTCAGGATTCCCATTTAAATTATGCAGAAGCAGGACCCCATTTATAAAATACCCAGCGCAAATCCTGCTGTATGACGTGCAAGGCACATTATATTGTAGTACACAAGCAAAAAATGAATAAGAGAATGAATAACTGACAGGATTCTAATACAAGAGCATGGGCCTGATGGGGATCCGAGGGTTTTAGTTTGGTTTCACAGAATTGCTTATTGAGAGCGAGGGCCTCTTGTAAACTGCTACTTTTAAACAAACTTAGGTGTGCCATGTGTAGTACACTACCAGGTGTTATAAAGTGTTCTCAAAAACATAAATAAAACATATCTACATATATAGCTTACAGCGTGTTTACCATGCATGTCCTTCTGATGCTGTCATTTGAGGTTTTTTTGTTAACGTTATACCTTTTTTACAGCTATTAATCTACAATCCCATTCCTCTTTGTGATACATTATATTTATTTATCTTGTACATGTGTGACAGCAGCTGTGGCTATAAAGCTGTGTATGGAACATAAATCCAGTTATATAACATGTCTGTAGCAGGACATTCTAGTCTACATCCTAAATTAACTTGGATGTCGTTAAATGATGCACAACCATCATCCATGTTTATCCAACATAAGTTAGTTAAATTAAAATTTTGAAAAATTTCAGAAACATAAGTTTAATTTGCTAAGCATTTTTTTATAAATAATAATAATAAACAACTTTATTTTCTGAGGATAAAATACACGTTTAGCCAAAGGCTAATCTTCCACATGGTCCTCTTATTAGTAAAATACATGTGTTAGTAAAAGTGAACTATAAAATAAAAATTTAAAACATTGCAAGTTGATCCTCAACTCCCTGGGGAACATACAGCCAGTGCTGCCATTACGGCTCTCACAGCTAACATTCTACAATTTCTAGCACTACCAACCACATACTCATTTACAGCTGAGTAGACTGCGGAGTAAAGTATCTTGCTCAAGGATAAAACACAAGTGCCATGAACGGGACTTGGAACTCGGAACTCTTTGGTCACGAGCCCGGCGTCCTACCACTAGACCAACGTGCCTCCATAATTCAATAGTGACATTGAAAAAATCTTCCTTTTTACATGTACTCAATATTTTAACTTTATTTGTGTTGGTTTTTGTGTTTATCTAGTTTTGAATAATGATCATACTTTGTATATTAGACCCAAAATCTTTCAGTTGAGTGATTATTTGTACAATATTGATGTGCTAATTTTGCAGTCAGTCGAATGTTACTGGTCTCAATACCACGACTAGTTCTACCACCACACAGAAGACGACAACCACGCCCGAGGAGCCAGCCTTCCTCCCCGGGGCGGGAGCCGCTGAGGAGGAGCACAGCAGCAGTCTCACCTTGTTTTTCATCATTTTAGTTGTTGGTAAGTGTACAGTATGTAATAGCCCAGTAAGGGCTGGTATTGTGCTCTTTATTTGTTAATTCATGCATCATGTTTAGAGAATTATTATGTAAATAAATGTTTTTTCTAATTATCAGATTTTTGTTTTTCATTCATGATTGGTTATATGCATGATTTACTTGAAAGTTGACTTCTGCAGTTTCATTATATAAATTGTCCATAAATAAAACCTTCATTCTAATTAGTTGCATAAAACATGAACAAAATCACATTAAACAGACACTGAATAGTTGGGAACTCTCTTGTAGGACAAAAAGGTGGCATATGTCCTTAAGTTGAAAAGACTTGGAAATCGCTAAACTGAACGCTTGAAGTTTACAGAATATGAATAAAAAGTCATTAATGATCGTATTTCTGCACTTTCCCGGAAACTTCAGTACCTTATTGTGTAAACAGAAGTAATGGAGAGCTTTAATTACAAATGTACGCTTTGTAGGACGAACAAGTATGGCCCTAAGGCTTACACGAGTTTGATAAAACTGATACCTGAAGGGCACTTACTGTATATAAGACATTTCAATTAATTTAAACACAGCTCTCTCTTTGGTCATAGATTTTATCTTGGTTATCTAAGTGAGAGTATTGTTATAATATTTGTGATACAACTTGGACAGACATGTTGGACAGTCTAAGTAACTGATACATTCAACAAATGTGAATAAAAATAAATTTGAAATATTTGTATAATGTTATCAAAGTTCAGGCTTACCCAGTCAATGAATTACAAAACTAGCTTGAAGAAGTAAAGAAAGCAAATGTTAATAATATAATTATACTGATAACTACATTCAAGATTCTATTGTAACTCAGCTAATTCAAGGGGTAGATATTCAAGTTTTTCGTATGAAACATTTTGAAAATATTTTGACACAAAATAAATTTGTAAAAGTGATGAGATTGGTTATTTCTTTTAATGCAGAAAAATCACTTATGACTACAGAAAGGTACCTTTACACTGATAAATCCTGTTAAAAAAATATCAATGAGTATTTCCTGTTCAATTAAATGACATAGATTTGTATATATTCAAGGTCATTGAGGTCAGATGTATTTAAAAATATCAAATGACTTCTTTTCAAGGACTATTTTAGGTCAGAAAAAGTCTTAACTTTTATGGAGTTTAAGGAATATCTTCAAACTGTCAAATCACGACCAAGCTCCCAAACCTATAGTTCATATGTCTTGGAAAACAAGTACTTTATCTGTACACTGAAGGTATTCTTCTGTAAGCATTGTATAACAAGCTAACAATGCAGGCCCCATGGACCTCTTAATGAATAATTTAGTGGATTAATTAGTAAACTTGATAGTGTAATTTAAGATCATATCAGAGTATCTATAGCAAATATATATTTGAAATTTTACCTAGTTTTCATGCCAAGACATATTTACATAATTTTTTTTATCAAAGTATAGGATATTGGATTTCTCAGATAGCGTGAAATAAAAATATATTTAAAATCATGATAGTCCATCAGATGATATAGATATCAGTTTATTACACCTTGATCAGTATACAAATTAGTTTTAATATACATACACACAAGGATAACTAGAATTTTTAGTTGCCTAACTTATTTACATAAAAGTAATGATAAGATTCTCTGTTACAGCCCTTGCCATATTGATTGTACATATGTTACTGGCGACCAAGTTCTACTACCTACCAGAGAGTATTGCTGTCATCCTCCTCGGTACGTACAGTCTGTATAACAATCAAGTTTGCTGAAATATCATCCGACTGTTAAGAAATTGATTTTGCTGTTTTGTTTTATAACCCCCCCCCCCCCCCGCACTTAGGTAAGGGGGTAATCACTTAGACTTTGTGTCTGTGTGGTGTTTGTCCGAGTGTCCAGACTTTGTGTACAACATATCTAAAAATCCCTGGTTCATATTCACACCATTTGGGAATAAAAAAACTTGTGTGCAAGATACCTTGTGAACCCATCAACATATTTGGTTCATACTCACACCATAAAATAACACAATGAAGTTTTACACTGATTATATTTTGGTTGACATAGTGGTTAGCGTTAAAGGTCAAAGGTCAACGTAGGTCAAAGGTCACTGACCATTTCGGGAATGAAACGTATGTGTGTCCCTGGACAGATTTGGTTCATATTCTGACCACAGCACCATACAATCAAGTTCTACACCTGATTAGACTTTGGTTGTCATTGGTCAAGGCTAATGGGTTGAAGGTGATTGTTGATCTCTTTTGGAATGAAAAGCTTTTGACCAAGATATCTCATGACTGAGTCTGTTCATCCATACTTCCTCCCTTTATCTGGCCCCTGAGTCTGTTCATCCATACTTCCTCCCTTTATCTGGTCCCTGAGTCTGTTCATCCATACTTCCTCCCTTTATCTAGCCCCTGAGTCTGTTCATCCATACTTCCTCCCTTTATCTGGCCCCTGAGTCTGTTCATCCATACTTCCTTCCTTTATCTGGCCCCTGAGTCTGTTCATCCATACTTCCTCACTTTATCTGGTCCCTGAGTCTGTTCATCCATACTTCCTCCCTTTATCTGGTCCCTGAGTCTGTTCATCCATACTTCCTCCCTTTATCTAGCCCCTGAGTCTGTTCATCCATACTTCCTCCCTTTATCTGGCCCCTGAGTCTGTTCATCCATACTTCCTTCCTTTATCTGGCCCCTGAGTCTGTTCATCCATACTTCCTCCCTTTATCTAGTCCCTGAGTCTGTTCATCCATACTTCCTTCCTTTATCTGGCCCCTGAGTCTGTTCATCCATACTTCCTCCCTTTATCTAGTCCCTGAGTCTGTTCATCCATACTTCCTTCCTTTATCTGGCCCCTGAGTCTGTTCATCCATACTTCCTTCCTTTATCTGGTCCCTGAGTCTGTTCATCCATACGTCCTCACTTTATCTGGCCCCTGAGTCTGTTCATCCATACGTCCTTCCTTTATTTGGTCCCTGAGTCTGTTCATCCATACGTCCTTCCTTTATCTGGTCCCTGAGTCTGTTCATCCATACTTCCTTCCTTTATCTGGTCCCTGAGTCTGTTCATCCATACGTCCTTCCTTTATCTGGTCCCTGAGTCTGTTCATCCATACTTCCTTCCTTTATCTGGTCCCTTAGTCTGTTCATCCATACTTCCTCCCTTTATCTGGTCCCTGAGTCTGTTCATCCATACTTCCTCCCTTTATCTGGCCCCTGAGTCTGTTCATCCATACTTCCTTCCTTTATCTGGCCCCTGAGTCTGTTCATCCATACTTCCTCCCTTTATCTGGCCCCTGAGTCTGTTCATCCATACTTCCTCCCTTTATCTGGCCCCTGAGTCTGTTCATCCATACTTCCTTCCTTTATCTGGTCCCTGAGTCTGTTCATCCATACTTCCTCCCTTTATCTGGCCCCTGAGTCTGTTCATCCATACTTCCTTCCTTTATCTGGCCCCTGAGTCTGTTCATCCATACTTCCTCCCTTTATCTAGTCCCTGAGTCTGTTCATCCATACTTCCTTCCTTTATCTGGCCCCTGAGTCTGTTCATCCATACTTCCTCCCTTTATCTAGTCCCTGAGTCTGTTCATCCATACTTCCTTCCTTTATCTGGCCCCTGAGTCTGTTCATCCATACTTCCTTCCTTTATCTGGTCCCTGAGTCTGTTCATCCATACTTCCTCACTTTATCTGGCCCCTGAGTCTGTTCATCCATACTTCCTCCCTTTATCTGGTCCCTGAGTCTGTTCATCCATACTTCCTCCCTTTATCTGGTCTCTGAGTCTGTTCATCCATACTTCCTTCCTTTATCTGGTCCCTGAGTCTGTTCATCCATACTTCCTCCCTTTATCTAGTCCCTGAGTCTGTTCATCCATACTTCCTCCCTTTATTTGGTCCCTGAGTCTGTTCATCCATACTTCCTCCCTTTATCTGGTCCCTGAGTCTGTTCATCCATACTTCCTCCCTTTATCTGGTCCCTGAGTCTGTTCATCCATACTTCCTCCCTTTATCTAGTCCCTGAGTCTGTTCATCCATACTTCCTCACTTTATCTGGTCCCTGAGTCTGTTCATCCATACTTCCTCCCTTTATCTGGTCCCTGAGTCTGTTCATCCATACTTTCTCCCTTTATCTGGTCCCTGAGTCTGTTCATCCATACTTCCTCCCTTTATCTAGTCCCTGAGTCTGTTCATCCATACTTCATTCGAATTCCTTTATCTGGTCCAGGCTTTAACTCCTATATTACTTGTCCCTGAAATGTATATCTGTCCATGAAACATCATACCTGTCCATGAAACATCATACCTGTCCATGAAACATCATACCTGTCCCTGAAACGTATGAAACACCATACCTGTCCCTGAAACACCATACCTGTCCCTGAAACATCACACCTGTCCCTGAAACATCATAACTGTCCCTGAAACATCATACCTGTGCCTGAAACATCATACCTGTCCCTGAAACATCATACTTGTCCCTGAAACATCACACCTGTCCCTGAAACATCATACTTGTCCCTGAAACATCACACCTGTCGCTGAAACATCATACTTGTCCATGAAACATCACACCTGTCCCTGAAACATCATACCTGTCCCTGAAACATCATACTTGTCCCTGAAACATCACACCTGTCCATGAAACATCATACCTGTCCATGAAACATCACACCTGTCCCTGAAACATCATACCTGTCCCTGAAACATCACACCTGTCCATGAAACATCATACCTGTCCATGAAACATCATACCTGTCCATGAAACATCATACCTGTCCCTGAAACATCATACCTGTCCCTGAAACATCATACCTGTCCCTGTAACATCATACCTGTCCCTGTAACATTATACCTGTCACTGAAACATCATACCTGTCCCTGAAACATCATACCTGTCACTTAAACATCATACTTGTCCCTGAAACATCACACCTGTCCCTGTAACATCATACTTGTCCATGAAACATCATACCTGTCCCTGAAACATCATACCTGTCCCTGAAACATCATACCTGTCCCTGAAACATCACACCTGTCCCTGAAACATCATACTTGTCCCTGAAACATCACACCTGTCACTGAAACATCATACTTGTCCATGAAACATCACACCTGTCCCTGAAACATCATACCTGTCCATGAAACATCATACCTGTCCCTGAAACATCATACCTGTCCATGAAACATCATACCTGTCCCTGAAACATCATACCTGTCCCTGTAACATCATACCTGTCCCTGTAACATCATACCTGTCCCTGAAACATCATACCTGTCCCTGAAACATCATAACTGTCCCTGAAACATCATACTTGTCCCTGAAACATCACACCTGTCCATGAAACATCATACCTGTCACTAAAACATCATACCTGTCCCTGAAACATCATACCTGTCCCTGTAACATCACACCTGTCCTTGAAACATCATACCTGTCCCTGAAACATCATACTTGTGGTATGGTTTCACTTTGGTTAGGTGGTGTGTCATGTATCAAAAGTAGGTCACTCTGACCTACATTTTGACCTTTGACCTATATCTAAAAAAAGTTTGTCCAGTTTCTACCTTCTACACTTCAAGTCACTTGAACTTAATACCTTTGGTATGGGTTCACCTTGGTTAGGCAGTCACTTTTGATGGGAACTGTAAGTCGCCGAATTGTCGAGTTAATATTCAGTTGGGTGGTAAATATTATTATAAGACCATCTCTTTAGACAGTAGTATTGATAATCATTCCTATTTTTATTTGTTTTTTTGAACAGGTGCACTTATAGGCCTTGTATTGAAGTTATTTAAAGCAGGAAATTGGAGAGTAAGTAGCTTTAATTACAAATAACATATTTCTAACACGTTAGGTAACACATACAATGCTACACATGATTTAAATGTTCTGTTGAATGTAATGATACAGTGTAATTATCAGCTGAAGTTCCTGAATATTGTTTTCTATTGCACATCGTTTGAAGGAAAATGTCATCAATATGTAATCTGCCATAATTTGGTGAAATAAGTACATTACAGTGAATGGCAGCATACTTAACTTTCTGTCTGGTCTTTCTTTCTTTTTGTTTCTACGGAGATTGTCTAGATTATTGGTGTTTTGTTTTCAGAATGAAGAAGCCTTTAGCCCCACCATGTTTTTCATCGTTTTGTTGCCACCGATTATATTTGAGTCTGGATATAACTTACATAAGGTAAAGTGTTGATTATTTCACTGATCTAATTGTATAAATATACTGGTTATTTCCCCTGTTGATTATTTCACTGATCTAATTGTATAGATATACTGGTCATGTCCCCTGTTGATTATTTCACTGATCTAATTGTATAAATATACTGGTCATGTCCCCTGTTGATTATTTCACTGATCTAATTGTATAAATATACTGGTTATATCCCCTGTTGATTATTTCACTGATCTAATTGTATAAATATACTGTGGTCATGTCCCCTGTTGATTATTTCACTGATCTAATTGTATAAATATACTGGTCATGTCCCCTGTTGATTATTTCACTGATCTAATTGTATAAATATACCGGTCATGTCCCCTGTTGATTATTTCACTGATCTAATTGTATAAATATACTGGTTATGTCCCCTGTTGATTATTTCACTGATCTAATTGTATAAATATACTGGTTATATCCCCTGTTGATTATTTCACTGATCTAATTGTATAAATATACTGTGGTCATGTCCCCTGTTGATTATTTCACTGATCTAATTGTATAAATATACTGGTCATGTCCCCTGTTGATTATTTCACTGATCTAATTGTATAAATATACTGGTTATGTCCCCTGTTGATTATTTCACTGATCTAATTGTATAAATATACTGGTTATGTCCCCTGTTGATTATTTCACTGATCTAATTGTATAAATATACTGGTTATGTCCCCTGTTGATTATTTCACTGATCTAATTGTATAAATATACTGGTTATGTCCCTGTTGATTATTTCACTGATCTAATTGTATAAATATACTGGTTATGTCCCCTGTTGATTATTTCACTGATCTAATTGTATTAATATACTGGTCATGTCCCCTGTTGATTATTTCACTGATCTAATTGTATAAATATACTGGTCATGTTCCCTGTTTATTATTTCACTGATCTAATTGTATAAATATACTGGTCATGTCCCCTGTTGATTATTTCACTGATCTAATTGTATAAATAAACTGGTTATGTCCCCTGTTGATTATTTCACTGATCTAATTGTATAAATATACTGGTTATATCCCCTGTTGATTATTTCACTGATCTAATTGTATAAATATACTGGTCATGTCCCCTGTTGATTATTTCACTGATCTAATTGTATAAATATACTGGTCATGTCCCGTGTTGATTATTTCACTGATCTAATTGTATAAATATACTGGTTATGTCCCTGTTGATTATTTCACTGATCTAATTGTATAAATATACTGGTCATGTCCCCTGTTGATTATTTCACTGATCTAATTGTATAAATATACTGGTTATGTCCCTGTTGATTATTTCACTGATCTAATTGTATAAATATACTGGTTATGTCCCTGTTGATTATTTCACTGATCTAATTGTATAAATATACTGGTCATGTCCCCTGTTGATTATTTCACTGATCTAATTGTATAAATATACTGGTCATGTCCCGTGTTGATTATTTCACTGATCTAATTGTATAAATATACTGGTTATGTCCCTGTTGATTATTTCACTGATCTAATTGTATAAATATACTGGTTATGTCCCCTGTTGATTATTTCACTGATCTAATTGTATTAATATACTGGTCATGTCCCCTGTTGATTATTTCACTGATCTAATTGTATAAATATACTGGTCATGTTCCCTGTTTATTATTTCACTGATCTAATTGTATAAATATACTGGTCATGTCCCGTGTTGATTATTTCACTGATCTAATTGTATAAATATACTGGTTATGTCCCCTGTTGATTATTTCACTGATCTAATTGTGTAAATATACTGGTTATGTCCCCTGTTGATTATTTCACTGATCTAATTGTATAAATATACTGGTTATGTCCCCTGTTGATCATTTCACTGATCTAATTGTATAAATATACTGGTAATGTCCCCTGTTGATTTTTTCACTGATCTAATTGTATAAATATACTGGTTATGTCCCCTGTTGATTATTTCACTGATCTAATTGTATAAATATACTGGTTATGTCCCCTGTTGATTATTTCACTGATCTAATTATATAAATATACTGGTCATGTCCCGTGTTGATTATTTCACTGATCTAATTGTATAAATATACTGGTAATGTCCCTGTTGATTATTTCACTGATCTAATTGTATAAATATACTGGTTATGTCCCCTGTTGATTATTTCACTGATCTAATTGTATAAATATACTGGTAATGTCCCTGTTGATTATTTCACTGATCTAATTGTATAAATATACTGGTCATGTCCCCTGTTGATTATTTCACTGATCTAATTGTATAAATATACTGGTCATGTCCCTGTTGATTATTTCACTGATCTTATTATATAAATATACTGGTCATGTCCCGTGTTGATTATTTCACTGATCTAATTGTATAAATATACTGGTCATGTCCCTGTTGATTATTTCACTGAGCTAATTATATAAATATACTGGTTATGTCCCCTGTTGATTATTTCACTGATCTAATTGTATAAATATACTGGTCATGTCCCCTGTTGATTATTTCACTGATCTAATTGTATAAATATACTGGTCATGTCCCTGTTGATTATTTCACTGATCTAATTGTATAAATATACTGGTCATGTCCCTGTTGATTATTTCACTGATCTAATTGTATAAATATACTGGTCATGTCCCCTGTTATACTGGTCATGTCCCGTGTTGATTATTTCGTCATCTCAAATTCTGTAGGACCATGGGGAAACTTTAAAGTAACAAAGTATTTAAGTTAAAAGAATTTAAATGTTTTGTGAAAAGTTTTACCAGGACCAACTAAATCCTTAGAGTTAAACGGGGTCTTCAAGTTTGTGATAACGAGGTTTGACTGTAGCTTAGTTTTACGTGCAAACAAAGTCACAACTGGCATCTACTAGATATTGGTAAATGTACTAATATTTCAGTCCCTGCAGCTGGTACATATTAAAATCAGGTCAGAAAGTATCATGTTTGATGGTGGTGATATCAAACAGGTATACCAGTAGGATGTTCTGTTGATAAAGGCAGTACAGCCAGCATACAGATACATAGCTAGATATTGATTCCAAATACAGACACAGTAAAACCCCACTTACTGGAAATCGTGGGTATACGTGATCAATAGTTTGAGGAATACAGTAAAACCCCACCTGCCCCACTTACTCAAACTTGTGTGGACCTGATCAATAGTTCGAGGAATACAGTAAAACCCCACTTACTCGAACTTGTGGGGACCTGATCAATAGTTCGAGGAATACAGTAAAACCCCACTTACTCGAACTTGTGGGGACCTGATCAATAGTTCAAGGAATACAGTAAAACCCCACTTACTCGAACTTGTTGGGACCTGATCAATAGTTTGAGGAATACAGTAAAACCCCACTTAGTCGAACTTGTTGGGACCTGATCAATAGTTTGAGGAATACAGTAAAACCCCACTAACTCCAACTTGTGTGGACCTGATCAATAGTTCGAGGAATACAGTAAAACCCCACTTAGTCGAACTTGTGTGGACCTGATCAATAGTTTGAGGAATACAGTAAAATCCTACTTAGTCGAACTTGTGGGGACCTGATCAATAGTTCGAGGATACATGGTATTCGGGTAATCTGAGATTGATTGTATATGCACGAACTTGGTCCGGACCAACAAACTGTTTGACGAATGTATGGGTAATAGGAGTAATCAAGTAATCCAAGGTTTATTGAATATGTACGAACTTGGTCGCGACCAAACGATCTGTTTGACGAATGAGGGGTATTCGAGTTAACCGGGTTTGAGTAAGTGTGGTTTTCTTGTATACCTCACTTTCAAAATACATTTAGGAACTTTCCTGATATTTCATTTTATATGAAGATAATGAAACAAGTGAATTTTTGTGTCGCCTGAAAAGGTGACATATAGGGATCACTATGTCGGCGGCGGCGGCGGCGGCGGCGGCGGCGACGTCTGCACCAACAGTTTCCTTGCGATAACTTGAGTTTCCTTGGGCCAATCAAACTCAAACTTCATACAGTACTTCCTTACCAAAAGTGCTTGCTTGGGTGTGCTTTTCAGGGTCAAAGGTCAAAGGTCAAGGTCACTGTTGCTATAAATAGAAAATCGGTTTCTGTGCGATAACTTGAGTTTCCTTTGGCCAATCAAACTCAAACTTCATACAGTGCTTCCTTACCAAAAGTACTCGATTGGGATTGCTTTTCAGGGTCAAATGTCAAAGGTCAAGGTCACTATTGCTATAAATAGAAAATCTGTTTCCTTGCGATAACTTTAGTTTCCTTGGGCCAATCAAACTTCTTACAATGCTTCGTTACCAAAAGTGCTTGCTTGGGATTGCTTTTCAGGGTCAAAGGTTAAGGTCACTGTTGCTATTCCACTTGGAACTGATACAATGCACATCCATAGCTAACTCCTAAAAACTTATCTCTCAACTTGCTGCTCAGGTGACAGATCCACTTCTGTGGAATTCTTGTTCAATTTTGCAAGATTCTGACAATTTCAATTGAAAAAGTTTTGACAAGTTTCATAAAATCTCATGTGAAATGTAAACAAATGAGGTATTTATTCATGTAAAACGTTAATTTTCATACACCATTGAAATGTAAAACATCACCATTTTGATGTATGAAATATTAGATAGGGAAATGTATGAAATATTAGATAGGGAAATGTATGAAATATTAGATAGGGAAATGTATGAAATATTAGATAGGGAAATGTATGGAATATTAGATAGGGATTTCCATGCTACAGCTGTGTTGTATGCATTACGCTCTGATTTAGCAGATAACAGAAAATTTTCCTAAAAATACATGTTACACTGGTGATGTTTTTGTTTTCTTTTTGCAGGGAAACTTTTTCCAGAACATCGGCTCCATCCTGATATTTGCTATATTTGGAACTGTGATATCGGCCCTGATAGTGGGAGGTGGTATATACCTGCTGGGACGGGTCAGTATCTACTTTATATATCACTGTCTGATAGTGGGAGGTGGTATATACCTGCTGGGGCGGGTCAGTATCTACTTTATATATCACTGTCTGATAGTGGGATGTGGTATATACCTGCTGGGACGGGTCAGTATCTGCATTATATATCACTGTCTGATAGTGGGAGGTGGTATATACCTGCTGGGGAGGGTCAGTATCTACATTATATATCACTGTCTGATAGTGGGAGGTGGTATATACCTGCTTGGCGGGGGGGGGGAGGGGTCAGTATCTACATTATATATCACTGTCTGATAGTGGGAGGTGGTATATACCTGCTGGGGCGGGTCAGTATCTACTTTATATATCACTGTCTGATAGTGGGAGGTGGTATATACCTGCTGGGGCTGGTCAGTATCTACTTTATGTATCACTGTCTGATAGTGGGATGTGGTATATACCTGCTGGGGCGGGTCAGTATCTACATTATATATCACTGTCTGATAGTGGGAGGTGGTATATACCTGCTGGGGCGGGTCAGTATCTACATTATATATCACTGTCTGATAGTGGGAGGTGGTATATACCTGCTGGGGTGGGTCAGTATCTACTTTATAAATCACTGTCTGATAGTGGGAGGTGGTATATACCTGCTGGGGCGGGTCAGTATCTACATTATATATCACTGTCTGATAGTGGGAGGTGGTATATACCTGCTGGGGCGGGTCAGTATCTACTTTATATATCACTGTCTGATAGTGGGAGGTGGTATAAACCTGCTGGGGCGGGTCAGTATCTACATTATATATCACTGTCTGATAGTGGGAGGTGGTATATACCTGCTGGGGCGGGTCAGTATCTACTTAATATATCACTGTCTGATAGTGGGAGGTGGTATATACCTGCTGGGACGGGTCAGTATCTACATTATATATCACTGTCTGATAGTGGGAGGTGGTATATTCCTGCTGGGGCTGGTCAGTATCTACATTATATATCACTGTCTGATAGTGGGAGGTGGTATATACCTGCTGGGACGGGTCAGTATCTACTTTATATATCACTGTCTGATAGTGGGAGGTGGTATATACCTGCTGGGGCGGGTCAGTATCTACTTTATATATCACTGTCTGATAGTGGGATGTGGTATATACCTGCTGGGACGGGTCAGTATCTGCATTATATATCACTGTCTGATAGTGGGAGGTGGTATATACCTGCTGGGGAGGGTCAGTATCTACATTATATATCACTGTCTGATAGTGGGAGGTGGTATATACCTGCTTGGCGGGGGGGGGAGGGGTCAGTATCTACATTATATATCACTGTCTGATAGTGGGAGGTGGTATATACCTGCTGGGACGGGTCAGTATCTACTTTATATATCACTGTCTGATAGTGGGAGGTGGTATATACCTGCTGGGGCTGGTCAGTATCTACTTTATGTATCACTGTCTGATAGTGGGAGGTGGTATATACCTGCTGGGGTGGGTCAGTATCTACTTTATAAATCACTGTCTGATAGTGGGAGGTGGTATATACCTGCTGGGGCGGGTCAGTATCTACATTATATATCACTGTCTGATAGTGGGAGGTGGTATATACCTGCTGGGGCGGGTCAGTATCTACTTTATATATCACTGTCTGATAGTGGGAGGTGGTATAAACCTGCTGGGGCGGGTCAGTATCTACATTATATATCACTGTCTGATAGTGGGAGGTGGTATATACCTGCTGGGGCGGGTCAGTATCTACTTTATATATCACTGTCTGATAGTGGGAGGTGGTATATACCTGCTGGGACGGGTCAGTATCTACATTATATATCACTGTCTGATAGTGGGAGGTGGTATATTCCTGCTGGGGCTGGTCAGTATCTACATTATATATCACTGTCTGATAGTGGGAGGTGGTATATACCTGCTGGGGCGGGTCAGTATCTACTTTATATATCACTGTCTGATAGTGGGAGGTGGTATATACCTGCTGGGGCAGGTCAGTATCTACATTATATATCACTGTCTGATAGTGGGAGGTGGTATATACCTGCTGGGACGGGTCAGTATCTACATTATATATCACTGTCTGATAGTGGGAGGTGGTATATACCTGCTGGGACGGGTCAGTATCTACATTATATATCACTGTCTGATAGTGGGAGGTGGTATATACCTGCTGGGGCGGGTCAGTATCTACATTATATATCACTGTCTGATAGTGGGAGGTGGTATATACCTGCTGGGGCGGGTCAGTATCTACATTATATATCACTGTCTGATAGTGGGAGGTGGTATATACCTGCTGGGACGGGTCAGTATCTACATTATATATCACTGTCTGATAGTGGGAGGTGGTATATACCTGCTGGGACGGGTCAGTATCTACATTATATATTACTGTCTGATAGTGGGAGGTGGTATATACCTGCTGGGACGGGTCAGTATCTACATTATATATCACTGTCTGATAGTGGAAGGTGGTATATACCTGCTGGGACGGGTCAGTATCTACATTATATATTACTGTCTGATAGTGGGAGGTGGTATATACCTGCTGGGGCGGGTCAGTATCTACATTATATATCACTGTCTGTTTGTATTATAGTGGAGTCTTGTTAGCACAGAAAGTACGATAATTAACAAAGCTTGACTCATTTACCCCTCAAGACAAATTTGCACTCTTCTAAATCAAAGGGTGGAATAGTTCATCAGGAAGTTTCAGGGGGAATGTGTTAAATAAATTTTGCGACTAAAAGGCGTCCATATTTGTTTGTGACTCTGTTTACTTCAAGGCTGTCCTTTGGTCACACTTTATCTCTTCTATATTATCAATATCCGCCTGACAGATAAGGACAGTATAAGCATGTTTTCTGTTTACTCTATAAACTGTATCTGTTGCTTGTAAAATCTCTTGATTTGTTTTTTGTTTTATAGAAAACAGACAGTTATAGATCCCCAACATTAATTGAAATGTGTGTCTATAAGTGTTAAATTTATGTTTATGAAAATATAATCTTTGATTTATGCACTTGCTAATTACTGGCATGAATTAATTGAATACCATGCTATTTTGTTGCCTGGTTACAGGCTAAGATAGCGTATGAGCTGGACTTGGTGGAGAGCTTTGCGTTTGGTTCCCTGATATCTGCGGTGGACCCGGTGGCTACCCTGGCTATCTTCCACGCTCTGGACATCGACCCTATCCTGTACATGTTGGTGTTCGGGGAGAGTGTTCTCAATGATGCCGTCTCTATAGTACTCACAAAGTAAGGTCAAATTAACTAGGACTGTAATTATCTTAAATATCCTCGACAATTCTCACAAAAGTGTGGTCTAATTACCTGAAATATTCTGAATTGTTCTTTTTGTGAAATGAAAAAATAAACTTAAAGATTTATTTTTTGAGAAAGCTGGAAAGACAGCATGAATCTGCAGGAATGTCACTAATGAAGGTAAACTTAATAAACATCTTCACTGATCAGCTTGTTAACTACCTGTTATTCACTGATCAGCTTGTTAACTATCCGTTATTCACTAATCAGCTTGTTAACTATCCGTTATTCACTAATCAGCTGGTTAACTACCAGTTATTAACTGATCAGCTGGTTAATTACCCGTTATTCACTGATCAGCTGGTTAACTATCTGTTATTCACTGTTCAGCTGGTAAACTACTTGTTATTCACTGTTCAGCTGGTTAACTATCTGTTATTCACTAATCAGCTAGTTAACTTCCGTTCTTCACTGATCAGCTGGTTAACTACCTGTTAATCACTGATCAGCTGGTAAACTACCCGTTATTCACTGATCAGCTAGTTAACAATCCGTTATTCACTGATCAGCTTGTTAACTATCTGTTATTCACTGATCAGCTGGTTAACTATCCATTATTCACTGATCAGCTTGTTAACTACCCGTTATTCACTGATCAGCTGGTAAACTACCCGTTATTCACTGATCAGCTAGTTAACTATCCGTTATTCACTGATCAGCTTGTTAACTATCTGTTATTCACTGATCAGCTTGTTAACTATCTGTTATTCACTGATCAGCTTGTTAACTACCCGTTATTCACTGATCAGCTTGTTAACTATCCGTTATTCACTGATCAGCTTGTTAACTACCCGTTATTCACTGATCAGCTTGTTAACTACCCGTTATTCACTGTTCAGCTGGTTAACTATCTGTTATTCACTGATCAGCTTGTTAACTACCTGTTATTCACTGATCAGCTGGTTAAATATCTGTTATTCACTGTTCAGCTGGTAAACTACTTGTTATTCACTGTTCAGCTGGTTAAATATCTGTTATTCACTGATCAGCTGGTTAACTACCCGTTATTCACTGATCAGCTGGTTAACTATCCGTTATTCACTGATCAGCTGGTAAACTACCCGTTATTCACTGATTCAAAAATAACTCAATAACAGATTGTCAAAAATGGCATCATAGTATGTTTGTATGTTGTTGACTTTATTTGTAGGACGGTGTTGGAGTTTAACCAGCCTGATGTTGTTGTAACCAGTGGGATACACGCCTTTTTCTCGGCTGTTGGACGATTCTGTGTGATGTTCCTTGCCTCGTCAGCCATTGGCCTTGTCTTTGGTCTAATTAGTGCTATGGTATCCTTTCAAGTCAATCATAAGTTGTCATGGTATAATAAAAACATATGAATTAATGTAGATTTGTTTTTGTACACAAAATGACGGTTACCTCCCTTGACCAGTGTCAGTTGTTAAAATTTGTTGACCTGAGGAAGACTCCGTCCCTGGAGTTTGGCATGATGTTGGCATTTTCTTACCTGCCGTATGTCCTGGCCGAGGGCATCCATCTATCTGGTAACTACGTACCTCTTATTTATAGCTTATCTTGTGTTGTTCTTAAAGGTATTTAAAGGACATCAGTGAAGTATTAGTTTAGTACGGATCAACTGGGTGTCAATTGTTTAATTCCTATTGGTGTTAATAACAAACTTTATACCACATTGATGAATCTTATTCTGAAAGCTTGCGTCTCTTTCCTATTCAGGTATCATGGCTATACTTAGTTGTGGTATTGTGATGTCCCACTACACTCATCTTAACCTGTCACCGGTGACACAGATCACGACTCAGCAGAC
The DNA here is from genome assembly GCA_947623455.1 of Mimachlamys varia. Classification (NCBI taxonomy): domain Eukaryota; kingdom Metazoa; phylum Mollusca; class Bivalvia; order Pectinida; family Pectinidae; genus Mimachlamys; species Mimachlamys varia. The sequence goes on from OX392533.1 coordinate 4,756,916, forward strand.
GTTCAGAACCATCGCTTTCATGGCAGGTGAGTCAAAACATGTAAAAAACAATCACTTTCATGACAGGTGAGTCAATCTATATTAAAACCAACCATTTTCATGGCAGTTGAGTCAAACTATATCAAAACCCAATAATTTCAAGACAGTTGACCCCAAAAAATATTGAAACCAATCATTTTATGACAGGTGAGTCAAAACATATTGAAGTGCAATGCTTTTGCAGCAGAAAACCGACAGTAAGTATTCACCACCAGATTGATTTTTAAAATCATTGCATTGCCATGAAAGCCAGTGCTGAATTTCAGTCATCCATTAAAAAAATGATTGAACATGTGTGTACAATACATCCGATTCCTGCTAGTACTGGTTAAATTTATCTATCGAAGTCATAGAGATATATACTTGTTAAATGTAGGATAAAATCTACCGATATCATAAAACCTTACCTTTTTTTTAATCACCAATTTCTTTTAATTCCAGAGACCTGTGTGTTTGCCTACCTGGGTCTGGCGTTCTTCAGTTTTAAGCTCATAGTGAAGCCTGCCTTTGTGATATGGAGCATCGTAAGTCTTATCTTGAGGATTGTTTGTTTAATCTCAGAAAAATAGTTTTCTCTTCCCATATTTACCTCTAATCAAATGTAGATCCAATCAAAAAAAGATTTCTTTTATTCATAAAAATCACAGTTAACTAACTTTCTACTGAGATAAGTTGAATTTTGTTTTAGATCTCACCTTGATATAAAAACAATTCAGTGATAGGAATAAAAAATTGGTGGAAATATTCAGTGTGTCATTTACAATGTCAAATTTGTTTTGTTTATTTCAGGTCTTGATTTTGTTTGGTCGAGCTCTAAATATATTTCCGTTGTCCTTCTTGCTCAATTACTTCCGTGAACACAAGATAACGAGAAAGATGCAGTTTATCATGTGGTTTAGTGGTAAGTTTGTGTCCCTTTACTCGTCAGCACCTTACTGAATGGTCACAAGTTTCTTCGTCTCTGAGGTAGAGCCATCAAGAAGCATTCCTTTTGTTGAGATTTATAAAACTGTGTGTTTGTTTGTTAAAATGTAGCCAATGTGCTGTTGGTGAACATATAAGCCTGATCATTAACTGGTGTAAAAGTTTGTTATCCTGGTTTTATTGGTGATACTTTGAAAGAATTGTGATACAAATGGTGAAAATAACATTTACAAGAATAAATTTAGGTTTCTACCGGTAAGTTATTTTGGTGAAAAGTGTTTTGTTTTCAAGTTTGAACTAATTTTTGAAGAAAAATAAAATATATTGACACAATCATGTCTATTGGTATAGCACACAGTAGTAGTCGGTACCAGTGATTCCATGGACTGATTTCATGGACATTTTCATACATCTAGTTCTAATAGACATATGCATAAATTTATCTCTAATAGACATATGCATGAATCTAGATATAATAGACATACATATAAACTTTGATGATATTCAGCATCAAATCCCTGTTGACTTCGTTACTATATAAGGTACCTGTATGTATTGATCTCTATAATATCTATTAACAGGATTGCGAGGTGCCATTGCTTTTGCCTTGAGTCTTCACCTGGAATTTTCTCCTGAGAAACGTTACGTTTTAGTAACAGCAACTCTGATCATCGTCCTCTTCACCGTCATGTTCCTAGGGGGCGCCACTATGCCCATGATGAAGGTTTGTGTACCATGTTTCCAAATATGTCGCTATTTATTAGTTAGATTATTTGATAGCTTTGTAATCAGATCATTTCCAGGGGCCCATATTTCATGGTTTCCCAATGGTATCTTTCTGTAAAGTGTTCGTAGCTATTTTGTTCATTATAGTCCCATCTTCGGACACATATTTCATTTTAAAACTAATAAATGGGAGAATGGTTCAATAAATGTAACAGCATGAAATTTGCATAAATTGTGTAGCTCCACCCATGTTTATTGTTTGTGACATCACACAATTGAGTTTCAAACTTGAGGATTTGCATAGCTCCGCCCACATGTATTGTTGTTGACGTCGTAGAAATTTGGCATGTGTTTGAGTACAGTTATGAGGTGATAATGCTAGTCTGTGGAACAAAGGTTATCTAATGAATGTTAGTGTAGCCTGTAAATATACAAAGATATGTGTTTGAGTACAGTTATGAGGTGATAATGCTAGTCTGTGGAACAATGGTTATCTAGTGAATGTCAGTGTAGCCTGTAAATATACAAAGATATGTGTTTGAGTACAGTTATGAGGTGATAATGCTAGTCTGTGGAACAATGGTTATAGAGTGAATGTCAGTGTAGACTGTAAATATACAAAGATGTGTGTTTGTGTTGTTGACTGGCTGGTTATTCTATTACAGCTTCTCAAGGCAAACAAAACTAAGAAAAAGAAAAGTAAAACTGGTGTGGAAGTATCCCTGAGTAAAACTCGGGAAATGGTAAGTTTTTACATCTCTCATCAGCTGGGGATGATTTATAATTATGATGATATAATTTATTTCTTGGTAAAACATGGTTATATTTCTTACTGTTATTTAAATCTCCTGTACTGTACATTACTTTTTTGTACCTTTGATAATGAGTTTTTTTTTTTCATTGCTGAGCTGTACTGTTCCTTATTACCGTATTTCCCAAGTTATAGACAAATTATCGACAGTGTGATATGGAAGCTGTACAGTAAATATAAACACTAAGCAGTAAATATTGATTCTATAAGCAGTAAATACAAATATATACAAGTGCAGTACATTAGTTACACAAGATGTGAAATATGCCTCATTGATTGGTTTTGTACCCCAGTATGATATTTCATACTGATATTATATATGTTAGCTATCATGTCTCCTACCAGTAAAAGAATTGAAGAGTTTTAATGTTGATTCCAATCATGCTACAGCCATTGATTGCCTCCCTTGTTCTGTTTCCAGGGTGATGCCGTAGACTCAGAGCTGTTGTCGGAGCTAACAGAAGAGGAGTATGAAGTCAGTTTTACAACCAAACCTCACCTGAAGGGATTCCTTAGGTTTGATGCTAAATACCTGATGCCTTTCTTCACAAGACGTTTCACACAGCAGGTAAGTTAGGTCGTCAGAGATACAGAGTTTCTATTATCTGAAACATATTTTCACAACATAACAGAATGTAGGATAACCTATGTTAGTATACTAAGTCATGGGACCCTAAAACACAAGCAAATTGGGGTATTTATCTGTGTGTGGTGCCATACAGTACAATAGTGCAATCTACAAATTGTCCACACCCTACTCGGGTTTAAATCTGAAGAATATAGACAAATCCCCTCAGCACTCCTAAGTCAGCATCAAGTCAGTGATGCAGAATTAGGAAGGCAATACACAACCTACACATCTGTGCTGCTGCTCACATGTATACACTTCACACATGATACACTTCACACATGATACGCTTCACACATGATACGCTTCACACATGATACACTTCACACATGATACACTTCACACATGATACACTTCACACATGATACACTTCACACATGATCACACATGATACACTTCACACATGATACACTTCACACATGATACACTTCACACATGATACGCTTCACACATGGTACACTTCACACATGATCACACATGATACACTTCACACATGATCACACATGATACACTTCACACATGATACACTTCACACATGATACACTTCACACATGATCACACATGATACACTTCACACATGATACACTTCACACATGATACACTTCACACATGATACACTTCACACATGATACACTTCACACATGATACACTTCACACATGATCACACATGATACACTTCACACATGATCACACATGATACACTTCACACATGATACACTTCACACATGATACATTTCACACATGATACACTTCACACGTGATACACTTCACACATGATACGCTTCACACATGATACACTTCACACATGATACACTTCACACATGATACGCTTCACACATGATACACTTCACACATGATCACACATGATACACTTCACACATGATACACTTCACACATGATACACTTCACACATGATCACACATGATACACTTCACACATGATACACTTCACACATGACACACTTCACACATGACACACTTCACACATGATACACTTCACACATGATACACTTCACACATGATACACTTCACACATGATACACTTCACACATGATACACTTCACACATGATCACACATGATACACTTCACACATGGTGACACATATCTATAGTAAATCAGCTGTTAATACACTCTGCAGCCAAACCTCGGGCTTTACCTGTCCATAATATACTATAGGATGAGGAATGAACTCTCTGTTTGTATTTACCAGGAGGTTCGTGAGGGCCGGACACAGATGGATTACCTCACCAACCAGTGGTCTAAGGACGTCCGGGCAGCACCCTCCGAGTCTGACTCTGACGATGAGGTGGAGACCAGCCTCATCAACCGAGAGGAGGTCCAGCATCACTAGGGGAGGGGGGCTATCAGAAAACACTAGAGGGCGCCACCAGTGTAAAGTTGGGACAGACAACTGAATGAACTCCAGGGGGCGCCACCAGTGTAAAGGTGGGACAGACAACTGAATGAACTCCAGGGGGCACCACCAGTGTAAAGGTGGGACAGACAACTAAATGAACTCCAGGGGGGGGGGGGGACCACCAGTGTAAACATGGGACATACAACAGAATGAACTCCAGGAGGTGCCTCCAAAATAAAGAAGGGACAGACAGTGTTATTGTAAAATGATCATATTCCATTAAATATTTAATTCACTTGCATTTGTTTTAAATAATCCAAAATGTATTTTATGTTGTCATCAAGTTAACGATTGGACTGAGCTACATTGTGTTATACAGATTAATTTTATGTTGAGTATTCCCAAACACTTACCGGTAATTTATATATAAGGTGTATGTAGTTATGTGTGAGGTATGTAAATGTTCTGTATGTTTTATGGTGATTTGTTTGGCTAGGGATGATAACACTGTATAAAAGTTTGTTTATATTGGCCACAACTTTCACTGTATAACAGCATTTTTATCACTTATCGTACCATTTGTTTTGTTATAGATATAATGATATACATTTGTACTTAAGTTCCTGTGATGTAGGTTATGAAGACAGGTGTAATTCTACCAGGTATATACTAGGCATACCATAGGTGTACCAGGTTATTGTGATTTCCCAATGTCAACACGACCTTGACTGGTCTTGACCTCCAAGGATGGTCCATGTAACCTTGGCACGTATCCATGAAACAGTTCTCATGCTTAGGTATGGATGATGTGCTCAAACCTCATTTCGTGTTTTCTAATTTTACATTATTTAAAAGATCTTATTTTGTTGAAGTTTTTGGGGAAAATCAAAAGCCCGATCCTGTTTTTAACATTTACCATTGATTTTTTGGTAGTTGACATGATTTAGGAGATTTACGAGAAAGCTTGCTTGAGAACAGTTTTCATTAATATGGGCCCCGGTCTCCTATATCAATAATTAACAAGTTAGTAATACATCTACTACTTGATTTGTTTACACAAGTATTTCTTGTTTAGAGCACCTGTACTTATTGTCGAGATATATATTTATATATATTAACTATGCATATATAACAGTGACTCTACTGATCCTTTGATGTAATGATGATGATCTGTAATTCTGTAAACCTATTGACACAGTGTTAAATGTATTATGTTCTACCAGAGTTTATCATTGACCTGATGTAGACTATGTATACCTGTACTTATATAGAGGTACCATCTCACCACGGCGCTCTCTCTGTAGAGATGGTACTTATCTCCTGGTGTAGACTACGTACACCAGCACTAATATACACGTACCATCTCACCACGGCGATCTCTCTGTAGAGATAGTACTTATCTCCTGGTGTAGACTACGTATACCAGTACTTGTATAGACGTACCCTCTCACTACGACGATCTCCCTGTAGAGATGGTACTTATCTCCAAGTGTAGACTACGTATACCAGTACTTATATAGACGTACCGTCTCACTACCGCGATCTCTCTGTAGAGATGGTACTTATCTCCTGGTGTAGACTACGTATACCAGTACTTATATAGACGTACCGTCTCACTATGGCGATCTCTCTGTAGAGAATGTACTTATCTCCTGGTGTAGACTACGTATACCAGTACTTATATAGACGTACCGTCTCACTACGACGATCTCTCTGTAGAGACGGTACTTATCTCCTGGTGTAGACTACGTATACCAATACTTATAGGGACGTACCGTCTCACTACGGCGATCTCCCTGTAGACATGTTACTTATCTCCTGGTGTAGACTACGTATACCAGTACTTATATAGACGTACCGTCTCACTATGGCGATCTCCCTGTAGAGATGTTACTTATCTCCTGGTGTAGACTACGTATACCAGCACTTATATAGACGTACCGTCTCACTATGGCGATCTCCCTGTAGAGATGGTACTTATCTCCTGGTGTAGACTAAATATACCAGTACTTATATAGACGTACCGTCTCACTATGGCGATCTCCCTGTAGAGATGGTACTTATCTCCTGGTGTAGACTACGTATACCGGTACTTATATAGACGTACCGTCTCACTGTGGCAATCTCCCTGTAGAGATGGTACTTAACTCCTGATGTAGACTATGTATACCAGTACTTATATAGAAGTACCGTCTCACTACGGCGATCTCCCTGTAGAGATGGTACTTATCTCCTGGTGTAGACTACGTATACCAGTACTTATATAGACGTACCGTCTCACTACGGCGATCTCCCTGTAGAGATGGTACTTATCTCCTGGTGTAGACTACGTATACCAGTACTTATATAGACGTACCGTCTCACTACGGCGATCTCCCTGTAGAGATGGTACTTATCTCCTGGTGTAGACTACGTATACCAGTACTTATATAGACGTACGGTCTCACTACGATGATCTCCCTGTAGAGACGGTACTTATCTCCTGGTGTAGACTACGTATACCAGTACTTATATAGACGTACCGTCTCACTACGACGATCTCCCTGTAGACATGTTACTTATCTCCTGGTGTAGACTACGTATACCAGTACTTATATAGACGTACCGTCTCACTACGACGATCTCCCTGTAGAGATGGTACTTATCTCCTGGTGTAGACTACGTATACCAGTACTTATATAGACGTACCGTCTCACTACGGTGATCTCTCTGAAGAGATGGTACTTATCTCCTGGTGTAGACTACGTATACCAGTACTTATATAGACGTACCGTCTCACTACGACGATCTCTCTGTAGAGATGTTACTTATCTCCTGGTGTAGACTATGTATACCAGTACTTATATAGACGTACCGTCTCACTACGACGATCTCTCTGTAGAGATGGTACTTATCTCCTGGTGTAGACTATGTATACCAGTACTTATATAGACGTACCGTCTCACTACGACGATCTCTCTGTAGAGATGGTACTTATCTCCTGGTGTAGACTATGTATACCAGTACTTATATAGACGTACCGTCTCACTACGACGATCTCTCTGTAGAGATGGTACTTATCTCCTGGTGTAGACTACGTATACCAGTACTTATATAGACGTACCGTCTCACTACGACGATCTCCCTGTAGAGAATGTACTTATCTCCTGGTGTAGACTACGTATACCAGTACTTATATAGACGTACCGTCTCACTACGGCGATCTCTCTGTAGAGATGGTACTTATCTCCTGGTGTAGACTACGTATACCAGTACTTATATAGACGTACCGTCTCACTACGACGATCTCCCTGTAGAGATGGTACTTATCTCCTGGTGTAGACTATGTATACCAGTACTTATATAGACGTACCGTCTCACTACGACGATCTCCCTGTAGAGATGGAACTTATCTCCTGGTGTAGACTACGTATACCAGTACTTATATAGACGTATCGTCTCACTATGGCGATCTCTCTATAGAGATGGTACTTATCTCCTGGTGTAGACTTCGTATACCAATACTTATATAGACGTATCGTCTCACTACGACGATCTCTCTGTAGAGATGTTACTTATCTCCTGGTGTAGACTATGTATACCAGTACTTATATAGACATACTGTCTCACTACGACGATCTCCCTGTAGAGATGGAACTTATCTCCTGGTGTAGACTACGTATACCAGTACTTATATAGACGTACGGTCTCACTACGACGATCTCTCTGTAGAGATGGAACTTATCTCCTGGTGTAGACTACGTATACCAGTACTTATATAGACGTACGGTCTCACTACGATGATCTCTCTGTAGAGACGGTACTTATCTCCTGGTGTAGACTACGTATACCAGTACTTATATAGACGTACCGTCTCACTACGGCGATCTCTCTGTAGAGATGGTACTTATCTCCTGGTGTAGACTACGTATACCAGTACTTATATAGACGTACCGTCTCACTACCGCGATCTCTCTGTAGAGATGGTACTTATCTCCTGGTGTAGACTACGTATACCAGTACTTATATAGACATACTGTCTCACTACGACGATCTCCCTGTAGAGATGGTACTTATCTCCTGGTGTAGACTACGTATACCAGTACTTATATAGACATACTGTCTCACTACGACGATCTCCCTGTAGAGATGGTACTTATCTCCTGGTGTAGACTACGTATACCAGTACTTATATAGACGTACCGTCTCACTACGGTGATCTCTCTGAAGAGATGGTACTTATCTCCTGGTGTAGACTACGTATACCAGTACTTATATAGACGTACCGTCTCACTACGACGATCTCTCTGTAGAGATGGTACTTATCTCCTGGTGTAGACTATGTATACCAGTACTTATATAGACGTACCGTCTCACTACGACGATCTCTCTGTAGAGATGGTACTTATCTCCTGGTGTAGACTATGTATACCAGTACTGATATAGACGTACGGTCTCACTACGACGATCTCTCTGTAGAGATGGTACTTATCTCCTGGTGTAGACTATGTATACCAGTACTTATATAGACGTACCGTCTCACTACGACGATCTCTCTGTAGAGATGGTACTTATCTCCTGGTGTAGACTACGTATACCAGTACTTATATAGACGTACCGTCTCACTACGACGATCTCCCTGTAGAGAATGTACTTATCTCCTGGTGTAGACTACGTATACCAGTACTTATATAGACGTACCGTCTCACTACGGCGATCTCTCTGTAGAGATGGTACTTATCTCCTGGTGTAGACTACGTATACCAGTACTTATATAGACGTACCGTCTCACTACGACGATCTCCCTGTAGAGAATGTACTTATCTCCTGGTGTAGACTACGTATACCAGTACTTATATAGACGTACCGTCTCACTACGGCGATCTCCCTGTAGAGATGGTACTTATCTCCTGGTGTAGACTACGTATACCAGTACTTATATAGACGTACCGTCTCACTACGGCGATCTCTCTGTAGAGATGGTACTTATCTCCTGGTGTAGACTACGTATACCAGTACTTATATAGACGTACCGTCTCACTACCGCGATCTCTCTGTAGAGATGGTACTTATCTCCTGGTGTAGACTACGTATACCAGTACTTATATAGACATACTGTCTCACTACGACGATCTCCCTGTAGAGATGGTACTTATCTCCTGGTGTAGACTACGTATACCAGTACTTATATAGACATACTGTCTCACTACGACGATCTCCCTGTAGAGATGGTACTTATCTCCTGGTGTAGACTATGTATACCGGTACTTATATAGACGTACGGTCTCACTACGACGATCTCCCTGTAGAGATGTTACTTATCTCCTGGTGTAGACTACGTATACCGGTACTTATAAAGACGTACCGTCTCACTACGACGATCTCCCTGTAGAGATGTTACTTATCTCCTGGTGTAGACTATGTATACCAGTACTTATATAGACGTACGGTCTCACTACGACGATCTCTGTAGAGATGGTACTTATCTCCTGGTGTAGACTACGTATACCAGTACTTATATAGACGTATGGTCTCACTACGACGATCTCTGTAGAGATGGTACTTATCTCCTGGTGTAGACTACGTATACCAGTACTTATATAAATGTACCGTCTCACTACGACGATCTCCCTGTAGAGATGGTACTTATCTCCTGGTGTAGACTACGTATACCAGTACTTATATAAATGTACCGTCTCACTACGACGATCTCCCTGTAGAGATGGAACTTATCTCCTGGTGTAGACTACGTATACCAGTACTTATATAGACGTACCGTCTCACTACGACGATCTCTCTGTAGAGATGTTACTTATCTCCTGGTGTAGACTACGTATACCAATACTTATATAGACGTACCGTCTCACTACGACGATCTCCCTGTAGAGATGGTACTTATCTCCTGGTGTAGTCTACGTATACCAGTACTTATATAGACGTACCGTCTCACTACGACGATCTCCCTGTAGAGAATGTACTTATCTTGTACCTTCTTATATTACATGTTTCCTCAGTTGAAACAGAGGTGAAAAGCTTAGGTTAAAATTTTAATTACTGTTTTTAATTTCATTTGTTGTACACATTGTTCATATTTTGTTGAGTTTCAACATTGTTACAATTATTCTAAATGATATAAATGCACTTGATGTTAGGATGTAGTATTTTTGCTAATATGTACTATCAGTTTACAGAAGAAGCCATATTTTTGCTAAAAATGATGTGTGTATTACATGTGTTGATGGATTATATCTGTGGATTTGATAGACAGTATAACAGCAGTATATACTCCGATCATTGTGTACTTACAGTAGAGGTTACAGCAGTATAACAGCAGTATATACTCCGATCATTGTATACTAACAGTAAAGGTCACAGCAGTATAACAGCAGTATATACTCCGATCATTGTATACTAACAGTAAAGGTCACAGCAGTATAACAGCAGTATATACTCCGATCATTGTGTACTTACAGTAGAGGTTACAGCAGTATAACAGCAGTATATACTCCGATCATTGTATACTAACAGTAAAGGTCACAGCAGTATAACAGCAGTATATACTCCGATCATTGTATACTAACAGTAAAGGTCACAGCAGTATAACAGCAGTATATACTCCGATCATTGTATACTAACAGTAAAGGTCACAGCAGTATAACAGCAGTATATACTCCGATCATTGTATACTAACAGTAAAGGTTACAGCAGTATAACAGCAGTATATACTCCGATCATTGTATACCGGTACTTACAGTAGAGGTCACAGCAGTATATACTCCGATCATTGTATACTTACAGTAAAGGTCACAGCAGTATAACAGCAGTATATACTCCGATCATTGTATACTAACAGTAAAGGTCACAGCAGTATAACAGCAGTATATACTCCGATCATCGTGTACTTACAGTAGAGGTCACAGCAGTATATACTCCGATCATTGTATACTTACAGTAGAGGTCACAGCAGTATAACAGCAATATATACTCTGATCATTGTATACTAACAGTAAAGGTCACAGCAGTATAACAGCAGTATATACTCCGATCATTGTATACTTACAGTAAAGGTCACAGCAGTATAACAGCAGTATATACTCCGATCATTGTATACTAACAGTAAAGGTCACAGCAGTATAACAGCAGTATATACTCCAATTCATTGTGTACTTACAGTAGAGGTCACAGCAGTATAATTTAATTTTGCCTATTCCCGCAATGTTAAACTTTTTGAGGTTATATTGTATAACCTCAAAAATCAGACAATGCAAAAAAAAGTGATGACTTCATATAACGCCATGTTTGGCGCGGTATTTTGTAATCAAACTTCTGATTGGTTGAAGTTGTTTTGGGGTGAAATTTATGCACATGGCTGTGTATTTTGCGAAACCATTCGATTTTTGTTATAATTTATACGAAATCATTGTATAAGACTTATATCTGATATACGTATCTTCGGAAATGAAATTATAAGTTATAACCACAATATTTTTGAGGGTTATACGGTATATACCGAAAAAACTGTGCACACAGTTTTTTCGGTATATACCGTATAACCCTAAAAAATATTGTGGTTATTCCTTAAATATTCTCCAATCATTGTGTACTTACAGTATATGCTACAGCAGTATAACGGCAGTATATACTCTGATTATTATACTCTCAGCCCCCTTTATAATCAGGTTGAATTACCTCCCCTTTTCTGAAAGTTATGTTCCTTTGAGGCGGTGAGCAGGCAGGCACACATTGGCTTCCTCTCAAAAACTTCAATATTTTTGTATTAATGCCAGGCTTTAAATGCAGCCTGAATGTTAGGGATCATGTTTACTAAATGTACACATGAATTTATTTTTTGCTGAAACTTTGGTTGCCATGTTAACCAGGTCACTATACTTGGTTTTTGGAGGGGAACTATTGTCCAGACAACTCCTCATATGTTATAGACCATGTGTAAATGTGCATGCCAGATGTTTTCTGCAGAAATTTTAGTTTTCATGGTAACCAGGTCACAGTACCCAAGTTCTTGTGGAAAACTTTGTCAGGACAACTCCTCCTAAACCAATGAACCAATTTCAAAGGAATGTAAGGGACTATGTGTAGATATGCATGTAGATTTTGATTTTACCAGAAAATTAGGTTGACATGATAACCAGGTCACTTTAACAAGTGTTTGTTGGAAAAGATATGCAGATAAAAAGTTGTTATACATCAACATTGCCTTATAAAAGTATTTATTGCGAAAGATAGGAGATTTGGGGTGGGATGGGGTGGGGTTGTAGTTCACTGGCTTACAGTTCTAGTTGTGTACTAGAAGAAGAGGTCACTATTGAAACAGTATTCATTGTGTACTCAATCAAGTAGTAGGGGCCATGTTGGGTGGAAGTGATCGTGTACTGTACTTACACGGTCACCGGTGGAAGTGATCGTGTACTGTACTTATGCGGTCATCGGTGGAAGTGATTGTGTACTGTACTTATGCGGTCACCGTTGGAAGTGATCGTGTACTGTACTTACACGGTCACCGGTGGAAGTGATCGTGTACTGTACTTACACGGTCACCGGTGGAAGTGATCGTGTACTGTACTTACACGGTCACCGGTGGAAGTGATCGTGTACTGTACTTACACGGTCACCGGTGGAAGTGATCGTGTACTGTACTTACGCGGTCATCGGTGGAAGTGATCGTGTACTGTACTTACACGGTCACTGGTGGAAGTGATCGTGTCCTGTGTTACACGGTCAACGTTGGAAGGCTAGCTGTTACTCATTGTTTATATATAGTTGTATTACAATCAAAGTAAGATGTTTAACTTTATCATATTGTGTTGCCCACATTTTCATAGGCTGTGTCCTGTATTACTGTTTGCTAAACTCATTCTGATTGGCTGAGTCCCATTTTTTTATTAGTTTTGGCCAAAGCATGTTTACCTCAAGTTTACAGTAGATGTAAATCTTACAAATTCATATCAATGAAAAGTATCCAATTATAGCTTAGACTAGACCGGTTATAGTGTTATGTACCAGGGCATTGACTCTTACCTCGTAAAAACAGTAATTAGTATCCAAGTATGGCTTAGACTAGACCGGTTATAGTGTTATGTACCAGGGCATGGACTCTTACCTCGTAATAACAGTAATTAGTATCCAAGTATGGCTTAGACTAGACCGGTTATAGTGTAATGTACCAGGGCATGGACTCTTACCTCGTAATAACAGTAATTAGTATCCAAGTATGGCTTACCTTAGTAACACTAATTAGTATCCAAGTATGGCTTACCTGGTAATAACAGTAATTAGTATCCAAGTATGGCTTACCTGGTAATAACAGTAATTAGTATCCAAGTATGGCTTACCTTAGTAACACATTTTAGTGTCCAAGTATGGCTTACCTTAGTAACACTAACTAGTATCCAAGTATGGCTTACCTTAGTAGCACTAACTAGTATCCAAGTATGGCTTACCTTAGTAACACTAATTAGTAACACTAACCTTAGTAACAGTACTTAGTCTCCAAGTATGGCTTACCTTAGTAACACTAATTAGTATCCAGGTATGGCTAACCTTAGTAACACTAATTAGTATCCAAGTATGGCTTACCTTAGCAACACTAATTAGTATCCAGGTATGGCTAACCTTAGTAACACTAATTAGTATCCAAGTATGGCTTACCTTAGTAACACTAACTAGTATCCAAGTATGGCTTACCGTAGTAACACTAATTAGTATCCAGGTATGGCTAACCTTAGTAACACTAACTAGTATCCAAGTATGGCTTACCTTAGTAGCACTTATTAGTATCCAAGTATGGCTTACCTTAGCAACACTAATTAGTATCCAAGTATGGCTTACCTTAGTAGCACTTATTAGTATCCAAGTATGGCTTACCTTAGTAGCACTTATTAGTATCCAAGTATGGCTTACCTTAGTAACAGTAGTTAGTATCCAAGTATGGCTTACCTTAGTAACACTTATTAGTATCCAAGTATGGCTTACCTTAGTAACAGTAGTTAGTATCCAAGTATGGCTTACCTTAGTAACACTAATTAGTAACACTAACCTTAGTAACAGTTCTAGTCTCCAAGTATGGCTTACCTTAGTAACACTAATTAGTATCCAAGTATGGCTTACCTTAGCAACACTAATTAGTATCCAGGTATGGCTAACCTTAGTAACACTAATTAGTATCCAAGTATGGCTTACCTTAGCAACACTAATTAGTATCCAGGTATGGCTAACCTTAGTAACACTAATTAGTATCCAAGTATGGCTTACCTTAGTAACACTAACTAGTATCCAAGTATGGCTTACCGTAGTAACACTAATTAGTATCCAGGTATGGCTAACCTTAGTAACACTAACTAGTATCCAAGTATGGCTTACCTTAGTAGCACTTATTAGTATCCAAGTATGGCTTACCTTAGTAACAGTAGTTAGTATCCAAGTATGGCTTACCTTAGTAACACTTATTAGTATCCAAGTATGGCTTACCTTAGTAACAGTAGTTAGTATCCAAGTATGGCTTACCTTAGTAACACTAATTAGTAACACTAACCTTAGTAACAGTTCTAGTCTCCAAGTATGGCTTACCTTAGTAACACTAATTAGTATCCAAGTATGGCTTACCTTGTAATAACAGTAATTAGTATCCAAGTATGGCTTACCTGGTAATAACAGTAATTAGTATCCAAGTATGGCTTACCTGGTAATAACAGTAATTAGTATCCAAGTATGGCTTACCTTAGTAACACTAACTAGTATCCAAGTATGGCTTACCTGGTAATAACAGTAATTAGTATCCAAGTATGGCTTACCTTAGTAACACTAATTAGTATCCAAGTATGGCTTACCTTAGTAACACTAATTAGTATCCAAGTATGGCTTACCTTGTAATAACAGTAATTAGTATCCAAGTATGGCTTACCTTAGTAGCACTCATTAGTATCCAAGTATGGCTTACCTTAGTAACACTAATTAGTATCCAAGTATGGCTTACCTTAGTAACACTAATTAGTATCCAAGTATGGCTTACCTTAGTAACACTAATTAGTATCCAAGTATGGCTTACCTTAGTAACACTAACTAGTATCCAAGTATGGCTTACCTTAGTAGCACTCATTAGTATCTAGATATAGTTTAGATTAGAATTCTGTTTTCCTACCAGGGCATGGCAGTATTGCAAAAGTCCAGGCTTCGTTAAGTTAAGTGTTGGTGAAATTGATATCAATTAAGCGTGAAAAATTATTTCAATGCAGTTAATCAATCACTGTTATATTTAAATGTTATAGATTAATCATTAGGTGTGTTGAGATAGCAACATTGATTTATTAATCCTTGATCTCAGAGAAATAGTTTCTTCCTCAGTAAGTACTGATATCTGACTGGTGGAGTGCTGAAGAGGAAGAATGGTGCACCGTTCATTATATATGCAATATGTATTGTGTATATACTGCCGTACAGGTACTTATTCTATACTTTTTGTTACGTTTATTTTATGTTATTTGTATATTTGTTGTTTGTGTACGCTGGGATTTATTTTTATGTGGGATTTTGTTTGTGATATATGTCTTTAATATTTGTGATGTGTCATATATTTATAATTTTGACATTCTTGTTATCCTTACCTAACATTGAAATGATGATTCCATCAGTGAAATAGCTTGTTATATACTTACAACTTGAAGGTTATTACACTGTGTGGTTGTTCTGACCTCCCAGAGACTTACCTGAGTACGTAACTCTTATATAACGGTGCTGATAAAAACTGCAATATTTATCATGTACATGATTACAGCATATAAATATAAAATATTCAGATAATGCTGTTTAATAATGTATGGATTTTCATGATTAGACATATTGAAGAACCTCGTTATCTCGAACTTGTATAACTCCCTGTTAAATTAAAAGTATTTTGTCTGTCCCAGCCAAGCTTTACACTAACATTCAATCTCACGTAACTTGAATACTCGGATAACTTGAAGTTTTCCCTTGGTCCCGTCGACTTCAAGGTAACGAGGTTCGACTGTATGTTATATCCTTTATACGTATTTTGTTAAGAAATCGAATGGTTTAACATTCAGATTTCCACACCCAATCAAGTGTACATAAATATGGTGTTCTCGCCACTGATAAACAACATTCAATGCTTACTTTGTATTATAAATCCCAATTTTAGCCCGGATATTTGTTGGTTTGGTTAGAAATTTAATTGTCTTGATAAAAAAATCTGTGCTAAAGTGTGAAATGGTGACAGAAAACTAGTTATACTTCCAGCTTTTGTGAAGAGGGATGTTGGTATTTGGTAATAAATTGAGGGAAATGAATAAAAGGGGGAAAACAAGAAAAGTACTCTTGAAATGTTTTGGCAGTTAATTAGATTACAAATGATTCATGGGCAATATATACTTGAAGTTAAATGGAGCAGGTTTTGAAAGCCTTTTCAAGAACGTTAAGTTTTTGGTGTTCTCGTAACTAGGTATATCGTAATAGGTATAGTGCTATAATATTATGTACCAAACTATTTATTAGCTCACCTGGTCTGAAAGACTAATGTGAGCTTATGTCATACCCTGGTATCCATCGTCCATGCGTTAACAATTTCTTTAAACGACTTCTTCTTAACCACAGATTTTAACTTAATTTGACTGGATACATGTGTAGATGGTGGGGATTCAAAATCCAGGCCTATGAGTCTATATTGTTAGGTACGGTATTCACAAAATGCTGAATAGTGTTGATGTAAATGATGCTGTTATTGCTACAATGTCTAACATGTTATTTTGCATCCGATAGGAGTCATCCCCATAGTGGAACTTGGTAGTACATATTGTCCTACAGTTAGACCCCTGATCTCTGGTTACTTGTAACAAAATTCCATCCAGGTGTAATGAAAGAATTGGTTGTTGAGAGATTATCGTTTAAATAAAATAGCTTATGGTTTCAGTATAGTAAATCATGGTTTCAGTATGGTGTCTGTTTCAGTGTAGTAAAGTTTTAGTGTTTTTATCAGTATGCTGGTGTGAATTTTACATTGTGTAAATAACAGTCTCTATCACTTAGCTGACCGAGCATGACAGTTTGTCTCAGTTGATAGAGGCGTAGCCAGAGAGCCTGGTTTGATTCCTGGTCAGGGCACTTGGAATGTTTTCTCTGTTCTGTTACATTGGTGCCCAATATGGACACAGTATAGTAACCTATGGTTTCAGTATAGTAACCTATGGTTTCAGTATAGTAACTTATGGTTTCAGTATAGAAACTTATGGTTTCAGTATAGTAACATATGGTTTCAGTATAGTAACTTATGGTTTCAGTATAGTAACTTATGGTTTCAGTATAGTAACTTATGGTTTCAGTATAGTAACATATGGTTTCAGTATAGAAACTTATGGTTTCATTATAGTAATTTATGGTTTCAGTATAGTAACTTACTGTTTCAGAATAGTAGCCTATGGTTTCAGTATAGTAACCTATGGTTTCAGTATAGTAACTTATGGTTTCAATATAATTTCTTTTTCATTCACTCGTATGACACATGATGATTGACCATGACAAGACTCAAGTTCCAATTTCATAGAATTTCAGTCTTTAAATGTTTTACTATATTTCCTGTTTGTTTGAAAACGATTCCATTGAATGAGAAGCTCTGATTGATGAGTGGGTTTGTGATATGGGGTGTGAGATGTTTTGAGGGCTGTGATATTGAATGTTGAGATGTAGTTCTTGTGATTTAGTCAGAGTTTATATCATGTAAACATAGATGTTACTCTGAAATCATACTGAACCACAGAATTTTTAATCCATAAAAAGTATTTTTAAATATTAAAAAAATAAACAAAAAAAGAGGAAACATGTGATGGAAGAATTTACTACAATATCCAGCCTATCAATATATAGGAATCCCAGAGGCATTACTGGTTGATGAAGAAATGACCTAGTACAGGTATTTAAGGTTATGACTTACCTAGGTAATACAGGTATGACCAATGACTGTAAGTCTACAAAATGAATATTGATTGCAATCTAATGAAAGAAATTGGGATAAATAAATGTCATGCTTTTGGGGCAACATACATATATATATATATATGGATGTAAATTTATATTCACAATCAAGGTCATGTTAAAGCAGCAGGTTTTACTTGGTGTTATGACGTAAGATTTCTGTAAATACTAAATGTTGTTATATGTAGCACAGTATTCTAGTCATAGTAATGTATTCATTTTTTACGAATTATTAAGTATACATGAGTAATGTTCATTATTTTTCTTTTGTTTTTGTTTTCAAAAGAATAAATGATTATTATTAATTGTAATCTATATTTGATACGTACATCTCAAGCCTCTCCTCCAACTCATGTTTCCAGCATGAGACGCTTTTAAACAATTTCTATATCACAAAATATTGGGTGAGCTTCGTGTTCATTTTGGTGCATTTCTATACCCAATTCTTGCTTCATATATTCTTCCAAGGTGGAACATGAAAAAGCTGTATGAAAATAGTTTTTTTATGAATTGTTTCCTTTCTGTAAATATTTTCTTTCACCATACTTGTATTACCGGTATATATTTATGGATTTTTTTTCTGGTTATTCATCACACCCACCAAGCTTTACTGATAGCAGACTGGTTTGTACTTACTGGACTACTGGTACTGCAATCTACATTAATTTTACAAGTTAAACTGTTGGGTATAAGGCTTAAGTGAAACCAATATTCAACATTCAAATTTATGTAAATTTTTTTGACATTTCTGCAAATAAAAATTCTCTAAAAATAAAGCTATAACAGAATTTAACTTTCTGCAAATGATATTAAAATTATAATCAAAACATATCTGAACTCAGTTTCCCCTGTTTTGTTTACATTTTTATAGGTTTTGTGTGTGGGTATCTTGAATCATTTTATTGGGAAATGTTTTATATGAATGTAATCATGGATCATTGTAAGAGTTGAGGAATGGTTTTTAAATGTATATATCTCACTGATAACGATGCACTACTCGCTGTTATACATGTATACATACAGTAACACATCAGGGTCCAGTGCAAGTCCTGTCAGGATTATCTCCCTTACTATCATAGATAAAAAACTGAATCTTATATTAAGATCTATGTCTAATAAAAAATGTCCTTAAACTATGATATTGGTTCAAATTTATGTTTCTGTTGGTAAATTAAAAGATTCTCTTCAATCAAAATAATATCATATTTATCTACTGGGAGCAAGACAAAACAATATTGACGAAAGAAATCATCCTAAAATATCTCGCCCGAGGGTTGAGGGCCAGACTTACTCTGAGGGTTGATATTTTTCTGTCTTGCTTCTAAAGTGAAGAATGATTATTTTCTTCCATATCAAATATAAATGGTAATTCCATGAATTACACATATTAATTCATAATTTCAAGCAAATTTGAGTTATGTGATCTATTATTGTTGGTGTGATGGTTTGTTGTTGTAATAGGGAAATGCATCATTTTTTTCTGACCTGAAGTGTTACCCTAAAGCAAGATGTGATATCATTTTCTCTTACCCTGGACAGGGATATCTTGTTCTCTTACCCTGAGCAGAGAATTTTTTTTCTCTTACCCTGGACAGAGATATTGTCTTACCCTGGACAGAGAAATCTTTTCCCTTACCCTGGACAGAGAAATCTTATTCTCTTACCGTGGACAGAGAAATCTTTTTCTCTTATCCTGGGCAGTAAAATCTTTTTCTCTTACCCTGGAGAGAGAAATCTTTTTCTCTTACCCTGGACTGAGATATCTTTTTCTCTTACCCTGGACTGAGATATCTTTTTCTCTTACCCAGTACAGAGAAATCTTTTTCTCTTACCCAGTACAGAGAAATCTGTTTCTCTTACCCTGGACAGAGAAATCTTTTTCTCTTACCCTGGACAGGGATACCTTTTTCTCTTACCCTGGACAGAGATATCTTTTTCTCTTATCCTGGGCAGAGAAATCTTTTTCTCTTATCCTGGACAGAGAAATCTTTTTCTCTTATCCTGGGCAGAGAAATCTTTTTCTCTTATCCTGGGCAGAGAAATCTTTTTCTCTTACCCTGGACAGAGACATCTTTTTCTCTTACCCTGGACAGAGAAATCTTTTTCTCTTACCCTGGACAGAGAAATCTGTTTCTCTTTCCCTGGACAGAGAAATCTGTTTCTCTTACCGTGGACAGAGAAATCTTTTTCTCTTATCCTGGGCAGAGAAATCTTTTTCTCTTACCCTGGACTGAGATATCTTTTTCTCTTACCCTGGACAGAGAACTCTTTTTCTCTTACCCTGGACAGAGAAATCTTTTTCTCTTACCCTGGACAGAGAAATCTTATTCTCTAACTCTGGACAGAGATACCTTTGTCTTTTACCCTGGACAGAGATATCTTTTTCTCCCTCACTAAAGGTTAAAGGTTACATTCCCATTTTTTAGCTAGGGAAAAGTAAAACCTGTCTTTAACCAGGGTAGGGAAAAGACAGCTGACACTTGCTAATTGTGAGATCATGATCATTATCACATCATCACTTTATGCAGTGTAACCAGAGTATGACACGATGCAATGAGTTAAAATTACAGCTTATTTCAGAAAAGTGTGGAAGAAAAATAATCGATCACCCCTGTAAAATGCAGACAGAGAAATCTCAACCCTCGGGATGAGATTTATGAATTTTAGCACTCGGCAAAGTCTTGTGGTAAACTTCATTAACCTTACCCTCGGGTTGAGCTTTCTAAGTCTACGTCACACAGGGGTGATAAATTCTATTATTTTCTTACCCTGGACAGTGATATCCATAATTTACTGCTGTGAGATTTTGTTAGTGATGAAACATATGCTACACATGCCCTTTGCACGTTCTCAATAATTGTATGCCATCAAAACAATACATTGACGTCATTTCAACAATTCAATCTTTTCACATTAACATTGTCATGTGTTGATGAAAAAGGGTAAACAGGATAAGAGAAAAATAATCACTCGCTGCAATGGGAGCGAGATGGGGGTATCTGAACCTGGGGGCAAGATTCTCAAGATGCCAAACACTTGGCAAGCCCTGTGTTGGCAACTTGAGAATCTAACCCTTCGAGTTGAGATGTCCCTGTCTCACCTCCAGGGAGGGAAAGATTGTATCAATCTGATTGGAAGTGTGGCTATGTATATCTGTCTAATGGGGGATAATATGATATGTTTGGAATAGAGTGATATGATTTATGCAGATTAAATCAATTATAACTGCATGGATGTGAATATTCCTGTGTGAGCTATATCAAGGTAACCATGCAGGCTTTAACGCTCATCATAGGTTACCATGCGGTAAAAGTGATATCCTTGAGGACCAATAAACTGACACTAGCAATTTGTTGTTCTTGTATTTTGTTGTGAAAAAAATATTCCCTTGTTGACCAATGACTTAGATGATAACCCTGTGACAAGCCTTCATATGACTTTGATGATAACCCTGTGACAAGCCTTCATATGACTTTGATGATAAACCCTGTGACAAACCTTCATATGACTTTGATGATAACCCTGTGACAAACCTTCATATGACTTTGATGATAACTCTGTGACAAACCTTCATATGACTTTGATGATAACCCTGTGACAAGCCTTCATATGACTTTGATGATAACCCTGTGACACACCTTCATATGACTTTGATGATAAACCCTGTGACAAGCCTTCATAAGACTTTGATGATAACCCTGTGACAAACCTTCATATGACTTTGATGATAAACCCTGTGACACACCTTCATATGACTTTGATGATAAACCCTGTGACAAGCCTTCATAAGACTTTGATGATAAACCCTGTGACACACCTTCATATGACTTTGATGATAAACCCTGTGACAAGCCTTCATAAGACTTTGATGATAACCCTGTGACAAACCTTCATATGACTTTGATGATAACTCTGTGACAAACCTTCATATGACTTTGATGATAAACCCTGTGACAAGCCTTCATAAGACTTTGATGATAACCCTGTGACAAACCTTCATATGACTTTGATGATAACTCTGTGACAAACATTCATATGACTTTGATGATAACCCTGTGACAAGCCTTCATAAGACTTTGATGATAACCCTGTGACAAGCCTTCATATGACTTTGATGATAAACCCTGTGACAAACCTTCATATGACTTTGATGATAACTCTGTGACAAACCTTCATATGACTTTGATGATAACCCTGTGACAAGCCTTCATATGACTTTGATGATAACCCTGTGGCAAGCCTTCATATGACTTTGATGATAACCCTGTGACAAGCCTTCATATGACTTTGATGATAACCTTGTGACAAGCCTTCATATGACTTTGATGATAACCCTGTGACAAACTTTCATATGACTTTGATGATAACCCTGTGACAAGCCTTCATATGACTTTGATGATAACCCTGTGACAAGCCTTCATAAGACTTTGATGATAACACTGTGACAAGCCTTCATAAGACTTTGATGATAACCCTGTGACAAGCCTTCATAAGACTTTGATGATAACCCTGGGACAAACCTTCATATGACTTTGATTATTACCCTGTGACAAGCCACAATATGATTTTGAGAATTACCATTTGACAAGAATTTAAATGATATTTTAAGATATAACAACTTTAATGGTTATGGCTGGCATACATTTTAGATATAAACATCTTTAAAGGTTAAGGCTGACGGACATTTAGATATAACGGTAACTGCAGATGACATTGGAATGTGACACCACTGAGAACCTGTAATCACTCACAAATTACCTACCGTACATTACTGGCCATCCCGAGGTTAAATAAAAGATGAATTGCAGTACCCCACTAAAAGTGACGGCCTCACCGATGTTGGCCCATACTCCAAGCCTGAACGTTCAGCGGCTTTTGATTAATGAGACAGCCTGAACAAACATGTAGGTCAAAGGTCATAATGTAGGGCAGAAAATAAAAGTTCAACAACAACACAACAATGATCACAGGCTGAATCTATTGTATTTAATAACCATATCTGTATGGTGGTAACTTTTTTGGTTTGCAAACAAAAACCAACATTTTAAACAGGACATAAAATGTCAAGAAATTAAAAAAAAAACATTTAACACTCAAATAAATTTACTTTCATTAAACATTTACCTCTTGATATACAAATTAAAAGCACAAGTGAGAATATAAAAACAAGGGTGATTTCTATCATGAGCAAATTGTCATCCATGTTATAAATACGGTAAGCATCTTGGAATTTTATTGACATTTGGATTAAGTAAGATAAAATAATCTTAGTTGTAAGACATGATGTCCGAGATAAAATCATCTTACTTGCAAGACATGATGTCTGATTAAGATAAGCTGATCTTAGTTGTAAGACATGTGTCTAAGATAAAATCATCTTAGTTGTAAGACGTGATGTCTAGTTAAGTATGCAGAAAAAATTTCCAGGATGTTTACCACAGACTAAGAACATAATCTCCAATAAAAGCAGAGTAACTGGCCAGTAGGTGGTTTCTGTTGCAAAATACGAAGATGACTGATGAAAGTGACGATGAATTTTGACAGATGACTAAGATTCAGTAGCGGCAATAATTTAGTATATGAGATAATAATGTTATGATAAAATCGTTTTCAACTGAACAATTATGTAAAAATATAGTCAACTAAACCTGATGCATGATCAAAACTAAAAGTATGATTCGTTAATGTAAAACAGATTATTTTTTAATGTAATATTATAATTAAGTTTATAAAGTACATCCTTTAGATGCGCAGCTTTGAAACATGAATATGTTACAGTTTATAAAGCTGAAGAGACCAATGGTCTTATAATGTGTATCATTTTGACACTCGGCTTAAACCTAGCTTTACCAAGTTCTTCTCGTTCATGTACGTTATGTATTTCAAAACATCTAGATATACATGTTATGTTCAATATAAACATGGCAACCTAAGACTTGTTTGTCATGATGACTTAAAAAGTCGAAAGACTTTAAAAAAAAAAAAAAAAAAACCTTGTTCAACTGGCAAAATAAAATCCCTCCTTATTTTGTTTATTATTTTAAGTACTGGGCAAGAAAAATACATCAACACATTACACAACTAGGTGGCGATGATGAAGTGAGTTAATATTTAAACAAATTCATCCTGATGAATATAAATCAGAATTTATTTGTAGAAGTTGTTTTTGCCATAAGCCCTATATGTATATTAACACATTAACCTTTGTAATTCATAATGACCTTCTTCAACATTTTAATTGATGATTTGAAATGTGTGTTCAGGGAAGAATGTGTTTATGAAAATTATTATCTGCATCATCCAAAAACATGATGTGACGTTATGACATGGTCCAAAATAAATTAACAGCTTGAATCATGAAACCTACAGCACTTATGGGTTAAACATGTAAAAAATTGTCAGCGGTGCCCATCTATACAACTAGGCAGATGTGAGCAATTATAATACAGGAGAAAGGATTAACTGTATCATTGATTCTTCCAAGGTGTAAAGCAATTGGGGGAAACATTGGTGTGAATTCAATTTTAAAAACAATTTGAAGCAGGAGCAAAAAAGGAGGGAGAATAAGGACAATTTGGTGACGAAGAATAGGGACAGTTTGGTGACGGAGAACAGGGACAGTTTGGTGACGGAGAATAGGGACAGTTTGGTAACAGAGAATAGGGACAGTTTGGTGATGGAGAATAGGGACAGTTTGGTGACAGAGAATAGGGACAGTTTGGTGACAGAGAATAGGGACAGTTTGGTGACGGAGAACAGGGACAGTTTGGTGACGGAGAATAGAGACAGTTTGGTGACAGAGAAAAGGGACAGTTTGGTGACAGAGAATAGGGACAGTTTGGTGACAGGGAATAGGGACAGTTTGGTGACAGAGAATAGGGACAGTTTGGTGACAGAGAATAGGGACAGTGTGGTGACAGAGAATAGGGACAGTTTGGTGACAGAGAACAGGGACAGTTTGGTGACGGAAAAAAGGGACAGTTTGGTGACGAAGAATAGGGACAGTTTGGTGACATCATAATGAATTGATAAACTCTAAACTCACGCGTTTTTAGTGTTTGACAACTTTCTTAATTTTGATATAGTATTATGTCTATAAGCTTATATAGTCTACCTATAAACAAAAATCTGTATTATACTTAATGCAGTTTAACTTTTGCCTTTTTTCAATTTTCATAATGAGGGCAAACATTTATCATGACAGTGGATGCCCTATCAATGAGCTACATATAGTAGTCAATGATTAACCAAGGCTGTTTCTACATACATCTATTACAAACACAACAGTTTCTCTGAAATAATTCATTTTGATAAGCTGCTACATGAGCATGATGCTATGAATTATTCATCTGGTGTCAAAAGCAAATTATCATTTTTTTTTTTAAAGTAAGCTGCAAACAGACTTTGGAAGTGAATCACACAAATTGCATTGTATATTGCTTCAATAACTATAATAAGTATGGACATCGTTTGCTAAAATAAAAGCAAACAATATTGCATCTACAAATGATAAATTAATACATAAATGGATCAAATTATTGTAAAACAGATAAGTCAAATATAATGAGTATTTTGATAAAACTTTGACATGGAGACTTGAAGTTAAACAGCCGTGTCAGTACCATACAAAAGATCATATCTTAAACCAGAAAGTATTGTACAGTACCATACAGTAGATCATATCTTAAACCAGAAAGTATTGTACGGTAATAAGTATAAAGCATGATTATTAAACAACAATTAGTTTCATACAACAGCTTATCCAGGTCGCTCATAAAGCCAGGTTGTGTTATACACAAGCTCACTCATAAAGCCAGGTTGTATTATACACCAGCTCACTCATAAAGCCAGGTTGTATTATACACCAGCTCACTCATAAAGCCAGGTTGTATTATACACCAGCTCATTCATAAAGCCAGGTTGTATTATACACCAGCTCACTCATAAAGCCAGGTTGTATTATACACCAGCTCACTCATAAAGCCAGGTTGTATTATACACCAGCTCATTCATAAAGCCAGGTTGTATTATACACCAGCTCACTCATAAAGCCAGGTTGTATTATACACCAGCTCATTCATAAAGCTAGGTTGTATTATACACCAGCTCACTCATAAAGCCAGGTTGTATTATACACCAGCTCATTCATAAAGCCAGGTTGTATTATACACCAGCTCACTCATAAAGCCAGGTTGTATTATACACCAGCTCATTCATAAAGCCAGGTTGTATTATACACCAGCTCACTCATAAAGCCAGGTTGTGTTATACACCAGCTCACTCATAAAGCCAGGTTGTGTTATACACCAGCTCACTCATAAAGCCAGGTTGTGTTATA
The DNA here is from genome assembly GCA_947623455.1 of Mimachlamys varia. Lineage (NCBI taxonomy): Eukaryota > Metazoa > Mollusca > Bivalvia > Pectinida > Pectinidae > Mimachlamys > Mimachlamys varia. Next base: position 4,783,716 of record OX392533.1, read on the forward strand.
CACCAGCTCAATCATAAAGCCAGGTTGTATTATACACCAGCTCACTCATAAAGCCATGTTGTATCATACACCAGCTCACTCATAAAGCCATGTTGTATCATACACCAGCTCACTCATAAAGCCAGGTTGTATCATACACCAGCTCACTCATAAAGCCATGTTGTATCATACACCAGCTCACTCATAAAGCCATGTTGTATCATACACCAGCTCACTCATAAAGCCATGTTGTATCATACACCAGCTCACTCACAAAGCCAGGTTGTATTAAACACCAGCTCACTCACAAAGCCAGGTTGTATTATACACCAGCTCACTCATAAAGCCAGGTTGTGTTATACACCAGCTCACTCATAAAGCCATGTTGTATTATACACCAGCTCATTCATAAAGCCAGGTTGTGTTATACACCAGCTCACTCATAAAGCCAGGTTGTATTATACACCAGCTCACTCATAAAGCCATGTTGTATTATACACCAGCTCACTCATAAAGCCAGGTTGTATTATACACCAGCTCACTCATAAAGCCAGGTTGTATTATACACCAGCTCACTCATAAAGCCAGGTTGTATTATACACCAGCTCACTCATAAAGCCAGGTTGTATTATACACCAGCTCACTCATAAAGCCAGGTTGCATTATACACCAGCTCAATCATAAAGACAGGTTGTATTATACACCAGCTCACTCATAAAGCCATGTTGTATTATACACCAGCTCACTCACAAAGCCATGTTGTATTATACACCAGCTCACTCACAAAGCCAGGTTGTATTATACACCAGCTCACTCACAAAGCCAGGTTGTATTATACACCAGCTCACTCACAAAGCCAGGTTGTATTATACACCAGCTCACTCACAAAGCCAGGTTGTATTATACACCAGCTCACTCATAAAGACAGGTTGTATTATACACCAGCTCACTCACAAAGCCATGTTGTATTATACACCAGCTCACTCACAAAGCCAGGTTGTATTATACACCAGCTCACTCATAAAGCCAGGTTGTATTATACACCTGCTCACTCATAAAGCCAGGTTGTATTATACACCAGCTCAATCATAAAGCCAGGTTGTATTATACACCAGCTCACTCATAAAGCCAGGTTGTATTATACACCAGCTCACTCATAAAGCCAGGTTGTATTATACACCAGCTCACTCATAAAGCCAGGTTGTATTATACACCAGCTCACTCATAAAGCCATGTTGTATCATACACCAGCTCACTCATAAAGCCATGTTGTATTATAATTATACACCAGCTCAATCATTAAGCCAGGTTGCATGATACACCAGCTCATTCTTATTGTAAGTCTGTATCCTACACTGGTTGGTGTTTAAGAATGTATGATACACTAATAAAGTCACGTATTATACACCAGCTCATTCTTATAGTAAGTCTGTATGCTACCTTGGTTGGCGTTTAAGAAACTTTACAACCTTGTTTACTGTGAATGCCTTAATAACATTGGATTTAATTGATGTTAGGCCAGTTCTAGGTATAAATGGCCTATATACATCAAGTTTCCTGTTTCTAGGTGAAATAAGATACATACTGCATTTAACAACTCATAACAGTTTATATCCAAGTCTGTGCCGTAAAATTTGGAAGTCAAAAGCACATTACTGTTTCACAAAATGTAATCCAACCATGTATACAAATATTCATTGAACAGGAAACAAAGACAATAAGTAATATTTCATTTGAACAGTTGATTGATTATGCTTCTCTAAAGGAATATCAATCAAGTCTTACGTTATACTGGAATAAATATAATATCAAGTATTCAATGCAGGATGATAGTGGCAAGTTATTCAAACACAGTTACCTCCCTTTGTTCTGAAGGCTTTACAATAGGCCATGCACACAGAGTTCATCACAAAAAGTTATCTGGCACTGATAATGGATCATTTGATCACCATAAAATTTTTAGTTATAGTACAATAAAATTTTAAAGAATGTTAAAAATCTTTTGAACTTTTACAGAAAAATCTATAAAATACAGCCTAGCTACAAACAAAATTGCAATTTCCCAGTGTTTGTCAATAAATTTCAAATCTAAAAATGATCATAAATCATTCTCATCATTGTAAGATAAGTGTTGAAGCATAAAACAAGGAGTATTTCCCCTTCCCATGTACAATCTACAATCAGTAACTATAGTTACTTATCTACCAATCTGGCAAGTTTAACAGCTTCAGGAAGCAGTAATTGGCAAGAATTCTCATCATGTAGTAAGCAGTGTTCGCTGAATCAGCCCTGTAGCCCGAAGTCTTGCTGAATCAGCCCTATAGCCGAAGTCTTGCTGAATCAGCCCTATAGCCCGAAGTCTTGCTGAATCAGCCCTGTAGCCCGAAGTCTTGCTGAATCAGCCCTATAGCCCGAAGTCTTGCTGAATCAGCCCTATAGCCTTAAGTCTTGTGGAATCAGCCCTATAGCCCGAAGCCTTGCTGAATCAGCCCTGTAGCCCGAAGTCTTGCTGAATCAGCCCTATAGCCCGAAGTCTTGTGGAATCAGCCCTATAGCCCGAAGTCTTGTTGAATCAGCCCTATAGCCCGAAGTCTTGTTGAATCAACCCTATAGCCCGAAGTCTTGCTGAATCAGCCCTATAGCCCGAAGTCTTGTTGAATCAACCCTATAGCCCGAAGTGTATGTCATTGTTTTCGTGACAAATCTGGCACCAACAGTGTTACCACTCACATCCTTCAACTCAACTATCTAGATCAAAATCAACATTCATACATTAATCTTTGTAATTTCAGTATTTTAATATTTTGAAACACATCTGCAACAAGAGTTTTCAGTTAAAATATCTACACGATAGTAGATGTCTTTGTTGGCAAAGCTTAAAGCATTCTTGTATGGTATACCTGTCTATATTTTCTGTCTAAACTGGGGGCAGACAACCTTAAAAACAAGCTTAGTGAATCCCATATTTCACAGAGTAAGGGCCACTTATGTCATTAACGATGACTTCCACCTTCACTGTTAGCCTCATACAGGCAATAAATACTGAGTACAATCTTGGTATGTTAGCCGTCACATTCCATCCAAACTTAGAATGATATACTGCATATAGTTCAGTTCATCTTATAACAACAGGAACAACACCTCAGTTGATTTGTTCGTATGCAGTCTAGATTAACACAGAATCCGTTAGCTGGAAAATATATAAGGTCCAATCCTGAAGCTTCTTACATGTATCATTGGATTTTGAATAATTGTCACATCCTCCCAGATTGGTGAGGTCCAGTTATGATGTCACACACATTTCAATCAGCTCCTACGGCAAATTTAATTGTTTCTGCACTGAGGCTCAAATCTGCAGAGTCTAAATCTTTGTTTGAGTAGAATTCGGCCCAGACTGGACAGTGGTCACTGATGAGACCTCCCCAGGACCAGCCGTTTGGGATCCAGGGACTGCTGAGCCCTTCCCTCACCACGGCCGAGTACCCTGTAAACACAGCAGAAACACAACTATAACCAACATTCAACTTTGTATATTTACATGGTAAATCCACTATAAAAACTAGTCAGGGATACATGCAGTTTAAGAGATGATAAACGACACCCAGCGTGTGACAATTATGACGTCAATGTTTTGGGCTAGTGCGCAATATGAAGTTTGCCTGCAAAGGTCTGTCATTTATATTGACCATAAAGACCATATCAAGACACTTCAATGTTTAATTTAATGTTGGTGAAAATAAATCTGTCTTGCTACATAAAGGAAGGAACGGGTAGTCACATGTTGATCATGTTCCAGATAATAAGTAGGAAGGATAATATTTCCAATACCACTGAGTAGACAACCCTATACTCCCCTCTCCATGAAGTAAGTTTCCGTTTTTAGCAGTGCAGAAAAAGGAAAAAATCTTACATATGAAATCAACAGGATAGAAATTTCGGAATCGGTTTAAATTCTATGTCAGAATAATGAAATACAAAGTTCATAATAAAATTGTCTCAGAATCTACTTTTTCTAGATACGAAGAGTTACTTCCCTTCCATTTACAACAACACACTCTAATTAGTAGGGTTGTCAACGATTAACCGTTCATAACGTCAATAACCGAATATTAATTTCAGTAACCAGTTAATCGCAAAATTTATTAATGATTATATCAAAAATCAATATCGAATTTCTCGCATATAGTGGGCACTTGCATCTAGTGCGCAGGTACTTTTTGGGGTCCAAAAATGAAAAAAAAACAAAAAACACGAAAATTATTTTTCTTTGAAAAAACGTCAAGCCGGAATGATAGCACCAACCAGGTAACTCGCCGTTTAAGGTTAATCAAATAAATACCTTTGAATAGGAAACTTTGAAAACATAACACAATGCCTCGTTAATTAGGCTTGACATTGATTGACACTCATACGAGTTACAGTTAAGATCTGTTGACACCAGCGAAGGTACAGGCCTAATACAGATGCATAATTGAAATAAACGATGTTTTCACGACAATATCATTCATAAGTTATTCAATTAAATCTTACATAAGACTAAATCTTCCACATTTTCTATAAAATAAACAATTTGGGAGTCTCTGTGCATCTAGACAGCGAAAGAGTCAGCAGTGTACTGGGTTGACAGGTGTCCTAAAAGCAGTCACTCAATCAGCTCCGACGAGGACCGCATACAGCCGAATTTGTTAGACATAAAAAACACAAACCTTTTGTGATTTCAGCATTTTTTCTTTGAAAAGAAAATATGGATATGTATTGGACTGTTTTGAGTCCCTAAATGGTTATTTTCCAAACTCTAATGGTTCAAATCGCATGTTTGCAACCCTATTGGGTACTGCCGGATTTTAATATTATGCGACCTTCACTATTTGCTATACACAAACAGGCGAACCTCCTATAATTGCAACTTTTCGTGGTTGTAAAAAGATAATGCAAATCAGGAATTATCTACAAAATATCAACTGTTAACTACCGTGATGATATTTCAAGTCATTCTTAAAATTTCCGAAAAATTAACGATACATGATCGCGACCAAGTCAAGGTTTTGGCTTGTTCTTGTGAATAGTGTGCACCCCATTCTTGACACTTTCGATTTTCCCTAAAAAAGTGCGCACTATACACGAGAAATTACAGTACTTGTTTTTGTGTCTAATTCGTCAATTTTGTTTGACAGTTCAGCTTGGGTTATCTCCCCTACATTATGTCATATAATTAGGCCACAGTGATGAAGTTTGGAATATAAAATAAAAGGTATAATTACCACTGATGTCATCGTTTAAATATTAACCATACATGTTACCAATGATGTCATCGTTTAAATATTAACCATACATGTTAACACAGATTCTGTGTTTACCTGTGAATATTTCCTTGGACTGGTCAGAGATCCAGATGTGGTCGTAGGTCTGCGATCCCTTCAGGTTGTTATTGCTGATATTGGTGAAGTGACCGTTCGGGATACAGTTGGAGTAGTGTCTGTCACGTAGGCAGTCAAAGTCTGGAACGTTCAAATATGTCACAAACTTTATTATGTGCAGCTTTATGACAACCTAATATGAATAATTTATGGTGTACTACATGTTGCAGTTGATGACATAACACAGGCCCTGCGAAAAGGGCAAATAATGTATAAACACTCCCCTTATTTATCAATAAATCCCCTTTTTAAGGCCAAAATGGATAAAAATGGTGGCAGTATAAAAAAACTTTGCTGTATACTGTCTTCACAAAAGGGCAGATAACTCTGAAGATAAGACTTCCACTGCCTCCACTATTGTTATAACTTCTCCACTAGTTTATTTAACATCATCACAGGAACATCTCATCCAGTACGTAGATCATACTGCTCATTACAAGAACTCCATATCTACAGCACCGACAGTAGTGTGACGCCATAATATATGCATTGTACCTGGTTTCACATTCAATTTGGTGTTCATAGGCTGTTGTTTAATAACATACCATTACCCATAGTATATAGAGGATCTTACACAAGTGTCAGTGTAATATGGAATGTATTAAACAAGTTCAATAATTTAATATGTCATGAGCCTTTAAGGGAGCTGACATATGAAATTATTTAACGAGTATAATCAATTCCATATTACATTGGCAAGATTGTAAGATTCTATTTATCATTTAACTTATATTTATGATAAAATAACTAAACTTCTCAAACTCATTCTCTATAAGAAAGACAAATTTCTACATTATTGTAACGATTTTCACTATATATTGTACTGAGACAATCATATGATGTCATAAAGACGTCATTTGTTTATGACATCACAATGGTGTTATTACACGTGTTTGATACCATGACTGAACGAGTCAGTTATGTGATAGATTACATAGTGACCCTTTACAGTGATATTAACCTCTGTTACAGCAGTCCTTACCTTCTTTCTCAGGGGCGAGGTTGAAGTCTCCCATCATGATAATGTCCTTCTCTCCTGAAGGAAGAATAAGCATTATAATGAGTGATGATAACAGAGAAATATACTGTTTAAATATAGTTTTCTCGATTACAGGTGGCCATTCTTTGGGATGGATAACACGTTTGTCGGGGGGGGGGGGGGGGGGGATATATTAACTTTAATACCCTGGTAATATATTGGTGTTGGTAGAAAAGAATTTATATATTGCAACATATCAAAAAAGTCAAAGTATAACTGTTTTCTGGTTATAAGACATCAACAGATATTAGAACATGATATATTGTCACTAAGATATTGAAAAAAGAAACAATTTAACTGATGCATAATCTGTTATGACAACCTTCGGATATATTGCTACATGTTTTGGCTCCTGAACATATTAAGGTCTACATAGAACAGGAAGTTGTGACTGAGCTTGAATCAAGCTTTGTCCGGAGTGTGTGGTGCTCACCTGGGTAGTGGTCCTCTATGGCCTCCACCACCTGTGGTACCTGGTCTATTTCCTTCTGTAGCTTTGGCAGGTCCTGGTTGTTAAGTCCGGTGGCCTTTAGGTGTACACTCACTACTACACAGTCAAACTTACGAATCTGTGGGGTAACAAAACAGTATTAATATATATATTCAATAGTACATATATTTCCGTAATATATTGATAGTTTTTATCATAATTACAACTCCATGTTCATTCATGTAAGACTCGTTTATGATATCTTGTGACACTTCTGGTTTTTTTCTCTCTCACTCTCTCTTTACCTCCTCAAGTTTTCTTAATTTTTTTTCTCATATTTACATAAAATACAATATAAATTTCTGACTTCTACTTAATTTGTTGAATAGTGAATACTCTCTCGCTCTCTAGATCTCTCTCTCTCTCTCTCGTATGGGTGTCTATATGTCTGTTTACATATTGTAAAGCTGTGGGTGTGTGAGTTTGCGAGTTTGTGAGTGTGTAAGAGTGTGTTAAGAAGATAATGTATCAATGTCATGATGATGATGATGATGATGATGATGATGAGGTTGTAAATGTTAATGATGGTATTAGTATATGATGGCGAAGTAATGGTGAGATGATGATGATTTCATGTTGATGAGAATGATGATATCATGTAAAGGTTATCATGTGAGGATGATGGAAATGTCATAAATTGTGATGAAGATGAATTACACTGTAGATATTGATGAAATACAAAATGTACTTTATATGTTGATGAAATGATGCTTATGGTGATGATAGAGTGATGATGATGATGAGGTTGATGATGATGAGGATGATGATGATGGAATGAAGTGATGATGATGAAATACTCTATATTTTGATGAAATTATGCTTATGGTGTTGATAGACAGACGATGATGATAATAAAGTTGTTGTGAGATGATGATGATGATGATGATGATGAGGATGATGGAATGAAGTGATGACGATGAAATCATGTTGATGAAATACTCTATATTTTGATGAAATTATTCTTATGGTGATGATAGAGAGATGATGATGATGATGGAATGAAGTGATGACGATGAAATACTCTATATTTTGATGAAATTATGCTTATGGTGTTGATAGAGAGACGATGATGATAATAAAGTTGTTGTGAGATGATGATGATGATGATGATGAGGATGATGATGATGGAATGAAGTGATGACGATGAAATCATGTTGATGAAATACTCTATATTTTGATGAAATTATGCTTATGGTGATGATAGAGAGATGATGATGATAAAGCTGTGGTGAAATTATGATGATGATGACGACGATGATGATGATGATGATGATGATGATGATGATGATGATGATGATGATGATGATGATGATGATGATGATGATGATGATGATGATGATGATGATGATGAAGTGATGACGATGAAATCATGTTGTCGATATGAAATACTTTATATTTTGATGAATGAAAATGATGTGACACTGATTAGGGTATATAGATATTTAATTTTAAGATGATCATAATACATTGTTTCATGATATTGATGATGTATTGTTGATGATAAGGAAGAGTGAAAGTATGAATGAAAGACTATGTGTTGTAATTGTATTATTATGTAAAATTTCTGAAAAATAAAATAAATATAAAAAAAAACCAGCTTTTAGAATGATACATACTCACTGATGTCTCAAAGTGTATACAAGGTGGGGGATTTACACAAATCCTAAATATTTCTTTATTTGAAGGACAGTAGTAGGAGGGAAGTATTTTAACAATGATACAAATGACTTTTCTTTACTGCAGGAACTTAAATGTTATCTCAACCCTTATCATAATTGCCTTATAACTGATGTTAACATTTAGCAATGTATAATTGCAGCTTTACTTAAATCTTACGAGTCAGGTACAAATAACTGACCATTGGGATAGGTGTGAGAAGTTACCTTAAATACACCAATAAATGGCTTCCTCACAAAACTCTTGGTTGTGTTCTTGGCTTTTTCCAGGAGTGCTGAACTCTTCAGTTCTATTTTCTGTGAAGTGTCATAAAGGAAACCATTGTATTCTGTGGCCTGAAACAAAACATTCAAATTAATGAATTTTCTCTTGACTGCAATAAAGACAGAACAAATCACGAACACTGAACTTTTGTTAGGAAAATGCAAAATTATAATGCCCGCCACGACATGTTTTAGGATTACGTTTCCCTAAGTGACATTATAACATGAAACTCTTGATGGGACAAACAGTTATCAATGTCAACATTACTATTGTAACCACAATGTCAAAGTTACTTAAGTGACAATGTTACCACAGTAACAATATCATGAAAGTAACAAGGGATCATATTACCACAGTAACTAAGGACCATGTTACTGCAGTAACTAAAGACTGTCTTACCACAGTAACCAAGGACCATGTTACCACAGTAACCATGGACCATGTTACTGCAGTAACAAAGGACTGTGTTACCATGGTAACTAAGGGCTGTCCTACCACAGTAACCAAGGACAGTGTTACTGCAGTAACCAAGGACCATGTTACCACAGTAACCAAGTACTGTGTTACCACAGTAACCAAGGACCATCTTACTGCAGTAACCAAGGATCATGTTACTGCAGTAACAAAGGACTGTGTTACCATGGTAACCGAGGGCTGTCCTACCACAGTAACCAAGGACCATGTTACTGCAGTAACAAAGGACTGTGTTACCATGGTAACCAAGGGCCATGTTACTGCAGTAACCAAGGACCATGTTACCACACTAACCAAGGACCATGTTACCACAGAAACCAAGGACCATGTTACTGCAGAAACCAAGGACCATGTTACTGCAGTAACTAAAGACTGTCTTACCACAGTAACCAAGGACCATCATACCACAGAAACCAAAAACCATGTTACTGCAGTAACTAAAGACTGTCTTACCACAGTAACCAAGGAACATAATACCACAGAAACCAAGGACCATGTTACCACAGAAACCAAGGACCATGTTACCGCAGAAACCAAGGACCATGTTACTGCAGTAACTAAAGACTGTCTTACCACAGTAACCAAGGACCATAATACCACAGAAACCAAGGACCATGTTACCGCAGAAACCAAGGACCATGTTACTTCAGTAACCAAGTACTGTGTTACCACAGTAACCAAGTACTGTGTTACCACAGTAACTAAGGACCATGTTACCACAGCAACCAAGGACCATATTACCACAGTAACCAAGGACCATGTTACCACAGTTACCAAGGACCATGTTACTACAGTAACCAAGGACCATGTTACCACAGTAACCAAGGACCATGTTACCACAGTAACCAAGGACCATGTTACTGCAGTTACCAAGGACTATATTACCACCCTAACCAAGGACCATGTTACCACAGTAACCAAGGACCATGTTACTACAGTAACCAAGGACCATGTTACCACAGTAACCAAGGACCATGTTACCACAGTAACCAAGGACCATGTTGCTGCAGTTACCAAGGACTATGTTACCACCCTAACCAAGGACCATGTTACCACAGTAACCAAGTACTGTGTTACCACAGTAACCAAGGACCATGTTACCACAGTAACCAAGTACCATGTTACCACAGTAACCAAGGACCATGTAACCACGGTAACCAAATACTGTGTTACCACAGTAACCAAGGACCATGTTCCCACAGTAACCAAGTACTGTGTTACCACAGTAACCAAGGACCATGTTACCACAGTAACCAAGGACCATGTTGCTGCAGTTACCAAGGACTATGTTACCACCCTAACCAAGGACCATGTTACCACAGTAACCAAGTACTGTGTTACCACAGTAACCAAGGACCATGTTACCACAGTAACCAAGTACCATGTTACCACAGTAACCAAGGACCATGTAACCACGGTAACCAAATACTGTGTTACCACAGTAACCAAGGACCATGTTACCACAGTAACCAAGTACTGTGTTACCACAGTAACCAAGGACCATGTTACCACAGTAACCAAAGACCATGTTACATCATTAATCAGGGACCAATTGACCTGTTTACATGCTCAAAATGCTCAACATGTCTTGAAAGTCACCATTTAGAGGTGACTCAGTATAAACAATTTGTGAATGATCACAAATAATACACCAGTATTATTAGTCCAGCTAATCAGACATTGCTTAATTGAAAGTATTGAGAAGTATCGTGGTTCAAGGAAAAATGGAAATGACTCACATCAACAGAAAACTGTTAAGATCTAAATTACCAGGTACACTGACCAAAATAACAGCATGTGTCTATATATATATAGTAATTCCATACTACATCCTTGTACAGCTGATATATCATAATAAAACAAAATCTTGTGATGTTATAGTTATCACTGATCTACAGAAGGCGTGGAGATATCTTGTCACTGATCCGTATTGCTCGGTGACAAATAAATACATATAAATCACAAACACAGAGTTGGAATTCTACCACCAGCTCGCCATCGCAATATTTATGTTATTACTTTTATCATCCCAACATATATACATATTGTATATGTATGCACTGATTTCCATAAATGCTCTACTCAGCTGTCACTCACCATTTTAATTAATTGTTTAACAAATCCCCCTCCAATATAAGTACAATTATTTTGACAGGTTTTCAATGACAACCCCCTGACAACCCAACAACAACTCTCCTTCTACAACCCACCCCTTCTTTACACGGGTGTATAATATGTATCACTAACTTGATACAATGTAGATATAAGGTCTGACAGATTTGTGATAAACATCCTTCGTATCAGTAAGTCTGTATATTCATCCCACCCCGTCATGTAAATCAACAGCCAACATGTAAATGAGTGACAGATATAGAAGCAGTTTCCTTATATGTTTGTAATAAATTCAACCTTATACTTCAGTGGCAGATAACACAAGGCTGATATGTACAAATCCCTCAACAAAAGTCAGTCAATCATACCCCGACAACATTGTAAACCTTAGGTACTATAGGTAGCTAAAGATCCTAGACCTGACCCTACACTATGTATCTGTAGTCCCTAGGTCTGACCCTACACTATGTATCTGAAGTCCCTAGACCTGACCCTACACAATATATCTGTAGTCCCTAGACCTGACCCTACACAATATATCTGTAGTCCCTAGGCCTGACCCTACACTATATATCTGTAGTCCCTAGGTCTGACCCTACACTATATATCTGTAGTCCCTAGGCCTGACCCTACACTATGTATCTGTAGTCCCTAGACCTGACCCTACACTATATATCTGTAGTCCCTAGGTCTGACCCTACACTATGTATCTGTAGTCCCTAGGTCTGACCCTACACTATATATCTGTAGTCCCTAGGTCTGACCCTACACTATATATCTGTAGTCCCTAGGTCTGACCCTACACTATGTATATGTAGTCCCTAGGTCTGACCCTACACTATATATCTGTAGTCCCTAGGTCTGACCCTACACTATATATCTGTAGTCCCTAGGTCTGACCCTACACTATATATCTGTAGTCCCTAGGTCTGACACTACACTATGTATCTGTAGTCCCTAGGTCTGACCCTACACTATATATCTGTAGTCCCTAGGTCTGACCCTACACTATATATCTGTAGTCCCTAGGTCTGACCCTACACTATATATCTGTAGTCCCTAGGTCTGACCCTACACAATGTATCTGTAGTCCCTAGGTCTGACCCTACACTATATATCTGTAGTCCCTAGGTCTGACCCTACACTATATATCTGTAGTCTCTAGGTCTGACCCTACACTATGTATCTGTAGTCCCTAGGTCTGACCCTACACTATGTATCTGTAGTCCCTAGGTCTGACCCTACACTATGTATCTGTAGTCCCTAGGCCTGACCCTACACTATGTATCTGTAGTCCCTAGGTCTGACCCTACACTATGTATCTGTAGTCCCTAGGTCTGACCCTACACTATATATCTGTAGTCCCTAGGTCTGACCCTACACTATATATCTGTAGTCCCTAGGTCTGACCCTACACTATATATCTGTAGTCCATAGATCTGACCCTACACTATATATCTGTGGTCCCTAGGTCTGACCCTACACTATATATCTGTAGTCCCTAGGTCTGACCCTACACTATGTATCTGTAGTCCCTAGGTCTGACCCTACACTATGTACCTGTAGTCCCTAGGTCTGACCCTACACTATATATCTGTAGTCCCTAGGTCTGACCCTAGACTATATATCAGCAGTCCCTAGGTCTGACCCTATACTATATATCTGTAGTCCCTAGGTCTGACCCTACACTATATATCTGTAGTCCCTAGGTCTGACCCTACACTATGTATCTGTAGACCCTAGACCTGACCCTACACTATGTACCTGTAGTCCCTAGACCTGACCCTACACTATGTACCTGTAGTCCCTAGGTCTGACCCTACACTATGTATCTGTAGTCCCTAGGTCTGACCCTACACTATGTATCTGTAGTCCCTAGGTCTGACCCTACACCATGTATCAGCAGTCCCTAGACCTGATAGATAACACAACAAGAAAATTATGACAGGCCTCTTGTTGATTGGCTTCAGAACAAAAACAGCCAAAGACCTTTAGCTAGCTAGCTTACACATTCAATCAAGGTGGTATACCGTGGTACGTACCGCAGTATTTGCCTAAATACCGAGGTACTTTTGATTTTGTGGTACCCAGCTCTAGTATACACAAAACTACACACAATATCCTTATACAATAATAACAAAATCTAAAACAATAACAGTTCATGATCTGCACCGAATGAGCAAGCAAACATTATTTCAGTCACAGTAACCAATTTTGGTTCCTGAAAAGTTAACTATTGGCAGACCAATACAACTAGATTTGTATCCAATTTAATGGCCTTTAAGCTATCAATTCTCTGTATTTCTAAGATGAATTCTACATAATATATATATGTCAGTCCTGGACAAGTATTGGATTGGTTACCTGTTACTTATAAGAGAGCCAGCAGGTATATCATTATAAACAGGGTATCCATGACAACACATCAGTGTTAAATAACCACTAAAATAACCCCAGATTGTCACTTATTAATGCATTTATAGTGCAATAAATACATTAAAAAAATTGCTTTTGAGTAAGAAAAACTGACATATTCATTCAGCCAAAACATTCAATTTACGGGTCAATATTTGAGTCAGTGAAGGAGATAGCTATTGATAAAATCCTGTGATATGTTGATGTACTTAAATGATTTGTGAGAGAGTAACCCGACTTCCCTATAAACTTGTAACATAACGGCTGAACACTCCAGCAGTAAAATATTCTGGGACTTTGTTACAACATCAAAATATAAACATCTGGGAAAATTTGAACCAAATTATCTTTGAAGCAATTGATAGAAAACAGAGAGGTTTTCAATAATTCAAGTATTAGAATCAATTAACTTTAAAAATCAATATTTTCTCTCGAGTCTATAATATCTAAGCAATCCATGTGTGATGATGAGTTCTACTTTATGACCTTTCTGGCAGATCTGACTTTATAACAAGACAACGCCTGAAAGATGTGAATACCAGGTAACCTTATAACCCTGCTGGCCCCAATAACCTCCAGTACAACACAGTACCCCCACGTCAGACACTGGTACCACACTGAGTACCCCACGTCAGACACTGGTACAACACAGTACCCCCACGTCAGACACTGGTACAACACAGTACCCCCATGTCAGTCACTGGTACAACACAGACCCCCACGTCAGTCACTGGTACAACACAGTACCCCCATGTCAGACACTGGTACAACACAGTACCCCCACGTCAGACACTGGTACAACACAGTACCCCCATGTCAGACACTGGTACAACACAGTACCCCAACGTCAGACACTGGTACAACACAGTACCCCCACGTCAGACACTGGTACAACACAGTACCCCCATGTCAGACACTGGTACAACACAGTACCACCACGTCAGACACTAGTACAACACAGTACCACCATGTCAGACACTGGTACAACACAGTACCCCCATGTCAGACACTGGTACAACACAGTACCCCCACGTCAGACACTGGTACAACACAGTACCCCCACGTCAGACACTGGTACAACACAGTACCACCAAGTCAGACACAGGTATAACACAGTACCCCCACGTCAGACACTGGTACAACACAGTACCCCCACGTCAGTCACTGGTACAACACAGTACCCCCACGTCAGACACTGGTACAACACAGTACCACCACGTCAGACACTGGTACAACACAGTACCCCTACATCAGTCACTGGTACAACACAGTCTTACAGTGTCTGTATTAGCAGACAGACAGTATTACGGTAACTGTATTAGCAGACAGACAGTATTACGGTGACTGTATTAGCAGACAGACAGTATTACGGTGACTGTATTAGCAGACAGACAGTATTACGGTGACTGTATTAGCAGACAGACAGTATTACGGTGACTGTATTAGCAGACAGACAGTATTACGGTGACTGTATTAGCAGACAGACAGTATTACGGTGACAGTATTAGCAGACAGACAGTATTACGGTGACTGTATTAGCAGACAGACAGTATTACGGTGACTGTATTAGCAGACAGACAGTATTACGGTGACTGTATTAGCAGACAGACAGTATTACGGTGACTGTATTAGCCGATTGTAGGAGCTGTGTTAATTGGATTAAAATTGTCACATACAAACTAAATATGGTCCCATACAAACCAACATAATTAAAGAAGCAATCAGAAATAAAATCCAGTAATTGGTTTCAATGAAGCATCAAACTGTTGCTATGGAAACAAACACCTACTGGTCCACAGCTTGGCAGTCCCAAACATTAGCTGCGGTGAGGATTTTTTTTTGTACCACAGATTATTTTTCAAACACTTTTTCACTGTTTCCATGATGTTCCTCAGTTCTTGAACAGATCTAACTATTTATTACCTGTACGGCTTTAGACCAACCAGGTTACAAATAAATCTGTTGTCCTATATCTAATGCTGCATCAGTTTTAATATTGTTTGTGTTCTGATTGGATTCACATGTTGATGTGTACAAGTATTTATATACATGGCAGTGCATTTAAGTCACTTCAGAGGGCAATGGACAGAAAAACTAGCATCACTTGGTCTGGTATACATTATGGTAATATAAACCTGAAACACATTTATGAAGGGACAGTGGATATATCTCTGGTTCTCACAGAGGTAGCTGATAGGTGTGAATGACCTTAATCTGTCCTGTAGGATGGTCACAGATCTATTAGCAGGGCTTTATGTGGAGGAGTGACACATATCTATCCACCATCTCACTTACACTGTACAACAACTCTATCTGGTCAAGTGGTCAGTAACAATAATCACCGGTTATCACAGATCTATTAGCAGGGCTTTATGTGGAGGAGTGACACATATCTATCCACCATTTACTGCCCGACTAAACTAACTCACTTACACTGTACAACTCTATCTGGTCAAGTGGTCAGTTTATCACCGGTTATCACTGGTCAGATATCACACCTTTGTACAGAGACGTGTACAGAGATGCATGCTCCTGTCACAATATCATATCACTTGTGTTGTTATGTATCAGACTCTGGTCCTTTATATCAACCACCTCATTTCTTGGTGTGTGTTCTGTTGTTGGAAAGACCAATTCATTCAGAGAAAAGTGTTGGGCAGCCTTTCACATTTCTCTTAATGTTTCTCAGCATATCCTTCCCAAGTCACTCCTTTAACAATAGGTCTAAAAACGTATTCAAATGTCCATGACCACATTGACAATCCAGGTCCACTTACATGTGATTTATAAGCAAATGGCTGCCCCCGGACTATAATAAACCCTTATATTAAGCATTTGAGAATCTGAGAAATAGAAAATCATCAGTATCTCTGTACTGGACTTTATCCCCTGTCACACCAATATCACTTCCCTTAAATACATGTCATTAAAACAACAAGAGACCCAGACGGCCCAGCTATTACACAGTCATACTCACCCGAATATTTGTGCATGTACTTGAACTTGAAAAAGTTGTTTAAATTTTTCAAGACATTTTACCTTTATAACCTTGAGACAAGGTCAAGGTCATTCATTTGAGGAAATTTCTAGCTCTGCATGCCAGGTACATAATGGACAAGTATCAGTACAATTTGCATTATGGTTATTCAGAAGATTTTGAAATCATAATGAAACTAAATAAAGGTCACATATTTGATGAAAGTTTATTGAACATGTATTAGGTACCTACTGATCAAGTATCAATACTCTGTGCCTTTGTTTAATGAAAAGGTGACTTTTTTAAAGGTTTTTACACATTTATTGGAGGCAATTTCATAGCACTCTATCCCATGTACTTACAGGCCACAATATAACTTACTGTGGGCCTTATAGTTATTGTTAAGAAGTTGTTTAAAGTAAAAAGTAAATGACAGAGGGACACATCATGCTTACTAGGCCCATGGCAAACAAAAAATAATCTGGATGTCTTATTTGTAAGAGTAAGGCTCAGAAACAAACATTTAATTTCAGCACCAATAAATTGTTTCTTGAAGTAAATCTCACACATCCACTTACCTGGTACATTCGACCAGCTGCCTTAGATACCACACACTTCCAAACACCTCGGTGACCCTGAAACTTCTTTACCCCAGGAATGCTGGGATTGTTTAATTCTTTACAAATCTGGAAATAAAGAATAAAAGTAACACTAATTTTAAAATTCTGAATGATTAAGAGTATAAGTTTGAAAGTGCAACATGTTAAATGCGTTATAAAACTTCAAAATGCTATTTAAGTGGTGTTACTAAAGAAACCATCTGTGTAGAGATGATGTGACATGGTGTTACTAAGGAAACATTTAAGTGGTGTTACTAAGGAAATCGTCTGTGTAGAGATGATGTGACATGGTGTTACTAAGGAAACAGTCTGTGTAGAGATGGTGTGACAGATGGTGTTACTAAGGAAACCGTCTGTGTAAAGATGGTGTGGCATGGTGTTACTAAGGAAACCGTCTGTGTAGAGATGGTGTGACATATGGTGTTACTAAGGAAACCGTCTGTGTAGAGATGGTGTGACATATGGTGTTACTAAGGAAACCGTCTGTGTAGAGATGATGTGACATGGTGTTACTAAGGAAACAGTCTGTGTAGAGATGATGTGATATGGTGTTACTAAGGAAACAGTCTGTGTAGAGATGATGTGACATGGTGTTACTAAGGAAACCGTCTATGTAGAGACCGTCTGTGTAGAGATGATGTGACATGGTGTTATTAAGGAAACTGTCTGTGTAGAGATGGTGTGACATGGTGTTACTAAGGAAACAGTCTGTGTAGAGATGATGGTGTTACTAAGGAAACAGTCTGTGTAGAGATGATGTGACATGGTGTTACTAAGGAGACAGTCTGTGTAAAGATGATGTGACATGGTGTTACTAAGGAAACAGTCTTTGTAGAGATGGTGTGACATGGTGTTACTAAGGAAACAGTCTGTGTAGAGATGATGTGATATGGTGTTACTAAGGAAACAGTCTGTGTAGAGATGATGGTGTTACTAAGGAAACAGTCTGTATAGAGATGGTGTGACATGGTGTTACTAAGGAAACAGTCTGTGTAGAGATGATGTGACATGGTGTTACTAAGGAAACAGTCTGTGTAGAGATGACGGTGTTACTAAGGAAAGTCTGTGTAGAGATGGTGTGACATGGTGTTACTAAGGAAACAGTCTGTGTAGAGATGATGGTGTTACTAAGGAAACAGTCTGTGTAGAGATGATGGTGTTACTAAGGAAACAGTCTGTGTAGAAATGATGGTGTTACTAAGGAAACAGTCTGTGTAGAGATGGTGTGACATGGTGTTACTAAGGAAACAGTCTGTGTAGAGATGATGTGACATGGTGTTACTAAGGAAACAGTCTGTGTAGAGATGATGGTGTTACTAAGGAAAGTCTGTGTAGAGATGGTGTGACATGGTGTTACTAAGGAAACAGTCTGTGTAGAGATGATGTGACATGGTGTTACTAAGGAAACAGTCTGTGTAGAGATGATGGTGTTACTAAGGAAACAGTCTGTGTAGAGATGATGTGACAAACAAGCTGTTAACATAGACCACAGTGATAGGTGTTCACTTCATGTTTGATGCAGTTTTGATGAGGGTAAATGTCTAACTGCATTGCCATAAAGTTCCTTTTAAACATCACATTGGTTTTAGGTTGTACTAAGTGTTCCTCCAGGCAATAAATTATGTCTTGTTACGTTTTATTAAAAAGAAATCACCTATTAAATGTGAATACTTGATTGTTTTGATAGCTCATGAGGTAGAAGTTCGCTGACTAATCCCCATTCCAATGTATAATAAACACCATATGTTAACAAGAATACATTGTAGCAGATAATCAATTTATCAGAAATCTCAGATGAATTCACAGGAATCAAGATTTAACTAGAAGCACAATATTTCTTTTTTTATGATGCTTTTTCTGACAAATATCTCACTTAACTAATCCTGTGGTCTCCATATAATTTTTTATAGTGTTTCATCAAACAAAGCCAGTAGACCATGATCAGCCATCAGGACACCCCAAGGAAATGTAGGGACATAATATGACAGCATGGGAACACAGGATCACACCACTGTTAGAACAACTGGGCCAACAGTTTGTCCCTAATGTCACAAATCTGTCCACTGACCATAATCAGGGTTCTAATCAGGGCTGCTGTGTCAGACAGCTGTCCTGGCTTCAGAGACCCTTTCATCTTTTCACTTTCAAGCCATGATAAACTAATTTAACAGCAGTTGACAGAGACCAAAGGACAAAAGGAAAACATATTTTATGGGGAGAGGTCATCACTCTAACCTTATAACCTGCTGCTTTCCTTCCACATTTCAAATTACAATTATCAGGATCAATACTAATTTCATAATGATAACACAAAGTCCACTGATATTTTGTACAGCATAATTAATAGCCGATTCTCTGAAAGAGTGCTTATTCCTGAACAAAAATATCATACTGGTCACAGTGCAGTGGTCATTACACAGTACCCTGGTCACAGTACAGTGGTCAATACACAGTGTCCTGGTCACAGTATAGTGGTCAATACACAGTGTCCTGGTCACAGTACAGTGGTCAATACACAGTGTCCTGGTCACAGTACAGTGGTCAATACACAGTGTCCTGGTCACAGTTCAGTGGTCAATACACAGTGTCCTGGTCACAGTACAGTGGTCAATACACAGTGTCCTGGTCACAGTACAGTGGTCATTACACAGTACAGTGGTCAATACACAGTGCCCTGGTCACAGTACAGTGGTCAATACACAGTGTCCTGGTCACAGTACAGTGGTCAATACACAGTACCCTGGTCACAGTACAGTGGTCAATACACAGTACCCTGGTCACAGTACAGTGGTCAATACACAGTGTCCTGGTCACAGTACAGTGGTCAATACACAGTGTCCTGGTCACAGTACAGTGGTCAATACACAGTGCCCTGGTCACAGTACAGTGGTCAATACACAGTGTCCTGGTCACAGTACAGTGGTCAATACACAGTGTCCTGGTCACAGTACAGTGGTCAATACACAGTGTCCTGGTTACAGTACAGTGGTCATTACACAGTGTCCTGGTCACAGTACAGTGGTCAATACACAGTGCCCTGGTCACAGTACAGTGGTCAATACACAGTACCCTGGTCACAGTACAGTGGTCAATACACAGTGTCCTGGTCACAGTACAGTGGTCATTACACAGTGTCCTGGTCACAGTACAGTGGTCACCACTTGAAGCGAGATAGAATTCTGTAACAGAACCTGCACTGTCTCCCAACTTCAGTATAGGACCCACGCACAATGACACACACTTAGTCGCCCGCTAACTGATGTGATAAGTACATTTTTGTCTGATGTGTATTTGCTTCAATTACTTTATTCACAAAACCAGCACAAAAATGCCTACGCCTTTAATGTATATTATAAAGTTGTATAAGAATGGTTTAATAATGAGACCATTCGAGTAAAAAGTAAATTCTTTTCCTATGCCTCACATACACATCTCTGTGTAGTGAAGCATTTATACAGTTTATATCATACACTGTGTGGAATATATCATACATGTACAAACAATCTCTGTCCATAGAGACAGGGATTAGCCCATAGAGACAGGGATTAGCCCATAGACAGGGATCAATTAGCCCATGAAGACAGGTTTTAGCCCACAGTGACAGGCATTAGTCTGTAGAGATGGATTGGCCCATAGAGCTTTAGCCAAAAGAAAAAGTGATTGTCAATGGGCCATATAGAAAGGGTTTAGCTGATAGAGACAGGGATAGCCCATAGAGACAGGGATTAGCCCATAGACATGGATAGCCCATAGAGACAGGGATAGCCCATGGAGACAGGGATAGCCCATAGAGACAGGGATTAACCCATAGAGACGGGGATTAGCCAATCGAGACAGGGATAGCCCATAGAGACAGGGATAGCCCATAGACAGGGATTAGCCCATAGAGACAGGGATTAACCCATAGAGACGGGGATTAGCCAATCGAGACAGGGGTAACCCATAGAGACAGGGATAGTCCATAGAGACAGGGATTAGCCCATATAGACAGGGATTAGCCCATAGAGACAGGGATTAACCCATAGAGACGGGGATTAGCCAATCGAGACAGGGATAACGCATAGAGACAGGGATAACCCATAGAGACAGGGATAACCCATAGAGACAGGGATAACCCATAGAGTCAGGGATTCGGGGTTAAATACAAGCTACATTTTGTACCCGGATACTGACTGTGTCTTGTTTGTGAATTAATTTTCTCCCTTAAGATATTTCATAGTCCTTAGTATTGAACTCATCAGGTAAGTACTAACTGTTAAGTTTGTTTCATAAGTCGTGTATCTTTCAACTAAAACTGAGCTATAAATGTTAAATGATCAGACATACTTTCAAGCTTACCTATATACATATACTGAAACGAAAAAGAAACGCAACATGGAAAATTGTGATTAATTTTGTATTAAATATACATATCTGTATAAAAATTGCCGATATAAACATGCAACCTGCCTAACACCCATACCAATCTTCAAAATCACCCAAGTGTGACTAGAGACCTATGCACTTCCGGCGCGGTAAAAACATCAAAAACCGTGCCTGTACAAACATATGCGTTCTTTTTTCATTCAAACCAGTATCAATTCATCACTACCATTGAGCCACATCATCGCCAATACTTTTGCAAACAATAATTCCTTTTACAATTATGCCACGGTTATCAAAGGTTGATAGAGGACGTGCTATAGCGATGCTTCTGGCAGGGAACACGCAACTTCACGTCGCTCGACAATTCAGAGTTCACAAATCGACTATTAGTCGATTAGTTTCACGTCTTAACGCAACAGGAAGAGTCGATGACCAGCCGAGATCAGGACGTCCACGCGTAACGTCGCGACGTCAAGACCGGGTTCTTAGGTTGGCACACCTGCGTAACAGGAGATTAACGGCCGCTGAAACGGCAAGGAATACGATTGGTAATCATAACCGTCGAATTCATCCCCAAACAGTGATCAACAGACTGCGTGAGGCTAATTTGCGTGCAAGGCGACAGTACGTTGGTTTACCACTAACACCGCAACGTCGAGCACGTCGTATGCAATGGGCAACGGCACATATGCCCAGACGTTTTCCTATGAGACGTTGGAGGTCTATGCTCTTCACCGATGAATCTCGATTCACGTTATTTCGAGCAGATGGCCGTCAACGTGTGTACCGGCGTCGAGGCGAACGTTTTGCTGACGCCTGTGTTTTGGAACACGACCGATTTGGGGGTGGATCAGTTATGGTTTGGGCGGGAATCTCCCATGGTTTGAAGACGCCTTTGGTGATAGTCAATGGGAATTTAACGGCCGTACGCTATCGGGATGAGATCCTTAGGCCCCATGTTGTGCCGTTTGTTAGGCAGCATCATCTAACCTTTCAGCAAGATAACGCGAGACCACTTTCTTGCGACACAGAACATTGCTCCTATAGATTGGCCTCCATATAGCCCCAACCTGTCCCCAATCGAGCATTTGTGGGATGAATTAGACAGAAGAATTCGAAATCGCCGTAACCCCCCAAATACCCTCCCTCAGTTAGCAAATGCACTCGTCCAAGAATGGAATAACATTCCAATACGGAAAGTCAATGCCCTGATGAACTCAATGCAACAAAGAATTAGAGATGTGATAACTGTTCGAGGAGGACACACACGATATTAGGGCACGGTTTCAAAACTGCTGCCATTTCAACTTGGATTCACGTAGGGTACTACCAATCATGACCTTCTAGCAAAGTGACCTGTTCTTAAAAATCTCTAAATATTGAATAAGGATGTTACATCAATATTCAATATTAACTATTACATATGAAATTTAAACATAATGCTCACAATTATTATTTTATTAAACCTACAATTTGAAGTTGCGTTTCTTTTTCGTTTCAGTATATTTTGAATCATTGTTGACTATTTTATCAGGACAAATAATATTAAAACAAAACAAAATTTTGAAAAAAACCCACAGCTGTTTGAGATTATTCCAATATTAAATTTGTCATAAAGATTATCCTTGACATAAAAAGATAACATTGCTATGGTAATTAAGACTATCTCGACACTGCCACAAAGAAACAACAGCAGTAATAATACATTGTCTGGTGGCTGTTTGGCTGTACCAGACACTTCACAAAGCTCAGTAACAAAGCATGTTCATATCAAACCACTGCTGTATATCATAAACATCTGGTGGCCAATAGTTGTAAAAACGGAAATCTTTGGTGGTCTTGTTTTTTATCAAAATAATCCTCCTCCAGTGCAGACAGACATGCATTTCTCAGTGCTGTGTGCTAACATTGTTGGTAGGTTGGAGAAAACAAATATTGAAGATGTTTAACCCTACTCTGATGTTAGGAGGGCACACCTGTTCTGGTGAAGTATTTATACAGTTAATAAATCCATGACAACATTCAGTCTGACACAAAAATATACTAACCAAGTTAATTAGAATATACCCAACAATATATCTCCTTATAACCAAACTACTGTATATAAACCACCCCTTAAGGCCAAAATATCCCATTCCATATAACCCAGATATACCACCCCATATAACTAGGAAGTACTACCCTATATAACCAAGATATACCTCCCAATATAAACAAGGTATACCACCCCATATAACCAAGGTATAACACCCCATATAAACAAGGTATACCACCCCATATAACCAAGATATACCACCCCATATAACCAAGGTATACCACCCCATATAAGCAAGATATACCACCCCATATAAACAAGGTATACCACCCCATATAAACAAGGTATACCACCCCATATAACCAAGGTATACCACCCCATATAAGCAAGATATACCACCCCATATAACCAAGGTATACCACCCCATATAAGCAAGATATACCACCCCATATAACCAAGGTATACCACCCCATATAAACAAGATATACCACCCCATATAACCAAGATATACCACCCCACATAACCAAGATATACCACCCCACATAAACAAGGTATACCACCCCATATAACCAAGATATACCACCCCACATAAACAAGATATACCACCCCACATAAACAAGGTATACCACCCCACATAAACAAGATATACCACCCCACATAAACAAGGTATACCACCCCACATAAACAAGATATACCACCCCACATAAACAAGGTATACCACCCCACATAAACAAGATATACCACCGCATATAAACAAGGTATACCACCCCACATAAACAAGGTATACCACCCCACATAAACAAGATATACCACCGCATATAAACAAGGTATACCACCCCACATAAACAAGGTATACCACCCCACATAAACAAGATATACCACCGCATATAAACAAGGTATACCACCCCACATAAACAAGGTATACCACCCCACATAAACAAGATATACCACCGCATATAAACAAGGTATACCACCCCACATAAACAAGGTATACCACCCCACATAAACAAGATATACCACCGCATATAAACAAGGTATACCACCCCACATAAACAAGGTATACCACCCCACATAAACAAGATATACCACCCCACATAAACAAGATATACCACCCCACATAAACAAGATATACCACCCCACATAAACAAGGTATACCACCCCACATAAACAAGGTATACCACCCCACATAAACAAGGTATACCACCCCACATAAACAAGGTATACCACCCCATATAACCAAGATATACCACCCCACATAAACAAGATATACCACCCCACATAAACAAGATATACCACCCCACATAAACAAGGTATACCACCCCACATAAACAAGATATACCACCCCACATAAACAAGGTATACCACCCCATATAACCAAGATATACCACCCCACATAAACAAGATATACCACCCCACATAAACAAGATATACCACCCCACATAAACAAGATATACCACCCCATATAACCAAGGTATACCACCCAATATAAACAAGATATACCACCCCACATAAACAAGGTATACCACCCAATATAAACAAGATATACACCCCACATAAACAAGGTATACCACCCCACATAAACAAGATATACCACCCCACATAAACAAGATATACCACCCCACATAAACAAGATATACCACCCCACATAAACAAGATATACCACCCCACATAAACAAGATATACCACCCCATATAAACAAGGTATACCACCCAATATAAACAAGGTATACCACCCCACATAAACAAGGTATACCACCCCACATAAACAAGATATACCACCCCACATAAACAAGGTATACCACCCCACATAAACAAGGTATACCACCCCACATAAACAAGATATACCACCCCACATAAACAAGATATACCACCCCATATAAACAAGGTATACCACCCAATATAAACAAGGTATACCACTCCACATAAACAAGGTATACCACCCCACATAAACAAGATATACCACCCCACATAAACAAGGTATACCACCCCACATAAACAAGGTATACCACCCCACATAAACAAGATATACCACCCCACATAAACAAGGTATACCACCCCACATAAACAAGATATACCACCCCACATAAACAAGATATACCACCCCACATAAACAAGATATACCACCCCATATAAACAAGATATACCACCCCATAAAACTAGGAGGTACTACCCTATATATACAAGATATACCACCCCAAATAACCAAGGTATACCACTCAATATAACCAAGATATAACACCGCATATACCTAGGATTACCACCATATATAAAAAAGATATAACTCCACTCCATATCACCAGGATATACCACTCAATATAACAAAGATATACCACCCCATAAAATTAGAATATACCACCCCGTATGACTTGGATATACAGTGTACTTGAAATACAATGTATTCCGCTCTATATAACCAGATCAACCCACCCATATCACCAGGATACGCCACTGTTTATATAACTAGAATATATCACTTTAAACAACCAGGATATAACTCATCCAACCAATCAAATAAATAAAACTACTTCTCTAAATATCTATGGAATACCATTCCATGTAACTAAGAATTATAACAAAGTTTCTGAGAGTCTACAATGTTTCTAAGTTTTCATCTGTACTATCAACAGCTGTAGTGAATGTTGCGTAGTGTACGACAGGTGGCAGAGGTTTAACTGGCTGTTTCTACTTCCTCTACACTCCTCCCCCTTGCTGTGTAACCCCCCTCCCTTGTGTACATGTCTACCTACTATTGGAGGTATACCCAGTGACTTGTACCAGTACCCCTTCCTTGTCTACATATCTACCTACTATTAGAGGTATACCCAGTGACTTGTACCAGTACCCCTCCCTTGTCTACATTGTCTACCTACTGTTGGATATATACCCAGTGACTTGTACCAATACCCCTCCCTTGTGTACATGTCTACCTACTATTGGAGGTATACCCAGTGACTTGTACCAATACCCCTCCCTTGTGTACATCTCTACCTACTATTGGAGGTATACCCAGTGACTTGTACCAATACCCCTCCCTTGTCTACATGTCTACCTACTATTGGAGGTATACCCAGTGACATGTACCAGTACCCCTCCCTTGTCTACATGTCTACCTACTATTGGAGGTATACCCAGTGACTTGTACCAGTACCCCTCCCTTGTCTACATGTCTACCTACTATTGGAGGTATACCCAGTGACTTGTACCAGTACCCCTCCCTTGTCTACATGTCTACCTACTATTGGAGGTATACCCAGTGACTTGTACCAGTACCCCTCCCTTGTCTACATGTCTACCTACTATTGGAGGTATACCCAGTGACTTGTACCAGTACCTCTCCCTTGTCTACATGTCTACCTACTATTGGAGGTATACCCAGTGACTTGTACCAGTACCCCTCCCTTGTCTACATGTCTACCTACTATTGGAGGTATACCCAG
Source organism: Mimachlamys varia (assembly GCA_947623455.1). Lineage (NCBI taxonomy): Eukaryota > Metazoa > Mollusca > Bivalvia > Pectinida > Pectinidae > Mimachlamys > Mimachlamys varia. The sequence continues at coordinate 4,811,016 of OX392533.1, forward strand.
TGACTTGTACCAGTACCCCTCCCTTGTCTACATGTCTACCTACTATTGGAGGTATACCCAGTGACTTGTACCAGTACCCCTCCCTTGTCTACATGTCTACCTACTATTGGAGGTATACCCAGTGACTTGTTCCAGTACCCCTCCCTTGTCTACATGTCCACCTACTATTGGAGGTATACCCAGTGACTTGTACCAGTACCCCTCCCTTGTCTACATGTCTACCTACTATTGGAGGTATACCCAGTGACTTGTACCAGTACCTCTTCCTTGTCTACATGTCTACCTACTATTGGAGGTATACCCAGTGACTTGTACCAGTACCCCTCCCTTGTCTACATGTCTACCTACTATTGGAGGTATACCCAGTGACTTGTACCAGTACCTCTTCCTTGTCTACATGTCTACCTACTATTGGAGGTATACCCAGTGACTTGTACCAGTACTCCGGTGATGAGGGACATTCTGCCTTTGTCTATAACTACAGACAAACATTGATTGTCAATATTTACCTATATAGAGTACTGGGTACCTATCTTGTCTAGCCGTCGACCCTAGCATTACCAAGGGGCGGCCTTCTCCACTACAGGAAGTGATAATACTACAGGTTTGTTTTTACCTTAGCTTACCTCCCCAGTGACTCGGTGTGTTTGTTTTTAATGTTAGCTTACATCCCTAGTGTCTCGTGTAGCATCTTAGTGATCTTTAACCACTGACTCATATAAACTACTCGCTACAGAAGGAACACAAAATCAATTCCAGGCATCAATCAAATTATATCAGGTAGAGTTTGTTTACAACGTAACTAATCACAGAGTGTTTAAAACAAGTTCTGAACCTGTGTACCGCAGTTACAATATTTCTGTATCCACTCTAGTTTAGATTGGCAGACTCATAGGCAATTGCTTTACAACAGGAGCGTGCAGCCGGTTTTAATTAGGTAGAACTGAAGCTTTAAGTCTGATTACCAGATAACTTACTGGGTTTTATAAAGAAAACAACATAAATTGTTTGTGGGACGTTCACCCTTCATCCTCTATTAATATTATAGGTACATTTACCATGTACCCATACCATATATTTACCATGTACCCATACCATATATTTACCATGTATCCATACCATATACTTAAACAATCTACCATAGAAGTTCATTTACCATGTACACCTACCATATATTTACAATATACCTATACCATATATTTATACATCTACCATAGAAGTACATTTACCATGTACCCCTACCATATATTTATACATCTACCATAGAAGTATATTTACCATGTACCCAAACCATATATTTACTTTAAACATATACCATATACTTATGCATCTACAATAGAAGTACATTTACCATGTACCCATACCATATATTTACCATATACCTATACCATATACTTATACATCTACAATAGAAGTATATTTACCATGTACCCATACCATATATTTACCATATACCTATACCATATACTTATACATCTACAATAGAAGTATATTTACCATGTACCCATACCATATATTTACCATATACCTATACCATATACTTATACATCTACAATAGAAGTATATTTACCATGTACCCATATCATATATTTACCATGTACCCATACCATATACTTATACATCTACCATAGAAGTACATTTACCATGTACCCATACCATATATTTACAATATACCTATACCATATACTTATACATCTACCATAGAAGGACATTTACCATGTACCCATACCATATATTAACCATGTACCCATACCATATATTTACCATGTACCCATACCATATACTTATACATCTACCATAGAAGTACATTTACCATGTACCCATACCATATATTTACCATATACCTATACCATATACTTATACATCTACCATAGAAGTACATTTACCATGTACCCATATCATATATTTACCATATACCTATACCATATACTTATACATCTACCATAGAAGTACATTTACCATGTACCCATACCATATATTTACTTTAAACATATACCATATACTTATACATCTACCATAGAAGTACATTTACCATATACCCATACCATACACTTAAACATTTAACACTGAAGTACATAAAATACCATGTACCTATACAATAATTTAAACATTTACCATTGAAGTACATAAAATACCATGTACCTATACCATATACTTAAACATCTACCATAGAAGTACATTTACCATGTACCATATACTTAAACATATATGTCCCACAAACAAATGACATTGTTTTAACAAGAATAGATTCTGTTGGAGCTATATAAAGGTAACATTTACACAGGCTGAATCTTACTGGTAAGGACCAGATGATAATAAAACGTTTGCACTAAGTGTCAATTAGGGAATCACCGGGACCAATCTATAAACAGGTCACTTGTCAAAGTCACCTTGACTACGGACCAGCGTACCCTATACCCTGTAGTGTCACACTTGGGTACATATAGTTAAAGTATGTTACCTGGTAGGGTCACTTTTAGCAATGCTTGAAAGCGTTTTTCCTCATGTTCTGTAAATTTTGCATGTTAAAGTTTAGATAACTTATTTAAAATGTGCTTCACATTAATTTTATCTTAAATTAAACTTTTAAATAAGTTCTAAGAGGAGTTGATAAAAATCTGTAAAACTTTGATTTTGTTTCAATTAATTTTACAGTTTTATGTTGTTAAAACACACGACTCTCACTAGTTATTCACACACACTGTTACCTCCTAATTATAATATTTTTTTTATCATTTACTCCGAAATAATTTTTCGTTTTGGTTAGTTACATGAGGAATAATTTTCCTTTCCAAATTAAATTTTTTTATAAAAATTACAGTTAAAAATATTTTCCAGTGTAAAGTTACATCTTCCACCAGTGATTTGATGAATTGATGATGACTCTTTAAAGGTTGTTTTTGGTGACCACCTCTAAAGGTGGTTGTGATAGTAATTATTTTGAAGTCAAGAAATGTGGAATATTTATCCACAACTAAGTGCCTCCACTTGTACAGCTCCCTGTACTGATCACAATAACACACTACAGACAGTCTATTTGGTGAGCACCATTAATTACCACAGACACTGCTTGTTGTCATGGATACTGATTACCGTGGCGATACTCACCTTTGTAAGTGCCTCCTCATCAGACAGTTCTTGGAATGCCACCAAACTCAGTCTGAAGAAACAATGAAACACAGTTGTAAAGGCCCAGGCGGACCAAATATCTTAATTAGCATTGTCAATCAAGGGGAAAATGGACAGAAAATAACTTAAACATGTACCAACATTTAACGTCACACAAAGAGCTCACCTTCAGGTTTGTAAACACAGCAATACACAGAACACAAATATATACAGTGGAACAAAATCAATTTGTACACCACAAAGATAAAACTGGTAAGATTTTGATATTAAATCTAACCAAAACTGTCGTCCGGGGGCCAACTCATACCCCCCACCCCCTTAAAGTTATTTGTACAACAAATGAGGGGCATATCTTCATACTGTACTGTCTATTCCTACACAATTTTAAAAAGATCTGTTGAAAACTGAGCGAATGCATAGCCAGACAATATTGTGTTTATTCACATAAAAGGGGAATAACTCTCTAAAAAGGGTAAAACATGCAAAGGGTCGAAAATGTGAATTCACTTCAGAGGGCACATTTATATATTGTACTGTCTATTCCCACAAAATTTTAAAAAGATCTGTTGAAAACTGAGCGAATGAATAGCCGTACAAAATTGTGGTCATTTTTTACATAAAAAGGGGAATAACTTTCTCCAAAAGGGGCGAAAATCAAATTTTCTTCAGGGGGCACATCTTCATACTGTACTGTCTATTCCAACAAAATTTTAAAAAGATCTGTTGAAAACTGAGCGAATGCATAGCTAGACAAAATTGTGTCTGCAGGCTGACGGACAACCTGATTCCAGTATACCCCCCTCTAACTTCGTTGCGGGGGGGGGGGGGGGGGGGGGTATAATTACAGCTCAACAATTGATAAATGATGTTTGCATTTTTATGCTACATATGTGATAAACTCGATTGAATTCCCACATTTCAATGTGGGTTCTACAGTTTCTACACCAAAACATTACAGACATGACCAGCAATCTCAGGCCTGTAATAACTTACATGTTTACCAGAGTACAACCACTGGTAAACAAAGTACCCCAAATGTCTGAATATTTCTAACAGATCATTGTTTCGCTACAAATTAACGTCAGTTTTACAATATACACAAACATTTCAATGATTCAAGTCATCCAAGGTAACAATCCCACCAGAATCACTTTGATTACCATGGTAACAATCCCACCAGGATCACTTTGATTACCATGGTAAACATCCCACCAGAATCACTTTGATTACCATGATAACAATCCCACCCGAATCACTTTGTTACAACGGTAACAATCCCACCAGAATCACTTTGATTACCAAGGTAACAATCCCACCAGAATCACTTTGATTACCAAGGTAACAATCCCACCAGAATCACTTTGATTACCAAGGTAACAATCCCACCAGAATCACTTTGATTACCAAGGTAACAATCCCACCAGAATCAATCACATTGTGCTACTGAGAAGATCAAGTTTACCTTTAAGCTTCTATTTAATCTCATGTACTTTTCAAATGCAATTTGTTTTTTAATCAATGCCTATTTTACAAATTCTTTTATGCGAGTATATCTATGTGCATAAAGCAAATGGAAGGAATCACCATACATATTTACTAAAATTGTTCATGTATGTGTTTATTGGATGAGGGCTGTATACAAATAGTATATGAAGTACATGCATTCAACATGGAAATTATACATTTTGTGTGAGCACCAAAATTCCAAACAAACTTTCACCATCATGGACAATGATCACTGGTGCACATGTAGTCCTGATGAAATTGTCTGGGGTAAGTTCTAGTAACAGATTATAAATTACCTGTCGGAATTTCTCTGGAAATTTCAATATCTTAGTAAACTAACCACAGATTTACCTATGTTAGGAGGTCTGACATAACATTTGTATTTCACCTAAAGCTGTCTCTACACTTCACACAGTTACCAATTGTGCAAACATGCTTTACCAAATTGGTTTCGTGTGTATCTGTATATATATATATATCAGCCCTGACCGTGAGGTACTAGGGTGATGTACCTGTATATGAGAGTGTCCCCCACAAAATGACATTTGTATGTGAGAACCAGGCCTGGCTGTGAGGTGATATAGGGTGTTGTACCACAATATGACATTTGTATGTGAGAATCAGGCCTGGCTGTGAGTTGCTATAGGGTGCTATACCACAACATGACATCTGTATGTGAGAATCAGGCCTGGCTGTGAGGTGCTATAGGGTGCTGTACCACAACATGACATTTGTATGTGAGAATCAGGCCTGGCTGTGAGGTGTTATAGGGTGCTGTACCACAACATGACATTTGTATGTGAGAATCAGGCCTGGCTGTGAGGTGTTATAGGGTGCTGTACCACAACATGACATCTGTATGTGAGAATCAGGCCTGGCTGTGAGTTGCTATAGGGTGCTATACCACAACATGACATCTGTATGTGAGAATCAGGCCTGGCTGTGAGGTACTATAGGGTGCTGTACCACAACATGACATCTGTATGTGAGAATCAGGCCTGGCTGTGAGTTGCTATAGGGTGCTATACCACAACATGACATCTGTATGTGAGAATCAGGCCTGGCTGTGAGGTGCTATAGGGTGCTGTACCACAACATGACATCTGTATGTGAGAATCAGGCCTGGCTGTGAGGTGCTATAGGGTGCTGTACCACAACATGACATCTGTATGTGAGAATCAGGCCTGGCTGTGAGGTGCTATAGGGTGCTGTACCACAACATGACATCTGTATGTGAGAATCAGGCCTGGCTGTGAGGTGTTATAGGGTGCTGTACCACAATATGACATTTGTATGTGAGAATCAGGCCTGGCTGTGAGGTGCTATAGGGTGCTGTACCACAACATGACATCTGTATGTGAGAACCAGGCCTGGCTGTGAGGTACTATAGGGTGCTGTACCACAACATGACATCTGTATGTGAGAACCAGGCCTGGCTGTGAGGTGCTATAGGGTGCTGTATCACAACATGACATTTGTATGTGAGAATCAGGCCTGGTTGTGAGGTGCTATAGGGTGCTGTACCACATCATGACATCTGTATGTGAGAATCAGGCCTGGCTGTGAGGTGTTATAGGGTGCTGTACCACATCATGACATCTGTATGTGAGAATCAGGCCTGGCTGTGAGGTACTATAGGGTGCTGTACCACATCATGACATCTGTATGTGAGAATCAGGCCTGGCTGTGAGGTACTATAGGGTGTTGTACCACATCATGACATCTGTATGTGAGAATCAGGCCTGGCTGTGAGGTGCTATAGGGTGCTGTACCACATCATGACATCTGTATGTGAGAATCAGGCCTGGCTGTGAGGTACTATAGGGTGCTGTACCACAACATGACATTTGTATGTGAGAATCAGGCCTGGCTGTGAGGTGCTATAGGGTGCTGTACCACAACATGACATCTGTATGTGAGAGTCAGGCCTGGCTGTGAGGTGCTATAGAGTGTTGTACCACAATATGACATTTGTATGTGAGAATCAGGCCTGGCTGTGAGGTGCTATAGGGTGCTGTACCACAACATGACATTTGTATGTGAGAATCAGGCCTGGCTGTGAGGTGCTATAGGGTGCTGTACCACAACATGACATCTGTATGTGAGAGTCAGGCCTGGCTGTGAGGTGCTATAGAGTGTTGTACCACAATATGACATTTGTATGTGAGAATCAGGCCTGGCTGTGAGGTGCTATAGGGTGCTGTACCACAACATGACATCTGTATGTGAGAATCAGGCCTGGCTGTGAGGTGCTATAGGGTGCTGTACCACAACATGACATCTGTATGTGAGAATCAGGCCTGGCTGTGAGGTGTTATAGGGTGCTGTACCACAACATGACATTTGTATGTGAGAATCAGGCCTGGCTGTGAGGTGTTATAGGGTGCTGTACCACAACATGACATTTGTATGTGAGAATCAGGCCTGGCTGTGAGGTGTTATAGGGTGCTGTACCACAACATGACATTTGTATGTGAGAATCAGGCCTGGCTGTGAGGTACTATAGGGTGTTGTACCACAACATGACATCTGTATGTGAGAATCAGGCCTGGCTGTGAGGTGCTATAGGGTGCTGTACCACAAAATGACATTTGTATGTGAGAACCAGGCCTGGCTGTGAGGTGCTATAGGGTGCTGTACCACAAAATGACATTTGTATGTGAGAACCAGGCCTGGCTGTGAGGTGCTATAGGGTGCTGTATCACAACATGACATTTGTATGTGAGAATCAAGCCTGGCTGTGAGGTGTTATAGGGTGCTGTATCACAACATGACATTTGTATGTGAGAATCAGGCCTGGCTGTGAGGTACTATAGGGTTCTGTACCACAACATGACATCTGTATGTGAGAATCAGGCCTGGCTGTGAGGTGTTATAGGGTGCTGTACCACAACATGACATTTGTATGTGAGAGTCAGGCCTGGCTGTGAGGTGCTATAGGGTGCTGTACCACAACATGACATTTGTATGTGAGAGTCAGGCCTGGCTGTGAGGTGCTATAGGGTGCTGTACCACAACATGACATTTGTATGTGAGAGTCAGGCCTGGCTGTGAGTTGCTATAGGGTGCTGTACCACAACATGACATCTGTATGTGAGAATCAGGCCTGGCTGTGAGGTGTTATAGGGTGCTGTACCACAACATGACATCTGTATGTGAGAATCAGGCCTGGCTGTGAGGTGCTATAGAGTGTTGTACCACAACATGACATTTGTATGTGAGAATCAGGCCTGGCTGTGAGGTGCTATAGAGTGTTGTACCACAACATGACATCTGTATGTGAGAATCAGGCCTGGCTGTGAGGTGCTATAGGGTGCTGTACCACAACATGACATTTGTATGTGAGAATCAGGCCTGGCTGTGAGGTGCTATAGGGTGCTGTACCACAACATGACATTTGTATGTGAGAATCAGGCCTGGCTGTGAGGTGTTATAGGGTGCTGTACCACAACATGACATTTGTATGTGAGATTCAGGCCTGGCTGTGAGTTGCTATAGGGTGCTGTACCACAACATGACATCTGTATGTGAGAATCAGGCCTGGCTGTGAGGTGCTATAGGGTGCTGTACCACAACATGACATCTGTATGTGAGAACCAGGCCTGGCTGTGAGGTGCTATAGGGTGCTGTACCACAACATGACATCTGTATGTGAGAATCAGGCCTGGCTGTGAGGTGCTATAGGGTGCTGTACCACAACATGACATCTGTATGTGAGAATCAGGCCTGGCTGTGAGGTGCTATAGGGTGCTGTACCACAACATGACATCTGTATGTGAGAATCAGGCCTGGCTGTGAGGTGCTATAGGGTGCTGTACCACAACATGACATTTGTATGTGAGAACCAGGCCTGGCTGTGAGGTGTTATAGGGTGCTGTACCACAACATGACATTTGTATGTGAGAATCAGGCCTGGCTGTGAGGTGCTATAGGGTGCTGTACCACAACATGACATTTGTATGTGAGAATCAGGCCTGGCTGTGAGGTGCTATAGGGTGCTGTACCACAACATGACATTTGTATGTGAGAACCAGGCCTGGCTGTGAGGTGCTATAGGGTGCTGTACCACAACATGACATCTGTATGTGAGAATCAGGCCTGGCTGTGAGGTACTATAGGGTGCTGTACCACAACATGACATCTGTATGTGAGAATCAGGCCTGGCTGTGAGGTGCTATAGGGTGCTGTACCACAACATGACATTTGTATGTGAGAATCAGGCCTGGCTGTGAGGTGCTACAGGGTGCTGTATCACAACATGACATCTGTATGTGAGAATCAGGCCTGGCTGTGAGGTGCTACAGGGTGCTGTATCTGGATCTGGATCACAGTGGTATAAAACAGAGACAGGACACTAGAACTGATCATTGATTTTTGTATAGACATGTATAGTTAGCCTCCAATGAATTGTCCCTGCTAAGCTTGATTTCATGGAAATAGATCAACAGTTTTTTATACTAGATATGTACAGATATAAGGCAATGAACGATTTACTTCAAGAAAAACACATAGAAATTATTTATATACTTCAAACAATTCAAAACTATTCAGAATAGCCATGAAACACTTCTATGATACCAGTGTGAAGGGTGAGACGATGTGGACATTCACACCTGTACAGTCTCACCTGTAAACCAGTGTGAAGGGTGAGATGGTGTGGACATTCACACCTGTACATTTTCACCTGTATACCAGTGTGAAGGGTGAGATGGTGTGGACATTCACACCTGTACAGTCTCACCTGTATACCAGTGTGAAGGGTGAGACGGTGTGGACATTCACACCTGTACAGTCTCACCTGTAAACCAGTGTGAAGGGTGAGACGATGTGGACATTCACACCTGTACAGTCTCACCTGTAAACCAGTGTGAATGGTGAGACGATGTGGACATTCACACCTGTACAGTCTCACCTGTAAACCAGTGTGAAGGGTGAGACGATGTGGACATTCACACCTGTACAGTCTCACCTGTAAACCAGTGTGAAGGGTGAGATGGTGTGGACATTCACACCTGTACAGTCTCACCTGTAAACCAGTGTGAAGGGTGAGACCATGTGGACATTCACACCTGTACAGTCTCACCTGTAAACCAGTGTGAAGGGTGAGACGATGTGGACATTCACACCTGTACAGTTTCACCTGTAAACCAGTGTGAAGGGTGAGATGGTGTTGACATTCACACCTGTACAGTTTCACCTGTAAACCAGTGTGAAGGGTGAGACGATGTGGACATTCACACCTGTACAGTCTCACCTGTAAACCAGTGTGAAGGGTGAGACGGTGTGGACATTCACACCTGTACAGTCTCACCTGTATACCAGTGTGAAGGGTGAGACAGTGTGGACATTCACACCTGTACAGTCTCACCTGTAAACCAGTGTGAAGGGTGTGACGGTGCGGACATTCACACCTGTACAGTCTCACCTGTAAACCAGTGTGAAGGGTGTGACTGCGCGGACATTCACACCTGTACAGTCTCACCTGTATACCAGTGTGAAGGGTGTGACTGTGTGGACATTCACACCTGTACAGTCTCACCTGTAAACCAGTGTGAAGGGTGAGACGGTGTAGACATTCACACCTGTACAGTCTCACCTGTAAACCAGTGTGAAGGGTGAGACGGTGTGGACATTCACACCTGTACAGTCTCACCTGTATACCAGTGTGAAGGGTTAGACGGTGTGGACATTCACACATGTACAGTCTCACCTGTATAACAGTGTGAAGGGTGAGACTGTGTGGACATTCACACCTGTACAGTCTCACCTGTATACCAGTGTGAAGGGTGTGATGGTGTGGACATTCACACCTGTACAGTCTCACCTGTATACCAGTGTGAAGGGTGTGACTGTGTGGACATTCACACCTGTACAGTCTCACCTGTAAACCAGTGTGAAGGGTGTGACTGTGTGGACATTCACACCTGTACAGTCTCACCTGTATACCAGTGTGAAGGGTATGACTGTGTGGACATTCACACCTGTACAGTCTCACCTGTTAACCAGTGTGAAAGGTGAGACAGTGTGGACATTCACACCTGTACAGTCTCACCTGTAAACCAGTGTGAAGGGTGTGACTGTATGGACATTCACACCTGTACAGTCTCACCTGTATACCAGTATGAAGGGTGAGACAGTGTGGACATTCACACCTGTACAGTCTCACCTGTATACCAGTGTGAAGGGTGTGACTGTGTGGACATTCACACCTGTACAGTCTCACCTGTATACAAGTGTGAAGGGTGTGACTGTGCGGACATTCACACCTGTACAGTCTCACCTGTATACCAGTGTGAAGGGTGTGACTGTGCAGACATTCACACCTGTACAATCTCACCTGTAAACCAGTGTGAAGGGTGAGATGGTGTGGACATTCACACCTGTACATTCTCCTCTGTATAACAGTGTGAAGGGTGTGACGGTATGGACATTCATACCTGTACAGTCTCACCTGTAAACCAGCATGAAGGGTGAGACGGTGTGGACATTCACACCTGTACAGTCTCACCTGTAAACCAGTGTGAAGGATGTGACAGTGTGGACATTCACACCTGTACAGTCTCACCTGTAAACCAGTGTGAAGGGTGAGATGGTGTGGACATTCACACCTGTACAGTCTCACCTGTATACCAGTGTGAAGGGTTAGACGGTGTGGACATTCACAACTGTACAGTCTCACCTGTAAACCGGTGTGAAGGGTGAGATGGTGTGGACATTCACACCTGTACATTCTCACCTGTATACCAGTGTGAAGGGTGAGACGGTGTGGACATTCACACCTGTACAGTCTCACCTGTAAACCAGTGTGAAGGGTGTGACGGTGTGGACATTCACACCTGTACATTCTCACCTGTAAACCAGTGTGAAGAGTGTGACAGTGTGGACATTCACACCTGTACATTCTCACCTGTAAACCAGTGTGAAGGGTGTGACAGTGTGGACATTCACACCTGTACATTCTCACCTGTAAACCAGTGTGAAGGGTGAGACGGTGTAGACATTCACACCTGTACAGTCTCACCTGTAAACCAGTGTGAAGGGTGAGATGGTGTGGACATTCACACCTGTACAGTCTCACCTGTATACCAGTGTGAAGGGTGAGACGGTGTGGACATTCACAACTGTACAGTCTCAGCTGTAAACTGGTGTGAAGGGTGAGATGGTGTGGACATTCACAACTGTACATTCTCACCTGTAAACTGGTGTGAAGGGTGAGATGGTGTAGACATTCACACCTGTACAGTCTCACCTGTATACCAGCGTGAAGGGTGAGACGGTGTGGACATTCACACCTGTACAGTCTCACCTGTAAACCAGTGTGAAGGGTGTGACGGTGTGGACATTCACACCTGTACATTCTCACCTGTAAACCAGTGTGAAGAGTGTTACAGTGTGGACATTCACACCTGTACATTCTCACCTGTAAACCAGTGTGAAGGGTGTGACAGTGTGGATATTCACACCTGTACATTCTCACCTGTATACCAGTGTGAAGGGTGAGACGGTGTGGACATTCACACCTGTACATTCTCAGCTGTATACCAGTGTGAAGGGTGTGACTGTGCGGACATTCACACCTGTACAGTCTCACCTGTAAACCAGTGTGAAGGGTGTGACAGTGTGGACATTCACACCTGTACATTCTCACCTGTAAACCAGTGTGAAGGGTGTGACAGTGTGGACATTCACACCTGTACAGTCTCACCTGTATACCAGTGTGAAGGATGTTGCGATGTTGACATTCACACCTGTACAGTCTTACCTGTATACCAGTGTGAAGGGTGTGACGGTGTGGACATTCACACCTGTACATTCTCACCTGTATACCAGTGTGAAGGGTGAGACGGTGTGGACTTTCACACCTGTACAGTCTCACCTGTAAACCAGTGTGAAGGGTGTGACGGTGTGGACATTCACACCTGTACATTCTCACCTGTAAACCAGTGTGAAGAGTGTGACAGTGTGGACATTCACATCTGTACATTCTCACCTGTAAACCAGTGTGAAGGGTGTGACAGTGTGGACATTCACACCTGTACAGTCTCACCTGTATACCAGTGTGAAGGGTTAGACGGTGTGGACATTCACACATGTACAGTCTCACCTGTATAACAGTGTGAAGGGTGAGACTGTGTGGACATTCACACCTGTACAGTCTCACCTGTATACCAGTGTGAAGGGTGTGATGGTGTGGACATTCACACCTGTACAGTCTCACCTGTATACCAGTGTGAAGGGTGTGACTGTGTGGACATTCACACCTGTACAGTCTCACCTGTAAACCAGTGTGAAGGGTGTGACTGTGTGGACATTCACACCTGTACAGTCTCACCTGTATACCAGTGTGAAGGGTGTGACTGTGTGGACATTCACACCTGTACAGTCTCACCTGTTAACCAGTGTGAAAGGTGAGACAGTGTGGACATTCACACCTGTACAGTCTCACCTGTAAACCAGTGTGAAGGGTGTGACTGTATGGACATTCACACCTGTACAGTCTCACCTGTATACCAGTATGAAGGGTGAGACAGTGTGGACATTCACACCTGTACAGTCTCAACTGTATACCAGTGTGAAGGGTGTGACTGTGTGGACATTCACACCTGTACAGTCTCACCTGAATACAAGTGTGAAGGGTGTGACTGTGCGGACATTAACACCTGTACAGTCTCACCTGTATACCAGTGTGAAGGGTGTGACTGTGCAGACATTCACACCTGTACAATCTCACCTGTAAACCAGTGTGAAGGGTGAGATGGTGTGGACATTCACACCTGTACATTCTCCTCTGTATAACAGTGTGAAGGGTGTGATGGTGTGGACATTCATACCTGTACAGTCTCACCTGTAAACCAGCATGAAGGGTGAGACGGTGTGGACATTCACACCTGTACAGTCTCACCTGTAAACCAGTGTGAAGGATGTGACAGTGTGGACATTCACACCTGTACAGTCTCACCTGTAAACCAGTGTGAAGGGTGAGATGGTGTGGACATTCACACCTGTACAGTCTCACCTGTATACCAGTGTGAAGGGTTAGACGGTGTGGACATTCACAACTGTACAGTCTCACCTGTAAACCGGTGTGAAGGGTGAGATGGTGTGGACATTCACACCTGTACATTCTCACCTGTATACCAGTGTGAAGGGTGAGACGGTGTGGACATTCACACCTGTACAGTCTTACCTGTATACCAGTGTGAAGGGTGTGACGGTGTGGACATTCACACCTGTACAGTCTCACCTGTAAACCAGTGTGAAGGGTGTGACAGTGTGGACATTCACACCTGTACAGTCTCACCTGTATACCAGTGTGAAGGGTGAGACGGTGTGGACATTCACAACTGTACAGTCTCAGCTGTAAACTGGTGTGAAGGGTGAGATGGTGTGGACATTCACAACTGTACATTCTCACCTGTAAACTGGTGTGAAGGGTGAGATGGTGTAGACATTCACACCTGTACAGTCTCACCTGTAAACCAGCGTGAAGGGTGAGATGGTGTGGACATTCACACCTGTACAGTCTCACCTGTAAACCAGTGTGAAGGGTGTGACGGTGTGGACATTCACACCTGTACATTCTCACCTGTAAACCAGTGTGAAGAGTGTTACAGTGTGGACATTCACACCTGTACAGTCTCACCTGTAAACCAGTGTGAAGGGTGTGACAGTGTGGATATTCACACCTGTACATTCTCACCTGTATACCAGTGTGAAGGGTGAGACGGTGTGGACATTCACAACTGTACAGTCTCAGCTGTAAACTGGTGTGAAGGGTGAGATGGTGTGGACATTCACAACTGTACATTCTCACCTGTAAACTGGTGTGAAGGGTGAGATGGTGTAGACATTCACACCTGTACAGTCTCACCTGTAAACCAGCGTGAAGGGTGAGATGGTGTGGACATTCACACCTGTACAGTCTCACCTGTAAACCAGTGTGAAGGGTGTGACGGTGTGGACATTCACACCTGTACATTCTCACCTGTAAACCAGTGTGAAGAGTGTTACAGTGTGGACATTCACACCTGTACAGTCTCACCTGTAAACCAGTGTGAAGGGTGTGACAGTGTGGATATTCACACCTGTACATTCTCACCTGTATACCAGTGTGAAGGGTGAGAGGGTGTGGACATTCACACCTGTACATTCTCAGCTGTATACCAGTGTGAAGGGTGTGACTGTGCGGACATTCACACCTGTACAGTCTCACCTGTAAACCAGTGTGAAGGGTGTGACAGTGTGGACATTCACACCTGTACATTCTCACCTGTAAACCAGTGTGAAGGGTGTGACAGTGTGGACATTCACACTTGTACAGTCTCACCTGTATACCAGTGTGAAGGGTGTTGCGATGTTGACATTCACACCTGTACAGTCTTACCTGTATACCAGTGTGAAGGGTGTGACGGTGTGGACATTCACACCTGTACAGTCTCACCTGTAAACCAGTGTGAAGGGTGTGACAGTGTGGACATTCACACCTGTACAGTCTCACCTGTAAACCAGTGTGAAGGGTGAGACGGTGTGGACATTCACACCTGTACAGTCTCACCTGTATACCAGTGTGAAGGGTGTGACTGTGTGGACATTCACACCTGTACAGTCTTACCTGTATACCAGTGTGAAGGGTGAGACGGTGTGGACATTCACACCTGTACAGTCTTACCTGTATACCAGTGTGAAGGGTGAGACGGTGTGGACATTCACACCTGTACAGTCTCACCTGTAAACCAGTGTGAAGGGTGTGACTGTGCAGACATTCACACCTGCAAGTCTCACCTGTTTACCAGTGTGAAGGGTGTGACTGTGTGGACATTCACACCTGTACAGTCTCACCTGTATACCAGTGTGAAGGGTGTGACGGTGTGGACATTCACACCTGTACAGTCTCACCTGTTTACCAGTGTGAAGGGTGTGACTGTGCAGACATCCACACCCGTACATACTGATTCAATTTTTCAATTTTATTTCATTCCGTATGCAACAGCATATATATAGGATTACAATACACATACATATTAATTCATATATAATTTTGCAATCTGTCGGAGACCGCAGCCAACATAAAACAAATAATATTTATAATACAGCTCACTACGACAATAGGTAATGGCTCTATCTGAAAAAATTTGTACATGTATACAAATGAATACCAAACACCATCCAAACATAAGTATCAGTTTGAAATTACCTTCATACACATGAAATATCCATGTCGAGATTTACAAATTACATGTTCCTTAAAACGGTATTGTAAACAACAAGTTAACCAATTAACTTTATCTGAATAATAAAAAATAAGATCGAATGTGGTTTACTAAACTACAAACAATCATTCACATTTTGACTTTAAACTGTACCTCAAAGCTGAACCATAACGAGTATATCAACAAGGTATAAAGATAAGCAATTGGGTATAATTGAATAAGATTGGTATTAACTGGTGCGAACATTCTATTCAGGTCAAATAAACATGTACACTCCTGATCTACTAATACCAGGTATTAACAATACATACCAGGTATCTATACATGTGTAACATAATCTGCCCAGACAATTGACCACCGTCCAAGCTTGACCAGAAAAACAATTGATCAATGGTCAAGCCCAGGTAAAACTATCTGGTCAACGGTCAACTATTCAATAATTGACCACAATCATGCTTTTGGAACTCAATTAGTTTGTTTCATCTATACCTTCCATGTAATCTACATCTATATGGTATGCATACTGACCTTCCCCAAACACTCAAGACCTATCTTAATACTTTAATTGTCATTAGTTTTCTAGTTTTCAGTCTTCAAAATGTTCGCCCCCTGTGACGTCCTTAGTACAAAAAAAGGAATTGGTCAAGGCTGTTGATTTAGACAAATGTACCGACACACCTGGCACTGCGGCCATATATAAACAATATGCAATTTAACATCACCAATTATACATAAATATTTTTGTACAATAGATGCCTATCACAAGTCCTAATAAGGTAAGCTGGAAAATTGACTCCGATCATATCTGTTGAATTAGAATGTTATATTTACTGTATATATATTTCACATTATTCCAATGACCTTTCATGAATAACCTTAACATGTGACTGATTATAAGGTCGTGAGCAGATAAATATGGTATATCCTGGTCGTGGACCTTGTACCTAATGGTGATGTCCTACAGAGTACAGGGTCTAGTTATCAGGTGTAAAACAATACATCAATTCTAATAGCTGGTGATGGCCTGTATATCATACATGTACAGCACAGTACAGTATGTATGTAGGCATGTGTAAGTCTATTGTCCTTAGTTCTACTTACATAAACATACATA
Source organism: Mimachlamys varia (assembly GCA_947623455.1). Taxonomy (NCBI): domain Eukaryota; kingdom Metazoa; phylum Mollusca; class Bivalvia; order Pectinida; family Pectinidae; genus Mimachlamys; species Mimachlamys varia. The sequence goes on from OX392533.1 coordinate 4,827,975, forward strand.
CTCATTATACACATTATCCTTTGTATACATTATATAGTACTGGTACAAGCAAGCCATCTATGGTGTGAGCACAATGGACCAATGTCTCTACCTGTGATAGACAATTTCTTCATTAAACATCAGGGACCAGACTATTTTTGGAGTATATAGTATTACTAGCATAGTACAAAACATGTAGATAAAAAATGTATAACCCATAGTTATAAGTACATACAGTATAAAAGTGTTCACTTTCTGAAATTGTTGTCTGGTTGTTATCAAACTGTATTTTATATCAAATGTATATTCACATATTTACAATATTTCTTACATCATCATTTGATTATATCACCATGCCATTGATTACAACATTTCCAATGATTTCCAGCTCTAGTCATAACCCTACCTGATGGCAGGTAAACAAATAGTCCTCTCCAGCTACGTCGGTAGGGTTATAAGGGGACTAAAAACAAGATTTATTCCTCTAGTGAAAGTTTGCTTTTGAAAAGTTGACTGATGATAAGGTTATGTTCTGGGATGTCTTAATTACAATACGAAGTAATTATGTGTGATGTAAATATAATTATCCAGGTTAATCTTTATCAGGCCTTAATATACTGAATCCCAACACCCCAAGCCCGGCCCATCTCCATCCTGTGGTCAATATATTTTGATATTTGCTAAGGTATCCATATTTGATTTAAACTTTATTTTATTTCACATTCATATTTGATACAACAAGGATTCAGAAGAAGAAAAAAAAAGAAACTTGTGTAAATCTTTCAAATTTAAGCATGCAGGCAGCACATACATGTTCAGATATAAGAAATAAGGAAAGGAGAAAAGAAAGTTATATGACAGGAAGTGAATTAAATGACGGATGGAAGGAGCTCATTTATATGTGCATCCATATATTTATGGTAATTTTTAACAGATTCTGATATAACAGGAACACTGACCAATAATATGGTACAATCATCTAGCTATAAATCATCATCAGCATGTTTTAGAATACATATAGGAAGATAATGCTGCAGACAAACATTAGAGATGGCAGGTTGACAAAATATATGATACAAGGCTTGAAGACAGTTTGTATAAATAGACAGAAAACACGTAAACTTATAACCCCAACAGGTACTCTATATCTTGTAGTACTGGTTCCGGGGGATTAATATAACAGTCCGCCAACTAAGACCAGGGCAGTTAATTAATTACCAGCCTCATTTCATTAATGAAAAGTCCCCTAGAGTTGCTTCTGTGAGCTTGTTACCCAGTAGTCCCACAGCTGAAGTTGTACCTTGTTTTATATATGGACATACCTCCCATCACGTACAATCAATGTGATGACAACTTCAATAGAACCATGAGACAAAGCTGTCCTGTATTAGTGTTGTATATATATTGACACTATAGAACATAATATCCTTTACCGAGTTTGACTGCTGTGTGTGTATAACATGAATGTCATTATGTATGGTTAATCAACAGTTAAACAGTCATGGAGAAGATAATACTAGGGATTGGCACAACCTAGAAATAGGTCAAAATGGGTAATGATATACTATATAGTAGAAATGTATATACCAAAAGTAGTTTTTTTGGTATCAGACAGCCCAGACCTTTGGTACAATGTACCGGACTTGGTGAACAACACACAGAGTATATCAATTAGTGAGTTTCAAAACTTTATTACTTAAACACTAAAACAGAATTCAAGATAAGTCATGATTTCTGGTTACCTATGATGATCATCATATATCTTAACATAAATCTTAATACAGTAACGTTAACCTGACAACCCTGGGTTAACCATACACAATAACGTTAACCTGACAACCCTGGGTTAACCATACACAATAATGTTAACCTGACAACCCTGGGTTAACCATACACAATAACGTTAACCTGACAACCCTGGGTTAACCATACACAATAATGTTAACCTGACAACCCTGGGTTAACCATACACAATAACGTTAACCTAAAAACCTTGTAACCCGACAACCCTGGGTTAACCATCTGTCTATATATCTAGACAATATTGTTAACCTGACAATCCTGGGCTAACCATCTGTCTATATATTTAGACAATATTGTTAACCTGACAATCCTGGGTTAACCATCTGTCTATATCTCTAGACAATAATATTAACCTGACAATCCTGGGTTAACCATCTGTCTATATCTCTAGACAATTATGTTAACCTGACAATCCTGGGTTAACCATCTGTCTATATCTCTAGACAATAATGTTAACCTGACAATCCTGGGTTAACCATCTGTCTATATCTCTAGTCAATAATGTTAACCTGACAATCCTGGGTTAACCATCTGTCTATATCTCTAGACAATAATGTTAACCTGACAATCCTGGGTTAACCATCTTTCTATATCTCTAGACAATAATGTTAACCTGACAATCCTTGGTTAACCATCTGTCTATATCTCTAGACAATAATGTTAACCTGACAATCCTGGGTTAACCATCTGTCTATATCTCTAGACAATAATGTTAACCTGACAATCATTGGTTAACCATCTGTCTATATCTCTAGACAATAATGTTAACCTGACAATCCTGGGTTAACCATCTGTCTATATCTCTAGACAATAATGTTAACCTGACAACCCTGGGTTAACCATCTGTCTATATCTCTAGACAATATTGTTAACCTGACAATCCTGGGTTAACCATCTGTCTATATCTCTAGACAATATTGTTAACCTGACAATCCTGGGTTAACCATCTGTCTATATCTCTAGACAATATCGTTAACCTGACAACCCTGGGTTAACCATACACAATAACGTTAACCTGACAACCCTGGGTTAACCATACACAATAATGTTAACCTGACAACCCTGGGTTAACCATACACAATAACGTTAACCTGACAACCCTGGGTTAACCATACACAATAATGTTAACCTGACAACCCTGGGTTAACCATACACAATAACGTTAACCTAAAAACCTTGTAACCCGACAACCCTGGGTTAACCATCTGTCTATATATCTAGACAATATTGTTAACCTGACAATCCTGGGCTAACCATCTGTCTATATCTCTAGACAATAATATTAACCTGACAATCCTGGGTTAACCATCTGTCTATATCTCTAGACAATTATGTTAACCTGACAATCCTGGGTTAACCATCTGTCTATATCTCTAGACAATAATGTTAACCTGACAATCCTGGGTTAACCATCTGTCTATATCTCTAGTCAATAATGTTAACCTGACAATCCTGGGTTAACCATCTGTCTATATCTCTAGACAATAATGTTAACCTGACAATCCTGGGTTAACCATCTTTCTATATCTCTAGACAATAATGTTAACCTGACAATCCTTGGTTAACCATCTGTCTATATCTCTAGACAATAATGTTAACCTGACAATCCTGGGTTAACCATCTGTCTATATCTCTAGACAATAATGTTAACCTGACAATCCTTGGTTAACCATCTGTCTATATCTCTAGACAATAATGTTAACCTGACAATCCTGGGTTAACCATCTGTCTATATCTCTAGACAATAATGTTAACCTGACAACCCTGGGTTAACCATCTGTCTATATCTCTAGACAATATTGTTAACCTGACAATCCTGGGTTAACCATCTGTCTATATCTCTAGACAATATTGTTAACCTGACAATCCTGGGTTAACCATCTGTCTATATCTCTAGACAATATTGTTAACCTGACAATCCTGGGTTAACGATAAACAATAATATTAACCTGACAACCCTGGGTTAACCATACCAAATATTGTTAACCTGACAAACCTGGGTTAATCTGGCCTTTAACTAGGATAGTCTAACATTTTTACCATGTATTGAATTTTAGTAGAGAGACCTTTCAGGACTGAATGCTTTCAATAATGTAATGTTGACCCACATATATCACTACCATCTACTTCTAGTGGTTGTAAATGGACAATCTAATTAGTGTTCAATTGATAAGCAAATGGTGTGAGGTTATTATCTGTAGGTAGGTCAGGATAGCTAGCTGCCTGTGTATCACAGGTAGGATTTCTTACAATTTACTTATACCAACAACTCAGGACTGCAGAACTACATGCATATACATGTAAAGTACTGTTTGTAGTAAGTTTGATATAAAGCTTTTTTATGTCTGTGTATATTTGTGATCTACAAATTCATGTACCAAAAAGCACTTTTGTTTGGAAACCAAGAAATTTGACCAAATGAAAATATTTGATTGCACAGTTACCTTAATCATCAATAACAAGTATGTACAGTTTAATATGAATTTTTATATTTAGCCAGTCTTTACTATTTTTTGCATGAGGTAGATATATATGTATACAATTTTGCTTACGAATTCAATTTTAATACCAGTAAGAGATTACGTTTTTATAGCAAAAGAGAAACCAAGAGATTTTAGACACGATATGTTACAGGTCAAATGTTCTATATGTATATAAACTGATAAATCTAACAGGTAGTTAACATTTTTTCTGTTTTGACTTTGATGATGCTGGCCCGGTATAACTCTGTATAAGACCTGCAGGATCAGTAGGTATAGATAACTTCCGTTTTTATTGTATATCTTTCTCTGTCTACACATTTTTTTCACTCTGGCATTCTCAAGTCTCTATTGGGATAGGTTCTAAGCAGATCAGTTTTATATCTTTCTCAGTTAACAAATTCTAATACAAACTTAATCTTCCACATTTTCACAGCATCTACTGTACTGTCAGGATCAAGCCCATACATTTATCTTCTTGGCCTATCAGTATAGTTCTGAATTCCAGTATATGATGTTCCTCTGAAACACTTTCCACATTTCACTTTTGACTTCAAATACCTGCAGAGTAATTGAAGCCTGAAGCAAATGAAGTTGTAAATCTACTAAAACAGTTTTGAAAATCTTCTGACATAGCCTGCAATGCTTAAAGGTCATAAAGCTATTAAGGTCTTATCTCACTATAAAACTGTAATTCTCTTTTAAGCTGATGTGCCTGTGGCTACGTTAATTTACTACGATTTTTTTTTACTTACCCATTTTCCAAAATTGTCAGACACACAACTTCTTTAACACCGATATTATCAGCTTTTTCTGATGAAAATCGCTCAATATTCCAAGAAGCTAAACGAACAGCATGCCGTTTTTTTCTCTTAAATAAAAATGGTGTTACGTTTGGCCTTTTAGAATTCTTCACTATTGGCTTTATGATATCCAGAATGTTTTCTACGGAAGCCGTCAGCAGACGCGGCTGACTATTGTCTAGTCCTGTACCTCTCGTTTCAGGGGGACACACTCTGTTTGACAAGTCTCCATTTAACTCTGATTTAGGTTCAGAACTCTCCTCTGAAGGAGGAAAGCTATCTTCCACCGTCACTTGATGCCTTATTGCACTTAAAACTGATGGACCAATGCCCTTGACCTTGACTAGATCGTCTACTGTTGAAAAGGGACCTTTTTTGTCCCTGTAAGTCACAATATTCTCTGCTAGCGTTTGTCCAACACCTTTTATTTTCATCATTTGGAAAACGTTAGAGGTATTGATGTTAATTAAGGTTGGAACGCTTGCTGCCTTTTTTGGCTGTTCCTTGTTTAGATGTGCTACAGACAGATCCTGTTTACTACTGCTCAGAGAACTTCCTCGCGACGAGCTGGTACCACTTGTATTGGCAGATTTTTTTGACACACATATTTCATTTCTGATGACGTTTAATTTTGTAGCACCAACTCCTGATACCAGAGCTAAATCTTCGACTTTCTTAAATCCCCCTATTTGTCTTCGATATTCAATAATATTCTGTGATGTTGCCCTATTAACTCCAGGCAGTGTCATAAGTTCCTCTTCTGTAGCAAAATTGATATTGATCAGATTTTGAAGTGGATCCTCTTCTACCAAGGACAAATTGAAAGTTGCACTTAAATTGCGTTTGTGACCTTTGCCCTTTGGGGTCTTGGTATGGTTTTCACCACAGTCACTTCCCGTGTGGCGAGGAATACAACAGCTGTTGACGGCCCCCATCTTACTTCAGACGACAATACAAATTAAAATAAGTAGGTAATAGGTAACATTGTACGTTACACAGGAAACTTTCCACGGCTCTATCTATGATAGGTACAGTAAGTTTTTCCCATACATGATGACCAATAGGAAATTTGTCAACCCAATAAACATTTTCCCGGTATGTGTCAATGACTGCATGTCCGTATCAACTTGATGTGCACAGAGGTCTGAACATTAGCGTTTTGTCTATTCACCCACACACACCCTCTGGTCATCAATATTGTTACAATTATTTGTAGCTGATCAGCGTGTATACTTGTTATTCCTACTGTGCCTAGCCAGCTTTCGTTCCCTTGGTTCAGTGGTGCATGTTAATCTGTGTGTACGGAGGCTCACAGACAGGATTATACCCTGTATAACAGTGGGTAGGTAATCAGGTCACTCACTGTATCCTCTCAGGTCATCGCCGTCCCTCCTCACGGCCAGCTTACCTTGACATACCTGTGTAAACATACAAAATACAGGTTAAAAAGGTATCACTGTCAGCAGTCCTTAATCCAATCCACAGACAAACACACCTGCTCCAGTACGGAAGCTGGTCTATATGTCTGAAATATATCAGCAATAAGTTAAATAAATATTTATACACATGCACTGATAAGCACAGAGCAACACCAACAGACCTCGGAGGGACTCTATATATCAACACTCAACAGACCTTGGAGGGACTCTATATATCACATATCTATATATTTCTTATCTGTATCTTACCTGTTAACTCAACACACATAACCTATAGTACCGAGACAGGTGTTCTACCAGCAGCTTATGACATGTGTTTGGTCGTTAAAGTTTCCATATAGTTGTGATGACAAGGCATGAAGTGAACAGCCACACCATCCAATATCGAACAAAAATGACATGTACCACAAACACTGATCAGCCAGGAATCAAACATTTCACACCAAGAAGGCCGGAGTGGTATAAAGCTACAGTGAGAAGTGGTTACCAATTATCCTGTATATATATACTGACAGCTTATATAGTCACTCATTATCACAGGAAAGTGGTTGTACAGGCAACAGGCACTTCACTTTGTTTGTCCATCAGACATATTACATTAGTTACTCGGCGGTGAACATGCCTCTCCGCTGGAGTGAAGCTGTTCTTTATAAACAATATCTACCAGGTACACAATTCTACGATACACACCTCAACTTAAATCAGTCTAGATAAGTGTATATACTTGAAGAAAACTCTATGGTAATTCCCTTCATTTAAACGCAACTTGAAAACTTACACGTCGATAAAAGTAAAACATTGATACCTGTTGCACTGTATAGGTACAAGAGCACTCGTATACATGTATACACTACACACTGCACACTCTAGATCTTCTCCTTTGATCAATGCTGTAGTTAGGTGTGGTTTATTTAATCACTAGACAAAATTTCTAAAGAAAAGACATTATCAGCAATCAAATGAAATTGATCTGCTGAATAAAACAGTCTGTCTGGAATCTAGATCCATTCCATATAACAGAAAGAAAGTTTTAACTTTATTACCGGTAAACTGTACATTAAGGCATTGATCTGCATTAGTTAGGATCAATCATGGTCTATCTACCAGGCATGGATCACAGGGACCTGAGAATTTGTTACAGGCAGTTTTGGACCTAAAATAGGGTGTTTAGAGTAATTTTACACATTTGGGGGGGTTAAGATAAATTTTCGATAAAAATACCCCCTCAATGGTCATAAAAGCTAAAGGGTGGAAAGCTTTCCAGATCGAAAAATCGACCCCACCTGTCTTTCTTGCACCAAAACTCACATTTCTAGTTGAGGTACGAAAACACGCTTGGTACCATTGGAAAGATGGATAATTTTTATTTTATGAACCTCCTAAATGCAAGTCAAATGTATCCTCCTTCCACAGAAATAATCTTCATTTCCTCCATAAACATGCAAAATTTCCGTATCTCAAAGTTTTCGGCGGCTTGCCAGTCACTTCGTTACATATTCATTGAGGTTGACGTCACTGCACGCGGAGGCCTTACGCTGTCATTGGATGGCGGTCTTCCTTTAAACTTAGGCATCAAGTGACAGCAAAAGACCAGCACGCGGGTGACGTCAACATCAATGAATATGTAACGAAGTGGCCGGCAAGCCGCCGAAAACTTTGAGACACAAAAATTTTGTGATAATCTGTCAGAAAGCAAATACCGCACTATAATGTCCCTACACTGTTATTATCACAACAAGGCAAACTTAACAAACGTATATATCAGTAGTGCTACTACCAGTGACAGTGAGCAGTGTTTTTGCTATCTAGATTTTACAGTAGCCTGTGCTTTATTGAATTGGGAAAATAAAGTAGGTTTTTAAGAAAAATTGGGAAAATATTCTTGAATTTTGCTTCATTTTGGATTTAATAGCACAAATTTTGCCTGCAGGGGGAAACAGCCTTATATTGGCTGTAAAAATGGGCAAACAAAACCACTGATGAGGAAGGGCTATAACCCACATATAAAAGTATGCTTGTTAGTGCTTTTCCTATAAACAGCTATGGTTATTAGTGATGTGCTGATTAAATGAAATAATTGATTGTTAGTCAAACATGCCTTTGATATTTATTGATAGTATTTTAAACTATTATTCTAAAATCCATTTCTAGACTTTCTCCACAGTAATTTTCTGCAAGTTGATGACTTTTATTTCAAGTTTTTGTCATTGAAAATTTTGAAACAAATGTTATGCTGAATGTGTATATTTTTTTATGTGATAGTTTCATGAAGAAAGGTTGCAGAGAGAAGTGTCTCAGACTGTTCAAAATAATGCTGTGTCACACCTGCATACAGCACAGACAATCTTTTCACGAAGAAAGAAGCTAAATACATGTACTACTTTTTTTATACAAACATATCTGCCTAGTAAAAACAAAAGATAATTACTGATACCGGTAATCAAACAATTTTTAAGAACCAATTAGCGATAGCTAAGTTGAATTAAAACTGATACTCACCACTACTGGTTATTTACAGACATGTCAGGTGATAGTTGGGGAGGACACCTAACAAGACCCACTCACATACAATATCTGACAATTCTAAGTGAAATATTCTCTCTGACACTAGCTGTGACAGATTGATGGACAGACTGACTGACAGATGAAGTGGAACCCCCTCTAAGATGTAGCTGTACCCAGCAGAGTGTGTGTGGGGTGGGGTGGGGGATTGTTTACATTCTAGTCTAAATACATGTTATCAAACATAAACAATGATATCTGATTTTACTGTTAGTTGTTATCACTTCTGATAAATGTAAACAGTCAACATTTTTGCTTCATCAAACTGTCACCCTTTGTCATAAAACCTATTAATTCTAATAGTATTAAAACAACTTAAACCACCATTATATAGAACCATTGATCTCCACATTAATCTGCGTAATGGGAAGCTTGAGGACCAGAAGTGTAGGATTGAGATGGAATCTTAATCATGTAGTCAATTACAGGATAAATTCCATAATATACTTACCACATGACTTTAATGTTAACTGTTCAATAAGGACAATCTACTGTCAGCTCAATTACAAATATCTAGAAATCTTGAGGAATTTGAGATACTTGAACATATGACAATCACCAATGACAGGAAAACAAGTTGTTTTTTAAATATATATAGGAGGTAAATAGGGGCAGTCCACTTATCAGAACTTAAACAGACAGTGTAGACTTGTAATAAAGAAACAATAATGTATAACTCACGAGACCTACTTGAGGTTTAGACTCTATATATACCACTTCTTCTATATCCAAGCACCACATCTCAAAGTCCAGGATATAACAAGTAAAGATTATAGTCAGGACCCATTAATACTCACACACAACATCAAGGACCAGGTCTCAATAGGGATCTTAACATGTTACAGACTTAGCTAATATTATAAAGGATGTTACTCAATCAAAAAGCATCCTATTTCTGGCAAGCAATCGCCACAAAATGGATAATGCACACACAATTTCTGAACTTCAGTGGTTGTTAAAACTGAACCAAAGGACCACTGTACCTTTTAAAGAAACTTTTTACCCTCTAGCATAACTTTAATCATCATTGGCGATTCAATATCTTATATTTTGCAGTAAGTTCAACAACAAACTTTCAGATAGAAGTTATTTCAGTGACTGGATATTAAAGAGATCTAGTTTTGTCTGATTTTTATTTATGGCGTGTTTATGATTTAATCTATAACAAAGATAACCTATGTAATTCTTTCTATTAAAGTGTATTTTTCACTAAACATTGTATTCTTTATTAAATAATACATTTAAAAGCACATGTTACAGTTTCGAGTACATCATGAATACATTACCAGGCAATGTAATAGAGCAGTTTGATGAATTAAAATATTTTTTAAGGAAAACGGTTATCTATATATATATACCTTGGTACGTACCTCGTCAACCATGTAACATGTGTTATGTATATGTTTCATAGATACAATGTTATCAACATACATGTATGTGTTAAATATTATAACAGAATGTACATCACAGGATATATCTGAAATCTATATCTGTAAATGTTGATACGAACACTTCAGTTATTTACTCAAAACTTATCTGAAGATATTGTAATCTTTTACAGTGGACTCCACTTAATATCACTCCTGTTAATATCACATTCCTCTTTATATCATGTTTTTCCCAAGCACCATTTTTCTTTATATATAATTTATGTACCGGGTAATTCTATTTGGTTAATATCATGTATTTTGAGGTGAATTCCTCTTAATATCATGTTTTTTTAAACAATCACATAAAATATCCAGAAAATGATGTCATTTTCATTGCTTTCAGATACAACTTATACAAAATGGTGCATAGAAAATGAAAAATAACCCCAAAAATGATTTCTAGTTGAAATAATGTTATCTATATATTTAAACATCTTCATATGTACTTTGAATAGCTTACTTTTAGTTATGGAGTTTGAAAATGCACTAGATATAGTGGAAAAACATGTTTCTCTTAATGTCACATTCCTGTTAATATCATGTTTTTGTCTGACATATGCAACATGATATAAAGAGGAGTGCACTGTACTAACATCCTCGTCTTTAAGTCTATCGGTTGAATTAAACTGTATACATACCAACATTATTTACCTACATTACTTTGACAGAAATTATTACTAGCATTAAATATTACTTTGACAGAAATAATCACATTTGTAAGGTAAATGTAAACGTTTATCCCAACCAAACAGAATATACTTACATGTTCAGGTGGGCCTGATCTTTTCAGTGATTTGTTACACCTACACATGAAGCAGTGTTATATATGATGACTAATATGGTGTAGGGAGTACATAACTGTCATTCTCAGGTAGGTACCCACAAGCCTCCCACTGTTAAAATATACAGTTACCATCATCATCAGGTAGCTATATAGGTACCGCTCCCACAGGTACAATATACAGTTACCATGACCAGGTAGATATATAGGTACCCCTCCCACAGGTACAATATGCAGTTACCATGACCAAGTAGCTACATCCTGTATATAGGTATACCCCTCTCACAGGTACAATATACAGTTACCATCATCATCAGGTAGATATATAGGTACCCCTCCCACAGGTACAATATACAGTTACTATCATCATCAGGTAGATATATAGGTACCCCTCCCACAGGTACAATATGCAGTTACCATGACCAAGTAGCTACATCCTGTATATAGGTATACCCCTCTCACAGGTACAATATACAGTTACCATCATCATCAGGTAGATATATAGGTACCCCTCCCACAGGTACAATATACAGTTACTATCATCATCAGGTAGATATATAGGTACCCCTCCCACAGGTACAATATGCAGTTACCATGACCAAGTAGCTACATCCTGTATATAGGTATACCCCTCTCACAGGTACAATATACAGTTACTATCATCATCAGGTAGATATATAGGTACCCCTCCCACAGGTACAATATGCAGTTACCATGACCAAGTAGCTACATCCTGTATATAGGTATACCCCTCTCACAGGTACAATATACAGCTACCATCATCATCAGGTAGCTATATATAGGTACCCCTCCCACTGTTAAAATATACAGTTACCATGACCAGGTAGATATATAGGTACCCCTCCCACTGTTAAAATATACAGTTACCATGACCAGGTAGATATATAGGTACCCCTCCCACAGGTACAATATACAGTTACCATGACCGGTAGCCACTGGACCAATATTGACACATCGGTCACAACACAGATATTTTTTCTGTGACTGTATCGGTGTTCAACCCGTAACTAACTATACTGAAATGGACAAATATATAGTAACAGTCATCATGCTATAAACTAAATTGTTAGCTACAGTGTGTAGATGTTAAACCCCCCCCCCCCCCCCCCCCACCCACACACACACACTGTGACACACAGCACCTTGCATTCTTACTCATGTTTTGATAATTATATTAATTACTATAAGTTACTTTTAGTTACGGTTGGGACACTACCTTCTGAAATTCTCATGATCAACTACAACCCAGATAAGCAAACTAACCAACATACAACATTGGATACAGGATTCATGATGATTTGGCTGTGACAAATATAAATAATTTTGACTTATAACATGTGATGTAATTTAACAGATAAAAACCTATCTAGGAAATCTCCACATGACGTACATGACGTATGGGGAACAAGGCACCGGGGTATTGTCAACAAAAGCACTGAACCTAAGACATTTAGTATGTTTTAGATCTGCTTTGCTAGATAGAATTAACAGTTACAACAGTGGGCCTAGACACAACATGTACACCTGGAACCAGGAAATAGGACTTTGTATCCAGATAAACCAATATTCTGTCAACCAAAAATTATTCTATTCTTGTTAAACTCAAATATTGTTAGGGTAAAATAATAATGTCACATATTCATGATCAGGTAATTAATGTCAGGTAGACCCCCAGTCCTTATTTATCCGCTGGTGTTTTAAGTTGAAAATTCATGAAATGTGAGTCTATTAGACAATGAGAACACTCAAACCTGGACCATGAATGTACACCTTTCAAGTTAGGAATATACAGCCTATCATGGTAGCGTGTAAAAATACAGAGAAAAAAGTCCACTATGCTGTGTTTCCTATATATAGCCAATGGTTATGTAGATGGATTTCAATGACAGGGAGACGCTGTCATCTTACTAAAAATAGGTTGTACTGAAAGTTTTCATTCACAAAATATTCAATAAAATTAAGACAGGTGTTTCATAAGTGCTATTGTTAGATAGATATTCTGAGAGTACAGCTATGGTCCCGCTGACTGAGCCCTCTGGTAGTGGTTTATGTTATCCTGACACAGGAATATGACCTGTGTTGTAAGGGTGATAATGGCTGGTAGTGGTTTATGTTACCCTGACACAGAAATATGACCTGTGTTGTAAGGGTGATAATGGCTGGTAGTGGTTTATATTACCCTGACACAGGAATATGACCTGTGTTGTAAGGGTGATAATGGCAGGGCCCAGTACGTTCAAAGCAATGTAAGCAGGGCCCAGTATGTTCAAAACAATGTAATTCATTCCAGATGGGAAGTCAGAATTTCTTTCATCAACTTCATATAGATTGTCTCATATCAGATATAATCCAGAAGTTTCTCAACTTCTCACATTTTAACAAATATAAGGATTAATCTCACATTTTTTTACATAAAATTTGTTTCAGTGTTTCAATCAATTAATCACACTAATATTTTTATTATTTACCTGTTTCCTGTTACATGTCGGAAGACTTTGGGTATAGGTGTACATGTAGGTATCTGTGATGAATTTCATTTTTCAATTCAAGTTTATAATGTTTACATTTTTGTATAGGAGATTGATTTTAAAAAGACAAAAAAAAATCAGGTCAGAAGCATGAAAATACGGATAGGTAGCTATAGAAACCAGAACAACATATTTGTTCAGGCCTAATATACCAATACTGTATCATGATTTTCCAGAAGTTGAGTCATGTAAGAGGAGGTAATATGATACATTGTACTTATAATTAGAAACAAGAAGTAGGTACTTCTCAGTGTTTTAGGTGTAATGTTTTGGCTTCACCTTCACTGCCAACACTAACAGGTTATAAACACAGCTGGACAGTAGCTACAGGGTAGGCACTTCTCTCAAGTGGGATGGAGGGTTTTAGCAGTGTATGATAAACACTAGGTGCTAGTGTTGACTCTATTCAGTATCAAAGTCGACTAACACTGGCACCTCTGTGTATAAACATATTACTATGGGGAGTTGCATACTATGTACTGTCTGTCATTCATAAGTGGTAACTGTTTATCTTGTGCCCCCCCCCCCCCGCCACAAGAACTAACCCTTTCCTTGGAGATTTTTGTTACATATGTAAACTTCAAGTACACTAGTTACACTAACAGTATTTTAAACCAATTGTACATATTTTTTTTTATATATTCTTGACACAATGACATCCTTTGCAAAACATTTTCTTTCATTCCCTCTTCTCAACCATGTGAATATAATAAGTTTTGTAATCAGTACAAACATTTTTACACAAATAAAGGAAATAGGTAATGGATTTTTCAGCTGCAATAGCAATTCTTTTAGCTCTGAAACAGGATTATTAAAATTATGATAGAAATAAAAGCCTACAATTCAAAGAAGCTGATCTACCCATTAAACCTCAGATGAGTGTTATCAAAGTCTGTGAAACAGAAATTATACATCACGTTATGTCATGATCTATTCCTTAAATTTGCTTTAACATCAGAATGTTGACTTTGAAAAGCAAATCAATACTATAAGTCAAAATGATCATCAAAAATTTCAAAAGAATTAAAATCCAAAAATTTGGAGGTTACGATTGAACTTAAAACTATGAAAGTAATCAATCCGAATGTATATATAAAGCAAAGTCTTGGCTAGGATGAATATTCAATCATCTCAAACATATGGAGAGAAATAATATTGATCATTCACATTTTTGAAGTTCTTAGTTGTTGAGATTGATTTGTTCTTATATAAACAATAATGTCTTCACTTCAAAATAGCAACTAATATAATTATAAACCAATGGATAGAAAATGAAATTAGTAATAACTAATAAGTATGTAATATAAATACTGTTCGAAACATATGAAAGATCAATACATTGTAATTAGTCTTTTAAACCTTGTATATATATATATCAATCATGCGGCATAAATTATTGCAACCAAAAAGATTACAGAATAAATGAAAGATGCATCCATTCCAATGGAATACACATGTTCACCTCAATCGTATTGATAACATCTGAACATTATTATAAATTACATAATGGATATAAACAGATACAATGTAAAGGATTTATCCGATTTTTACAACTTCTATTCCTTAAGATATTGTCTACAAGTATTATTTGTACGAATTAAGTTTTATGTGATATGTTTTAACGTTTAAGTGTAAACACGAAACCTAAGATTTGCACTACAACTCGATATTTACGAACTGTTTACAACGCCTCTGGTGCCGAAACTGGTGCCGTCAAACAATACCGTACCGCCGCACAACGATCAAGTTTTCCAATACTCCTCTCATCCATATTTGTAAATATATGGTGGAAATCCTTTTTGTTTGAGATGAAGGGTCAACTGTTCATCACAAATATACACTATGTATTCCTTACGCACATTACACTTACCCAGTCAAGGAGTGGCGTCAGACAGCTGCGCTGTCTCTCACCAGGACCGGGGCTGAGCAGGACCGGGGTTGGTGAGGACCGTCAAGATAAGATAACTCGTCTTGACTTCGGATGATTACACGGTCCTGGGCAGGGCAACGCAGATTTATCTAACATACATAGTATTAATACATAACTATATAAAGATAAACACATAAAAACAAAAGGTACCTAACAATGATTAACAATGCTAGTTAGGAGATTAAATATAATCTATTTAACGAGGAAATGGAATCTCGACACATTAGAAACGTTGTATGGATTGTACAAAAAATATGCCTCTATAGCTGTAGCGGTCCCGAGCAGGGCCAAATCCTGATCAGAGAATCCAGTGTTCATTTTATTCGCATTAACGGATTAAAAACATGAAAGTCGCAGTGCTTACAGACAAAACAGAAGTAGCGATGATTAAGATAATAATTACACTTTGTCTACATATTAAATCATTGTGTTTCAAATTATATAAGAGTTGTATACTTCTACAGAGTGTATATATACGTTCCTGAGCAGGGCCAAATCCTGATCAGTGAATCAAGTATTCATTTTATTCGCATAAGTGGATCAAAATAATGAAAGTGGCAGTGCTTACAGACAAAAGAGAAGCACAGATAATTCAGATATAATTCAAACATTCTACAGTATTTAATCATTATGCTTGATGTATATAAGATTTGTATATTACAGTATTAAGTGTATTATATTCCGTCATGAGTAGGTAAAAATCTAAACAGAAAACACAATGGGTAATTTAACCGTGGTTGCTAATTAAATATCCCACGCGTACAAAGGTTACGCACAAGAGAAGTGTCCTGATGATTTTTAAATGAGGAAAACGGAACATGTCTGATAAGAATGGCTCTATGCTATAGTCTATCACTGTAGCCGTCAGCGTATACGGTCCTGAGCAGGGCCAAATCCTGATCTGTGAATCAAGTGTTCATTTCATTCGTATAAATGGATCAAAATAATGAAAGTGACAGTGCTTACAGACAAAACACAAGCATAGATAATTAAGACATAATTCAAATATTCTACAGTATTTAATCATTATGCTTGATGTTATATAAGATTTGTATATTACAGTATGAAGTGTATTTTTTCGGTCCTGAAAGGTACAATCTGATCAGAAAACACAAAGGGCAATTTATCCGTAATGATGAAATAGCCCACGTTCACAGAGTTTTACGGTCAAGAGAATTGTTTTTATGATTTTTGAATTGAAATAACATTACATGAACAAAGACATGGCTTATACATGCTACACTTTTGTTAGCGCACAAGGTCCAATTCGGGGACAACATTTTCAGGAAATAACATATTTTCCTTTATTATGGCTTTTAATATATTGATTATTAAACGTGAATTAAGCTAGCAAAATTTATAGCTGATAGATTTGTCATATAAGATGAGGAAGACGGAACATGTCTGATAAGAATGGCTATATACTATAGTCCATAACACTATAGCTGTTAGCGTATACGGTCCTGAGCAGGGCCAAATCCTGATAAGATAATCTTGTGTTTATTTCATTCTTATTAATGGATCAAAATAATGAGAGTGACAGCGCTTACAGACAAAGAAGAAGAAATGATAATTAAGAAAAAATGTTAACTTTGTCTACAGTTTTCGATCATTGTGTTTCTTATTTGATACGAATTGTATTGTACTATAGACTTATCATATTCGGTCCTGAGCAGGGACAAGCAGATAAGAAAACACTATATGTAATTTATCCGTAGTTACCTATGGAATAACCCCCCCATTCAAAAAAATCTTACGGACAAACAAAAGTGTCTTATGATTTCAAATGGAAACAACATTGTATGAACAAAGACATGTTTTATATATACATGCTGCACTTCTTTCAGCGCACACGGTCCTAGTCAGGGACAACATTATCAGAAAAAAACATTTTTTTTTCAATATGTTTTTAATACATTTATTGTTTAAATTCATCACAGATAACAAAATGAATGGCTGATAGATTTGTCAAGATGAGGAAGACGAAACATGTCTGATAAGAAAAGCTATATACTAAAGTCTATAACTGTAGCTGTAAGCGTATACGGTCCTGAGCGGGGCCAAATCCTGATAAGATAATCAAGTGTTTATTTCATTCTTATTAATGGATCAAAATAATGAGAGTGACAGCGTATTTGATACGAATTGAATTGTACTATAGACTTATCATATTCGGTCGTGAGCAGGGCCAAATCCTGATCAGTGAATCAAGTGTTCATTTCATTCGAAATAATGAAAGTGACAGTGCTTACAGACAAAACAGAAGCACAGATAACTAAGACATAATTCAAACATTCTACAGTGTTTAGTCATTGTGCTTGATGTTATATAAGATTTGTATGGCTCTATGCTATATATAGTCAATCACTGTAGCCGTCAGCGTATACGGTCCTGAGAAGGGCCAAAACCTGATCAGTGAATCAAGTGTTCATTTCATTCGTATAAATGGATCAAATAATGAAAGTGACAGTGCTAACAGACAAAACAGAAGCACAGATAATTAAGACATAATTCAAACAGTTTACAGTATTTAATCATTATGCTTGATGTTATATAAGATTAGTATATTACAATATAAAGTATATTATATTCGGTCCTGAAAGGTACAATCTGATCAGAAAACACAAAGGGTAATGTATCCGTAATGATGAAATAGCCCACGTTCACAGAGTTTTACGGACAAGAGAATTGTTTTTATGATTTTTGAATGGAAATAACATTGCATGAACAAAGACATGGCTTATACCTGCTGCACTTTTGTTAGCGCACAAGGTCCAATTCGGGGACAACATCTTCAGGAAATAACATATTTTCCTTATTTATGGCTTTTAATATATTGATTATTAAATGTGAAATAAGCTAGCAAAATTTATAGCTGATAGATTTGTCATATAAGATGAGGAAGACGGAACATGTCTGATAAGAATGGCTATATACTATAGTCCATAACACTGTAGCTGTAAGCGTATACGGTCCTGAGCAGTATTTACTCATGATATAACCCACGTTCGCAACTCTCACGGAAAAGATAAGTGTCATAACGCTTTTGAAATGGAAATAACAGATCATCATTGAAGACATGATTTATATAAAACTACACTTCTTTTAATGTATACGATCTAATTAGGGGAAAACATTTTCAGGAATAAACATATTTTCCCAATATGTCTGTTAATTTATTTAATGTTTAATATCAATAAATATAACAAAATATATAGCTAAAAGACTTGTCGTATTAAATGAGCAAGGCGGAACATGTTTTATGAGAATGACGCTATGCTATAGTCTGCCGCTGTAGCTGTAAGCGTATGCGGTCCTGAGCAGGCCCAAATCCTGATACGAGAATCCAGAGTTCATTTCGTTTGAATTAATGGATCAAAAACATGAAAGTGACATTGCTAACAGATAAAGCAGAGGTAGCGATGATTAAGGTAATAATTAAACTTTGTCTACATTATACAAACATTGTGTTTTATATTATATAAGAGCTGCATACTACTACACAGATTATATATTCGGTCCTGAACAGGGACAAGCTGATCAGGAAACACAATGGGTAATTTATCCTTAGTTATGAGAAACAGTTCACAATCACAAAGTAAACGGACAAGAGAATTTTGAAATGGAAACAACATTGTATAATTGAAGATATAGTTTAAGTACACTGCTATTCTTTTAGTGTACACGATCTAAGTTCGGGACAACATCATCAGTAAAAAACATATTTTCCCGATATGTCTTTAAATTTAACTAGTGTCAAATGTCGATAAACATAACAAAATATATAGTAAATAGCCTTGTCGTATTAAATGGGGAAGGCGGGACATGACTTATAATAATGATTCAAGGCTATAGTCTACAACTCAGCTGTAAGCGTATATATACGGTCATTAGCAGAGCCAAATCCTGATCAGACAATCTATAGTGTTCAACCCATTCGCATTAATGTATCAGAAACATGAAAGTGAGAGTGCTTACAGACAAGACAGAAATATACTCGTTAAATTGTGTCCACAGTCTTGTCTACAGTATTGAATCATTGTGTTTCATACTATATAAGGGTTTCGGTCCTGAGCTGGGACACGCTGATCAGAAAACACAATGGGTAATTTATCTGTAGTAAATTATGAAATAACCCACGTTCGCGTGGTTTTCGGAAACGAGAAGTGTCATAATGCGGGACAACCTTTTCAGGAATAAACATATTTTCCCAATATGTCTTTTAATTTATTTAATGTTTAATGTCAATAAATATATAAAAAGATATAGCTAATAGACTTGTCGATTTAAATGAGGAAGGCGGAACAAGTTTTATGAGAATGACTTTATACTATAGTTTGCCGCTGTAGCTGTAAGCGTATGCGGTCCTGAGCAGGGCCAATTCCTGATAAAAGAATCCAGAGTTCATTACATTCGAATTAATTGATAAAAAACATGAAAGTGACATTGCTAACAGATAAAGCAGAGGTAGCGATGATTAAGGTAATAATTAAACTTTGTCTACATTATCAAAGCATTGTGTTTTATATTATATAAGAGTTGCATACTACTACACAGTATATATATTCGGTCCTGAACAGGGACAAGCTGATCAGGACACACAATGGGTAATTTATCCTTAGTTGTGAGAAACAGTCCACAATCACAAAGTAAACGGACAAGAGAATTTTGAAATGGAAACAACATTGTATAATTGAAGACATAGTTTTAATACACTGCACTTATTTTAGTATACACGATCGAAGTTCGGGACAACATCATCAGAAATTTTTTTTCCCAATATGTCCTTAAATGTAGCTAGTGTTAAATGTCGAAAAGGCGGAACATGACTTAAAATAATGATTCAATACTATAGTCTTCAACTGCAGCTGTATGCGTATACGGTCCTTAGCAGAGCCAAATCCTGATCAGAGAAACTATAGTGTTCATCTAATTGGCATTAATGTATCAGAAACATGAAAGTGAGAGTGCTTACAGACAAAACAGAAGCAGACTCGTTAAATTGTGTCCACAGTATTGTCTACAGTATTAAACATGGTGTTTCATACTATATAAGAGTTTCGTCCTGAGCTGGGACACGCTGATCAGAAAACACAATGGGTAATTTATCTGTAGTAAATTATGAAATAACGCACGTTCGCAAAGTTCACAGAAATGAAAAGTATAATAACAAGTTGCTGTCCTTTTAAAAAAAAAACGATCCTGGGTGCGGCAAACCCAATTTGATATTGAAAGTACTCTCATGTAATGGAGTCCGTGCAATATCACTGCTTTTAATATTTTAACATACATTCTTAAGTAACATGATACACATCAGATATGAAAATGTACTAACTATAATTGTTTTATGTGTTATAGGAGATTGTGAAATATTATGAAAAAATCAGCGAGTAACTTGAAATGTGGTATCTATGAAAAAGTTACTTTACAAGATAACATTAAACTATGCAATTAAAATACTGTTTTACTTTAGTGTTTTAAAAAGTAAAAATAGGTTTCTAAAATTATATCTTTATTTGTAAATGAAATGGATATCGCTCCAACTGAAAAACCGATGGCAGTCATTTGGTTTAGGATTTCAGTTGAATTTAGATAGTCTTTCTTTTGAATAAAAACACACATTTGTGAAAATAAAAGCCTATTATTCAGGTTTTGCGACAACTCTATCTTTAATCCCAAGTACACCAGGACCCTGGATTTTCTAAACAATAGCTTGACCTGATTTATGAACGACGATAACGGCAGACTCTTTACTGCCGTGAAACTATACAGCATGTATCAAGTTACATCATTAATTACCGTGCCTTTTTTCCCTGCTGATGCCGGAGCGAATTTTAAATCATTTACATAATGATTGCGGCTTCTATAGAGTTACACCATTAATCATTTCCCCCAACAGACCAAAACAAACTTGCTGATGTATTTTACTCCCTGTGTGCATTGGGTGCATTCCGTATTTACTCATGAAATAACCCACGTTCGAGAAGCCCACGGAAAAAAGAAGTGTCATTAAGATTTTGAAATGGAAATATCATTTCATCATTGAAGACATGGTTAATATACACAACACGTCTTTTAGTGTGCACGATATAAGTCGGGGACAACATTATCAGGAAATAACATATATTCCCCAATATGTCTTTTAATCATTTAGTGTTTAAGCATAACAAAGTATATATCTAATAGACTTGTCGTATTAAACGAGGAAGGCGGAACATGTCATATACATGCCAACATTTCATTCGAATTAATGGATCAAAAACATGAAAGTGACAGTGCTTACAGACAAAGCAGAAGTAACGATGATTTTGGTAATAATTAAACTTTGTCTACATTATTTAAGCCTTGTGTTTTATATTACGTGTAATATAAGAGTTGTGTGCATAAATTCGGTCCTGAGCAGGACCAAACTGATCAAAAAATGCAATGGGGAATGTATACGTATTTAATGATGAAATAACCAACGTTTGTAAAGTTACTGCACTTCTTTTATCGTATACGGTCTAAGTCGGGTACATCATTATTAGAAAATAACATATTTTCCCAAGATTTCCTTTAATATATTCATTTTTTTTTTTAAATTGATAATAAAATATATAGCTAATAGACTTGTATTAAATGAGGAAGACGGAACATGTCATACAAGAATGACTCTCTGCTAAAGTCTGCCACTAAAGCTGTAAGCGTATACGGTCCTGAGCAGGCCAAATCCTGAAATAAAATCGAGCGTTTATTCCATTCACATTAATAGATCAAAATAATGAAAGTGATAGTGATTACAGACACAACAGAAGTAGTCTTGTTGAAATTTGTCTATCGTACTTAAGATTGTATGTTACTAAAGAGTATATTCGGCCGTGAGTAGGCACTTTGTGTTTCAAATTTTATAATAAATGTATACATAAATATTTACAGTCTACGCGTACGTTTACTCGATAATTATTGTCCTATAAACTAGATTTACTATCTTATATTCATATTTCAAGTGAATTTGAACTCAACATAAGTTTGCCAAAATCTCTCAAGAAAGGTCGGGATATGACCATTATGGTTTCTCGCCCAACAGAAAACGTTTGCGGCATGCTGGGAAAATTATATAGGGATTTTGAGCGAGAACCCAAATTTATTTTGAAGCCTAGAACCTACACTACCATATAAAAACGGGGTTTCCCCTATACATATAAACGCATTCAACTCTGGTCCAGCCCATAGCGTATGACGTATTGTACGAAATGTAGTAATGAAATATAATTAAACATTTTTAACAGTATTTTATCTTTTAACTATAAATTATTTATAACAGCATATTGTATACGATCTTGAGCAAAGTACATCTTTATCAGGCTTCAAAACACATCGTTTCTAGATTTAGTTAGAACCTTATTCATTTGAATAACTCCCTATGAATTGAGCTCTGAATTGTTTTGCAAATATTCACAACAAATAATTGTTTAACCCCACTGAATAGCAGATAACGCCAAAGTTCGAATGCCTCGTGTTTATTTGAAGGTCAATAATTCATTATACCAGTCAGCTACATATGAGTTATCAGATAAGATACTGTCCAGTCTGTGGTTATGAGGGCGAGTATTGCTCATGTGGTGAGGCTAATGGCACTTCTGAGATGTGGTTTTCCAGACAGTTAACATCTGGAGATAAAATTACAAATTTTATCAGTGTCTGAGCAGTCATCCAAGTGATCAAACGATTAAAACAATTTCAATTTCCACATTTGTTCATGTCTGAATATGTGACAAGGAAATACACCCCATTTTATTTCCTTAAAAAGTAATATATTTATTTTTGCTTGATAAAACGTTTTACATATATTTATATCTTAATTACATACTTATTGATTTATCAGTTGTGTCAATAATATTCTCGTTACTATTCAGTTCGACATATAAATTTAGATTATAGTACATATTTCAAAGTAAATATTACGGATATCGCATTTATAATGGTAGTCACACATATATTCATCTTTTGTGTTCCTAGCTTGACTTATAGAACGATAATAACGTGTATATTCTTATTTTGATTTCCTGATCAGGATGTCCCCGCTCAGGACCGTCTTTCTCTAAGATGTCTATAGTACATATTCCAATGTACATATTACGGATTTCGCATTTATAATGGTAGTCACACATATATTCATCTTTTGTGTTCCTATCTTGACTTATAGAACGATAATAACGGATATATATTCCTAATTTGATTTTCTGATCAGGATGTCCCCGCTCAGGACCCTCTTTCTTTTAACATGTCTATAGTACATATTTCAAAGTACATATTACGGATTTCGCATTTATAATGGAAGTCACACGTATATTCATATTTTGTGTTCCTAGCTTGACTTATAGAACGATAATAACGGATATATATTCCTATTTTGATTTCCTGATCAGCATGTCCCCGCTCAGGACCGTCTTTCTCTAAGATGTCTATAGTAAATATTTCAAAGTACATATTTCGGATCATATATTCATCTTTTGTGTTCCTAGCTTGACTTATAGAACGATAATAACGGATATATATTCCTAATTTGATTTCCTGATCAGCATGTCCCCGCTCAGGACCGTTTTTTTTTTTTAAAGCTGTCTTTATTAAGAATGTCGTCACCCATGTTATGGATTTCGCATTTTTTATAATTGTAACACATATTTTGACCTATTCCATGCCAGACTTAACAAAATGACTGTGAATTAACGGGAATTATTCCAAATTTTGATTTCCTGTTCAGCATGTCCCCGCTCAGGACCGTCTTTCTTATCAAATGTCATAAATACTCATTTCATCGTTCGTACGACGGATTTCACATTTATTATCATTGTAACACATATTTTGACCGATTCCATGCGAGACTTAACTAGATGACTGGAAATAACGAGAATTATTCCGAATTTGGTTTCCTGATCAGGATGTCCCCACTCAGGACCGTCTTTCTTTTAACATGTCTATAGTACATATTTCAAAGTAAATATTACGGATTCCGCATTTATAATGGTAGTCACACATATTTTCATCTTTTGTGTTCCTAGTTTGACTTATAGAACGATAATAACGAATATATATTCCTAATTTGATTTCCTGATCAGCATGTCCCCGCTCAGGACCGTCTTTCTCTAAGATGTCTATAGCACATATTCCAAAGTACATATTACGGATTTCGCATTTATAATGGTAGTCACACGTATATTCATATTTTGTGTTCCTAGCTTGACTTATAGAACGATAATAACGGATATATATTCCTATTTTGATTTCCTGATCAGCATGTCCCCGCTCAGGACCGTCTTTCTCTAAGATGTCTATAGTAAATATTTCAAAGTACATATTTCGGATCATATATTCATCTTTTGTGTTCCTAGCTTGACTTATAGAACGATAATAACGGATATATATTCCTAATTTGATTTCCTGATCAGCATGTCCCCGCTCAGGACCGTTTTTTTTTTTAAAGCTGTCTTTATTAAGAATGTCGTCACCCATGTTATGGATTTCGCATTTTTTATAATTGTAACACATATTTTGACCTATTCCATGCCAGACTTAACTAAATGACTGTGAATTAACGGGAATTATTCCAAATTTTGATTTCCTGATCAGCATGTCCCCGCTCAGGACCGTCTTTCTTATCAAATGTCATAAATACTCATTTCATCGTTCATACGACGGATTTCGCATTTATTATCATTGTAACACATATTTTGACCGATTCCATGCCCGACTTAACTAGATGACTGGAAATAACGAGAATTATTCCGAATTTGGTTTCCTGATCAGGATGTCCCCACTCAGGACCGTCTTTCTTTTAACATGTCTATAGTACATATTTCAAAGTAAATATTACGGATTTCGCATTTATAATGGTAGTCACACATATATTCATCATTTGTGTTCCTAGTTTGACTTATAGAACGATAATAACGAATATATATTCCTAATTTGATTTCCTGATCAGCATGTCCCCGCTCAGGACCGTCTTTTTACAAGCTGTCTTTATTAAGAATGTCGTCGTTCATGTTATGGATTTCGCATTTTTTATAATGGTAACACATTTTTGACCTATTCCATGCCAGACTTAACTAAATGACTGTGAATTAACGGGAATTATTCCAAATTTTGATTTCCTGTTCAGCATGTCCCCGGTCAGGACCGTCTTTCTTTTAACATGTCTATAGTACATATTTCAAAGTACATATTACGGATTTCGCATTTATAATGGTAGTCACACGTATATTCATATTTTGTGTTCCTAGCTTGACTTATAGAACGATAATAACGGATATATATTCCTATTTTGATTTCCTGATCAGCATGTCCCCGCTCAGGACCGTCTTTCTCTAAGATGTCTATAGTACATATTTCAAAGTACATATTTCGGATCATATATTCATCTTTTGTGTTCCTAGCTTGACTTATAGAACGATAATAACGGATATATATTCCTAATTTGATTTCCTGATCAGCATGTCCCCGCTCAGGACCGTTTTTTTTTAAAGCTGTCTTTATTAAGAATGTCGTCACCCATGTTATGGATTTCGCATTTTTTATAATTGTAACACATATTTTGACCTATTCCATGCCAGACTTAACTAAATGACTGTGAATTAACGGGAATTATTCCAAATTTTGATTTCCTGATCAGCATGTCCCCGCTGAGAACCGTCTTTCTTATCAAATGTCATAAATACTCATTTCATCGTTCATACGACGGATTTCACATTTATTATCATTGTAACACATATTTTGACCGAGTCCATGCCAGACTTAACTAGATGACTGGAAATAACGAGAATTATTCCGAATTTGGTTTCCTGATCAGGATGTCCCCACTCAGGACCGTCTTTCTTTTAACATGTCTATAGTACATATTTCAAAGTAAATATTACGGATTTCGCATTTATAATGGTAGTCACACATATATTCATCTTTTGTGTTCCTAGTTTGACTTATAGAACGATAATAACGAATATATATTCCTAATTTGATTTCCTGATCAGCATGTCCCCGCTCAGGACCGTCTTTTTAAAAGCTGTCTTTATTAATAATGATGTCGTTCATGTTATGGATTTCGCATTTTTTATAATGGTAACACATATTTTGACCTATTCCATGCCAGACTTAACTAAATGACTGTGAATTAACGGGAATTATTCCAAATTTTGATTTCCTGTTCAGCATGTCCCCGCTCAGGACCGTCTTTCTTATCAAATGTCATAAATACTCATTTCGTCGTTCATATGACGGATTTCGCATTTATTATCATTGTAACACATATTTTGACCGATTCCATGCCAGACTTAACTAGATGACTGGAAATAACGAGAATTATTCCGAATTTGATTTCCTGATCAGGATGTCCCCACTCAGGACCGTCTTTCTTTTAACATGTCTATAGTACATATTTCAAAGTACATATTACGGATTTCGCATTTATAATGGTAGTCACACATATTTTCATCTTTTGTGTTCCTAGTTTGACTTATAGAACAATAATAACGAATATATATTCCTAATTTGATTTCCTGATCAGCATGTCCCCGCTCAGGACCGTCTTTTTAAAAGCTGTCTTTATTAAGAATGTCGTCGTTCATGTTATGGATTTCGCATTTTTTATAATGGTAACACATATTTTGACCTATTCCATGCCAGACTTAACTAAATGACTGTGAATTAACGGGAATTATTCCAAATTTTGATTTCCTGTTCAGCATGTCCCCGCTCAGGACCGTCTTTCTTATCAAATGTCATAAAAACTCATTTCGTCGTTCATATGACGGATTTCGCATTTATTATCATTGTAACACATATTTTGACCGATTCCATGCCAGACTTAACTAGATGACTGGAAATAACGAGAATTATTCCGAATTTGATTTCCTGATCAGGATGTCCCCGCTCAGGACCGTCTTTCTTTTAACATGTCTATAGTACATATTTCTAAGTAAATATTACGGATTTCGCATTTATAATGGTAGTCACACATATATTCATCTTTTGTGTTCCTAGCTTGACTTATAGAACGATAATAACGGATAAATATTCCTATTTTGATTTCCTGATCAGCATGTCCCCGCTCAGGACCGTCTTTCTCTAAGATGTCTATAGTACATATTCCAAAGTACATATTACGGATTTCGCATTTATAATGGTAGTCACACATATATTCATATTTTGTGTTCCTAGCTTGACTTATAGAACGATAATAACGGATATATATTCCTAATTTGATTTCCCGATCAGGATGTCCCCGCTCAGGACCGTCTTTCTTAAACATGTCTATAGTACATATTTCGGATCATATATTCATCTTTTGTGTTCCTAGCTTGACTTATAGAACGATAATTACGGATATATATTCCTAATTTGATTTCCTGATCAGCATGTCCCCGCTCAGGACCGTCTTTCTTTTAACATGTCTATAGTACATATTTCTAAGTAAATATTACGGATTTCGCATTTATAATGGTAGTCACACATATATTCATCTTTTGTGTTCCTAGCTTGACTTATAGAACGATAATAACGGATATATATTCCTAATTTGATTTCCTGATCAGGATGTCCCCGCTCAGGACCGTCTTTCTTAAACATGTCTATAGTACATATTTCGGATCATATATTCATCTTTTGTGTTCCTAGCTTGACTTATAGAACGATAATTACGGATATATATTCCTAATTTGATTTCCTGATCAGCATGTCCCCACTCAGGACCGTCTTTCTTTTAACATGTCTATAGTACATATTTCAAAGTAAATATTAAGGATTTCGCATTAGTAATGGTAGTCACATATATATTCATCTTTTGTGTTCCTAGTTTGACTTATAGAACGATAATAACGGATATATATTCCTAATTTGATTTCCTGATCAGCATGTCCCCGCTCAGGGCCGTCTTTTTTAAAGCTGTCTTTATTAAGAATGTCGTCGTTCATGTTATGGATTTCGCATTATTATCATTGTAACAGATATTTTGACCGATTCCATGCCAGACTTAACTAGATGATTGTGAAATAACGCGAATTATTCCAAATTTTGATTTCCTGATCAGCATGTCCCCGCTCAGGACCGTCTTTCTTATAAAATGTCATAATTACTCATTTTGTCGTTCATATGACGGATTTCGCATTTATTATCATTGTAACACATATTTTGACCGATTCCATGCCAGACTTAAGTAGATGACTGGAAATAACGAGAATTATTCCGAATTTGATTTCCTGATCAGGATGTCCCCGCTCAGGACCGTCTTTCTTTTAACATGTCTATAGTACATATTTAAAAGTACATATTACGGATTTCGCATTTATAATGGTAGTCACACATATATTCATCTTTAGTGTTCCTAGCTTGACTTACAGAACGATGATAATGGATATATATTCCTAATTTGATTTCCTGATCAGCATGTCCCCGCTCAGGACCGTCTTTCTTTTAACATGTCTATAGTACATATTCCAAAGTACATATTACGGATTTCGCTTTTATATTGGTCGTCACACATATATTCATCTTTTGTGTTCCTAGCTTGACTTATAGAACGATAATAACGGATATATATTCCTAATTTGATATCCTGAACAGCATGTCCCCGCTCAGGACCGTCTTTCTTTTAACATGTCTATAGTACATATTCCAAAGTACATTTTTCGGATTTCGCTTTTATAATGGTTGTCACACATATATTCATCTTATGTGTTCCTAGCTTGACTTATAGAACGATGATAACGGATATATATTCCTAATTTGATTTCCTGAACAGCATGTCCCCGCTCAGGACCGTCTTTCTTTTAACATGTCTATAGTACATATTCCAAAGTACATTTTTCGGATTTCGCTTTTATAATGGTTGTCACACATATATTCATCTTATGTGTTCCTAGCTTGACTTATAGAACGATGATAACGGATATATATTCCTAATTTGATTTCCTGATCAGGATGTCCCCGCTCAGGACCGTCTTTCTTTTAACATGTCTATAGTACATATTTCAAAGTAAATATTAAGGATTTCGCATTAATAATGGTAGTCACACATATTTTCATCTTTTGTGTTTCTAGTTTGACTTATAGAACGATAATAACGGATATATATTCCTAATTTGATTTCCTGATCAGCATGTCCCCGCTCAGGACCGTCTTTTTTAAAGCTGTCTTTATTAAGAATGTCGTCGTTCATGTTATGAATTTTGCATTTATTATCATTGTAACAGATATTTTGACCGATCCCATGCCAGACTTAACTAGATGACTGGAAATAACGAGAATTATTCCTATTTTGATTTTCTGATAAGGATGTCCCCGCTCAGGACCGTCTTTCTTTTAACATGTCTATAGTACATATTTCAAAGTACATATTACGGATTTCGCTTTTATAATGGTTGTCACACATATTTTCATCTTTTGTGTTTCTAGTTTGACTTATAGAACGATAATAACGGATATATATTCCTAATTTGATATCCTGAACAGCATGTCCCCGCTCAGGACCGTCTTTCTTTTAACATGTCTATAGTACATATTCCAAAGTACATTTTTCGGATTTCGCTTTTATAATGGTTGTCACACATATATTCATCTTATGTGTTCCTAGCTTGACTTATAGAACGATGATAACGGATATATATTCCTAATTTGATTTCCTGAACAGCATGTCCCCGCTCAGGACCGTCTTTCTTTTAACATGTCTATAGTACATATTCCAAAGTACATTTTTCGGATTTCGCTTTTATAATGGTTGTCACACATATATTCATCTTATGTGTTCCTAGCTTGACTTATAGAACGATGATAACGGATATATATTCCTAATTTGATTTCCTGATCAGGATGTCCCCGCTCAGGACCGTCTTTCTTTTAACATGTCTATAGTACATATTTCAAAGTAAATATTAAGGATTTCGCATTAATAATGGTAGTCACACATATTTTCATCTTTTGTGTTTCTAGTTTGACTTATAGAACGATAATAACGGATATATATTCCTAATTTGATTTCCTGATCAGCATGTCCCCGCTCAGGACCGTCTTTTTTAAAGCTGTCTTTATTAAGAATGTCGTCGTTCATGTTATGAATTTTGCATTTATTATCATTGTAACAGATATTTTGACCGATCCCATGCCAGACTTAACTAGATGACTGGAAATAACGAGAATTATTCCTATTTTGATTTTCTGATAAGGATGTCCCCGCTCAGGACCGTCTTTCTTTTAACATGTCTATAGTACATATTTCAAAGTACATATTACGGATTTCGCTTTTATAATGGTTGTCACACATATTTTCATCTTTTGTGTTTCTAGTTTGACTTATAGAACGATAATAACGGATATATATTCCTAATTTGATATCCTGAACAGCATGTCCCCGCTCAGGACCGTCTTTCTTTTAACATGTCTATAGTACATATTCCAAAGTACATTTTTCGGATTTCGCTTTTATAATGGTTGTCACACATATATTCATCTTATGTGTTCCTAGCTTGACTTATAGAACGATGATAACGGATATATATTCCTAATTTGATTTCCTGAACAGCATGTCCCCGCTCAGGACCGTCTTTCTTTTAACATGTCTATAGTACATATTCCAAAGTACATTTTTCGGATTTCGCTTTTATAATGGTTGTCACACATATATTCATCTTATGTGTTCCTAGCTTGACTTATAGAACGATGATAACGGATATATATTCCTAATTTGATTTCCTGATCAGGATGTCCCCGCTCAGGACCGTCTTTCTTTTAACATGTCTATAGTACATATTTCAAAGTAAATATTAAGGATTTCGCATTAATAATGGTAGTCACACATATTTTCATCTTTTGTGTTTCTAGTTTGACTTATAGAACGATAATAACGGATATATATTCCTAATTTGATTTCCTGATCAGCATGTCCCCGCTCAGGACCGTCTTTTTTAAAGCTGTCTTTATTAAGGATGTCGTCGTTCATGTTATGAATTTTGCATTTATTATCATTGTAACAGATATTTTGACCGATCCCATGCCAGACTTAACTAGATGACTGGAAATAACGAGAATTATTCCTATTTTGATTTTCTGATAAGGATGTCCCCGCTCAGGACCGTCTTTCTTTTAACATGTCTATAGTACATATTTCAAAGTACATATTACGGATTTCGCTTTTATAATGGTTGTCACACATATTTTCATCTTTTGTGTTTCTAGTTTGACTTATAGAACGATAATAACGGATATATATTCCTAATTTGATTTCCCGATCAGGATGTCCCCGCTCAGGACCGTCTTTCTTAAACATGTCTATAGTACATATTTCGGATCATATATTCATCTTTTGTGTTCCTAGCTTGACTTATAGAACGATAATTACGGATATATATTCCTAATTTGATTTCCTGATCAGCATGTCCCCGCTCAGGACCGTCTTTCTTTTAACATGTCTATAGTACATATTTCTAAGTAAATATTACGGATTTCGCATTTATAATGGTAGTCACACATATATTCATCTTTTGTGTTCCTAGCTTGACTTATAGAACGATAATAACGGATATATATTCCTAATTTGATTTCCTGATCAGGATGTCCCCGCTCAGGACCGTCTTTCTTAAACATGTCTATAGTACATATTTCGGATCATATATTCATCTTTTGTGTTCCTAGCTTGACTTATAGAACGATAATTACGGATATATATTCCTAATTTGATTTCCTGATCAGCATGTCCCCACTCAGGACCGTCTTTCTTTTAACATGTCTATAGTACATATTTCAAAGTAAATATTAAGGATTTCGCATTAGTAATGGTAGTCACATATATATTCATCTTTTGTGTTCCTAGTTTGACTTATAGAACGATAATAACGGATATATATTCCTAATTTGATTTCCTGATCAGCATGTCCCCGCTCAGGGCCGTCTTTTTTAAAGCTGTCTTTATTAAGAATGTCGTCGTTCATGTTATGGATTTCGCATTATTATCATTGTAACAGATATTTTGACCGATTCCATGCCAGACTTAACTAGATGATTGTGAAATAACGCGAATTATTCCAAATTTTGATTTCCTGATCAGCATGTCCCCGCTCAGGACCGTCTTTCTTATAAAATGTCATAATTACTCATTTTGTCGTTCATATGACGGATTTCGCATTTATTATCATTGTAACACATATTTTGACCGATTCCATGCCAGACTTAAGTAGATGACTGGAAATAACGAGAATTATTCCGAATTTGATTTCCTGATCAGGATGTCCCCGCTCAGGACCGTCTTTCTTTTAACATGTCTATAGTACATATTTAAAAGTACATATTACGGATTTCGCATTTATAATGGTAGTCACACATATATTCATCTTTAGTGTTCCTAGCTTGACTTACAGAACGATGATAATGGATATATATTCCTAATTTGATTTCCTGATCAGCATGTCCCCGCTCAGGACCGTCTTTCTTTTAACATGTCTATAGTACATATTCCAAAGTACATATTACGGATTTCGCTTTTATATTGGTCGTCACACATATATTCATCTTTTGTGTTCCTAGCTTGACTTATAGAACGATAATAACGGATATATATTCCTAATTTGATATCCTGAACAGCATGTCCCCGCTCAGGACCGTCTTTCTTTTAACATGTCTATAGTACATATTCCAAAGTACATTTTTCGGATTTCGCTTTTATAATGGTTGTCACACATATATTCATCTTATGTGTTCCTAGCTTGACTTATAGAACGATGATAACGGATATATATTCCTAATTTGATTTCCTGAACAGCATGTCCCCGCTCAGGACCGTCTTTCTTTTAACATGTCTATAGTACATATTCCAAAGTACATTTTTCGGATTTCGCTTTTATAATGGTTGTCACACATATATTCATCTTATGTGTTCCTAGCTTGGCCTTTAGAACGATGATAACGGATATATATTCCTAATTTGATTTCCTGATCAGGATGTCCCCGCTCAGGACCGTCTTTCTTTTAACATGTCTATAGTACATATTTCAAAGTAAATATTAAGGATTTCGCATTAATAATGGTAGTCACACATATTTTCATCTTTTGTGTTTCTAGTTTGACTTATAGAACGATAATAACGGATATATATTCCTAATTTGATTTCCTGATCAGCATGTCCCCGCTCAGGACCGTCTTTTTTAAAGCTGTCTTTATTAAGAATGTCGTCGTTCATGTTATGAATTTTGCATTTATTATCATTGTAACAGATATTTTGACCGATCCCATGCCAGACTTAACTAGATGACTGGAAATAACGAGAATTATTCCTATTTTGATTTTCTGATAAGGATGTCCCCGCTCAGGACCGTCTTTCTTTTAACATGTCTATAGTACATATTTCAAAGTACATATTACGGATTTCGCTTTTATAATGGTTGTCACACATATTTTCATCTTTTGTGTTTCTAGTTTGACTTATAGAACGATAATAACGGATATATATTCCTAATTTGATATCCTGAACAGCATGTCCCCGCTCAGGACCGTCTTTCTTTTAACATGTCTATAGTACATATTCCAAAGTACATTTTTCGGATTTCGCTTTTATAATGGTTGTCACACATATATTCATCTTATGTGTTCCTAGCTTGACTTATAGAACGATGATAACGGATATATATTCCTAATTTGATTTCCTGAACAGCATGTCCCCGCTCAGGACCGTCTTTCTTTTAACATGTCTATAGTACATATTCCAAAGTACATTTTTCGGATTTCGCTTTTATAATGGTTGTCACACATATATTCATCTTATGTGTTCCTAGCTTGACTTATAGAACGATGATAACGGATATATATTCCTAATTTGATTTCCTGATCAGGATGTCCCCGCTCAGGACCGTCTTTCTTTTAACATGTCTATAGTACATATTTCAAAGTAAATATTAAGGATTTCGCATTAATAATGGTAGTCACACATATTTTCATCTTTTGTGTTTCTAGTTTGACTTATAGAACGATAATAACGGATATATATTCCTAATTTGATTTCCTGATCAGCATGTCCCCGCTCAGGACCGTCTTTTTTAAAGCTGTCTTTATTAAGGATGTCGTCGTTCATGTTATGAATTTTGCATTTATTATCATTGTAACAGATATTTTGACCGATCCCATGCCAGACTTAACTAGATGACTGGAAATAACGAGAATTATTCCTATTTTGATTTTCTGATAAGGATGTCCCCGCTCAGGACCGTCTTTCTTTTAACATGTCTATAGTACATATTTCAAAGTACATATTACGGATTTCGCTTTTATAATGGTTGTCACACATATTTTCATCTTTTGTGTTTCTAGTTTGACTTATAGAACGATAATAACGGATATATATTCCTAATTTGATTTCCTGATCAGCATGTCCCCGCTCAGGACCGTCTTTTTAAAGCTGTCTTTATTAAGAATGTCGTCGTTCATGTTATGGATTTTGCATTTATTATCATTGTAACAGATATTTTGACCGATTCCATGCCAGACTTAACTAGATGATTGTGAAATAACGGGAATTATTCCAAATTTGATTTCCTGATCAGCATGTCTCCGCTCAGGACCGTCTTTCTTATAAAATGTCATAATTACTCATTTTGTCGTTCATATGACGGATTTCGCATTTATTATCATTGTAACACATATTTTGACCGATTCCATACCAGACTTAACTAGATGACTGGAAATAATATTTATATTTCAAAGTAAATATTACGGATTTCGCATTAATAATGGTTGTCACACATATCTTCATCTTTTGTGTTCCTAACTTGACTTATAGAACGATAATAACGGATATATATTCCTAATTTGATTTCCTGATCATGATGTCCCCGCTAAGGACCGTCTTCTTTAAAGCTGTCTTTAAAAAGAATGTCGTCGTTCATGTTATGGATTTCGCATTTATTCTTAATTGCAACACATATTTTGACCGATTCTATGCCCGACTTCATTATATGACTAAAAATATCGGGAATTGTTACGAATTTTATTTCCTGATCAGGATGTCCTCGCTCAGGACCATCTTTCTTATAAAATGTCCTAATTTCTCATTTCGCCGTTCATGTTATGGATTTCGCATTTATTATAATAATTTTATTGTTACACATATTTTGACCGATTCCATGTCAGACTTAACTAGATAACATGATATAACGAGAATTATTCCGAATTTGATTTCCTGATCAGGATGTCCCCGGTCAGGACCGTCTTTCTTTTAAACATGTCTATAGAGTCTAGTACCTGTATATTTCCATGTACATATTACGAATTTTGCATTGATAATGGTTGATACATATATTGCCATTTTTTTTTGCCCTAAACCTAACTTAAAGAACGTGAATAACGGTACACATATTCGATTGCCCTATTATGATGGTCCCGCTCAGGACCGTTTGTTTTAATAAAATATTTCTATTACGTATTTCGTTGTTCGTGTTACCTATTTTTTAAATAAACATCAAAAGAAAGCATCATCTCTTGAGTGTATTATGAATGAATTAGAAACAACGGATATATACCTTTTCATTCCCTGATCATGTTGTCCCCACTCAGGATCGTCTTTCTGATCAGCAGTATTATCTATTGTCATCTCGATAGACACATGATTGAAGGGAGGTAACTTTTACATTCCCTCTCTGAATTATAAGTTGTTATATGCCTTTTTGCTATAAAACAATAATATATAGTTTGGTTCTTATACTTGTCTTTATATGGGGTTAGGTCCTAAATTGATGCGATTGTTTACATATGTTGGCTTAATGAGTGTATGAAAACGGCATGGTGTAACGGTCCTGGTCAGCGACGGTCCCAGTCAGCCCCGGTTCCCGTGAGGGCCGCTCAGCTGTTTGATACTGTTGCAGTCAAGTCCATCTTTCTTTCTCTTTCGTGGGAGTGAAAGGTCGAGGTTCAACACGCTTGCGCAATGGTGATCGATCATGATCACAGGAATGTTTACAACCATAATTTAGGTAGAGGCACAGTAAAATTCTGTCGGAGCAGATAACCTGCATAGTTTGATGATTATAGTAAATACACGTACTAGGCCAAATAAGCGTTATGCTATGAAGAGTAAACATAATTAGTAAACAATAAAATATCTTGACCTCCAAAATGAAATGTTAAATCTCAAGACAGATATAATAATTACTAACATTGCATAACACAACAGGCAAATAACAATAAAAAAAAATATATGTTCTTGGATACATAATAAATAAGAAAATACCAATGTGTTAACAAAATCATAATCTAAACACAAAATCGATTAAACCAGGGGCAAAATATATGAACAAAGGAAAGATTTACATGGAGACTCTTGTAAAGATACAAGAGAATAAGACCAGGCCCCGAGATAATGAAACAATCTTAGACTTACGTTTGTGCTTAGCCAATCACATATGACATTACATTTTGTAACGTTAATCGTGATTGGCTAAGTCAAAACTTCAGACAAATTAAGACTTAAAATTGTTTCATGATCCTGGGGCCAGGTGTTCCAGAAAAGTAAGCCACTCTTCTGCTTCATTGACAATACCCGCCATGTAAATCTGTGTCACATCAAGTTCTAAAAATGAAAACCGAGTATCATTGTCAATCACAACTGGTAAACGCACTAATGAGCATATTCAAAAACATCCATCTTCATATCACTTAAAGATACAGAATATTTCTCAATGAGACAAAGATGCATGGCAAACATATAACTTGCCCATAGTTTTGATCAACCTGCATCTCTGGAAACCTTGTGTTGTTAGTTTGTTTGTCAGCAGAAAACACTGTAGGATCAGGAAAATCACGATAATTAGAGCAAGCCCTAGAATATCGAATCAACCGGGACATGTAAACACCATAGGTTGGAGAAGCAGGGCTGAAGTGAGTATTACTATCAAGAAATGGAAAGTTCACAATCAGAAAATTGAAATCATCATGTTTATCCTATAGTTTAGTAGTACTCTTTCCATGTTGGTTGCAGATTAAGTAGAGATCAAGGTACATTGTAAGCAGCTGTTGAAGGAGAGCCTGTTAAGTGTCCTTTATTTTCAGAAGGGTATATACGATTGATGTGGCCAGCAAACTACTTGTTGTTTATAGACAGCACATAGTGATATATCTGAAAGTGAAATTAAAAGATTTGGCAAGTTTTTTTTACCTGTCCTGATTAGCTCTTCAACAAATTCAGCCTTGTATGAAAACAAAAACAAGTCAGCTAAGAGTGGGGCACAGTTTATTCCCAAAGAATGCCAACAGTCTGCTGGAAAATCTTTCCTTCGAATTCAACAAAAATATTGTTAACCAGGAATTCAAACATCCTTACTATATCTTCTTCGGTATATTTCCTCTAAGCTTTTGTCGTGACAATTCTGTTCCATGCAAAAGTGAAAGACATACATGTCATTGTATAGTAATGGAAAAATAATGGAAATATGAAAAAACTTATGTTCAAATTAAAATAGTCGAAATGAAACCATATGCATGTTTAGGAAAACACTACTTTATGTCATGGTGATAAAATGCATGTACAATTTGAAAGAGATCAGTTGAAAACTTTGAGATCTCTGGACAAGATTAGGTTCTTATTAATACTAACATCCTGACCTGATAAATGAAACTAGCGAGACGAGTGGGGTGCGAACCCGGGACCTCTAGGTTATGGAGCCAGGACGTTACCACCAGACCAAAGGGTCCAAACCAATTGACCTGGTTTGTAATTTTCTGATATTGTTATGCAAGGTTGTGTCTCAACGTATGTAACAAGACCAAGTGATGTTCAGGAAAAAAAATTCATGTCAAGGTGAATATATTAGTTATGAAAAAAATCTATTGAGAACTGGGGGGAAATCAGAACTCTTTACAAGATTTAGATTGCAAAATATGTAAGGGAGAGTAACTTAAAAATTTACACCTCAAACTGATGTTTAGGAAAACAGAACTTTGTGTGATGGTTCATCAATGTACAAAGTTTAAGAGAGATCAGTTGAAAACTGTTGGAGGAGACGTCCAGGCAAGATTTAGATTGTGAAATATGTAAAGGGCAGTAACTCTTCGAAATTCAGTAAACTGATGTTCAGGATCCTAATAGAAGTGAACAAATCCTAAATGTGTGGATATATATAATAAAATATTTTCTTTACTTATTATACAACAATTATGAAACAAGTTATCCAGTTTATATTGATTGCTCTTGTTGGCCCGGTGCACAAGCGCTCTTATTGTGGGAGGAAACCAGAGTACCCAGAGAAAACCAACGTCGTTGGGCAGGTGACCTCTTTACTTTCACATCTGGTTGTGATTGATGAAAATATTATGCAACACATTAAATGTGTGGATACAGTTGAACCATTTCAAATTTGTATAACTCCCAAGACCCTGTTATATATAATTTGCAGTGTTTTCTCAGTCCCTGCCTCGCTCTACTATATATTTAATATAATATTTTATATTGTTATGTCTATCATATTGATGTGGACTACAGTTCTATTTCCATGTATGGGTCATTTATAGAAAATGAAAAAGTAACCAACTTTTATTTCTGAACAGTCACCTCCAAATGTCTGTGACTATACTATCCAATCAGCATCCAGCAATTGTTATCATGTGATGTTCAAACGGGAATGATATCTAAATGTATCGGTAATGAAATCAGCAACACCAAATGTTTGTTAACAGTTTTATTCTGCAACTTGGAATCATTTACCGGTATGCACACAAAATGATCTCCTTATACAGTTAATACATCACTGATTATCTTAATGTAATGCCATAACAATACACAATATGAATTTTCAAAATTCATATTACTAGGTAGTTTACAGAAGGGGAGCAAACTCCTCAGTGGCAAAAAAAGTAGTGACAATTTAGGTAAAGCCGACATTAATAAACTTATCGATTTAATACGTAAAATCCACAATCACCAGTAACAACAGGATTACTGGGTAACTTGTAATACCAGACACTTCACAGGTTCTACAAGCCTTTATCTGACTAGGACCAGTACTAGTTACACCTGTTGAACTTGTATCACATTAACAACATAATACAATCCTTTACTTGATCATGACTACATTTACACCTGTTGAACGTGTATCGCATAACTAGATACTACAAGCCTTTATCTGACTAGGACCATTTACACCTGTTGAACATGTATCACACCCAAGTAACTCTAGGTACCTGATCATGACTACATTTACACCTGTTGAACATGTATCACACCCAGGTAATTATAGGTACCTGATCATGACTACATTTACACCTGTTGAACATGTATCACACCCAGGTAACTATAGGTACCTGATCATGACTACATTTACACCTGTTGAACATGTATCACACCCAGGTAACTATAGGTACCTGATCATGACTACATTTACACCTGTTGAACATGTATCACACCCAGGTAATTATAGGTACCTGATCATGACTACATTTACACCTGTTGAACATGTATCACACCCAGGTAATTATAGGTACCTGATCATGACTACATTTACACCTGTTGAACATGTATCACACCCAGGTAATTATAGGTACCTGATCATGACTACATTTACACCTGTTGAACGTGTATCACAACCAGGTAACTATAGGTACCTGATCATGACTACATTTACACCTGTTGAACGTGTATCACAACCAGGTAACTATAGGTACCTGATCATGACTACATTTACACCTGTTGAACATGTATCACACCCAAGTAACTATAGGTACCTGATGATGACTACATTTACACCTGTTGAACATGTATCACACCCAAGTAACTATAGGTACCTGATAATGACTACATTTACACCTGTTGAACATGTATCACACCCAGGTAACTATAGGTACCTGATGATGACTACATTTACACCTGTTGAACATGTATCACACCCAAGTAACTATAGGTAACTGATGATGACTACATTTACACCTGTTGAACATGTATCACACCCAGGTAACTATAGGTACCTGATCATGACTACATTTACACCTGTTGAACATGTATCACACCCAGGTAATTATAGGTACCTGATAATGACTACATTTACACCTGTTGAACATGTATCACACCCAAGTAACCATAGGTACCTGATGATGACTACATTTACACCTGTTGAACATGTATCACACCCAAGTAACTATAGGTACCTGATAATGACTACATTTACACCTGTTGAACATGTATCACACCCAGGTAACTATAGGTACCTGATCATGACTACATTTACACCTGTTGAACATGTATCACACCCAAGTAACTATAGGTACCTGATGATGACTACATTTACACCTGTTGAACATGTATTGCACAAATAGGTATTACAAGCTTTTAACTTATTATGACCATTTACACCTGATATACATGTACCTTCACAGTACAAGAGGTGGAGCATGTGTAGCAGGACATGAGTACATATAAACCACTCCAGCAGTGAGCACACCAATAGGATCACTTCAATTACTCAATACCTGTCAGTTACAATACATGTATATCTCTGTTCTTACACTCCATCTATAACTACATTAATATTAGAAAAGTTGTTCATGTTTGTGCAGAATATACAATACACTTGTAAAACACAATTACCCGGTACTACCAATTAGTGGTCGATGATATTAACTGTGACAAGTGCTTCTGCTGAGTATATACTTTTACCATAGACTTAAATTAGACTATCTAAGTCAGTGATGAAAGTGGTGTTGCAAATCCCTGCTATCTAAGTCTGTGCTTTTACAATGTACTTAGATAAACATGATGGAAATGATGAGCAATAGCCATTGTTGGTCAATTCTTTATGTAAGAATTTGTTATACATTTTGAACATACATGACACACAGACAATTGTAAAGAAATTACCATGCTTCGTGTGTACACTTGCTTTAATTAAAAGTCTACATTTACAACATTCCAGCAAGGAAGAGTTATTCCCCTTGTCAACTACTCTGTGCAGTAAATTATCATTCAAATTTCGATAGCTTCAGAAGCCTTTGTTGACTTATAACAACATACTACTGAGTTTGTAAGATAGATTCTCCGCTGTCTTTTGTGTCGTACCTTTGGCATTTTTCTGACTAAGTGATTTTTGTCCAATTACTAACGTATAGCGTTATATGCAAATTAAAGAAAAATAATACCATATTTTTCAATTTCACTGAAAACATTTTATCTCCAATATTTGATCCCCTGAACTATAGATTATGAAGGAAATGGAGAGTGAAACACTACTTCAATCTGTTAATCAAAACAACACAAGCTTCACGCTAGTTATGCCCTAACCATTCATGCACGTCTAGGATATATATATTATGTAGCTGTTTGCTAGATATGATATAAATGTAGAGCTGAGTGCTCGATTTAAGCAAGAATCCCTATCGGTGCCAATAAGTCAGATACATATTTTCAGACAATGGGACATTTCGATGAACAATGTGACAGGATTGAACTGAATTGATACAGAAGTGCAATCTTATTAAAATGCAGATCCTTTATTCTCTCTCCGTTCCACAAATGATCTGACATCATCCCACAAGAGGTCATGTTCCGGTGACCTTTGCACTCTCTGTACTTAACACTCAACACAAATCGTGTAATTAACACTGTCATCTGCAGCAAGTCATTTTGTCTCAGCATGCAGGTCAGCTTGTTGGGACGAAATGACTTTAATGAACAGACAGGATTATGCAAGCTTTTTTGCCCACCATCATTCACTTTCAAGATTCAGTAAGTA
This sequence comes from Mimachlamys varia, assembly GCA_947623455.1. Taxonomy (NCBI): domain Eukaryota; kingdom Metazoa; phylum Mollusca; class Bivalvia; order Pectinida; family Pectinidae; genus Mimachlamys; species Mimachlamys varia. The sequence continues at coordinate 4,870,451 of OX392533.1, forward strand.
GTAATTTGAATGGCTAATGCAACAACTTCACGAGAACATGGCCCCTTATGGGGAGCTGTTGAGATCCTCTGTATGCTGAGAGTAACAGAGCACAATCAGTATCTGCATTCTTATCCGATTGTACAGAAATAAAATCCGATGAGGCGTTCATTCATAATAAGCTTCCGACCAGATCCATACATGGAGTGGTGATATACAGAGTGACCATTGAACGACCTTCACATGATAAATGACATTAGTCTATAATACCCAATTGTTTACATTCTAAAAATAAGACATAAACATTAAAAGAATACAAAGTAAACCATATGTTTTTCCCAAATGAAACGACGACATGGTTATCAAAATGAAAGTTTGAATTCAAATAAAATGGCAAGTTAAAATAAGGCTAGAACACAATAACACCAAACACAATCCTGGACATTGAATGTTGTTCCTTACAAAATCTAACATAAAAACTACTCCTCTGACACTGGGGAAGGTAGGAATGATTTACGACAAGTCATACAAATCAATGTCTCATTTAAATAATCGGCGCATATCAGCTGTTTAAATATTAAATAAGAGAACCAAAGGACTTTAAATTGCTCGGCCAACTAAAATCTTACTAGTATTAAAGGGTGTGGCCTCTCTTAGGTACAAAAAACAAATCTGAATAGATACGTACATATAGAATATGGTAACTGTTGATTGCCAAGTCAGATACATGTATCTTAACATGAGAAGATACCCAAGGGTTCTTTGTAGAATCATTACATTAAATAAGATTATAGAAACAATTCCTTTAATTGATTTAAATCTGGCCCCTTTGGTTGGTGTCATTCATGACTTGGAATTTGGTTTAAATGAAATAAACTTAGTCAATGATAAAGATTTAACAATCTAACCTCTGACATTAACCTACAGTGTAACCAAAGTTTAAGACTCCCATGACCGCCCGTCATTGAATAACTTTCCAAGTGGGACAAAACTTGGGATCCCCATTACATTATGAGAGATCAATTGCTAACTAATTATTTGAATTGTCACTAACACTTTTGAACTTCAATATATGACCAAAAAAAATTGCATTTGAAACTTACTTATATTTTAAAATACAAATATCGTAAAAACACCAATATCATTCCTGAATTCTATTGAAATTTAAATCAAACAATAAAAGAAGATTTCAAACAATATGTCACGAAACTGGTACTTTTAATCAAACTTCACTTAGGAATAGATCTAATGATAAATCAGCTGTACTAATTAGAAAATTATCTACATGAAGTTATCAGTGTTAAGAAAATTAGCAATACATATTCAAACCAAGAAACATTGTAGCCTACTTATACATTCAGAATCTCATTGTCATAATCCTCTTTTCCTTTTATAAAGCAGCTGTGGAATAACTACAGAAATAGTAACCTTAAACAGACTATTGTACAGCCTCGATATCCTGGGGTTACGCTCATCTGCTCTCTATACACCCCTAGAACATCCTCGAAATCTTGGGGTTACGCTCATCTGCTCTCTATACACCCCTAGAACATCCTCGATATCCTGGGGTTACCCTCATCTGCTCTCTCTACACCTATAGATATGTTATGGCAAAACGGAAGGCTCTGTGTGCACCACATTGTTGATGAGGCAAGAAGTCCAGTTTGGTGAACAATTTAACTCTTTCCGTACCATGATTCCGGTCCGGGTTCCGTACCGGCAGTCATTACTAGGCTCACCCCCAGACGTTTCGGCCAAAATAACGTCTCTTTGTTGTGTTTGCGTAGTGGATATTATGCCAAAATAATGCAGGTAAATTTAAACCAATGCTCATTTCGGTTCTTCCATAGTTAGAAGACATACATAGCTTTATTTTCGCAGCAATATTTTCTTCAGATGTGGTACCGCTATGTATAGCTAAAGCATTCGCCGCCATGAGATGTTTATATTGGTGATGACACTTCGCAGTATCTCGCGGGAAATTCAATCTAAATGGGTCACATGACAGAAAATGTGTACTTAACGCCTGTCTTATTGGTTGTTATAAAGTGACGCAGTCGATTTTGTGTAAAATGTTATTCGTCAACTCATCTGTCGGCTGCTGTACCCAGCTAATCAAAAATTATGTAACGTCAAGTAGCATGTCGTCTGTATACGACAACGGGGATGAGACGTCACGTTTGTTTGTCGTCTGTATACGACAACGGGGAGGAGACGTCACGTTTTTTTGTCGTCTGTATACGACAACGGTACGGAAAGAGTTAAAGAATCCGGTGATCACAAAACGGTAATCATAGACAGATTGTGAAGTCAGATGTCACAGGTATCAGCCACGCAATTGGTCAGATTTCTTTTTTACCTGACACCAATCAAACTGCTGTCTTTGTGCCCCCTAGTTTGCTATGACATATTCTAGGTGTGTAGAGAGCATATGTAAGCCCTGGATATCGAAAAATACTGGTTTACACCTTTATGAGAAAAACTTGACGAAAGCAAAATCTTTTGTCAGATCAATATAGCAACAATTTGGTTCCACTAGAAGCATATTCTTTAATATGTGTATATGCAGCGTTCAACACTTCATTATAATATTGTTTCAGTTTTTAATGTGTTGCCCTGTCTGGTAGCACTTGTTGTGGGATACCAAGAAGTATGGCACATCATTTACCCTCAGTTCATCCAGAATTGCCAGGTCATCATTTGCCCTCACTTCAACCCAAATTTGCCCTCACTTCATCCAAAATTGCCAGTTCATCATTTTCCTCACTTCATCCAGAACTGCCTGGTCAACATTTTACTTCACTTCATCCAGAACTGCCAGGTCATCATTGCCCTCACTTTATCTGGAATTGTCAGGTCATCATTGCCCTCACTTTATCTGGAATTGTCAGGTCATCATTGCCCTCACTTTATCTGGAATTGCCAGGTCATCATTGCCCTCACTTTATCTAGAATTGGCCAGACATCAAACAGCAGCCCTAACTGAACCCAGAAGTGCCTGGCCATCAAACATCCTCCCTTCCTCCACAAGTCCATGCAATCACACATCTGCTCATCCATACAGAATCATATCCTTACAAACCCCCTGGAATGGCCCTGCAATTAGACACAAATTGATATTGAGTACATGTATTTAACATACTTCTTTGGCATTTATAAATGAATACAGCTTTTAAAGATAAACTGTATTTTTGGTAATTTACCAGGTGAGTTAAATGAATATGGATACAGTTCTAAATCTATCAAGATTAGATGATAAAATCAAGATGTGGACAATGACAAGTAAATTCTTATTTAGATCCAATAGAGTGACTTTATGCTCCAATATTGGAAAAAAAGTTGACAGACCACTGAACCGATGGGTGGATGCTTTAAATTGCCATGGTATAAGCTAACCAGTTTATCAAACCAATTTATCCATGAAGTCACATTAGAAACTTACCAAATCAGAGACAGATTGGACTGGTATGAAACATTTCCTGATATTATAGAATTATGGACTTTTGATGAAGTGAATAAGTAGTTTTATTAACCTGATAAAATTATGTTAATTAACACAAAGTGATGGTTTAAACAAAATGAGAGTTATGAATCAAGTACATAAATGTTGGAAAATTCCGAACTATTCAATGGCCTAGAAATCAGTGATGTCCCAGACATCAAGAACTATTATCTGACATTTGTTCTGACCATGGCCTAGAAATCAGTTATGTCCCAGCACAGTTGCTTGAGTTTCTGTCAGTAAATGGAAGACAAAATGTATATGAGGAGCCGCCCATTATAGAAAATAATGGAAGTATACCAATGTTATTTCTCAACTGTAAACAATGCAAATAACTTACTTGTTGTTAGAATGTAGTGCAATTCTCAAACTAAACATCAACATTTCCGAGAAATTTAGATATTAATCCATCCCTAGATTCTACCTTGGTTTCATCTAAAGATAATATCTCCATTGTATGGACAGTTTTTTAAGATGAGATGACCGGCAACTTTTTTAAGCAGTCGGTCATGGCTGTACACGTATGTGAGGTCACAATACCGCGTGGAATGAAAAAAATCAATAGTGGTTTTCATTCAAATAAAATACATGCTGAAGACTGTTAAGTCCATCAAATAATAAAAAATACAATTTACGTTCCAGATTCTCATTTATGATTCAGCATGTATTTTATTTGAATGAAAAACCGTGCAGCTTCGTGACCTCACATGTGTACAGCCATGGCCAACTGCTTAAAAAAAGTTGCCGGTCACTTCGTCTCAAAAACGTGTCCTTACGATGGAGAAATTATCGTTAGATAAAACGAAACAACCATATAGGGATGGATTAACATCAAAATTTATCGGAAATGTCGATATTTAGTTTGAGAATTGCACGACAGTCTAACAGCAAGTAAGTTATTTGCATTGTTTACAAACAGTTGAGAAATAAAGTTGGTATACTTTTATTACATTCTGTAATGGGCGGCTCCTTATATATACTTATAGTAGACAAATATATTTTTACTGACAGAAACTCAAGCAACTGTGATCCCAGACAACATGAACTATTATCAGACATTTGTTCTAACTATGGCCTAGAAATCTGTTGTCCAAGACAACAAAAACTATTATCTGACATTTGTTCTAACCATGGCCTAGAAATCAGTGATGTCCCAGACAACAAGAACTAGTATCTGACATTTGTTCTAACCATGGCCTAGAAATCAGTGATGTCCCAGACATCAAGAACTATTATCTGACATTTGTTCTGACCATGGCCTAGAAATCAGTGATGTCCAAGACAACAAGAACTATTATCTGACATTTGTTTTGACCATGGCCTAGAAATCAGTGATGTCCCAGACAACAAGAACTATTATCTGACATTTGTTCTAACAATGGCCTAGAAATCAGTGATGTCCAAGACAACAAGAACTATTATCTGACATTTGTTCTGACCATGGCCTAGAAATCAGTGATGTCCCAGACAACAAGAACTATTATCTGACATTTGTTCTGACCATGGCCTAGAAATCAGTGATGTCCCAGACATCAAGAACTATTATCTGACATTTGTTCTGACCATGGCCTAGAAATCAGTGATGTCCCAGACATCAAGAACTATTATCTGACATTTGTTCTGACCATGGCCTAGAAATCAGTGATGTCCCAGACAACAAGAACTATTATCTGACATTTGTTCTGACCATGGCCTAGAAATCAGTGAAGTCCCAGACATCAAGAACTATTATCTGACATTTGTTTTGACCATGGCCTAGAAATCAGTGATGTCCAAGACAACAAGAACTATTATCTGACATTTGTTCTGACCATGGCCTAGAAATCAGTGATGTCCCAGACAACAAGAACTATTATCTGACATTTGTTCTGACCATGGCCTAGAAATCAGTGATGTCCCAGACATCAAGAACTATTATCTGACATTTGTTCTGACCATGGCCTAGAAATCAGTGATGTCCCAGACAACAAGAACTATTATCTGACATTTGTTCTGACCATGGCCTAGAAATCAGTGATGTCCCAGACAACAAGAACTATTATCTGACATTTGTTTTGACCATGGCCTAGAAATCAGTGATGTCCAAGACAACAAGAACTATTATCTGACATTTGTTCTGACCATGGCCTAGAAATCAGTGATGTCCCAGACAACAAGAACTATTATCTGACATTTGTTCTGACCATGGCCTAGAAATCAGTGATGTCCAAGACAACAAGAACTATTATCTGACATTTGTTCTGACCATGGCCTAGAAATCAGTGATGTCCCAGACATCAAGAACTATTATCTGACATTTGTTCTAACCATGGCCTAGAAATCAGTGATGTCCCAGACAACAAGAACTATTATCTGACATTTGTTCTAACCATGGCCTAGAAATCAGTGATGTCCAAGACATCAAGAACTATTATCTGACATTTGTTCTAACAATGGCCTAGAAATCAGTGATGTCCCAGACAACAAGAAGTATTGTGTGACATTTGTTCTGACAATGGCCTAGAAATCAGTGATGTCCTAGACATCAAGAACTATTGAGTGATATTTGTTCTGACCATGGCCTAGAAATCAGTGATGTCCAAGACAACAAGAACTATTATCTGACATTTGTTCTAACAATGGCCTAGAAATCAGTGATGTCCCAGACAACAAGAACTATTATCTGACATTTGTTCTAGCTTTGTCTTTAACCTAGTGGTTTGGACATACCAGTAAGAATACACTCCTAAAATGAATTTCACATAAAAATTTAGAACCATTGAGGAATAATGCTCTTGACATGATGTACAATAAATGACCTTTGAACTTATGATGTGACCTTGGGCTAACTGTATAAACCTGAATGTTATGATGACACACTGCCAATAATTTCACTTAAATGTATACCAAGACAAGTTTTACAATAGGTTTACCCTTGACCTGTGACCTCGACATTGACCTGAGGGGTTGTACAAAACATGTTTTTGGTCCAGCTTCCAAAAATGAACTTTTCTATATATTATAAAAGACTAAATATTGTTCAACAGCTATGGCTTGAGGATATTGGACCAAAAATCAAAGTGTCATTCCTTTAGCCCATCAGATTTATGAGCAGGGATTAACACCAGGTAAAAGAGAATACAAACCAATATCAATGTCTTTGATCCAGTGAAAAGAGATCTCCGGCTGAAGGAAGGGGAGCTAATCCTCCGGTGACATCAGGCAATAGGGTGAGATCTGGTAGGTTTTGTATGTGTGAGGAGAGTTCCAGTCGTACACTTGTCACTTTCTCAAGTCGTGATTTGTAATCCTATAGAACAAATAGAATCAAACAAATTAGTAAAACTGTAATGCAAAACTATCATTATCAACTTTGTATCTTGTTAGAAATATGTCACACTCTGGAAATATAAATACTGGTGTTAGTTTTTTCCATGTCACCTTTGAATTGCTAGGCCTGTAGAAATTACACCCATTTATAAGTTACTCCTAATCCTTATAAATCTTGATTTTAAAATTAAGTTTTTATTTGGAAAACTGCATTGGTATATCAAAACGCAAAGAGTTCCGATGTCTGCATTAACACTTACAGGTTTGTTCGTATTGTAATCCAAAATGTTACACATCCAAAAAGGCAAAACAGCTGGTTGGAATAAACACAGCCTGTGGATTTTCCTTCAATCTGATTAAACCCTTCTGTAACATAGCTTCATTAACATTGTACTACGCCTGAACAGGGGAAGTTTAACCTTAACGAAGCTGTGTAACACAGGAGTTTACATAGACTAGGACTTGTCTTATAACCCTGTACCACTCCTGTAATCTAACACATTACAGATGAGGGGAGACAACTCCACTTCACTAACAGCCTGGTCCACCTTACCTCTACCTTATTTTCTGCTTCTCTCAGCTGTTCCCTCTGACACACTATAAAGTCTCGTAACATCTTGCCCACGGCCTTCCTCTCCTCCAGCTCAGCGTTTAGTCGGAAGTTGTACTCGGACAGGAGGATACAGGCCTCTTCTACCTGACTAGCTAGTTTCACTGCAGCTTCCTTATCTGAATAATGACCAGTACATTGTATTATAAATGCCATCTCTAACTATAATATAATTCCTATTCATAGAGAAAATAGCATTTACTTACATGTAAAAGAATATATCAAGGTAACACCCTTCCCAAATTAAGTCTTTAAATAGATTATTATCAATGAAGTAATAAAACTGTGTAAATACAAAAGTTCTTTTTCATTTTTGTTTTGCATAATAATGTCATTCTAAAGGAACATTTTTGTAAAATTTCATGTAAATTATTTCCTACTTTCCTGGGTACAATAATAAACACATGTGTACCTTGAACCTTAGACAGGTGCTGTATATCGGACACCTCGGGTGGTAGTGCCGCTATCTTCTCTCGTACCGCAGCATCACTAGACGCTGAGTGCTCTAGGTCTGCCAGCCTTTTCACCAAAGCCTCCGACTGAAGTAGACAAAATATGTGCACTAATCTCTTTTAAATTACTTCATTTAAAGAAAAATCAAAATAAGAAAGTCCAACCAATAATACTGGAGGGGGTCATAGAGTGATTCATGGCTATTGATTCCTCAAAACAGAAAGTGACCCTTCATTGTTCCAACTTTAATAGTCCCTCTAAATTTTAATACTGACTTTAAAGGCCCACAACTCTGACAATCCCGGGTTTTCCCGGGAAGTAGCGGGATCAGACTTACATCACCGGCATTACTTGTAGGATCATTAGGCATGGATTCTATTTCCTCTATTAAACTCAGATCCTCTTCTTTCTTCTTCTTCTTAGCCGGTACGACAGCAACAGGTGCTACTGGTTCTACCACTGGCTTAGCTACAAATATATCAGGTACTTCTATTACACTACTAAACATATATATCAGGTACTTCTATTACACTACTAAACATTAACTAATAACACATTTACATACTACATAATGATTATATCTGTTCTCAAACAAATGCCAGTAAACTGTATCTATGATAAAGGATCCAGACAGACATGGACACTCTAAACCAAAATATATGGTATGATAGGTTATAGAACAGATATCTGTAAACTGAATTTTATATCTTTCAAACATAGGATTTGTGGCAATATCTAAGGAGGGATTCTTATAAATTTCAGACAAATTGATTTTGATGAGATAAATGAGGACATACTGGATTTCTGACTTACCAGGCTCACGATCAAGATGTTTACTCTAAGACTTGTGATGTTTAGGTGATGACCACAGAATGTATCGGATTTCTGACTTACCAGGCTCACGATCATGGTGTTTACTCTAAGACTTGTGATGTTTAGGTGATGACCACAGAATGTATTGGATTTCTGACTTACCAGGCTCACGATCATGGTGTTTACTCTAAGACTTGTGATGTTTAGGTGATGACCACAGAATGTATCGGATTTCTGACTTACCAGGCTCAAGATCAAGATGTTTACTCTAAGACTTGTGATGTTTAGGTGATGACCACAGAATGTTTTGGATTTCTGACTTACCAGGCTCACGATCAAGATGTTTACTCTAAGACTTGTGATGTTTAGGTGATGACCACAGAATGTATTGGATTTCTGACTTACCAGGTTCGTGATGTTTACTCTAAGACTTGTGATGTTTAGGTGATGACTACAGAATGTATTGGATTTCTGACTTACCAGGCTCACGATCACGATCACGGTGTTTACTCTTAGACTTGTGATGTTTAGGTTTTGTAGCGACATACTCATCCACCTTCTTCTTCGTCTTTTCCGCTGGTTTAGACTCATTCTTTCCCAAATCTAAAAGGAGGTTACAATATTATACATGGTACATTTTGCACAAGTTAACATACTTGTAGCACTTTATAAAAGATATGTCTCATTAAACACCTCAATAAAATAAATACATGAAAAATATAAGGACTCTGTGGAAAATTAGCTTTTGCGAAACAGTCCTTTATCATCAATAAATAAAGTTTAATATTACTATATAACGAGTAAATGTTGGTAGGAAATGGATGTCTCTCCTCAGTAACAGCTGTCTTTATATTCCTATATTTTTATTTTCGAATTCTTTCATAAACTAAATCGCCAAAACAAAGACTGAGCTGGATAGGAATGGTTGGTGTTTGTGGTCCTCGTCCAAAAAATTGTCAGGTGTTGACATCATACGGAACAATTTAACACATCAAGTAGCTTCTAAAGCTATCTTTTATTTCCTGTGCATTGATTTTGGCAACAAAACTTTTTTAAAGAGAACATTCACTGAAAGAATCTAGTATATTTTTCTGATATGACTTGTATTCCTTTTCTAAGTAAACAACAATCAAATTTATAATTAAATAAATCTTTGTCAAGATAATTCTTTACCTGGATAAATGTACCTCTTTCTCATAGTAACATTATCACTGAAACATTTTCTAAATTTCTTCACTGACAAACTTGTAAATCTTTATCAAAGTATTAACCCCGTACCTGTCACACTGACAAACTTGTAAATCTTTACCAAAGTACTACCCCCGTACCACTCATCCCTTACCTGTGTCTTGTTTTATTTTGGATACAAAGGTCTTGTCGTATACTCCTCTTTCTTGCCAAATATTTAAGATTCTTTCTAATGACTTCTTAGTCTTATCATCAGCATCTCTGTAATGACATGGAAATAGTACATCAGATAGAACAAACATTTCTCCATCAAATGGTTCCCCAATCTCCAATATAGAGTGGGTTTTATTATACAAAACGGTAAAAACTGCCAGCTAGATTAATCAGGATATAACACCTTATTATAAATTGATATTTTTTACACTTTCTGATTGGCTAAGATAACGCCATGTGATTCCCGATAAAAAGTCATATTGACCAGTCGTGCAAAAAAAGCTGGTAGAAAAGGCTGATTGACTGGGTGTTTCAAATAATAGAAATATGACGAAACATCAAAAGGTCCAAAGACCTTGGCACTGCTTGACAACAACAAAAGTAATGGCAGACGGCAGGTTCGCCGTCCTTACAAATAATCCAAAAGATGCTATTTTTGACGGCGTGGAATCTAACAATATCAAACGGAAAACATCTACAGCTGTTAAAGTTTTTAGGAAGTATTTTATATAGTATTGTTATAATATTGTTTAAGAATTTGATTAAATGTCATTAAAATCTTTCTCTTGTAGTCTGAGTTCAAATAAAAAACATAAATTTATAATAAAACTATTATTGCCTTTTGATTTCGCTTGATACATGGTTTTATCGACTTGAGAAAAAATATCAACCTCAGACTTCGTCCTCTGTTGATATTTTTTCTCTGGTCGATAAAACCATGTATTGACCTCATCAAAAGACTATAATTGTATAATAACAAAATAACAGAGACAGTGTAATGTAACTTTGTATAAACACTTACTTTGATGCCACTGCGTAGGCCTCTGGTAACACTGTAGCGAAGTCCTTTGTCAGTTCAGGTCCTTTCTTTTTACTGTTCTGTATGACATCATTGGCTAGGTACATAAACGTCAGTCGTACACTGGACCGCACTGTAGACAGAAATAACACAATATATACAACTGATCCAACAGGCCTGCATCCCTCATCTGTTACTGGTCTCTCACTCCTCCATCCTATGGTGTTTACATGTCCCAGTTGATTCGTTATTCTTGGGATTGCTCTAAATATCAAGATTTTCGTGATCATGTTGACTGCTGACAAACAAACTAACAACACAAGGATTAGAGAGATACGTTGATCAGAACTACGAGGAAGTTTTATTGTCGCCATCATTGTCTTATTGAGAATATGCTGTATCTTTAAGTGATATGATCAGATGGACATTTTTGAGTATGCTCATTAGTGTGTTTACTTGTGATTGACAATGCTGACTCGTTTCTTATTTTGGGAAATTTATGTTTATTTAAATGTGACAAAGAGTTACATGGCGGGTGTCGTCGATGAAGCAGAAGACGCTTACTCTTACGTAACAACTTGTCTTATTTTCTTGTACTTTTACAAGGGTCTCTACGTAAATTTTTCCTTTGTTCATATTTTGCCCCTAGTTTAATTGATTTTGAGTTTGCATTATGGTTTTGTTAATGCTTCGGTTTTCTCTAATTTTTTTTCTAACCCATAAAAATTATGACTGCAATTTATCTAATAGAACATGTTAAAAGATTTAAACATATTTTACCCTTTGCCCCTGAAAATATTTCAAGGCCATTTTCATTCACAAACTCGGCTCCTCTCAAATATGGGCACCCAGTAAGATATCATGTTACCAGGCCCTTTGGTATTTCAGAACAAGCCGTTCACAGATTTTGACACATATTTGACCCATGTGGTCATGACCTTAAAGTAACTTAAGGTCATTTTTATTTTGAAACTTTGTTCAACTCCTTCCACAGTAGCTACAGGCCAATTATCATGTCTCTAGGGCTTTCGCTATTTCATCAAATGTTGTTTGAAGGTTTTGACCGCCTATGGCTTCATTTTTATAAAGTTATTTTGTGGCAATTTTTGCAGAGCTTCATCCCAGAAAGCTACATGCCAAATATCATGACTCGAAACCTTTTGGTTCTTCAGAAGAAGTTGTTTAATAGAAAATAGGACAGGCAGAGGACAGACAATGAATGGGCATCATTCCATCGCCCAGATGAGCTGAATATAATACATATATATAAAAACATTACAAAGTGAAGTCTCTAGCAATCCATACATGACTGGGCAATCATATACATCATGCATCACCAATGAACTTTATCATGATCAGTATAAAAAAGGTAACAAATTTAATTAACAAAGAAGATCTCTTTGTACAGTGTAAATGCCAGAGAGGCAGTATGACCTCATACCTGTACTGATCAGTCCTGTAGGTGCTGTGTTGTTATAACTCACTCATATCTACTAATGGTTGGAAGCTATAAACATCTAGTACTTCAGTAGTTACTTCCTGGTACTGACTATACTTACCTGTGAGTACCTGAGTTATATATAAAGTAAACAATTCCCAGCTGTCATCACAGGTCAGAAACAGGTGTGTTCCTGGTCAACTCTTTATCTTCATAATACAGGTATAGATTTTATCACTGGAAGTATCTTTTTTCATATCTCACCCATAATTAATATAATCATGGCACCTGTTTCAGAAATGATCTTTGCATTTGTTCTACAAATACAAGTAAAATATGTAAATTATGTCCCCAGGCTAAAAAATTCCCTTTATACCAAAGACTGCAGAAATGGAACCATTTCTTTGTGTCTAAGAAATGGAACCGTTTCCCTGTGCCACAAGAAATGGAACCATTTCTCTGTGTCTAAGAAATTGAACAATTTCTCTGTGTCTAAGAAATAATACAATATCCCTGTGTCTAAGAAATGGAACCATTTCCTTGTGTCTAAGAAATGGAACAATTTCCCTGTGTCTAAGAAATGGAACCATTTTCCTGTGTCTGAAAATGGAACCATTTTCCTGTGTCTAAGAAATGGAACCATTTCCCTGAGTCTATGAAATGGAACATTTTTTTTTGTGTCTCTGATTGTTAACACAGCTGACTCATTCAAGCTAGACATGAACAGTCAAAGTGCATATATCTACAGGACCATTCAAGAACATGCCTCGATCTGATTATCAGAATTAAGACCAATTCATCTATGTCTGGCTCCTGCCCCCGTTGGACACCTACGCAGGTTACGGTTTATCTCGCTTGGCTTGAAAGAGTAAGGGAAGCAAGATCAACCATGGATATCCAACGATAGGTTCCTGCATCAAGCAAAAATTATTTGTGCATCCTGGTAAAAGTCCAGTAAATACAATGTCAATCCTCTCATCATACTCTCCACTATATCTTCTGTCCAATACATGTGTTGTCCACATCCGTGTCCACATCCCTGTGGACATAGCTTGTCTAGTGCGGTACAAGTCACATGGTTTCATATATATTTGACCACCCTATTTTGGTTTTGAAATCCAGAAATGATGCTAAAAGGTAAATGTAAGATGTTTTGCATTCACCAGAATATACAGACATTTTGTGCAACTTTATCAACACTTTGGGAAATCTAGAACCCATCCTGCGGTATCAACATTTACACTACGTACATCAGCAAGACAACTTTATCACACTACAAAAGCTACAGAATTATTGTGAAACAACAATCAAAAGCAATGTAGGGGATAATTTCAGATAAATTCCTTATTACTTTTCTTAATAATGAAACTATTATTTAATGAAATAGTCACATATCATTTTCATTACACTTTGATATACCCCCATTTCACAACATCTAAACAATTAAACACTTTTATAAACATATCGATTTTAATAGACCTGAATGGTGAAGGTGAGTCAACCAGGAGATAGGGACTTTGATAAGGGAGGTAACTGTTAGAAGATTGTATCCAACAAGTTAACCAATTGTTGGCATATGACACCAAGTCCAAACAACAAATTCTACTTGGTGATATTATACAAATCAGATTTTCACCCTTATTTGCCCAAATAAAAGTGTTCTGGAGTTCTTTCTATGGATGAGAGGACACAGTTATAAGTAGTATGACAGCCCCACGTGGTTGTCATGTGGTCGATCCTTCTGTATGGGAACGTTAACTGAACCTCCAACCATCAATATTGAATTTGATCACTGATGTAGGGGAGTCAGGGCTTTTTCTGGGATCTCTCAGGGGCCGAAATCCGGCCCCATTCCCAATGAGATTTAGGCTTCATTTTTCACAATTAAAGGACTTTTTCCCAATCTAATGTTACAACTTAAAAAAAAAAAAATGTCTTTTTTTTTTTTTGCATTTTCAAACTGAACATCAGTTGAAAAAGAAGCTATTTGAAACGATTGTGATGACATTTCCGTAGCATCAGATCATCTCGCTGTTGTCTGTAATTTGTCTATTCCATTGATAAACCGCTATACTCTGGTGACTGAATTCGCAAACCTGAAGTGGAAACGTGCACAAACGGACGACTTGATTCAGTTCCAACTCAATCTTTCTGCCTCACTAGAAATGTTGGACTCGTTCGAAATAACATCCAATGAAAATATCGATAGATTCTGTACGCTAATTACGGATATTACCATTAACTGTGCCCGAGCCAGCATCCCGGTGGTAAGGTTTAATCCACAGCTTAAGCCCTACTGGACAAAAGAGGTCCGCGTGATGTACTCGGAAGCTCGTAAAGCAAGACGCGAGTGGATAGCGGATGGTCGACCCCGAGGAATACTCTCGCCATCATATAGGATATACAAAGAAGCAAAACGTGAGTTCCGGGCAACACAGCGCGCAGCGTATGATACTTATATACAATGTCTTCATGATGAGTTAAACGAGACCGCGGAATGTGACAACGCGTTATTCTGGAAAGCGCTCCACAGACTGAAAGGCTCCAGACGACCAAGATCAGACTGTAACACTCTGAAGCATAATGGGGATATATTAAGGTCACCTGAAGAAATAGCAAATGCGTTTGCGGAATATTTTAGTGTGCGGTTTTTAGTGACCAAGCTCAAAATATGGATCCATCGGTAGTAGGAAGTGAACCGTCGATAAACAATGCGCTATTCGATAATATAGAAAGTGAAATAACATTTTGCGATGTAGAGTCGGCAATAAGATCTCTTAAACTTGGGAAGGCTCCAGGTATTGACCGATTACAAAACGAACACCTGAGATATGGCGGACGGCACCTCATTGAACAGTTAGTAAAACTCTTCGATAATGTCATGAAGTTTCGGCATTGCCCAGACATCTGGAAACATGGCCTAATCGTACCAATACATAAAGACGGGAACAAATCGAAGATGGACATATGTAATTACAGGCCCATATCCCTTTTGTGTTCTGTTTATAAACTTTTTGAAAAAGTGATAAACACAAAACTGCAAGTCCGCATACACTCCAAAGTGGAAGTATTCCCAAGCCAACAACAGTACGGATGTAGACATTTAGGCTGTTCAACAGCCTCCTTTCATACACAGGAAGTGATATCATCTATCATTGAAACCACAGTACTGCTTATGTAGCCTTCCTCGATACAAACAAGGCGTTCGATACCATCTGGCATCAGGGCCTACTTCTCAAATTGCGCCGCCTTGGATTTAATGGACCCATGTATGACGTCATAGATGATGCCTATAATAATATGATGAGTGCCGTTACTTGTAATGGCGTCACGTCAAAATTGTTTCCGGTTTATTTGGGAGTAAGGCAAGGTGGTGTGCTCTCTACGTTTTTATATCAAGTCTTCATTAATGGATTACTTCAAAAGCTACAGACGTCAAACTCTGGAGCAAGTATTCTATCGATACCTGCCGGAAACCCAACTCTGGCTGATGATATTGCCCTAATCTCCGTCTCTCCATCAGCGCTTCAGTGTATGCTTAACATATGCTATCAGTACAGCACTACTTGGAAATTTTCGTTTAACAACTCAAAATCTTCTGTCTTAATATTTGGAAACTTTGTGCCAAGAAACTCCGATTTCAAATGGCTTTTAGGTAAGGATTCGATTGAGCCTCAATCCTCACAAGTGCATCTTGGTACGCTTTGCAGTACGTCACTGACGAACAGAGATTGTATTGAACGAGCATGTAAAAAGGGCCGAGGTCTACTGCATGCAATTTTGGGCTTCAACAAGTGGAACGCCTGTGACATCAATCCGCTAATAAAGTTAAACCTATACAAGAGAATGATTCTGACCTCTATCTCTATGGATGTGAGCACTGGTCCCAGCTGTCTATTTCGGACATCAAAACAATATGAAAGTTCCAACACTACGCTTTGAAACACATCGTAAATGTTCCTAAAGCTACCCGCTCCGATATGGTTGAAAGTATTCTTGGCCTCACAAGGATTGACGTTGAAATTTCTAGAAGGAAACTTATTTTCCTACAAAAACTGATCTCACTTGACTGTTAATACCTAGTGAAACAACTATTTCTTATCCGAACATATCAATACCTCCTTTATACTGAAGGTTCGAGTATGAAGGTACAAAAAGGATTCATTCCTGATATAGTGACTATTCTGATCAAATATGGCCTCATTGGCCGATTCCACAATTATCTCAGGAACCAGTGTTTTCCAGGAAAACTAGAATGGAAAAGATTAGTGAATCACGCTATACTTTCCGTTGAAAATAAGTTTCTTAGTGAGAGACTAAATACTGATTCCGACTTTAGTCGATTTAAGCATATCCATGATAACTACCATGTCCTTGAACTACTAAAGATTCCGGGAAATGTAAGGCAGCTTCAAGATGTATATTTCGTTATCAAACATCTAACTGTTATACCAAACAGTACAGACATATCCTGTCAGCACTGCCTTCGTGATAGCACAAGCAATGATGACACCTTACACTTTGTAACTACGTGTTGCTTGACAGAACCGAGTCGGTCAGCTTTCTTTGATGACGTCATCACTACATATGGTATGGACTGTTTCATGGCTATGGCCAGTATGAATGATGAACTGCTTCTGGAAACTATTCTTGGTTCCAGTCAACTCCAATTTGACTGTCCCTTCAGTAGACAACAGTTTCTCCTGAGAAGTGCAGCTTTCCTCAGAGAAGCATCCCACGCTTACCATATGAACTGTTAAGTCGGGATGTGAAATCGCAGCGCGTTTCAAATTCTTGAATCATTGAATTTTGAATAATCTCATCTATTTTCATGTAAAACTATCTCCGTATGAGGGAAATAAAGATTGATTGATTGATTAATTGTTGGCATATGACACCAAGTCCAAACAACAAATTCTACTTGGTGATATTATACAAATCAGATTTTCACCCTTATTTGCCCAAATAAAAGTGTTCTGGAGTTCTTTCTATGGGTGAGAGGACACAGTTATAAGTAGTATGACAGCCCCACGTGGTTGTCATGTGGTCGATCCTTCTGTATGGGAACGTTAACTGAACCTCCAACCATCAATATTGAATTTGATCACTGATGTAGGGGAGTCAGGGCTTTTTCTGGGGTCTCTCAGGGGCCGAAATTCGGCCCCATTCCCAATGAGATTTAGGCTTCATTTTTCCCAATTAAAGGACTTTTTTCCCAATCTAATGTTACAACTTAAAAAAATGTTGTTTTTTTTTTTTTGCATTTTCAAACTGAACATCTGCATCAGTTGAAAAAGAAGCTATTTGAAAAGAAATATTGTCATTTTATTGCTTTTATCTTATTAAATTAAATTGTATTATTTTTCGATTCATCGTTAATTTTTCCCAATTTCACTCAGGGGCCTTTTCCCAATTTACCCAGAAAAAGCCCTGGGAGTGTATTTAGCAAATGCTCTCCTGCTAACCAACTTGGGTGGTCCTGTGTCACATTTGCAATGTACCGTAGGTCTGTTGCATGGAACTGAACTAAATTGCACAAATTAATATCAGAAGTTCATTGGGAATGATGTGCTTGACAAAGCTTCATTTTGGTAGCTATCCACAAGCAGTGTATATAGTAACCAAAATAGGCAAATATGTGTATTTTACCCAAATAACAATGTTTAATACACAATTCGTTTTTTAACCTGTGAATTTACCAGTGCATGAGTAAAGTTATGTAAACGGAGCAGGTTGGTGTGGCTTGTAGTTATATATATAGTGTTAAATACGGTATTTGCCACTCAGCTGACAGTGACAGAGCATGCTTCTCTGGCTCAGTTGGTAGAGCTGTAGATTCCTGGTCAGGGCACAGGAATGTGTTTTTCCCTGTTCTATCACAGATATATATAATACAATATATATCACTTACCAGTATAGGAAGAATAATTTATTATGCGCATCCGGAAAAGAAAAAGTGAGAAGTAAGTGTGTACCACCATGAGGCATCTCCTCAAGCCTAAACTGGCTTTCCTTGATGGACGTTTCATCAGTGATCATGAAGGCCAGTACTCAACCCAATCTGGTAGCTCTATATATATAGGCCTAAGCTTATGTCAGAAAATAACCTAAAGTAAACCAATGCAAGTGTAAAGAACCAATGAAACGCTAAACTGGCAGCAGGTCCTTCATTCTATAGTCACTTATCTCGTTCTATGGTCACTGATCTCGTGCTATTTGCTTACAAACATATAGGCCTATGTTTAGTAGGCCATGCTTTGTCACACATGGAATCTTGAGAGTTTTCCAATTTTGGGTCTTTATTTCAGGTAAATAACTGCAGACTAAAACTTTGCCATACCTGGTAATACAGTTTCTGGCTATTTTTTTTTTTTATTTTGTTTTATTGAAACTTTTTAAACAAAATTACCATTTGATATCTTTAAATTGATCTATTGTATCTTATGATGCAGTTAGCCACAGTCAGCTATAAAGTGAACACCTCACTCATGGTCAGTAATTTATATATAAGTTAATCAAAATCTTTGGAAACTTGCACAAACCTTTCTGCATTTCTCTTTGCCATACTTGCACGATGGTTTTTGAGTGTTTCCTATGGTGTATCAGCCACAATGACAGAGTCTGGATGCTCTGTTGAGTGTTGTTAAGTTCGTTTAATTTCTTGCTGAGGCTGCTATCCGAGAAGGACGACATCCTTCCATATGTTGTGATTGTGTTGAGAACTAACTTCTCCTAACCGGAAGTTCATCAGATCATTCCAAGTTATCTCAGGGATATGCTCATGGGCTTCACTTTGGTCATATACGTCCCTGCTTTGGTATATTTTGAGTCTAGGGGGAATAACACAATATCTATGCTTAAATGAAATGGTTTTACATCTAGGAAAATCATTTATGCTCATACTAAGCATTTAGCCCACAAATTGAGAGTTGATTATCTCTTTTCGGAACCTGAACACCCTAAGAATTAATAGATTATTTTAAGTAACGCCATCTGGCGTCAAGCGGAAGTTCAGAGCAATCTTGTGCAAGATTTGAAGAAAGGACCACGCTTTAAAATGCCTTACGCAAACCAGCCTACTGTACAGATATCTCAGCTAACAGATGAGAACATCAAATTTGTTATAGAGGATACAGATCTCAGGTTGAATATTTTAGCATCGTATAGTCACACTCTACATGTCACGTTCATTCACTAACCTGTGCTCGCTGCTGTAGTTACTGTAACGTTATATGGCTTGAGCACATTCCTATTTTCACTTTGACCGGTAGGCCACAATGACAAAATAATTGGATAAGTGTTTTGTAGTTTCCGCTTAATGTTTGATACAAATTGATGAAAGCAAAGTTTAATTTATTTGAATGAATGAAAATATAGTATTTTGAAATGTTATTTAATAATTTGAATATTTATCTAATAATTTGAACAGCCCTGAATCATTCAAGACTGGCCTGTGCTCTCCATAATTAACAATACCCCATCTACCTCACACACACACACACCCCTCCCACGAATTCTTATGACATGACTCCACATATACAGTACATTGTCATTCTCATATTCTCTCTTCAACTGTCCTACCTCCTACTAACAGGTTGGTCTAAGTATGAATGCACACCTGCTGCCCGAGTTGCCCAGGGGACGAAGCCTAACAGTCCTGTATGAAATTGTGTGATTGCATCACACTGCTTAATATTCACTTATCACAGTCATGTCATGACAGTTCTCATACCCTTGGCCCCATTATATATACCTTATGTTAGAGAATATTCAATGGTTTGCCATTTAATATCAAATATATTTCACGAGTATGGCAATTTTTTTTTTATCTCATGATGCTGCACACTCGTGAAAATATAGAAAAAGATCCAGTGTTTTTCCTGGGTATTTTGGGAAAAATTCAATTTGCCAAATTAGGAAAAAAAGTAGTGTGAACAGGTAATAAATTGGGAAAAAATTAAATCCAACCACACTCATTAAATGTTCCATGCTAACCAATTTTACAGTGCACAGTGTATCATTTAGCTTTACGGTATGATAAACAACGAAAACAAAGAGCTGTGAGTTACATGGTGAGTCTGAGTGACAGACTCACTCACTCACTGAATTTCCTTTTAATGATTTTTTATTCATTATAACATCATGTGCTTGTCCTTTTTTCCCAGATTTTGAAAAGGCATAATAATTGGGGTTTTTTAGTTGATTTTTGGGAAAAATAACACTAAAACGCATTGGGAATGGGGTCGTTTGGCGTACCCAGTTATATAGACAGGAAAAACACTGAGATCTGCCATACAAGTAAAATGTATTTGATATTAAACAGCAAACCATTGAATTTTCTTTTTATTACATTCCGAAAGAGGCCTTAAAATACTTTTGTTAATATTCTTTCTTTACTTGTCTGCTGGAAAGCAGCTAGGCCTAGTCCGTCAAAATCACAGCCGATAGGGTCCAGTACACAGCTGATTGGGATAAGTTGATAGGAAAAGTTGAACCATTCTAACCATGGTAACTTTTGCAGCCGAGAGTAATAATGACCCCGGACAGTTTTTTATTGCCGGGTCACTTTTTCACGCTACTCTGACAAAGTCTTATATTTTCACTGCTCATCACTGCAGTGAAAATATAAGTTTTATCAGTTTGATAATTTTCTATATATTCACACGCAAAAATGTAATAAACTGTTTTATAATATACATTTATTTGACTTCAAAGAAGGAGATTAACTTGGCGTTCGTTATAGTTAGGATATCTGGTTTGACATGAATACAGTATACAAGAACATAGAAAAAAGAGCTTATACCTATGGAAAGCCCATGAAATCTTAGAACTTTATTTCCAGTAGAGTCTATAAGAAGTTGATCACTGAAAAATGATTTTGGCAGAGGAAATTAGATAATAAAATTGTGTATAAACTTTGTAAAATTAAATTGTCCTATGAACACTCAATTCTTAAGACAAAAGTAGTTGACCATTTTTAACTTCAAAAATCAAAAACCCACTTATTGGTAATCCTTGAGTAAATTGTGATTATATGTCAAGACCATTTTTATATTTTACTGAGGACAAGTTGACAACTGCATTTATAGCTGTCTGTGTATTGTCAGGTTTATAGTATATGTATACTATATGTATCATGCAAGAATATTTCAAAAGCTGTAACAAAATTTTCCTCAAAGGGAAAAAGTTTATACTGGAACAAACTAATTAATGGAATTCTTTTGTTTTATTGCAGTGTTTGTAATGCTATAAGACGAGTATGTATTGCAGAGGTACCAACAATAGGTAAGTATTGGCAATTTCCATGCTAAAGTTTTGTAGATTAAATCAATAATTAAGACAAAAATAAAGTGACATATTATGTCCTTGTTTGTGAACTCAATTGAACTTCTCTTTAAAAAAGTGACTATCTTGGGCTATCGTTTCTAATGAAGGGCCAATAATCTAGTTTGTCTTTGGTACCAAGTCAGGGCTTTTCCCTTCTTTGGGATGGGGCCTTTTGGTATTATTTTGGGAAGAAGAATAAGGAAAGATTTTTTCAAGAGTAAACTGCAAATTTTGGGAATTTGGCTTAATATGAAATCATTTCAATTTGGAATGGAGCCCATTAACACCCCAAAACACTCTCAGAAAAAGCCCAGCAAGCATCTGTCTGCTTGGGTGTGGAAAGCATATTACCGACCAAACTGTATGGTGGGTTGGGGATCTTACTCATTTTTAATGCATTCAGTTTCTTATTAAAACTTTTAATAGGCATGAAATACATGAAACATTATAAGCACAACAGAGCATTATAAATGTATGGGGGAGAGAGGTGTGATATCTGAATGTGTAAGTTTCCTGATACAACCTGGGGAGCTCTGGAGACTGAGGCATTGTACAATAAATAAATAATGTATTGGTGATATGATTAATGTTTTAGTGTTTGATGTGTAAAGCTACTGGCTATTGATTGAGACTTCTGTCTGGGCTGTTCTTGTTTTGTTTTATTCTAATTTAAGAAACAATTGTCATTATGTAAATCATAATTCAAATTATTTATCAGAGATTGATGTTTTGTTTCTGGTACCTACAGTTGTCACACATGACATCTAACAAATTTATGATTTCCACAAAAATGTGGTTAAGTGATTAATCATATTGGGTATGATGATGTGATTTGTATCAGAAACAAAAACGAAAAAGTTACCATCAAATTTTAACTGTAATTTGTTAATTCTCCTGTAATTTAGATCTGCTTGATTAAGCCACACATACAAAGAGCCACCCAACAGGAATGTTTCTCTGGTCTGGTGTTTACACACATGAAACACATGTCATAAATGACAGAATGATCACCAATATTTATAATCTTAGTAAAACAGAAATAGCTTTTGTAGCGATCCTCTTTGGACTGTTCTGATGGAATACGAAAGATTTAGATTTTGTGCAGAGGTCAAGCAAAGAAAACCTCTGAATTAATACGGTGTTGAATTTCAGTTCACCCAGTATAGACTTGAAACAGCGTGCAAGTCAACATTGTCCTTACAATATCATCCTTTCCTTTGAGCAACATCTTCTTAGCAAACAAAAACAGATAGATCACATAAATATGTATTTATAACATCGATCAATATCTAATTAAAGTATTCAAAAGATCATGAAGAATTCAAGATAGTATTTATGT
Source organism: Mimachlamys varia (assembly GCA_947623455.1). Classification (NCBI taxonomy): domain Eukaryota; kingdom Metazoa; phylum Mollusca; class Bivalvia; order Pectinida; family Pectinidae; genus Mimachlamys; species Mimachlamys varia. The sequence continues at coordinate 4,893,421 of OX392533.1, forward strand.
GTTATCTAGTTATTTAGTGTGTATATATTTGTTACATGTCTATTGGGCCCCTTGTTTACATATTTACCTGTATTTTTTCAGCTATAGACTGGGTACAGATAGAGGCCAACTCTACTGTCCTGTTTGACGAGTTCATTGCCCACCGCATTGGTCTGATCCCGCTGACTAGTGATGAAATGGTTGACAGGATGCAATACTCTAGGGTAATTAAAATGAATTTTGATCTGTAATCATCGACAACTTATTTGTAGACCAGAAAGACATGAACTTTGATCCGTAACAAAGCATCGCATGCATCTACAGTATTATAAAATGCTGGTTGTATATTGCATGAAAACATTTTGTTATAACACAACTTTATATTGTAGAATTCTATATAAAGACTAAGAAAGTTAGATTTTCGGGATTTTGTTCATTTCTCAGTTTCTGTTGTAAGTAATGACAATAGAGTTATATGGAGGTTGTGCGTTGAAACAAGACAGAAGAATGTAATTTGTCTGTTTCATCGTCCTAACAGGACTGTACCTGTGAAGAATTTTGTCCTGATTGTTCTGTGGAGTTTAACTTAGAGGTTAAATGTACTGATGACCGTACATGTCACGTGACCAGCGCTGACCTAATTTCCAGTAACCCCAAAGTTGTTCCGGTGAGTTTTATAATATTACAACACCTGCTATTATTACTGTTGTCAAATGTACTATGAAAACGAGGATCAGGGCCAGTATTCATGAAAACGTTCTCATGCTCAAGCATGGATTCTGTGCTCAAGGCTTATTCTCTTATTATTGTTATGGCTATAAATTATTCAAACAATCAAATTTTGTCAAAGTTTTGGAAAAAAATTTAAAGTCGACTATGTCTTGTCACCAGATCCTTCTAACTAATGTGTTTGTATTTATAACTGCATTATTATTTTCATATGTTCACAAAAACAAACTTTAAATCAAATATGATAACCACCTGTGTTACCTATTCCCAGTTTAAATCAAATATGATAACCACCTGTTACCTATTCCCAGGTGACGTCGCGACACAAGGAAGAAGCCAGTGAATATGAAGACACAGATGGTAGGGTTATTATATTGTTGACCCCCGTCTGTTTGAGACTTTATATATCTTACTTTTACTGCAAGGCAGAATGGCAGAGTGTAAGACATTGCTCCTTGTAATGGTTTTCATTTTTCTTATCAAATATGAATTGGAGTACATTTTCACCCAAGGAAAGGTTTCATAACTGCACCATTGAATATCCCCAAATTGTCCCAAAGACGGTAACACTTGATCATAATACTCACAGTGTCAGTAAAATACTGTAGGAATTATACCATCAAGAAATATTCAACATTCGAAAAGCAAGGAATATTTTCATGAACATTCTTTTGTAAGAAAACGGGAAATGGTCTTATATATTGATGTTTCCTGAGGTTTTTTAATTAAAAAAGGAACTGTCACTCGTGGCTGGAAGGGGTTAGTTTGCCCAGTTGGCCTGCATGTGTATTGCATTGTAAGCATTACAAGGAACTATTAGAGTTATGGCCCTTTGTTCACTGTGAATCACTTTGCCAGACATATTTTACTTACTGTCATATGCAATTTATCACTTATTAAATAAGGTTTTGTGCCCCCTATATGCAGAGTTTTAAATTGTCATTTTTTTTTCTACCGAACAATACTTCAGCAGGTTTTACAGAGTGTGTACATTGTACACGTATGACATCTGTTTAGCTGCTTTATCTTAAATCACAAATTTTATATGCAGATTTCTTCATTGAATCACTCTTATTATGATTTTCAGACATACTAATAGTCAAGCTGAGGAAAGGACAAGAGGTGAAAGTAAAAGCATTTGCAAGGAAAGGATTCGCAAAAGAACATGCAAAATGGAACCCGACTGCCGGAGTATCCTTCGAATATGACCCAGATAATTCACTGCGCCACACAACATTCCCCAAACCAGAGGAATGGTCAGTTATAGACGAAAATTCTTGTAAAAAAAGACGTGTGATGTCTACATTAATGATTCAATGGACCCATATAAGTTAGGATAGTGGGGTATGAACTACACTGTAGCTGCTTTAGTGATACAGATAATACATGTAAAAGCATTCGATTATGGAAATATTTCCATTGAGGTTTTAGCAAGTTTAGTTCAATAGCACCAACATTATCAAAGTACTGAGCCTGATGACATTGAATATTAATCCTATTAAGCTGGGCTTAATGGTCAAGTTGTTTTGTAATGTATGTTGTAATGAGGTTGTCTTGTGTCTGGCTTGTAGACTATTCTTTCTGGTGATAATACAATATAAGTATTTTCATTTTGTGAGGGAAGTATACATCTGTCAAAACAGAACTGAAGCACATAATTCATCTGGTAATGAGTTGTACTACCATGGCAACATTCAGCAATGTTGTACTGTATGATTATTTTTTTGAGTTTCTTTATCTTACTATTTGTGATGTATGTGGATACTTAACTTTAACTCTTATTGAATCTGTTGCAGGCCAAAGAGTGAATTCTCAGAGCTTGATGAAGACACACGTAAGTAGTTATCTCCCCTGTCTATAACCTATTACCACCTCATCCACTTCCTCTAAACTTATTATGGACTACAGGTTTCCCGCTGCGACTTTGTTTTCTGCATGTTGGAATTCTACTTCCATCTTAATCTCTTCCAAACTTCCAAACTTAGCCTATTATGTCCCCTTTAAATTTGTTACTTCTTCCATGCTTAAGTATAGATTGGCCATATAAATGTTGTTGCAGCATTGATAAAGGGATTAAATTTCGCCCTGTAAATCAGAGGAGGATCAGAATCAAAATAAAATTGTACAAAATCTATAGTAAGTGTTATATATGACGTGCCATGAAATGGGCTGTACATATAGTGTTGCCCGGTACAAATAGTGTTGCCCGGTACATATAGTGTTGCCCGGTACAAATAGTGTTGCCTGGTACATATAGTGTTGCCCTGTACAAATAGTGTTGCCCGATACATATAGTGTTGCCCTGTGCAGATAGTGTTGCCCTGTACAAATAGTGTTGCCCGGTACATATAGTGTTGCCCGGTACATATAGTGTTGCCCAGTACATATAGTGTTGCCCGGTACATATAGTGTTGCCCTGTACAAATAGTGTTGCCCGGTACATATAGTGTTGCCCTGTACAAATAGTGTTGCCCGGTACATATAGTGTTGCCCTGTGCAGATAGTATTGCTCTGTACATATAGTGTTGCCCTGTACATATAGTGTTGCCCTGTACATTTGATATTACCCAGTACATATAGTGTTGCCCTGTACATATAGTGTTGCCCTGTACATATAGTATTGTACATATAGTGTTGCCCTGTACATATGATATTACCCAGTGCATATAGTGTTGCCTTGTACATATAGTGTTGCCCTGTACATATAGTATTGTACATATAGTGTTGTCCTGTACATATAGTGTTGTCCTGTACATATAATATTACCCAGTACATATAATATTGCCCAGTACATATAGTGTTGCCCTGTACATATAGTGTTGCCCCATAGATATAGTGTTGCCCTGTGCATATGATATTACCCAGTACATAAAGTGTTGCCCTGTACATATAGTGTTGTCCTGTACATATAGTGTTGCCCCATAGATATAGTGTTGCCCTGTACATATGATATTACCCAGTACATATAGTGTTGCCCAGTACATATAGTGTTGCCCCGTACATATAGTGTTGGCCGTCATTGCCAGTTTCTGTCCACTCGTCACTCATCATTATTTTGTTTCCACACTTTGAACTGTAATGTGTTATGTAGTTGTATGATGATAAGATACAGGCCAGGATATTTTTGCGCAAAAAATGGGATAAAGACATTCCAGAGCCTTGCCTTAGGTCAATGGGAATTCAAAAGAGAAAATGCACAGAAAAAGTACTCCTTAAGTTGTCAGCAAGGCTTTTTGTGACACATCTAGTTTTATCTTTATGTTATTCAAAATCGTTAAATGAGATTGTTTTAATATCTATTGTAAGAGTGACAACAATTGTACAAAATTGAAATATTTCAGACAAATATACACTAAGGAATAGTTAAGATAAAACTGTGTACTGATCAGTATCCCTGTTGTAAATACTGACTACAGTATGGGTAGGGACTACTGATGTTCACTCCACCCTTTTATTATTGTAGCATCCGTGTTTAACTCACCATTTCTTTATTGTTACAGATGAAGCCCCTTTCAATCCCACTGGAAAAGCAAACAAATTTTTCTTGAATGTGGAGGCTTGTGGGTCGTTACGACCAGAAAACATTGTATTCTCTGGACTTGGTGTGTTGAAAAAGAAACTCAGTGACTTACAAACACAGCTTAGTCATGAAATTCAGACAGATGTGCTTGCAATTTAGTGGGTCACAACATTGTTGGGCGACTCCTTCATAAACGTGTTATGACAACAGTGTGAAGGGAAGATGTAACAGATTCATATGGCATACTCTAGATCAGTGTCTGCTGTGTTAGTTTACAACTACCGTACATACAACTGATATAATTGTGTTAGCTTCACAAGTACATACAACTAATATATTTTTGTTAGTTTACAAGTACATACAACTGATATATTTGTGTTAGTTTACAAGTACATACAACTGATAAATTTGTGTTAGTTTACAAGTACATACAACTGATATATTTGTGTTAGTTTACAAGTACATACAACTGATATATTTGTGTTAGTTTACAAGTACATACAACTGATATATTTGTGTTAGTTTACAAGTACGTACAACTGATATATTTGTGTTAGTTTACAAGTACATACAACTGATATATTTGTGTAAGCTTCACAAGTACATCAAGTACATACAACTGATATATTTGTGTTAGTTTACAAGTACATACAACTGATATATTTGTGTTAGCTTCACAAGTACATACAAATGATATATTTGTGTTAGCTTTACAAGTACATACAAATGATATATTTGTGTTAGTTTCATAATAATATAGACTGATATGTGAATCTTGACTACGAAGTTAAGGATGTTAATGAACAAAAGGTGGATTTATGAATATTTGACTTGCCTGAGGGACATGAAAAAAAGAATTACTATGTTACACAACAAGAGAAATCCAGTATTTCTTGAATCGTTTGGTTCTGTGATGTATCAGCTTCTTACCACTGTTTTCATAATAATTCAAGGTTTATAAAAGTATGAATACTATATTCATCTGATAATACTTTTATGAAAGTACTTCATTGCATTGCATGGTACGTTCTTGGGTCGTTTTCCCATGTATGTCCCGATTTGGGCAGTGATGTGATGGTCAACAGGAAAATCTATGGTAAATCGTGATACCAGACACGAGTATAGTTTAGTTGGCCTGGACGGCTTGGTCCAAGAAGGGACGGTTACTGAGTCCAAAGATACAGAGGAAAGTCAGTCAGCATTGTTGGATCCCCAGATACTTAAGTTGAAGATAACAACACAACATGTGGATACTAATTTTACTTGTAATGCACAAATAAAGAAAGTCTTTCAATCACTATCAATCGCTCAACTCAAATGAAAAATCGAAGTGCATATAAATAAATTCAAATACATAATAATTGCCAGCAAACAACTTGTGCTAACAAACAAGTTATGTGACGAGAAACTTACTGAGGAACAATGACAACCCGATTAAAACAGTTACTGAAATGTTTGCAACTTGCTTGAAAACGAACAAAGTTATTTTTATCTGAAGAATCTTATGATAGGAGCTTTGCGACAGTACTTGACTACTAACGTTGCAAACTACAGTATCTTAAAAAATTGGAGGGCAAAGGCTCGGTGATCGATAACAACTGACAAAAATAATAGCTGGAAGGAATGCGTATCTAAAATATCTTTACAGCTATACCTTAAAAAGTATAAGAGGAAATCTACTCGAAATCCGAAACTGCAAACACAGATCTAGAGCCCGTGTCTCCTGGTCAAAAAGCACATTTAAAAACTTGACAGCATAATTAGGGAATACTGAAGCGTAAACAAAATTATAATCCGAACTCAAAATCGATTAAACCAAGAGCAAAATATGAACAAAGGACAGATTGACATGGAGACCTTTGTAAAAGTACAAGAAAATAAGACCAGGGTGTTCCGTAAGAGTAAGCCTCTTCTGCTTCATTGACGACACCCGCCGTGTAAATCTTTGTCACATCCAAATTAACATCAAGTTCTCAAAATGAGAACCGTGTGTCATTGTCAATCACAACAAGTAAACACACTAATGATCATACCCAAAAACGTCTTCATATCACTTAAAGATACAGAATATTTCTCAATGAGACAAAGATGACGTGATTGCAATCATAATACCAATTCAAAAATCTGACGAGGACGCCACTAAACTAAATAACTATCGTCCGATTTCTCTGACGAACTGCATGTGTAAAACAAAAGTTTGGTTTCTTTAACAAAATAATATAAACCCTCTCAAAAGTGAATTCAGAAATCGAAGAGGGACGGTTAGTCATCTGGTGCGACTAGAAACATTTATTCGAGAAACTTTCTCCACGGAAGAACACCATGTTGTGTTCTTTGATTTTGAAATGACATACGATACTACGTGGAAGTATGGTACCATGAAGACTTTCATGAGATTGGCGTGCGTGTCAACCTCCCGCATTTCATCTTAAATTACATATCATACAGACATTTCAAAGGAAAGGGAAGGCCATGGCAGGATCCTGTCGGTGACACCTTTTTACCTGAAAATTAAAAACGAAAAACACACAATGATGCAGATCTCACGCTAAAGAGTATCCCAATTCCAGTCGTAAGCAAATATATTTGTCAACCAATATTTGATTAAAAACTCTTTGTTCCACATGTTAAGCATCTGAAGGATAAGTGTTAAAAGACGCTGAAAATCCTACGCGTCCTCTCCCACACTGATTGGGGTGCAGATCGTAAAGACCATTTACTGGATCAAAACTTGACTATGGATCAGTTATTGCAGATACTGGATCCTATCCAGAACCAAAAACTTCGTCTAGCACTTTTTCGAACAACAACAGTAAAAAGTCTTTACATAGAAGCTAACGAACCATCTCTAAATGACGGAGGAAGAGACTGGTGTTACAGATAGCTGTTCAATTAAAATAAAACTCCAAAAAACCCAGCTTCGATCTACAATATCGAAAAACGGTTCATTCAAAATAAAAAAAAACTCGTACCGACATTTTGTATCCGAATCTCAATTTTTCTACAGGAGCTAAACATAAGCTTGGACGACAAAACTTGGTACAGTATATACTGTATACTATTGAAAACCATGGGTTGTAAAAACGCCTGATATTAAATTGCTCTCCAATGCATTGCTACAAGAACACAAATCCTCATCTCGGGAGTGCTTTGCGAGTTTTCTTATCCATTTAAGATCTACACAGATGACTAACAAAGACGATGAAAAAGTTGCAGCAGCATGCTATGTCTATTAACACCGGGTTGAAACGGCAGTCATCTGTTCAGATTTCCTATCAGTCCTCCAAAATGTGCAAGCCCGAGAACCCAAAACACTTTAAAAACTTTTCTTCCCGAATATCCTAAACGTCCGTTAAAAGCAAACATTGTGTTTTTATGTATTCCACCATATGCACGCATGGTGGCATTGAAGAAAGTAAAACTACAGTACAGCACACATGCACAGTAATAGACAAATATTTTCATGTCTCCGCCAGGAAAGCCCTATTCAATGTCGTAGACCTAGACCTACTCTTTTAAAAACCAAACCATAATCACTTGAACGTAAATGAACACACACACAAAAATCAAATAAAGTTTATTATTTTCAAGCAATTAGACAGAAAAGAACGATCGATGCATTCCGGCGAGCAAAGACTATACGCTATTCTTACGGACTAGTATCGCTATTTAATAAGAATGTCCAAATTTTGTGTTTTGTTACCTTGTACACATCATGACACATGATTGAAATGTTGTTAAGACATAGCGCCTATATAATCCTTAGACTGGAATCAACTTAAATGAGTAGAATGTCTGCACACTGTTTGAATAGAACAGGGATAGTGTTGGTGTAGTACGTGACTCCGATGAAGAAATCGGGACTTCGGCTGATGTCCAGGGATGTCGGGATGTGTATGTCGACGGCATACAGAGTAAGGGAAGGGGTACACGTGTCTGGTACTGCCGCTAAGTTTAAAAAGAAGACCCGGTTACAGACAGTCTGGTGGAGGGAGACGGAGAATGTCCCGGGGTGGGTGGAGTTGTGGTGGTCCAAGTTCTTCTGGAATATCACAGTGTAGTTCGTACCTCGCTTTAAGATAACACTGCTGTTTGAGGATTTCTCCCTTCCACCACAAACACCCATGGTTAAATCACAATCGGCGGCCCCAGGTTTGTTAAAACCGGTCAGGGAGCCACGCTGCCTGGGGTTTAGAAGACACAGGTGAGCAGAGATGACGTATACATAACCACAAAGGACAAGACACGCCAACAAATCCATGTCGTCCGATTAACAAACGTAAACAGTCCGAACTGATATGATGTTTAAGTCCGTCCGATTCGTTCGCTTTCCGTGGTGCCAAGTACATTATCACGAGATAAGGTTCCTTAGTAAGCCATGGCATTTACGAACTGGTGATATCAGTTTGTGATTGACACCAACTACTTAATAACTAGTGATATATTGTACAACCAATTGTTTTAGCAACACCACCTACTAAATTAGTGAGTGACCACCTACCGTTTTAGTGACATCGACAACTAAATTAGTTATATCACCTATTGTTTTAGTGACATCGACAACTAAATTAGTTATATCACCTATTGTTTTAGATGAATACCGCAAAATAAATGTGAAAACATACGGCGTCTTGTAATAAAACATGCACCTAACACATAGAATTTGCTACAACTTATTAATTTAGTAATAGATACTCCTAGTTAGCTATTGACGATGTTGTACGAAACGTTGAGTAAAGTGACCGACGTAAAGGAATATATGGTGCCATGTACGACTCATTCAATTTCACTTTCAAATACCAGCTTTAAAAATATTTTCAATAACTTCTGCTAGAAGAGATGCAATGAATGCTTACAGCATGCTGTACACTACTACACACAAACTCAATACTTGATTTTGATGCTCAGAATATTCCGTCTTGGCTTGTTTGTCGTGTTTTTTTTTTAAACAATACACGCCCAAAGTGGCAGGAGGCTGTTCCTATAAATAATGACGAGTCGGTATTCAAAGACTGGTATAAAGAAGCGTTATAATATATAGCCAGCGAAAAATCTTTCGAAAATTTGCTCAATACCAGTTCAAAGTTACCATGCTATATTTACAAAGTCTACCACCAGTAGAATCACTTTATTGTTTAAGTAAAGAAAGAGGAATTGTATACAGAATGGTTTGAACAGGATGTACGTAATTGTTTCCGTAGCAGTTAAATACGGGTTTTTGAGTTGATTAGTGTAGTGTCCAAGAGTGAACTAAGCCTTTTTACACCTCGCCGATGAAGCAGAAGACACATACTCTTCCGGAACACCTGGTCTTATTCTCTTGTACTTTTACAAGGGTCTCCATGTAAATCTTTCCTTTGTTCATAGTTTGCCCCTGAAATCGATTTTGAGTTCGGGTTATGATTTTGTTAACGCTTCGGTATTCTCTAATTTATTATGACTTATTATGGAATTTGCACATTTTACACAGATTCCAGACGGCCATTACAATCATGTATACCAGTGATAAGAGGTCATACTCATATTTACTATCAAGCTTAATTGTTCGTTATCTAGGAAGGTAAATAAACGTAACCACGTGGTACCACAACCGTACAAGGTTTAATCTTAAATACGTATAGACTGATGTGGGGATAGACTATACATGTCTAGTCTGATGTTACATGTATACCAACCTCAAAGGTTTATCCTTAAATAGGTCTAGTCTGGTGTTATACCAACCTCAAAAGGTTTAACCTTAAATAGGTCTAGTCTGGTGTTATACCAACCTCAAATGTTTAACTTTAAATAGGTCTAGTCTGGTGTTATACCAACCTCAAAGGTCTATCTTTAAATAGGTCTAGTCTGGTGTTATACCAACCTCAAAGGTTCAACCTTACATGGGTCTAGTCTGGTGTTATAACAACCTCAAATGTTTAACTTAAATAGGTCTAGTCTGGTGTTATACCAACCTCAAAAAGTTTACCCTTAAATAGGTCTAGTCTGGTGTTATACCAACCTCAAAATGTTAAACTTTAAATAGGTCTGGTCTGGTGTTATACCAACCTCAAAAGTTTACCCTTAAATAGGTCTAGTCTGGTGTTATGCCAACCTCAAAAGGTTTAACTTTAAATAGGTCTAGTCTGGTGTTATACCAACCTCAAAGGTTTAACCTTAAATGGGTCTAGTCTGGTGTTATACCAACCTCAAATGTTTACCCTTAAATAGGTCTAGTCTGGTGTTATACCAACCTCAACGGTTTAACTTAAATAGGCATATTCTGTTGTTTTAACGAACCTCAAAATGTTAACCATAAATAGGTCTAGTCTGGTGTTATACCAACCTCATAGGTTTAACTTTAAATAGGTCCAGTCTTGTGTTATACAAACTTCAAAAGGTTTAACTTTAAATAGGTCTAGTCTGGTGTTATACCAACCTCAAAGGTTTAACTTTAAATAGGTCCAGTCTGGTGTTATACAAACTTCAAAAGGTTTAACTTTAAATAGGTCTAGTCAGGTGTTATACCAACCTCAAAAGATTAACCTTAAATGGGTCCAGTCTCGTGTTATACCAACCTCAAAAGGTTTAACTTTAAATAGGTCTAGTCTGGTGTTATACCAACCTCAAAGGGTTATCCTTAAATAGGTCTAGTCTGGTGTTATACCAACCTCAAAGATTTAACCTTAAATAGGCATATTCTGGTGTTATACCAACCTCAAAAGATTTAACCTTAAATAGGTCTAGCCTGGTGTTATACCAACCTCAAAAGGTTTAACCTTAAATGGGTCTAGTCTGGTGTTATACCAACCTCGAAGGATTAACTTTGAATAGGTCTAGTCTGGTGTTATACCAACCTCAAAGGTTTAACTTAAATAGGTCTAGTCTGGTGTTATACCAACCTCAAAGGTTTAACTTTAAATAGGTCTAGTCTGGTGTTATACCAACCTCAAAGGTTTAACTTAAATAGGTGTGGTCTTTCTTAACTTAGAGACCAAGGTGGCGAACATAAAATAAGCTTGTATTCACCAACATCCTGCATCTCTTGAATCAGTGTGTTAAGCTTTGTTTGTCAGTAGCCGATATTTATCATTTGGTTTTTTCAGTTTGATGTTTGTATCTAACTACAATCATACAATAATATATTATCATACAGAGATACAAGTTATTAATATTCCAAATATTTTATGTTCTGTACATATTTTCACATTTGAGTTTATTTTATTGCATGTTTTATAAATGGAGACACCTGTTCCCATTATAAACACAGTCCTCAGTACAGGGATATCTGTATTGGGCCACGGAGCTGCTCTACAGATACTTTGTGGGTAAGTACATTTGTTTTATAATAACATTGCACTATAGTATAATGATAGTATACACTAAATTAGCAATATATAATATAAATACAGTACATTATATACTATTATAACACTGTACATAGTATAGCATTATTTTATTGTATTTTATAATGTACGTGATCTAATGTATTACTTGAATACAGTAAAGTATATACAATTATTACATTGTTTTTTGTATATTATATTAAATACATGGTCTAATGTAGGTTTCATAAATAATAACGGCAGTATTGTCCAAAATTGGTATTAATACCAACAAACAAACGCATTACTTAAAGGCCCAATATACGTAACTTTAGGCAAAACTTGAAGCGAAAATCAAGCCTAATAACTTATAATATTTAAAAAATTTAGGTAAGATTAACTGATATCAGCAATATTTAAGATGAATTCTTACGCGGTTACCGGTAGAGCAGCAGTTGAAACTCGGTATTTGTAAACACGCGTCCATTTTTAACTGTTTTCTAACTTTGGCTTGTTGATGAAGTGGGCCACACCTGAGTTCGGATTATGGTTTAGTTGACGCTTTGGTTTTCCCTGATTTTTTTTCAATTCTTTGAATTTTTCTGTCATGAGTTTCTTGCTACCGCTCAGGTTTACTTCGTTTTAGACTTATCTTAAGTTACGTATATTTGGCCTTTAAATAGAATCAAAGTACTGAAAGTACTGAAACGCTAAAACTTCTAACAAAAGTATGTATTTTTTAACAGCTATTGAAGTGATTTTGTTGTGTGGGTTACTAAGTTCCGATATCAGAAGGTTTCAGTATAGGGATTAGGTTAGTAAGTATTTAGAGTAAACATAATTTACACGCAAATGGTTTAGATTGACGAGTTGTTTTCAATGTACATGTACAATTTAGTGCAGTGCTTTTACAATTTGAATAAAATATCTTTTTTTTTTAAATTTTGAAATGAATATTGATCAATTTACAGGGAAGCGAATGTGTTTCTTTTAATATATGCATTGAAATAAACGGTATTAGTTTGTTAGACACGAAAAGAAGCTTTATTTCATAAACCTTCCCTGCAACACTTAAAACAATTTTAGCAAAAAATCACACCTGAGATCCAGTTGGAAATGCAAGATGAGGATTAATTTCGGGAGCAATGGCAAATCAAAGTTGAAACGACATATACAGGTTTGTTTTGATAATAAACTGTTTGTTTGTAAGGTAATAACAGTTTGCATTATGAAGTAGACATATCATACCAACCTCCTAAAAGTACGATTAATGAAAACGGATGTAATGTAGCAATTTAAACATTTCGTTTCATTTCATTCTATATCATACATATGTACATGTATATCTCATAAAAGATTTAAGATATGATGTCGTTTGTAGAAAACCAAATGCGACATTAACTTTAGAACATACATATAAACTATTAAGTCTTATAAACATTTAAGACATCGGATAAAGAATATCCAGTGCATCAGAGACACTAACGTATGCACATACATAGTAAGCTAAGCATATCTATATGAACATTAAACGATAGGTCCGAGAAGGATCTTGGTACCCACCATAGACTATCTTCATTTGTTTTTTAAAAAAGTTAGATTTTTTCCTTTCTTTTTTCTTCTTAAGAAAAGGCATTATCAACTGAAAGATGGTATTCTGTTAGCTAAATGTCCAAGATGGCCTTCGGTCAGAAATCAAATCAAAACCAGGACTGTTGGCTATGAAGCGATTATTTAATCAAAGTTTAATACAAATTGCATGACAGTACACACGCACCTGTTAGCGATGTGTCTGGGACATACCACGATCCGTACATAGAGTGTATATATAGCACCGATCGCGAGAGCTCGAGGTATGGTGTGTGTAGCTATACACCGAGAGGTTATGTATACACAGATGGGTCAAACTAAGAACAGAGACGTAATATTTAAATGAGCTGTGGGAGTGAAAAATTGATTTCTTTGTTACAAATTGCATATAGATTATTAAAGTCATCATAATTATCAACAATACCATGGGAACATCATTTCCTTTAATGTTCAGGCTTTCAAATAGTTCATATATCATGCGATTGGTAGTTATTCAAGCTTTTCCGGAGCGGGAGGGGAAAAAATGACATGGGTCAAAAGGTCACAGAATAGTGGCAGCAATAGACGCCAAAACTACTCGTAGTTTTAGCGCTAAAAATGGGTAAATGGCGACAGTGCAGGCAAAGAACACTGTCAAAAAGGAAAAACAGAAACATGGACTTTATCATATCACAACATATGGACAACATTAAAATAAAATATAATTTATAACTCGTTATTTATATCAAATATGCTGTTTGTATCCGAAGGCATATTGTCATGTTGAATAGGGTCTTTTCGAAAAAAGAAAATATGCGGGAAACCGTAAGCTGAAGTATGCTGAACACTCGTTTCTTTAACAAATTGTTTATTTCACAGTGGTATTAACGTAAATATCCATTGTCACAGTGCTATTGACGTGAATATCCATTGTCGCAGTGGTATTGACGAAAATATCCATTGTCAAAGTGGTATTGACGTTAATATCCATTGTCACAGTGGTGTTGACGTAAATATCTATTGTCACAGTGGTATTGACGTAATATCTATTGTCACAGTGGTATTGACGTAAATATCCATTGTCACAGTGGTATTGACGTAAATATCCATTGTCAAAGTGGTATTGACGTAAATATCCATTGTCAAAGTGGTATTGACGTAAATATCCATTGTCACAGTGGTATTGACGTAAATATCCATTGTCAAAGTGGTATTGACGTAAATATCCATTGTCACAGTGGTATTGACGTAAATATCCATTTTCACAGTGGTATTGACGTAAATATCTATTGTCACAGTGGTATTGACGTAAATATCCATTGTCACAGTGGTATTGACGTAAATATCCATTGTCAAAGTGGTATTGACGTAAATATCCATTGTCACAGTGGTATTGACGTAAATATCCATTTTCACAGTGGTATTGACGTAAATATCTATTGTCACAGTGGTATTGACGTAAATATCCATTGTTACAGTGATATTGACGTAAATATTCATTGTCAAAGTGGTATTGACGTAAATATCCATTGTTACAGTGGTATTGACGTAAATATTCATTGTCAAAGTGGTATTGACGTAAATATCCATTGTTACAGTGGTATTGACGTAAATATCTATTGTCAAAGTGGTATTGACGTAAATATCCATTGTTACAGTGGTATTGACGTAAATATTCATTGTCAAAGTGGTATTGACGTAAATATCCATTGTTACAGTGGTATTGACGTAAATATCCATTGTCACAGTGGTATTGACTTAACTATCTATTGTCACAGTGGTATTGACGTAAATATCCATTGTCACTGTGGTATTAACTTAAATATCTACCGAAATAGGGGGTCACTCTTGTTTACTTATAAACGTTAATATTTGAGATGAGAATAATATTAAAAGAATCTTATATGAGAATAATGCTCAGAAATCGTAAAATGTGAGGTCAAAAGAATAAAACTAAGAAATCTTAATATGTGAGGTCAAGAGAATAATACTGAAAAAATCTTAACATGGAAGGTCAAGAGAATAATACTAAAAAATCTTAATATGGGAGGTCAAGATAAATTACTAAAACATTTTATTAAGTGAGTTCAAGAGAATAATACTAAAAATTCTTAATATGTGAGATCAAGAGAATAATACAAAAATATTTTAATATGGGAGGTCAAGAGAATAATACTAAAATATCTTAATATGGGAGGTCAAAAGAACAATACTAAAAAATCTTAATACTGGAGGTCAAGAGAAGTTACGAAAACATCCTAATATGGGAGGGCAAGAGAATAATACAAACCATGACGTTAGCCACTTCGCCACCACGCAGCCCGAAACTTTTATTTCAACTAGTATATCATTTATTTGAAAAACCTAGATAATTACGTTGACATACTTGTTACCATCATGCATTTCTTAATGTTGTTACAGATTGCATCTGCATTTGAAAATCAGCCTTCGCCATAGTACTCGCCGAGATGAAATTTTTCCAGTACAGAGAGATCAACGTGCTGGTCTACCTAACGGTGATACTGTTTGGTGTTGGATCCTGGGTAGCGGTCAATGGCGTGCTGATAGAGCTGCCCGTCTTAGTCCCTCATCTGCCGGAAGGATGGACGCTGCCCTCCTATCTCATTATGATCATACAGCCAGCTAACATAGGACCGATCGCCGTCACACTGGCGTACGTCATCACCAACGATACCCTGAATGAGAAGGCTGTCATATACAGCATCCTTACCATCGGGTCTGCTGCGTGTCTCCTATTGTCCTTCTTCTGGAGGAGCACCTCTTTCGTGGCCGGCGAGATGCACAGTACAGCGTTGATGACACTTCATTTCTTTCTAGCCATCGTCGACTGTACATCGTCTGTCCTCTTCCTACCCTTCATGTCCTTGTTCAAAGTCGAGTACATGACCGGCTACTTTATAGGGGAAGGCATGAGTGGGTTGATACCAAGTCTGGTTGCCCTGGGTCAAGGTGTGGGCAAAATATCATGTGAAAATGTCTCCATTTTAGACACAACTACTCACTTTTCCTCATTTGAAATACAAACCGTTTATCATGATCCATATTTTCCTGTGGGCCATTTCTTTTTATTCCTGTTTGCAATGATGATACTATGCGGTTTGGCGTTTTCTTTATTAAATTACTTGCCATATTTCAAAAAAGAACACACGACCCTACAGAAGTCACACAGTACGATGAGCAGTAAAGGAAACATTGAACTGCAGGATGACCACCAGACACTGCATAACTCACAAGAAGCTGTGAAAACGCTTCTTCATGGCAAGGAATGTTATATAGATTTAAATATGCCGCCAACCCGACATTCATTGAGCTATAAATCTTACATACACTTTCTGTGTCTGGTGTTGTGGATTAATGCTTTAACTAACGGTATCCTCCCGTCCATTCAGACCTATTCCTGTATACCGTACGGTTACGACGCCTACCACCTGGCAATGACGCTGGGAAACATCGCCAACCCTTTGGCTTGTTTTGTAGCGTTACTACTTCCGGTTCCCACAAGCCTAGTCATCAATGTGCTCACGTTCCTTGGGACGTGTTTGGCTGCGTTCATTGTGACGACTGCTGCCCAGAGTCCATTTCCGTTGTTATACGACGACCCAGCAGGACCATATATCGTGGTAAGAATAAATATATTCAATGTCGTGTGTAAAATCACATATAGATGATATTGTTTTAAGTGCATTTTTACTCCATATATTCAATGTACATAGCAGATGTTTGGTTGATATGTAGAGATTGTTTGAGCAACGGGCACGTCCATAAGCTTAGTGTATAGGGCAGGCACCCTTACATAATCTCAAATTTCAAACATCATTTGAATTGCAGGTAGCAACATGGGTGTCTATGGTTTTTCTGATGACATTCTGCAAGGTTTCCCTAGCAACGCTCTTCAGGAAAGAAGGAAAGAGAGCTCTGCTTTGGTGCGGGGCAGTGACGCAGGTTGGTTCAGTATCAGGCGCCATTGTCTCGTATCTGCTGGTCAACGTAGCAAACACATTCCAGAGTGCGTCCGCCTGTTCCTAACCCGTCGACCACATACTGATGTAGCTTTATAGGCTATTACCATGGCAATATTGGAGGTTATTAGTCTGATTTTTGTATGAATATGTCACTTCTGAACTTCATTTTATCCCTTTTATTAGCTTTAAATATCGTTTTTGACGCTTTGATATTCTCTTTTTTTTACAAACGAAATACTCAAATTTCATTTACATCCTTTCAAAGCAATGGGAAAATTTTAGAATCAAGAACCTCTTCAATGTGTCTGTTTTGGAATGGCTTCTGGCTGACTGTTGGAGCCAAACGTTGTTGAAAATACTAAACAGACTTGCCGAGAACAGCTCGTCGGTCACCCACTAGTCAATGACATATCCTGACCTTATCTTGGCTCTGTTCCTTTAGTTACGTAGTTTGATAAACTTACGTTAGAGCAGGTTTGTTTTCAAGGTCCTATGTGCTCGCGAGGTGACGTCAACGGCTGTGATGATATGTCCCGTCGCCTGAGGGATTCATGTAGGGTCTGTTAACTCGGTTACAAAAGTAGAGTAATAGCATTTATCTTATTCATTCTATCCGGTAATACTAAAAATAACCAAATGATCTTTCTTGCTGTTGTTTTTAAAATGACATACTTGAATTATGGTGGATTTGTGAAGGTCTGAAAGGACTTACCTGTTTCAATATATCACGCTCGCTATCCCTGATCGATTTTCTATTTTCTTTCTAACTCTTTTTGGTGTTTAGTATGTAATATTTGTGACAGAGATTTTAAAACACCAGTATTCATTTGTCGTTTGAGTTGTTTTATTTATTTTATGTTCGGATTTACCTGTTTCGATATATCACGCTCGCTATCCCTGATCGAATTTCTATCTAACTCTATCTGGTGTTTAGTATATAATATTTGTGACACAGATTTAAAAACATCAGTATTCATTTGTCGTTTGAGTTGTTTTGTTTATTTTATGGTCTGTGTTTATTGTCGTTAATTGTGTAAATTGCCAGTAATATGTAATTTGAGTATTTGATACAGAGGCGTTCTCCGAAGCGAAGCGACAGGATCTAGATTCGTGCGTCAGAAGTAGACGTATTCATACCGCATTATTTATGTTTTTGTTGCCTAGTGTTTGTTGTTTTCATATGGTATATATATTCATATAGAGAAGAAACAATCAGAATGTAAGTATGCTATAATATCAATAAATGATATATGCACGAGGTACTTAATTCTTCATACTAGTTACTTGATTTGTTTAAATCATAATGTTGATTTGCCAGTCACGTGTCTTCAACAATAATAGAACAACAAAGATAACTCTGATTTGCTGTAAATTGTAAAGTAAACTTCGGTATTTCATGAAATTACTATTGTAATCTGTATCAGAGAAAACATCATTACCAACAACAAGAGGAAGGAAGAAAAGTTAAGCCTCGAGCTAGATATTAAGGAGTCGTACCCCTGGAGGCCTTGAGGCCCATGGTCCATCAATCATAGAGTACTTTTCTATATGTTTGTGTCTGAAGCTGGACCTAGATTTTACTGTCGTGACCGTTTGTAATAATACGTTTAGATAGATAAACGGTAACTAAACAGCGTAGCCACGTAGGTTGCGACATTGTGTAAGAACCCCAAACATGCCGTATCTCTGTTCTAGACCCCTTATCTGTATAGAATTATACTGTGCTACTTAAAGACAGCAAAGATATCACCAACAGCATTTTAACTCCGTATATTTGGACAAGTAAGCCGCAGCCATGAAAGGATTGCTGTTTCTCGAACTTTCGGTATGTTTGATGAGCATTTGCTCTGCTCATTTGTGTCTGTTGAACCCTCGACAGCGAGGCTCCCTCACCGGGTACAACAAACCCGCTGCAGAGGACTGTTATTTGACAGTGGATGAATGTGGCGGGAGAATGAGTAACCCTAACAACATGGCGATTTTCAAGCGGGGGATGAACTACACGGTCATCATTCAAAAGAACTTGGACCACCACAATGACACCAATCCCGGTTCGTTCGACATATCACTCCACCACAGGACGGCAGTCTCCTATTACACAAGATCCCTGACTTCCGTTCCGGACACTGATGCACCCTCCCTGTCTCTATACACGGCAGATATTAACATCCCTCACGACTTGCAGCTCAGCGAGAGTCCCAAGTATGTCCTCGAGGTCGCCTACAATACCAATTCCATCCCCATCGTCTTCAGGCAGTGCGCGGACCTCATCGTCATCGAGTGATTAAATCATCGCCGTCTTGGTCATCGTCTACATACACTGTAACGGGACTGTTGGTATTTAGTACGATTCGGATTTATAATTTCTATGTTTTGTGATACAGATAATTTGGGCATTTGACAACAAAAGGTTTCAGCAAAAGCAATGCTTTGGTTTTTGTTTTAGACAACTTGAATACACGGATATCGCTATCCCGGCTTGTACGAGGAAGGACAGTTCACAGAACATTTCAATACTGTGTTTACGTAAGGAACCTGACATAATTCGATATTACGGCAGTGTTAATATGGAAATAAAGGTAAAAGTGATTTATTTATCGAAGAAACTGTTTTCGTATTTTTTTTTTTTAAATACGCTTTCTTCAGTGGGGATATTAAAGCGCTAAAGCTAGCGTGTCAATGAAAAAATAATAAGAGAATACCGAAGCATCAACAAAACCATAATCCGTAGGGGCAAAATATGGGCAAATGGGGAAAATTTACATGGAGATCACTGCAAACGTACAAGAGGATTAGACCAGGTGTTCCGGAAGAGTAAGCGTCTTCTGCTTCAACGACGACACCCTATGTAACTCTTTGTCACATTCAAGTAAACATCAAGTCCTCAAAATGAAAACCGAGTCATCACTGTCAATCAAAACAAGTAAGCACACTAATAAGCATATTCAAAATCTCATATCACACAAAGATACAAAACGTTTTTCAATGAGACAAAAATGGGGACCATAAAACTTGCTCTTCATTCTGATCAACCTACATCTCTCGAATCTCTGTGAGGTTTATTTTCGATATCTAGAACACGCCCTAGAATAACGAATCAACTGCGACATATATACACCATAGGTTGGAAAAGCAGGGAAGATTCTATCAAGAAATGAAATTCCATGATCGGAAAATTAAAATCGTCACGTTGGTTATAGTTAAGGTAGAGATCAAGGTAAGTACATTGTAGATGATGTGGAAAAGTCTGTTGTGTCCTTTATTTCAATCAACTCTGTAAGTAGCTGTATGATGCAGTGGACTTTTTCGGCATACTGTACATATAATTAAATTTTAAAGGCACAGTTCGTGTGTGTGTGTGTGTGTGTGTGAGTGTGTGTGTGTGTGTGTGTGTGTGTGTGTGTGGGTGTGTGTGTGTGTGTGTGTGTGTGATAATTTTGCTGACACTTCAGTTTTCAGACTAACCCTTTTCATCTCATTTGTCCTCATGTCTGGAGTTTTATATTTCTAAACTTGCTGCGGCGTTCAAGGGGAAGTATATAGACGCGTGTTGCTGCTAAACCACTCATCGAAACTTTATTTCCCTCCTACCTAGTTATTGATGTCATGTCTCAATGTATATTTTATTGTCGGAGACAGATTGTTTTCAAATGTTTTCCTATTTATTATAAGGTTTGTTGCAGCTTTAAAGTGCAAATCGGCAATAAACACCAAATACAGACAGACGGTCGGTCATTATGTTGTTATAAAATAACACTCTGTCATACATCTCTTACAGGTGTCTTTATTAGTACAATACACAATGTACTTATATCACACGGGCCTTAGTTCCACCGTACAATACACAATGTACTTATATCACACGGGCCTTAATTCCACCGTACACTACACAATGAACTTATATCACACGGACCTTAGTTCTCCGTACAATACACAATGTACTTATATCATACGGACCTTAATTCACCGTACAATACACAATGTACTTATATCACACGGGCCTTAATTCACCGTACAATACACAATGTACTTATATCACACGGACCTTAATTCACCGTACAATACACAATGTACTTATATCACACGGACCTTAATTCACCGTACAATACACAATGTACTTATATCACACGGGCCCTAATTCCACAGTACAATACGCAATGTACTTATATCACACGGACCTTAATTCACCGTACAATACACAATGTACTTATATCACACGGGCCCTAATTCACCGTACAATACACAATGTACTTATATCACACGGGCCTTAATTCACCGTACAATACACAATGTACTTATATCACACGGACTTTAATTCACCGTACAATACACAATGTACTTATATCACACGGGCCCTAATTCACCGTACAATACACAATGTACTTATATCACACGGGCCTTAATTCACCGTACAATACACAATGTACTTATATCACACGGACCTTAATTCACCGTACAATACACAATGTACTTATATCACACGGACCTTAATTCACCGTACAATACACAATGTACTTATATCACACGGGCCTTAATTCACCGTACAATACACAATGTACTTATATCACACGGACCTTAATTCACCGTACAATACACAATGTACTTATATCACACGGACCTTAATTCACCGTACAATACACAATGTACTTATATCACACGGACCTTAATTCACCGTACAATACACAATGTACTTATATCACACGGACCTTAATTCACCGTACAATACACAATGTACTTATATCACACGGGCCTTAATTCCACTGTACAATACACACTGTACTTATATCACACGGGCCTTAATTCACCGTACAATACACAATGTACTTATATCACACGGGCCTTAATTCACCGTACAATACACAATGTACTTATATCACACGGGCCTTAATTCCACCGTACAATACACAATGTACTTATATCACACGGGCCCTAATTCACCGTACAATACACAATGTACTTATATCACACGGACCTTAATTCACCGTACAATACACAATGTACTTATATCACACGGACCTTAATTCACCGTACAATACACAATGTACTTATATCACACGGACCTTAATTCACCGTACAATACACAATGTACTTATATCAAACGGACCTTAATTCACCGTACAATACACAATGTACTTATATCACACGGACCTTAATTCACCGTACAATACACAATGTACTTATATCACACGGGCCCTAATTCACCGTACAATACACAATGTACTTATATCACACGGACCTTAATTCCACCGTACAATACACAATGTACTTATATCACACGGGCCTTAATTCACCGTACAATACACAATGTACTTATATCACACGGGCCCTAATTCACCGTACAATACACAATGTACTTATATCACACGGGCCCTAATTCACCGTACAATACACAATGTACTTATATCACACGGGCCTTAATTCACCGTACAATACACAATGTACTTATATCACACGGACCTTAATTCACCGTACAATACACAATGTACTTATATCACACGGGCCTTAATTCCACCGTACAATACACAATGTACTTATATCACACGGGCCCTAATTCACCGTACAATACACAATGTTGTTATATCACACGGACCTTAATTTACCGTACAATACACAATGTACTTATATCACACGGACCTTAATTCACCGTACAATACACAATGTACTTATATCACACGGACCTTAATTCACCGTACAATACACAATGTACTTATATCACACGGACCTTAATTCACCGTACAATACACAATGTACTTATATCACACGGGCCTTAATTCACCGTACAATACACAATGTACTTATATCACACGGACCTTAATTCCACCGTACAATACACAATGTACTTATATCACACGGGCCTTAATTCACCGTACAATACACAATGTACTTATATCACACGGACCTTAATTCCACCGTACAACACACAATGTACTTATATCACACGGGCCTTAATTCACCGTACAATACACAATGTACTTATATCACACGGGCCTTAATTCCACCGTACAACACACAATGTACTTATATCACACGGGCCTTAATTCACCGTACAATACACAGTGTACTTATATCACACGGGCCTTAATTCACCGTACAATACACAGTGTACTTATATCACACGGGCCTTAATTCACCGTACAATACACAATGTACTTATATCACACGGGCCTTAATTCACCGTACAATACACAGTGTACTTATATCACACGGGCCTTAATTCACCGTACAATACACACTGTACTTATATCACACGGGCCTTAATTCACCGTACAATACACAATGTACTTATATCACACGGGCCTTAATTCACCGTACAATACACAATGTACTTATATCACACGGGCCTTAATTCCACCGTACAATACACAATGTACTTATATCACACGGGCCTTAATTCACCGTACAATACACAATGTACTTATATCACACGGGCCCTAATTCACCGTACAATACACAATGTACTTATATCACACGGGCCTTAATTCACCGTACAATACACAATGTACTTATATCACACGAACCTTAATTCCACCGTACAATACACAATGTACTTATATCAAACGGGCCTTAATTTACCGTACAATATACAATGTACTTATATCACACGGACCTTAATTCCACCGTACAATACACAATGTACTTATATCAAACGGGCCTTAATTCACCGTACAATACACAATGTACTTATATCACACGGACCTTAATTCACCGTACAATACACAATGTACTTATATCACACGGACCTTAATTTACCGTACAATACACAATGTACTTATATCACACGGGCCTTAATTCACCGTACAATACACAATGTACTTATATCACACGGGCCTTAATTCACCGTACAATACACAATGTACTTATATCACACGGGCCTTAATTCACCGTACAATACACAATGTACTTATATCAAACGGACCTTAATTCACCGTACAATACACAATGTACTTATATCACACGGACCTTAATTCACCGTACAATACACAATGTACTTATATCACACGGGCCCTAATTCACCGTACAATACACAATGTACTTATATCACACGGACCTTAATTCCACCGTACAATACACAATGTACTTATATCACACGGGCCTTAATTCACCGTACAATACACAATGTACTTATATCACACGGACCTTAGTTCCACCGTACAATACACAATGTACTTATATCACACGGGCCTTAATTCACCGTACAATACACAATGTACTTATATCACACGGACCTTAATTCCACCGTACAAAACACAATGTACTTATATCACACGGGCCTTAATTCACCGTACAATACACAATGTACTTATATCACACGGGCCTTAATTCACCGTACAATACACAATGTACTTATATCACACGGGCCTTAATTCACCGTACAATACACAATGTACTTATATCACACGGACCTTAATTCACCGTACAATATACAATGTACTTATATCACACGGGCCTTAATTCACCGTACAATACACATTCTAACACGATTCATTTGTAATGAGTGTTTTGATTGGATATTGACCATGTTCTAATGTGCGATAGAACCATGATCAATCATGATCAATCGTATCAAGCTCCTCCCATCGAGCTTAAGCCACGCCCGTTTCTACTAAAAACAAAATGGCGTCGTGACGGGGATCGTCTATCGATGAACATTCCACTGCATGATAGGCGTACGTCAAGTAAGCATCAGAGCAAAGAGGACTGATTGAATGTATTAGCTGAATAAATTAAGAATAAAACGTTATCATATCATGTTCTTACCTCCATTTATTCATGAAACGCGAATTCCATCCATGTGTATGCACCTCTATGAATCAAAACAAACATTTCACTTTGACGGTGTCGTGTGCATCTGCACAAACTTTTAACAGATCTTGAAAATAACACACGATTTTGTCGATACGAACATATTTGCATGCATACTGACATGGAATTGTAGCCATTTTGTCAATGTTAATCCATCTATGTCGTATACATTCGTTCACGAAAATACTAGGCCTAAATCCAAATATTCCGCCTCGTCAACATCCAGACCAAGCGCTCGCCAGTACATGTATGGGCGTGGCTAAATGACCGACTTTTGAAAGCTTCCTTCTGATTGGTCAGTCGGCTATAGAAAGACACGTCACCAGCCAGGTCACAGAGTACTTTACTACGTACTTGTAGCAAGGAAATACAATGTATCTAAACAAAATAGCGTATTAAATTTGTCAATGAGTGTTAGAATGGGGATAGTACGTTATTTTTCGTGTCTATACTGGCGATTAGAACATGAAATTTGGTTTAAACTCTCGACCTATCGGTCTCGAGTTCAAACCAATTTTCATGTTCTAATCGCCAGTATAGCCACTCAAAACAACGTACTATCCCCTAAATGTACTTATGGTCAATAGATTCAGTTTTTATTACTTTAAACCGTTTGGTTCATCAGTATAGTGCATATATATACAGTGCAAACAAGTAAAACAATACAAATTATATACAGCCACACTACTCACAGGATATGTAGTGTAGAGAGACACCTCACATTACAGTTTTCTACATTATATAAATACTTAACTATCCTAAAACATCTACAACTCATATAACATTATTGATCCAGCCTTTTTAGTATATCTATATAATAGTATACATGTATTCTCACATTATATCTAAATAATGTCATATTCTCACATTGCAGTTATCTATTACTCTCCCAATATATTTATATTATAACATATTCTCACATTACATTAATCAATTATTCTCAAAATACATTTACATAATATGATCACATTCTCACATTACATTTATCAATTATTATCACAATACATTTACATAAAATGATTACATTCTCACATTACATTTATCAATTATTCTCACAATACATTTACATAATATGATCACATTCTCACATTACATTTATCTATTATTCTCACAATATATTTATATTATAACATATTCTCACATTACATTTATCAATTATTCTCACAATACATTTACATAATGTGATCACATTCTCACATTACATTTATCTATTATTCTCACAATATATTTATATTATAACATATTCTCACATTACATTTATCAATTATTCTCACAATACATTTACATAATATGATCACATTCTCACATTACATTTATCAATTATTCTCACAATACATTTACATAAAATGATCACATTCTCACATTACATTTATCAATTTTTCTCACAATACATTTACATAATATGATCACATTTTCACATTACATTTATCTATTATTCTCACAATATATTTATATTATAACATATTCTCACATTACATTTATCTATTATTCTCAAAATATATTGGCATAATAGTATCTTGTCACATTGCATTTAGGCCTATCTATCATTCTCACCATATATTCATATAACATCCTCACATAACATTAATCTCTTGTTTTTACAATTACATTCGAATATTACTCTCAGATAAGGTGGTTCTCACAGTACATATATACACGTA
Source organism: Mimachlamys varia (assembly GCA_947623455.1). Classification (NCBI taxonomy): domain Eukaryota; kingdom Metazoa; phylum Mollusca; class Bivalvia; order Pectinida; family Pectinidae; genus Mimachlamys; species Mimachlamys varia. The sequence goes on from OX392533.1 coordinate 4,919,966, forward strand.
AGTATCATTTCCACATCTAAAACAATTTTATAATATTCTCTCAGAACATTTATCTATCATTTCCATATACCTTTTTATAATATTTTCAAATTACACAGTTGTAATATTCTCTCATTTCACTTTACATCAATCTTATACATTACATATTAATTTCACATATCACTCATATCACATACATCTCAGGCATGGAGTTAAAAACAACTACAGTACATTATATTAACCATTTCTTTTTGTGTTACTTAATCTTATGAACTTTGCTAAATTTGACAATTCTTTTTTGCTATTCGTTCTCATTAGTTGAATGAATTTAAACATACTAGGCTTTTTATAATAATATTTCTTTATAAACTTGTTTCTTATATCTTTAAAACATTCACACTTCAATATAAAATGATACTCGTCTTCAATATCCCCGCTATTACATGATGTACAAATTCTACGGCATCGTTCAGTATTGTTATAACGACCTACCTCAATATTCAGCTGATGTGACGACATACAAATCTTCGATATTTCTTTCAAATTTTGATAGCCTATAGGTTTCATTAAATATTTTTGTAAACCAAAACCTTCGTTAATATGTTCGTACAAAGAACACTTCGTAGATGAATTTATCTTTTCCGTACATTCTTGTCGAAATATATCATACATTCTGCATTTAATAATATCAAAAGCATTGCCAACAATGTAATCACTATCCCATATATACCTTAATCCCATTCTATATAACTCATTTCTTATATTTTCTGACCACTCACTTCCTTTCTCAAGCATTTCTTGATAACAAGCATTTAGAATACAGTTACTTGAATTTCTTAATTTTAACCAATATTTAAATATCCTCAATTTCCTCATAATAGTCATGGGAAATCGCCCTAGTTCTTGATATATCATAAAACTTGCCGTGGATTTTTTAACTCCTAATAATCTCTTACAAAAACTTAAATATAATTTCTCTATACCTGGTGCTTTATGAAATCCCCAGACTTCGCTTCCGTAATTTAAAATGCTTGCAACGTAAGTATCAAATACATGTAGCTGTGTTTCTATATTAAAAAAGTTTTTCTTACAAACGTTTGTTACTGCAAATAGTGCTTTTTTACCCTGTTCAGAAATTTTATCCTGCGCTTTTCTGAATTTACCGTTATAATTTAATAAAATTCACAGATAATTAAAATCGTTAACAGTTTCAAGCTCACAACCATTATAAAACCAAACATCTTCATCTCGTAGTTACCACCATTTCTGAAAACTAGCACTTTAGTTTTATCAGTATTAATAGTTAAGTTCCATTTTTTAGTATACGTAAATAATGTATCTAACATTTTTTGAAGACCGTCTGCAGTTTCTGCTAAAAGTACCATATCATCAGCGTGCATCAATAAGAATAGGTTAATAGCTTGTAATTCAATTGTAGGACAATCATCTGTTAAAAAACTCATCTCACAATCATTTACGTACATAGAAAACATCAAAGGTGACAAAATTTCACCCTGAAATAAACCGTTCTTACAATCGAAGAAATCAGACATTTTATTATTATACTTTACACAACATTTAACATCATTATACAGTGAACGGATGATAGTCAGCATTTTACCTTCTACTCCCTCTTTGATAAGTTTAAACCACAAATTTTGCCTATTTACAAAGTCAAAAGCTTTTCTATAATCAATAAAGCAACAGTATAATCTCTTTTTATTTTTAAGTGTTTTGCTTATTAACGACTGTAACACGAATATGGCATCCACTGTTGACATATGTTTCTTGAACCCAAATTGAGCGTCACTTATTTTTGAATATGTACCATCGAAATCAACGAGTCTATTATTCAAAATTGAAGTAAAAAGTTTCCCTAAGCAACTAATTAAAGTAATACCACGGTAATTATTAGTATCATTCCTATCTCCCTTCTTAAAAACAGGGACAATGTTACCTATTGACCATGTAGCTGGATAATTTCCAGACTTAAAACATTATTAAATAATTCAACAAGGCAAGGCAAAAGTATATCTTTACCCTTAATAAAATATTCATTGATTAGTAGATCCTGACCTCATGCTTTAGATGTGCTTAACTTATTAATAGCAGTAAGGATTTCGTTTCCACTTATATCAGCATCTAACTCATGGAAGCAGAGTTCGCTATATGGTTATCATAATCTTTCAAAAAGTCAGATACCATTTCATTTTCATTAGGTTCAATGGAAGATAATTCATGAAAATATTCAAAAAAAGCTTGTTCATCCAAATTACATTTGACATTATTATTTCTTTTTCTGAATTTTCTATAAAAGTCCTTCGGGTTATGTTTTCTCATATAATTCATCATATTACCTTGATATGCTTTATATCCAAGTTTCAATTTACATTCTAATTTTTTATATGCACGTTTTCTGTTTACGAGTAGATTACGATTTTCTCTCGATTTATCTTGACAAAAAATGAACAATGCTTCTTTGTACTCAGGATATAGTTTTTTACATGTATCATTAAACCATGGCTTATCTTCCACTTTGACCTTTTTATCGAACCTGGAAGCACATGCATATGTGATAGCACTAAATGGCAATAATAATTCGTTTAATTTTTCCGTAAACTTATCAACGCATTGATCAATATCTTTTTGGTCACCATCAATACATGAACACGCATCGAATAATTCATTGCGATTACTTTCTAGCACACACCGCACACTTTCTGTATGTTCATCATTCCATTTTACATTTATACATTTACTAGTATCAATATGATTACCACCCTTTTTGGTCGGAATATCGTTGCTTATTACACGGGTACATAGTGTGATACAGACCGGCGAATGGTCCGAAAAAACATTAAATACTCCACACGTTGGCGTTGCCCAACCTACATGTGACCCCTGCCGAGGTTAACATTGCCCAACCTTCATGTGACCCTTGCCGAGGTTAACATTGTGTCCAACCTACATGTGACCCCTGACGAGGTTAACATTGTCCAAAATACATGTGACCTCTGACGAGGTTAACATTGTCCAACCTATATGTGAACCCTGACGAGATTAACATTGTCCAACATACATGTTACCCCTGACGAGGTTAACATTGTCCAACCTACATGTGGTCCCTGACGAGGTTAACATTGTCCAACCTACACGTGACCCCTGCGAGGTTAACATTGTTCAACCTACACGTGCCCCCTGACGAGATTGATAACTCAATATATGCATTTGCTGGCGCAAACAAAGTGTGGTTGTTTGTTACAGGGGAGACAATATTCTGTTTAACATCTATATATATTGACTATTGGAGTTGTCTTCCTTCGCGCAGTGATATGTACAGCTCCTCCATAAACCATTGGATATGTATAACGACAGTTTAGACAATCTAGAACGGTGTATTATGCTTTCCCCCCAAAATTTGCTAATCTTTACTCCTGGAGTCAGTTTTATAGTGAAAAGAATGAATAAAGTAATTATAGAAATAACACACAAATAAAATTACTGAATCCTTTAAAAATTGTCGTTAAATATATTTGAACTCCATCATACCGCTTGTGGAAGGAATCATTGCATCCAATATGTATCCAGTGACTATAACCCTAAGTAAACTAGACCAGGTCCTGGTTTATCATATAGTCAGGACACAAGTCGGGACATTGAGTCACATACAAATTAAATTCTTGCGTTGATGAACAGTACGTTTAAAGCAGCTGTGAAATATTTTACAAACAAATTATTGTAGGCAGTGTTTTTGCAAAACGCAATCAATATAGCAGAAAAAATAAATGATTAAATGAAAACAATATGAAACCGGAATAAAACCAGAAGCAATGAAAAGGTTTTCTACTTCTGAACCACAAATGGTCCCAGTTGTGATGTGAAATTTGAAATCTTGGATCAATATACATATATACAAGATTCGTGTATTACACTATTATGACACTTTGGGAAATGTACGAGCTTTTGAAAGGAAAGCTTGGTATCATCTTAATTCGCCCAACTTGTTTTTCACGATTTTTGGTGGTAGTATGAATATTTTTGGTTTGATACAGATGCAATGAGATGAACAGGATATTAACCGTAACTAGCGTTGAAGAGTGCGTGCGATGTAATCGGGTCACGAGAGAGAAATAATGCTTAAAGGCCCAATATACGTAACTTCAGGGAAATTTTCGTGATTCTGAAAAATTATGAAAAAAAATCGAGTTGATAACCGTGCAAAAATAAGCCGAAAACGAAGTCAACCTGAGCGGTAACTAACAAGAAACTCTTGACAAAAAAAATCCAAAGAATCGAAAATAATTCAGGTGGGGCCCATGCACTTCAACAACAAACCGAAGGTAGAAGACGGTTCGAAATGGACGCGTGTTTACAAATAGCTTGTTTCAACTGCTGCTGTACCGGTAACCGCAAAAGAATTCATCTTGAATATTGCTGATATCAGTTAATCTTAACTAAATCTATAAATATAATAAGTTATTAGGCTTGATTTATGCAGCAAGTTTTGCCGAAAGTTACGTATATTGGGCCCTGAATTCAACATGAACAATTTGCTGATGACTTTTAGTTGTCACATTGGTCACTAGTGTATTACATATCTGATGGTTGACGGCTGAGGAACCGAGCATACACAGTTATATTAAAAGGTCGTCAGTGTAAGAAAAAATCGACGTGAGAGTATGTCACGTGACGGAATTAATTACCAAATAAAGAAATAAAAAGTGATAAATTAGGAATAAAAATACCATAGCTACTTATCACGTTACTAAATACATACTAAATAATAATGATAATACAAAGTAGCCCTTAATCTGTTGACACCCTCCCAAAATGTAGTTAATTGACACCAAAGCGTCTTCATTCATTATTAATGTAGAACAATTCTGTTATTATCAAATGCCATCAATTGAGAATAAGGGAAGTTTAAATGATATTGTTAGACCGAAAATAACGTTTTAGATAAGAGTTTCTTCTGTATGGAAAACAATGCTAAATTGTAGAAATACGACAAAAACATGTAATTTTATTAAAAATCTGTGGTTTGACTAGTAACCACCTGTTTTTATAACAAATAAACCAAGTTAATCAAGAACACCTTTTGATCCCTAGAGTAAGAGGTGTGGACTGGTTGACCAAAGGAAAAAAATAAAAACAATACCGAAGCGACAACAAAAACCATAATCATAACTCAAAATCGGTTAAACTAGGGACAAGATATGAACAAAGGTAATGCTTACACGGTGACATTTGAAAAAAGTACAGTGAAAGTACAAGACCGGTTGTTCCAGAATCGTAAACGTCTTCTGCTTCATCGACGATACCTGCCATATTAATCTTGGTAAATTCCAAATAAATGTCATGCCCTCAAAGCTATAATTGATACAACGTTCTCAATCACAACAGATAAGCATACCTCTCAATGAGACCAAGATGGCTACCGTAAAACTTGCTCGTAGTCTTCATCAACATGCATCTCTCAAAACTCTGTGTCTTAAGTTTGTTTATCAGCAGATCAAATCTCGGAAATCTCAATATTAAGAGCAAGCTCTAGAATACAGAATTAACTGCGACATGTAAATACCATAGTTTTGAGAAGTAGGGATATTACTTCCAAGAAACGAAAGCTCACAATCTGAAAGTCTAAATCGTCACGTTTATCGTATAGCTTAGTAGTAAACAGTCCTTTTGGGTCTTTTTTCAGTAAAGACCGAGTAAAGCATTTCATTTGGAGTCTGTTGTGTCTTTGACTTTTATTGGAGAAGGGAATATACGATAAACTTGACCTGCAAACTTCATGAAATTTATAGAAACAATAAGACAATTGTCTAGCTTTTGACATACCGGACTTAGCTACGTTAGAGTTACATTGACATAGTGTGTTAAACTGTTTCTACGGAAAGAGAAGCCTTGCCTCATTTGTTTAAGATTTCTTTATAATACGGACGGAGAGAAAGAGGTGGGTCTAAAACATGGAATGTAAAAAGAGTTTCATTAGAAATGATGTAAACACCAACAGACACTATAATGTCGACATGGTGATGTGACTAATACATGTATATTCAGCTTCTGTAATGACACTTTTGTAAACTGTTGACAGTAAGCTTTGATGCGGTAGATTCTATAGAGCTGATGTATCTCGTATGAACTGTTGTCAGTGAGCTTTTTGATACGGTAGATTCTATAGAGTTGATGTATCTCGTATAAACTGTTGACAGTGAGCTTTGATACGGTAGATTCTATAGAGCTGATGTATCTCATATAAACCCTCTCAACATTGACATTATTGTCCTACATCGCAGGAAAACTTTATTTTATCTATAAAAAAATACATAAAAAAGTTCTCCCGAGCGTATACTTAATCGTTTCTATCAAAGCCAATCCGACTACGATCGCCCACTTCATCAAAACATCAACAACTTTTGAGAAGATTCGCATCAGCACACGATTTAATTAATGCGTAGACTCGAGATTTACTGTATGAACACAACCTTACGTCACGGAATGATAATTGGCTAATGGGCTAGGGTATTGCAGTTGGCATGGATGTTTTAAAACTTTTGAATTCGTTGAAGGATGAGGACCTGTAATCACATAGATAGGAAGATAAGGTAACAGATATTTCAGCTGTCCTGGGGCATGTATTAGTTACTTAATGAACTATTTAAAAGTAGGAAACAGAACTTTCTGAGATGGTGCAGAATAGCAGCTAAAAAAGAGATTGATCAGAAATTGCAGATGAAAGCAGAAGACAAATATGGTCAACATATACAAGTCTCATGTTTTTGTTGTCTATAAACAACAAGAAATTTCCTTTCTTAATAGTGACCTCCCGGCTTCTCCAATCTATGTTGTTTACAGATCGTAGTTAATTCGTTATTCTAGGGATTGCTCTATATATCGAGATTTTCGTGAAAGATGTCGGCTGGTGAAATGTTCAGTCTCCTTGCACGACAATCATAACATTTTCTTGGATACAACCACCTTGTTGTCACATTGCGGTATTCATAAATGATAAACCAAAAGACGCTTACTCTTCCGGAACACCTGGTACGCTTCCAATGGTCTCAATGTAAATTTTCCTATGTTAATACTTTGTCCCAAGTTGAATCAACTTTAAGTTTGAATTATGGTTTTGTTGACGCTTCAGTATTCTATGATTTCGTTTACAGATAGGCGCTTCCTTTCTGTTTATTAAGTTATCATTTTATCGAAACTAATTGCTTTTTAAACGTAACAAAGTAGTCGATAAGATGACGAATATCAAAGGAAAACTAAGCGATAAACCCAGATGATATCTCCGACAGTAGTGAGATCATTAATATTCAAGATTATTTCCTACGATAACAACAATGAGTTATCCCTTTAGTAACTGAAGTAGAAACAGCGCCTTTGATAATGTCGATCAATGTCGGTGTTGTCGCACGGTCATCGCTCAGTTAACTTGTAACCGAGTTAAATACCAAGGTCCTTCCAAGTCTACATGCTCAGTAGACTTTCTCATCTCACCTTGACCAAGTACGTGGCATTGACCGACTGGACAGACAGAACTCAATCACGCGCGAGGAAATAGAGGCATGTACCGAGTTGAACCAGTTAACGTCATGATAGGGAAACTAAAAACGATTGTTTCTGAAGGCTGTTTGACGTTACGGTATTGAACAGAGTAACGGCCCCTGAATGTCTCCCGTCGTTCCTTCACGCCCCCCAATAGGCTACAGCTCCCGGGAGAAGTACACCTGCAGGTTTATATATTGAGATAATTAATTCTATTCTAATCAATTTCTAATTTTCCGAATATTATGTCGGATGAAATGGGAGTTTAAGTTCTTCCTGCCTCTGAATAGACCTGTTGTGTGGCGCTCTAATCAGTCTACACGACCAAAGGAAATTGCTTTCTCCTGTAGAAATGGCAGTCATTGTGCGATAATTAATTTCCAGTCGGTTGCTAAGATTACCGGCACTTGGACGTTGTTCTGCTTGTCGGGTCGTGGAATTGGATTTTTTCTTCCTACAACGTAAGACGATATTTTCTTGATATAAAATGATTTTTTACAATAGAATCCGACACTTGGGTAACACGCGAGCGTGGTTGTAAAGATACGTTTTACTAGTGAGTTCGTATCGCTAACGAAGCTGTGCTCTTTATACTACCTGATCATGTTTTATGATAGCCAAACAATCTCAGATCCTTCGCCTTCAATTTTTACATTTTATACCAATCCACTATAAACTCTGATGGTAGCCGTTTAGGCGATTTTAAGCTGATATATCTCTTGTTTTGCTAAGCGAACGTGAAATCATTACCATACTGTATCAGTCTTAGCTGTGGTATTTGACGAAGTACCCCCAAAATTATCTGTAACTTATTTTCGAGAATCGTTCCCAGTATTGTTTCCTCTTACTGTAAACCAATACACCACTTCACCAATAGGTACGACATGTAAGTTAAGTTGTTAAACGTCTAATTGGCAGTTAAGATCACGTGATGTGTATGTAACGCATGCGTACATGTGTGTATGTATAATGGAGGCAGCCTGTTTTATATATATATATAATGTATTATTTACTGACAGAAACTGTTATCATAGTAATGATAGAATTGAGCACACGATACAAGCTGTAAGTTCTTTATGAACAAACCAATACAAGGATGGAAAATAAACTTTTTTTCCGAGGTTGCAATATGTTTTTTTTTCTAATCTAATTTCCAATTATGAAATTGAGCCATACATACTGAGATGATTGTTGACGGTGATAATTGTTTCTTTAACAGAATCCTGACTCTGGGTCCCGGCGGAATAACCTGACCAGGATTTCCGAGGACTGTTTTGATCACCTATTCATTGGTTCTGTATCGGATAGCCTTCTCACGCTGCTGTTTGTAATACTTGGGATTAGGACCATCCTTCTCCGCGGCTGGGTCGGATTCTAAACCGATTTTCATTCATCCGATCATTATTTCACACAAAACAACACGGCATGATAGAGGATTAATTTCAGACTAAATCCGCCTTGTTAGTTATTAGATAGAGCCACCCACGAGAGTTATCAGAGAAAGGCGTATGGAAAAGGATCCCCTCGGGAGTTATCCGTCCTTGATGGAAATTGAAAAACGAAAAAAATGAGTCGACAGATAATTGATTATATTAATGGCGTCCGATCTTTGATATTTATTGTGCTGAGAATTTCCCGCTAACTTTGCACATCGTAAAATTTGTTTTACGTTTGGGAGGGAAGATTATTGGCGAATGGTCTAACCTTTCTGCACGTGCAATTTTGCGCTTGACTAATTTTTACACATGACCGCATCAGTGACGTGTGTTTATAGTATGTTGATGTCCTGGAACGACTTAATCATTACCAATGATTGGTGTCCAATCCCGTTATAATTACAGTGTAATATTTAGACGTCACACAACAGTTTTGGCACATCCTAGACATCAAGGGTTACGCTCAACAACGCTCTCTACACTCCTGAAATATGTCATGGCAAAAACGAGTCGGTAAAGCCTGGTAAGGTGAATTATAGGTCCTACAACTGATAGAGGTCAATTAAGTCTGGTAAGGTGAATTAGTGGTCCTACAACTGATAGAGGTCAGTTAAGCCTGGTAAGGTGAATTAGTGGTCCTACAACTGATAGAGGTCAATAAAATGCTATTTAATAAATTACATAGATGTAATAGAATATAAATTCAACGAGGGATAGAAGTCATGAAGATAGCAGTCTGAAAAACCTGACCAATCGCGCGGCTGATACATGTCTTTTGAAGTTTTCGAAGGAGCGACAACCGACTCAAAAGTCGGCCAATTTTTACCGTTATGTGACCGCGAGGTTCTTTTTATGTGCATCAAAGGAATGACATAAAACAGTCCTCTTGCCTTGTCTAGCCATTAATGTTGCAATGAAATAATCCATGGTGTAGAGAGCGTAGGTGAGCGTAACCCCTGGATATCGAAGATGTTTTAAGGTACCTAGGACAGTTCATAAACAATCCGTGGTTTCAGCTTGAATCTGCTCATTAGGCTCAAATAATGATCTGTTTAAAGTTTCCTTGTAGTATTTAAAGAATTTGGAATTTTCTATAAAAATCGTCGGTTGATACGGAACTCTTTCATTTTATGTCGAGGACTTACAATCCATGTGATATGATACATGTGTCTGGTATTGGCGGGGTCTTTGATGTACAATGTGATACACAATCGATTTCCAGGCCGATTGAAGTTTTCTCGGCGTGAAATAACAGGATAACCTTGTGCTTGATTCCTTGCATATAAATCCAGGAAAATTGCTGCGTTTTATGGTTAAAAAAAGCCAAACGTATGAAATGGAAAGTCCCTCTCCTTCGTTTAGTACCCCCGAGGAACTTCCGTTGTCACTCGTAATAATAACATTGCCATATCAGAAGTGCCACATAAAACCAGCGACATTAAGCTGCCCCTGTTGACTTGATCGGCGTACCAATTATATAATATTTATACCGTAACTATATAATCCTACCGAGTTTAAACTACCATATCACAGATCAGGATGGTTGTTCTATTAAAGAAAATAAACGCCACAAATGAAGCCGTAAGTAGTTAAATACTGTAATGCTATGCGTGTATCTACCAAAGCCAACTGTGAATCTAGTGGAATTTTTCCTTAAATCTAAAGAAGAAATAGAGAATACTGATATCAATAATTTGTCGATAAGAATGAAAAACAAAAGTATTACACTGCATTCTGTTCAGATTATTACTCTCAGAAACACACATTGTATTGCTTGTTTAATTAACCGCACTGTTCTTTCACATATAACGTTCTTTTACGATTGCAACAATTGAAAATCAAATACGAAAGAATCAGAACGCTCAAAATTGTTTTTATTGAATAATTCCGAACAAAATAGTTAAATAAGAGAGGTTGATTTGATTCTGTACCGCTCAGCCCGCACAATGCATTCCTGTCAATACGTCAATAACGTCACGAACTTTAACCCTGATCCTTCAGTACCCGTATGGTGACAAATCTCGTATGTCTGGAGAGAAAGAAAATTCAGTGTTTCCATTTCTAGAAAATAAATGTCATTGGGTTCCGTACACGTCATAACCATCGAATTCCCTCTAAGATTCCCAGAGATTCTCAAAATTTCCGCGTGTCTAGGGGACAGTAATGTATTCCGAGATATGGAATTTTCTTTAAAACACATTACAATGCTGTCTAGCGAAAATAAACTTCATCACCTGCCGTGGTAAACAGGGGCTCGGGGAGACAGATTATCCCCTAGTCGGGCCTCGTAAAGTGGGCAACATCACGTGACTTGCACATGCCGAGCTCCATTAGTTGTCTTTTTATATGGATGTATGAAATAAAAGAATACTTATTGAAATACTGTAATATTATTTATCTCCAGTGTCAGAGTATGTATGTGTTATGGTCCTTCCCGGGGGTGACAATGTCAGAGTATGTATGTGTTATGGTCCTTCCCGGTGTGACAGTGCCAGTAACGTTGTATATCAGCTGAATCTTGATATTACTTTAAACAAACGAATGTTCAAGACGATCAAAATAAATACAACGTATGTATAGCGTACACGTATTACTATTAATGGGACTATCATATATACCGGCTTATAATACCCCTACAATCGTTATACGTTACCAAAACACTCTGTCACGAAGTAAGCAAATGCATAATTTCCAGTCTCTATAGGACAGTCTCGGTCCAAGAGGAGCTGCTCATTTCTATTTGCAATGTAATCAGGAACATGCTTTCTTTTTATTAGATAGTAAATGATTTGCGTACCACAAGACTTGCTTCGAACACTAAATAGAATAACAAACCAACATCTCGCTGTTGATAACTGGCTATAATGGTACTAAGATAGCCGATTTCTCATTGAGTACGTAGTTGGAGTGGTGATATTTCATCTTATCTCGATCGTCAACACCAAGAAGATGGAACCTATACAGTTCAATGTCCATTACTCAAAAGAGATAGGAAGTTTGTCACTTCGAAACAAGAAATACTTCAAACGTCCCTAATGTTGGGAGGACGATTATATCAAGAATACAAAACATTTTAACTTCATGACAGTTTGAAAAAAACAAGGAAGAAAATCCTTAATCTCAAGTTCTTGTATGTTTTACGATGAAATTCACTTTCGCAACAAAAGTTTTCCCGGCACTTTATATAATGGATGATTAAGCTTGTTATTACCCGGGACAGGTTACGACTCGTGATTATTTATCTCGATCTACAGATGATGGAGCGAAGCTGAAACACAGGTCCACCAGCATCGTCTAAAGCGATACAGAAACTCATAAATTGTGGATACCTTGTGATGTTTATACGCCCCTGTTGTCATTTACAAATACAAAATGTCTCCACTTTTGCGCTCGTGCTGTTGATCCGGGCACTCAATGTTGTGAAATTAAACGTGAATTTGGTCTCGCGAGATCCCGCCCTGAATTGAGAAGTAGAATAATACATTGAGCTTGCCAAGACTTGTGCGTCATCTAATTACATTATTGTCAGGAGAAAAGTCCGTCGTTACGGAAAACTGTTGGGGTGGTGTGTATTGTCAACTACACGTACGGGCAATACTATATTTTACTACCGAATACCAACGAATGGTGCCGTTTTTTTGAGTTCCAAGGGAAATTAATGATAAACAATAAAAAAAAACTATCTGTACAGCATCAATAGATCTGTTCAAACACGATTTATACTTAACCATATTTTACATTGAAGGAAATGGAAACAAAGTGAACATATAATAAATACACTGCTGTTCACAGGGATTCGAGAGATGCAGATTGATAAAGACTATACATTTTATGGTCGCCATATTTGTCCCAATGTGAAAGATTGTGTATCCTTGTATGATGTGAAGTTGGACGTTTTTTAATATGCTCATTTATATACCTACTTGTTGTAACTGAGAATAATGCGTATGTTCTCATTTTGAGAGCGTGACATTTACTTGGATATGACTAAGATTGCGGTCGTCGTCGATGAAGCAAAAGACGCTTACTCTTCCTGAACACCTGGGCTGGGACCATATTCATGAAACCGTGCACATGTTCAAGCATGGATTCTGTGCTCAAGCCAACTTTCTTATAACTCGCCTAAATCGGGTCAACTATCAAAAAAGTAAATTGTAAATATTAAAAACAGGATTCGTCTTCATGTCTGTTCATTTCCCCCCAAAAACATTGGCAGAATTAGATTTATTTAATTTATAGCCTGAACAAGAAATTAACCTTGAACACAAAATCCATGCTTGAGCACGAGCACGGTTTCATGAATGCAAGCCTAAGGCCTAATCTTTTCTTCTGTTTCAAGAGTCTCCGCGTAAATATTCCCCTCGTTCATATTTTGCCTTAGTTTAATCGACCCCGTGGTGAATACTACGAAATAAAGCTACAATGTGTTATCAAGTTCGGGTACATCACAACCGAGACACAAAACCGTCAAGGTTGCTCTATGGCGTATATTCATGAAAACCACCAAACTTCCGGTGTAATTTGCATGTCTTTCAACATAGTGATGCCAGGATAAGACCAGGTGATTGTTGTGTCACCTTGGTCTTTTAATATAAAGCTTTCGTTTATCGTTAATGGAGTTTTACATTAAGTACTGCGTTGTCGGTGTCGCTGGAGGATCTGTTGTACCTCATGGGAGCGGATAACGTCAGGGCAGTCCATTGACATCTAAAACATATCAAACAAAGCAATACAGCAATTGTATGTTAAAATAGTATAAAGGAGTCGGGGAAACTATTGTAATGTAGTCTTTAGCTTACTCGACTTTGTCATCTCACAGAAACACACACAAGGACACATAAACTATCTATATAGATTTCACAGTGTATATAATAGGCGTGCGTCTGACATGTACCATGACCGCTGTAGCTGGCTGGTGCCTCCGTTCGGGGTCTACCCCTATCATAAAATACTCTCCTGTAATTTGTCTGGAGATCGACCACACATTGACCTCCGCTCAGACGATGCCCATTGGTCGATGATCTGACTAATGTTATAACGCGTGCCACTCGCGCGTCCTCTCACAAACAAACACATATTAACAAATCTAAGCATTTATACAACGTACTTCATTGCGACTATACTGCTAACCAAGGACATTAAAATCATTGTTTCTCTTCACCAATATATGGCCGTGATATTGTTTACCTTCACCAATATAAGGCCGTGATATTGTTTCTATTCACCAATTTAAGGCCGTGATATTGTTTACCTTCACCAATTTAAGGCCGTGATATTGTTTCTCTTTACCAATATAAGGCAATGATATCGTTTCTCTTCACCAATATAAGGCCGTGATATTGTTTCTATTCACCAATTTAAGGCCGTGATATTGTTTCTCTTTACCAATATAAGGCCGTGATATTGTTTACCTTCACCAATATGAGGCCGTGATATTGTTTCCCTTCACCAATATAAGGCCGTGATATTGTTTCCCTTCACCAATATAAGGCCGTGATATTGTTTCCCTTCACCAATATAAGGCCGTGATATCGTTTCTCTTCACCAATATAAGGCCGTGATATTGTTTCTATTCACCAATATAAGGCCGTGATATTGTTTCTATTCACCAATTTAAGGCCGTGATATTGTTTACCTTCACCAATATGAGGCCGTGATATTGTTTCCCTTCACCAATATAAGGCCATGATATTGTTTCTATTCACCAATTTAAGGCCGTGATATTGTTTCTATTCACCAATTTAAGGCCGTGATATTGTTTACCTTCACCAATATAAGGCCGTGATATTGTTTACCTTCACCAATATAAGGCCGTGATATTGTTTCCCTTCACCAATATAAGGCCGTGATATTGTTTCCCTTCACCAAAATATGGCCGTGATATTGTTTACCTTCACCAATATATGGCCGTGATATTGTTTACCTTCACCAATATAAGGCCGTGATATTGTTTACCTTCACCAATATAAGGTCGTGATATTGTTTACCTTCACCAATATAAGGCCGTGATATTGTTTCCCTTCACCAATATAAGGTCGTGATATTGTTTACCTTCACCAATATAAGGCCGTGATATTGTTTCTCTTTACCAATATAAGGCAATGATATCGATTCTTTTCACCAATATAAGGCCGTGATATTGTTTCTATTCACCAATATAAGGCCGTGATATTGTTTCTATTCACCAATTTAAGGCCGTGATATTGTTTCTATTCACCAATATAAGGCAATGATATCGTTTCTTTTCACCAATATAAGGCCGTGATATTGTTTCTAATCACCAATTTAAGGCCGTGATATTGTTTACCTTCACCAATATAAGGCCGTGATATGGTTTCTATTCACCAATATAAGGCCGTGATATTGTTTCTCTTTACCAATTTAAGGCCGTGATATTGTTTCTCTTCACCAATATAAGGCAATGATATTGTTTCTCTTCACCAATATAAGGCCGTGATATTGTTTCTATTCACCAATATAAGGCCGTGATATTGTTTCTATTCACCAATTTAAGGCCGTGATATTGTTTCTCTTCACCAATATAAGGCCGTGATATGGTTTCTATTCACCAATATAAGGCCGTGATATTGTTTCTATTCACCAATTTAAGGCCGTGATATTGTTTCTCTTCACCAATATAAGGCCGTGATATTGTTTCTATTCACCAATATAAGGCCGTGATATTGTTTCTATTCACCAATATAAGGCCGTGATATTGTTTCTATTCACCAATATAAGGCCGTGATATTGTTTCTCTTCACCAATATAAGGCAATGATATTGTTTCTCTTCACCAATATAAGGTAATGATACTATTGCTCCTTATCTTAAACAAAATTGTAGAATTGTTACTATTATTTGATATAAGATTAGTGTGTAATTCCATGTAAGGTCTAAGTGAGAGTCTGAGTGAGGTAATGTTTTCCTGCCCTACCTTTTCCCCAAATGAAGTTGAGTACGATCTCCCTGGTAGTTTTCAAGAACAGCTCTCGATGGCTTCATTTCTCTTGTATCATTCCCGTCATCCAGTACTTTCACGGTGCGTCCCTCGACACCATGATAGCTTGCCCTGTTGTTGGAATATCAATCCTAGCTCGTTTGTCTGTTGGTATATTACCAAACACGGATATAACGTTATCAGTACCTTGCTGTAGAACCTCCGTCTCTTGTCATTGAAATCAGTTTGTAAAATGTCATCCTTTTTTCTCTCTGTGTAAAGCATCCTTTCTCTAGTAACTGCATAATTAAGGCCACCTTCATTTGTATACTGATATCATCTTGGATCATACTGTAATGGTTTTTTAATGAATTTCTCATAGAATTGAAAAATACCCCTAAAAATCAGAGAATACCAAAGCGTCAAGAAAACCATAATCCGAACTCAAAATCGATTAAACTAGAGGCAAAATAGGATTAAAAGAAAAATTTACATGGAGACTCTGGTAAAAGCACAAGAGAATAAGACCAGGTGTTCCAGAAGAGTAAGCGTCTTCTGCTTCATCGACGACACCCGCCATGTAAATCTTTGTCACATCCAAGTAAACACCAAGTTCTCAAAACGAGAACTGAGTATCATTGTCAATCACAACAAGTAACACACCAATGAGAATACTCAAAAACGTGATTACTTATAACTTTAAGCCATGCAATCCCTGTAAATCCCTGTAAATCCCGTGTAAATTTCGCTTTATGATATTTGACATGACCCTATTATTTTCATTAACAGCTGAACAGAACCCAGTCCTGAACGACCAACTCTTCACATTTGGTTTCTTGAGAGAAGCATTTCACTGCAGTTTTAAACTATGAATGGGGTCAACTTCTATCATAGATATTAGTCATTTGACGATATTACACGTGATATCTGAGAAAAATAATACAAATTAGTTTAAGAAATATTTCAGTAAAATTCTTTATTTCTAATAATGATTTTTTTTTTCAGAAGTATCCCAAATACATGTGTTCCTACAATTGAGATCTTACTGAGATTAGATCGGCGCCCGTACTCCCGTCATGTACATAGATATTGATAACTTTAAGCCGTATAAACCTTCTAAATCTTCCATTATTTATGTAAGTTCTCACCAGCTTTTCCCCTATTGAGAGCAACATTTCTAAGACATTTAAAAATTTCTCGGAAAATCGGATTTTTTCCTTTATGATTTGAAATCCCAAAGATTCCGAAGTGTTAGAGTTTCAGATGAATGTCACTCACACGTTGAGGAAATCCCTTGTGGTACACAATCTCGTTTCGTTTTGCGTTAAAGTTGGCACATGAAGGTGATTAGTTGTTGGAACACGATTTTGGCGGATTATAGAGACATTACATCATGTCGTGTTTCCCGTCAGTTACTTAGTCAGTATGTCAGTTTACTCTCGTTAATACTCGGCAAACAAATCCTTCAGTCACGCTTTATACCCCGAACATCCAGCATCAGGCGACATGTTCTGGTTTATGCATGCTCTAAGTATGCGGTTGTGTCTGCAGACAAGGTATCAAATAACTTGTACTTGTTTGCAAGCGCTATTACATTTAGTGTTTGCAAAAAGAAATAGGCATGCTTAATAACCAAGGTAACCCTACTTACACATTGACCGTTTTTTTCTAAAGATGAAATATTTTCTAATCATGCTTCAGTATTGCAATCTTTCAAGATACCCGTGAATGAGAAAGACGCTGACATATTTCGTTCATATCTGTTACCAAAACTATACAAGCGTCTTATAACAAATATTTTTCCGGTGGCTCTGCTAAATGCTCGACCAAGCCTTTATCAAATCTTCTTGCTACCATTCTTAGTACCATTAAATCAGGGCTACAACCTTATTTGGAACCTGTATACTCCAGGAACGGAATTAAAGCGATGTGGATTTTTGTGGAAATGTTTGATATATCAAAACTTTTGATTTTTCCATGATGTACATCACTATACCTCATACAAAACTGAAAGAACGTCTTCGATCTCTTATCATGATAGCTCCCTTTCCAAGAAAAGTGGGTGACGATACTATCTTGGAGCATATTTTGTGAATAACACAACAAAAGCACTGTGTCAAACTCTTAGCTGACTTGTTTTTGTTTTCATACAAGGCTAAAAGGTGAAAGAGCTAATGAGGACAGGTAACAAAAACCTTGCCAAATCTTTTTATTTCACTTTAAGATATATCGACGATAAAATGACGATAAAAGTTTGCTGACCTAGTTGATAGTACATAACCTTCTGAACTTGAAATAAAGGACCCAATTGACTTCTTTACATAAACTATAACCAAAATGGACAGCTTACTTCTAAGTTATACCATAAACATGACGATTTCGTAGACTTTCCCTTTCTTGATAGTAACATCCCTTTTGTTTTATTTGTCCATTTTTGTCCCCTTCTGAATCGATTTTGAGTTCGGATCATGTTTTTGTCGTTTCGGTAGTCTTTGATATTTTTTATGAAAGGGCAATTTTCCCTTATCGGGCCGCTTGTTTGACGTACTTTACAATTTATAGCATATTAACAGTGAAGCTTTGCCTACGGGTGAAAATCCCGAAATGTTAAACGCACGAGTGAAATACATATGGGGTTACTAACTTACTGTTATATACTCCTCTATTTACTTCTGGTATTGGCAGTTCTTTAACTCTAATCTCGCTACAGAAAAATAGCAAATACGCGTTTATCGAAACTATTTTCGTGGTTGTTAGATAAATTGACCTTATATTACACAACGATAGCCATCGCCACGTGGCCACGTGATTTTAACCAATCCGTGTTAATATACCACGGTTTGTGTGGTTGTGACAGTATCCCCTATGACGTCAGTTACGTTACAGTTACCGTAGTGCCTCGTCTGTTCAATCTGTCTGATATGTTTTATTCTATTATGAAAATAAAGATCATAATTTGAAAATCTAAGAAAAAACGCTGCCACGTCGAACGACTAAAAGAGTAATTTTTATCTAGAGTGGTAGACGCTTGCAACGATTGCCTGTGTTTATTGTACCTGCGGAAACGTGGTAGACGCTTGAAACGATCGCATGATTTTATTGTACTTGCGAAAACGAGGTAGACAGTTGGAACGATCGTCTGGTTATTTCGTACCTGCGAAAACAAGTTTAAGGATTGACATTTCAAAGATATGATTTGATACACGATTCAATACGTTATGTTGTCTATATGACAGTCCTTATAGGTTTAAGATGGCTGGGGGATTTAGACCAAACGACTAGATGTCCGTCCATTAATGTCCAAGTTAGTACGCCACTAAATAATCTAATATACCCCACTGTAACCCTGTATTTCCAACTATTGAGATTCTGTTGCATGTACATGACATTCTACTTGAGGTCTAGAATTGATATTTTACCTGAACATAGTATTTAAAAATGGCCTTTCACTTTCTAATGTCACACGTGACAAGGATGGGGGCAATACAAAGGATATCACCGAGAAAACCCAAGAAGATGGGGGCAATATGAAAATTCACCGAGAAAGCCCAAGATTGGGCAATACGAAGGATTTCACCGAGAAAGCCCAAGAAGATGGGGACAATACGAAGGATTTCACCGAGAAAGCCCACAACTTGGAATGGTAATTTATTTTTTTCAAAAAGAGAGTAACTCTGTTGTAATAACAATGGTAGTTTTTCCTTGGCCAGTTTGTTCCTAAGCTCGTCTAACTAGTTTTATTACATAGTGTAAAACTTTTCACTTGCCATGAGAAATCATATCAGATCTACATGTACATCACACCGTTAAAAATCGAACAAACTGGCAAAGGTAGAGACTCTCAGTCATGTTTTTTTCAATTTCTAGGAAGGCTTTTACGGCACTCAGCTGCTTAGGATTATAAAACCAAAAGCTTATCTTTGGAAATGCTGTTGTAGATCATGGGATCAACGTCATTTTTCTTGTCTTGTAATTGAATCAGTTCTGCCTGGAGTCGAGGGGAGTATTTTCGAGGCTGTGTCAGCAAAAGTATTTGACCATTAGACTATAAGTTAATTTCGGCACTACCTCGATATGATAAACCCTGATCAACTGATATTGATGTGTCGACAATGATATTGCTTTGTATCTTCCATTACCCCCAAAGTATGATGGTTTATTTAGATTACCTGACAAACGGCAGAGTGTGTAAATACAAATGCCAGGTTGGTACTTATTTTAAAACAAAAATAGTTTTCGTAAAGGTATACCTTTGAGCGTTGATGTAATAAAAAGCATTGGTCCATAATTGGATGAAGAATGTATAACACAAAATGGGACTATATGATGATATGTGGGACGTCTAACATAAAATGGGACTATATGATGATATGTGGGACGTCTAACATAAAATGGGACTATAATTATGTTGATATATGGGACGTCTAACATAAAATGGGACTATAATTATGTTGATATATGGGACGTCTAACATAAAATGGGACTATATGATGATATGTGGGACGTCTAACATAAAATGGGACTATATGATGATATGTGGGACGTCTAACATATAATGGGACTATAATTATGGTGATATATGGGACGTATAACATAAAATGGGACTATATGATGATATGTGGGACGTCTAACACAAAATGGGACTATATGATGATATGTGGGACGTCTAACATATAATGGGACTATATGATGATATGTGGGACGTCTAACATATAATGGGACTATATGATGATATGTGGGACGTCTAACATAAAATGGGACTATATGATGATATGTGGGACGTCTAACATAAAATGGGACTTTATGATGATATGTGGGACGTCTAACATATAATGGGACTATATGATGATATGTGGGACGTCTAACATATAATGGGACTATATGATGATATGTGGGACGTCTAACATAAAATGGGACTATATGATGATATGTTGGACGTCTAACATAAAATGGGACTATATGATGATATGTGGGACGTCTAACATAAAATGGGACTATAATTATGGTGATATATGGGACGTCTAACATAAAATGGGACTATATGATGATATGTTAGACGTATAACATAAAATGGGACTATAAGATGATATGTGGGACGTCTAACACAAAACATCAGTGATTGACAAATCGCAAGGGAATCGGGCGTTTACAGTGACTCAGTAATCACTACAGATTGAGTTATCTTGTAA
The DNA here is from genome assembly GCA_947623455.1 of Mimachlamys varia. Lineage (NCBI taxonomy): Eukaryota > Metazoa > Mollusca > Bivalvia > Pectinida > Pectinidae > Mimachlamys > Mimachlamys varia. Next base: position 4,941,060 of record OX392533.1, read on the forward strand.
AATCTACACAGAAGATGTCTATTATAGTTATAGTGGATAGTTTGTACCTATGTATACTTTATTTTAATCAATTAGTTTCATCAAACCCACTTAAACGACGACAGGTGCTTTGATATTCAATACACAAGTTACGTTGTACCTCAGTTACGACATGACCTTAATTATCTAGATATGGTTAAATGGTCAAGCGAAATTTTTAGTTCATAATGAAATTATCGTAATATTTCATATCAGTTTGTAAATGAAGAAACAATTAACTTGAGATAATGTCGTTTATCCATAACATCCATAATTGTTAAACTTGTTGAGCTTGAAATACCATATACGTTTCAGTCATTTTAACCGCAAATATACACTACTTTGTCATGTGATATGGTCTTTTTACCCTGCATTTCCCCTAACTCCTTTTCAAAGTCCCCTGTTTATTATCCCTATTTACGTCACCTTACCAAATTTTGTGGTTTCGACAAAACAAAATTTCGCGGGTACATGTATGGGAGAATTGTTTTATTGCAATGCACGAATATGGATGAGAATTAAAAGCATAATTAGCAAAATTAAAAACCTCTCTAAGATAAGTGTTTCATAGTAAACCAAACCCCGTACACACTGTTGGAGGCCTTAGATATGACTAATCATGGAGTAATTATGTAATGTGACCATACCACTTGTCAGTGGCGATGTGGACATTACAATAATACCCCCCCCCCCCCCGGTTGGTACATTTATGGAGGACACTTCTGGGTAATTATATATCTAGTTTGAATATTTTCAAAAAAATGTTGACGTTTTTTTTTTAATTCATGGTTTTATATCTACCTATTCATGGATCGATGAATGTTCTGAAGTATTTTATCCGTAGGTGTTACTGGTATGTCACACGTGTAAGTCCCTTTCTTTGGTGTAGTTTTGTAAATGCTGCATTTGCTTATGCAACAAGTGAGCATTGCATAGTTTTATATATCGATAATAAAAGAAAGTAAGAGTCGGTAGACACCAGCTCATATACGTCAATCATTTAAATCATATTTACGCGATATTCGAACCCTACCAAGGCGAATTTTAACGGACATCCGGGGCTAACATTCGAGAGTATGTTCGTACATCCGGTGCTAATATAAAACCCGTGTTCGCGCGATTGTCCGAGACCAGAGCGATGGAAGGTGTCGTGACGGTCCGTGGAGGTCTAACAGGAGCTGTCTATGTCCCTTTGTACCGCGTTAATTCACACGTTCACATCTACTTTAATTATGCATTGTACGCTGATCGCCACTACCGGTCTACCCATTCATATACAATGGTTGTGATATAAGGGAGGCCTTTTCTTGTTATTACTGACTCGGTAAATGATGGCGGAAATTAAAAGCTAATACCCTTAACACGGAGATCGGCACAGGGGTAATGATTGTAATAAGCGGATCAATGCAGACTTTTATCAAAGCTGTGTTTCTGCTGAATGCAAATAATGAAACGCACTCGAACGAAAGTATTATTAAAAGCTTTGTGGGGACCCGAACAGTGTGCTGTCCGCCAGCTTCATCAGAACCCGCGCATGTGCAGTGAAGAGTGAAAGGCATGGTTTTATGATAATAGTTGATATAAATGTTGGCCTGACAATATTTCACTCATTATAGCTGATTGAATTACGACATAAACAGGATATATTAGAGCGGAACCTAGATCAATACAGAAGAAAACATCAGCGGAACCTTCCTGTATTGAGCCCCGCAGATAGATAGAGCCAGTGTCAGTGGTAGAACACAGTATTCGCTCGGACAGGAAGCTGCTAAAAAAGTGAACAATCTAGGGTGTAAGTCACTAAATTAGCTCACATTACATGAAGGAAGCTTGGCATCGGACAGTGGCCTGACAGACACCAGGTAAGTGGTCACCTTGGGTGTGCCTGCTAGAATCTCGTCCTTTGGAGCTGTCGGGGATGAATCCATTCCACGCTCGAGACAATGGTGTCGTCTGCTCTTTACCAGTTAGTCGTTTTGGTTTGTGAAAACTTTCAACGATCTTGGTTAAAGCAAGATAAATATTGTCGACTGGTAGTAAATAGTTTTTTTTGGTCTCTGATCCTGGAAAATGGACCAAACTTTTCGCCTAAGGACACGTAGAATGTATTGAATAGTCTGATAGTGAGTGTGAATGTTCATTTTGTAAGGAAACTGGGTGTCGCTTTTCTATCCCGTTCAAATGAACCCAATTTCTCCATGCAGGAAAAGTCGATATCTTCACAAAAACAAAACGGCAGCAGAAAGCCTGGGTGAACAGTTCAGCGCGCCACTGTAGCTGTATGCTGTACACGACATTATTGAGTGAAAACACGAGCTTTATTTACAAAATAATGGATCAAAACATATCAAACCATTACTCGGTGTGGATCCCTTATACTTAATCCATCAACACTTTACATGAACTTAAGCCCGAAATGAAAGAAATAACTAAGTATTTTTTTATATATATTTTTGGCACATGATTATAATGGACTATTCTAGATACAAACCATATCAGTTACGAGACGTCTTTCGTAAGAAATGTGTGGTAGTCTATAGTTATTTATATCAGTAGGTGGTGTGATGCGTTTGATATTTACCCATTCTCATCAATAATTGCCAAACAATACATTTAACTAATTGATGCACATGTAATCCTTTCGTTGATACATACCGTGATAAACGAAATACATATATTTGAAACACATAATTTCTCATACAGAGAGCTAGGAGTGTACTTCGCTACTCATTACCATACTATGTAATGGAACTGTTTAATTTGTTAAAAATATTCTCTAATCTGCTCTTCAGTACATTTGTGACTATAATTTGTGGAGACAGTCATTGTATTACGTGTATTTCTTAGTGACCTGAGAATGATATTTAATGAGTGTGTTGTTGACCAGTGGACAATGTATCGTCTATAAGGAATATCTTCCCACTTTGGATATCTGAATTTGAGCAGACATCGAAGGAAAGCGAACTTGTAGCTGCCGTACGCTTCAAATCCGTTGATTTAAGCAATGCCTCATTCGTCAATCTGTCCGCATGCTCTCTTCTTAAAGGAAGATTATCTACATTGCAAAGTGTAAAAGACCCTCTGTACATTGTTTGAAGACTATTGGGAAATCTGTTTCCTCCGGTTATCCTTTTAAACCAATATGTATGAGCCGATAGTCTATTATATATTTGTCCTCCTCGTGTTGTCCCAGCAACTCTTATTAGTGATTAAGTGCATCACATGTCGAGCGCGATCGATTTGTAATGGTAATGTCCTATTACAGTGGACAATGGTAAAAAGCGGCGAGGGACATCCCAAGTAAATGTTAGACCCCAGTTACATTTAATATCACGTTGAATCGCATGAATGTCATTATTTAATGCCAATAGTGTCACGTGTGTCGAGTGCGCGTGACCAACACGCGGAGGGACCGATATGGTACGGTGGCCTTGGTACGGTCGCGTGCGTCTGTTGAGCAGTCATGTTGTATCAGTCTCTGTGTGCTATATAAACGCTCTGAAGCACTAAAACAGTCTCTACAAGGCATTATTTCACCATTCGAACATATCTCGGTGAAATGGAAACTCATGAGCGTAAACGGAAGGCAACTGTAGGCTATAACTTCTAGAGCCGGAGATCGGTCTGTCGGTTCCGGTGAGTTGTAGTGCCGCAGACTGTACATCACATAGACAATTGGATGCCGCCGTTTTACAGGGAAGCTGCGTCCTACCACAATTACACACTGTCTGCTAGCGGTATATACTTTACTATAGAAGCCCCAAGACTTGAGATCCAGTTAATATCAAATTTGTGGGGTTTAGAGAAACATTGGCTACGATACGTTCATCTATACGGCGTACAAATTGAATTTGTACTCCACGGCATGTAGATATTGTATGTCTATGGTGGCATGTTATTGCGAACACACATCTGCGTTATGTGGTAGAACGTCGACAGATTGTGTGCGCAAGGTCTATTTTGGATATTGAACTGAAAATATCATATCTTATCATAAAGCATGATTATAGTCCTTTCTTTATTACGGCAGCAGTAGCATCATCAATTACGCTATAACTGAAGTAATCTTTTCAAGTCACGTGGGTCGTATCACGACCTTCAACTCCGTTACTAAGGACAGATGACTGTGAGCCAATATATGACTCACAGACTGTAAACCAGTCCGAACTTTTAACATTGGCCCTTGGTATTAGAAAACTGGTATCACCGTTCGGTTTATTTAGGCCTTTTGATTTATATAATGAATAGGTGAACTCATTACGTGTCTTATACTGTGTGTCTTATTAATCAGAAAAGCTAACATACACCCACGAAGAACAAGAACGATACCATTTGCATCTGACTAGACGATCTCACATGAGGTTTGCTGATCGAGGTTGTTTGGTAGGCGCCATCTTTGTTTAGTTATTCGGGGAGTAGCCGATACCATGGTTGCCGAAGACAATCGCTGGAGTCATGGAGACCCGGCTGTGTTAGGCAGCGTCGATGACAACCCGCACATTGTAAAAGCCAGCATAGGACAGTTTCGTTTCGTTATAATTATCTCTTCGGTAATTTGTAAAACTCAAGTTGGAGAGGCGCCGACAGGGCACTGCCAAAACTTCTACCCTGGCGCTGATACACCTTGTCTGGTTATGTCAATAAAAGTTGGATAGAAGCTTGCTCAATAAGTTGCCCTTATTCATTATTTTCGCTGATGTGATAATAAATGGAATGCTTTTCAAAGATGTCTTGCGGTGATTTTGTAAAATTCTCTATTCTGATGACACCATCGCAAATGGTTTCCACTAGTCAAACCTAATTATAGCTACAAATGTCTATGATGGGTACGTGTTGGGTTTCACTTAAATACACATATTATTGTTTTTGTCGAATATTTATTCTCATACATTCTTATCTTCATGACTTTCAGCATAACACTTTGTATTCTCATATCATGATTACGATATTTTTTTTATATTTTTTCATCCGGAATATTGATTTCCGTTCCTAACAGATTACCATGGAAACTTAACAGATGCTTTCTCGGGTCATAAAGCCACGGATATTCTCGCTTGGTCCAACAATTTGTCATGTGACCCTCTCGGGTGTTTCGTTTTTATATCTATATAAATTCTTTGTTGGAAAGTATTAAAAAATCATTTTCTGTAAATTTTCCGAAAGAACAGACAACTATGGGGATGGTATACAGTGATGTTTGTCCTTGTATTTCATGTGTATCATGTGGGCTTGCGAGCGTCTATATCACCTCAGCATCCGTTTCCAAGGGCTCCATCCTCAGTTTTAATTCCTTGTGTACTGCTACAGATAAAACTAACGGATGACATGTGTTTTGTGGTTCTAGTGACACACGTAACCAAGTCCTTTCTTTGACAGAACGTTTCATTGTTCTGTCGCAAGTTCAGAAACAGATGGATAATGTTATAATTTATTTTACTGTCCCTGTACGATTCAGCTATTAGAATGGGTTCGAGCTACTGAAATATTGTAGATTTAATAGCTTGGTGCTTACAAATATATTGCAGGGATAGGTATTTTATGGTGAGTAGCTATCGTTTTATTATTGATTAACTGGATCAACTTCACCTGTTTTTATAGATTTGTCGCGAAACTGAACTGCACTCCTATGTAATAGATTTCCCTTTTTATTGTTACGGTACCTCGGGGAGAATGTATGTACGTTTCCTTGTGGGTGTACTTAATGTATTTATGCTGTTAATGCCATATTACATAAATATTCCATATAAAAAGAAATAAAAAATAATGTACATGATTTACAAAAGTATATCATATTATTTAAAATATTTACAGGTGCACGTTACAAATTCAAAATCCTAATTCTAAACGCTGACGAAGTTAAATCACATCTGGGTTTGTTGGGAAAGAATATGTCTAAACTATTAAAACAGAAGGTAACTAAGTGATTTAATTACGGGTGTTTATTATGGGCATGATATCGCAGTTTACCAGATTATGATGGTTATATCACCCGATTTACCAACGTACCAAATTATGGTAATCGTGTTATACTTTTAGTAACGTAATTGACTACGATTAGTATATTACATTAGGCAGGACTAGCGGTGACTATGACAATCTAGGGACACGATTTTATAGAAGTTTACAAAACAAATGTAATGTGATTCCTTTGTTTACTGCTGTTATTTGTATATTGCTGAACAGAGTTGACAAACTAATTTCCCACTGGGAGATATACTGGGGATCTTATATGATAGTACACTGTCTTTAATGTTTCGCTATAGAACGAATTACTTTTCACTGTGTACCAAGTTTATCGTTGTGTTTGAAGACAACATTAAAACGTTTAAAACATGAAACGTTTTAAGGAGGAACTACGTAACCTTTGGTTTGACTGCAATTGAAATTCTCTAAACGAAATCTTACACGGAATTTCTCTACAAATGGTGCTGGAATTGTTCAAACGAACGGCAGACTAAACTTTGGTATGAAACAAATGAAGAACCACGTAACTTTAGTTTGGCTGTTGATGGAACTATAAAACAGTATCCACTACAAAGAGCTTGTGTCATTTGAAGCCAAAACATACAAGGGGAACTTGTTAAACTACAAGAGAAAACACAACAAGATATCCCGGAAGAGTAAGCGTCTTCTGCTTCATCGACGACACCCGCCATGTAAATCTTTGTCACATCCAAGTAAACATCAAGTACTCAAAGTGAGAACCGAGTCATTATTCTCAATCACACTAATAAGCGTAATCAAAAACGTCCATCTTCATATCACACAAAGATACAAAATATTTCTCAATGAGACAAAGATGGTGACCATAAAACTTGCCCATAATTCTGATCAATCTCCATCTCTCGTATTCCTGTGCTGTAAGTTTGTTTGTCAGCAGTCGACGTCGATCAGGAATAATCTCGATATTTTGAGCAAGCTATAGAATAACGAATCAACTGCGACATGTACACACCATAGATTGGAGAAGCAGGGATGTTACTATAATAAAATGGAAAATTCAGGTAGGAAAATTGAAATCGTCACGTTTATCGTATAGCTTAGTGATAAGTTATCCTGCTGGTCATAGTTTACGTAGAGATCGAGGTAGAAGAGAATGTTGTGTCCTTTTTCTTCAAGTTCAGAAGGGCAAATGCGATCGACGTGGTCAACAAACATCTTGTTGTTTATTGGCAACACATCGTCGATATATTTGAAAGTGAAATTTAAATTTTGGGCAAGGTTTTTGTTACGTGACTAGCTCCTCCGCAAATTCAGTCTCGTATTATAAATATGTAAACAAGGTCAGCGATTTTCATTATGATAAATATATATAAATACTAGTTATTGTAAGATTGTCTTTGTGTCAGTACTTGTGATGCAAAACAGAAAGAATAGAATACATATGTGTAGTTAACATGATCTTGGTAATAATGATAGACACATTATAAGTATCTCCGTGTACAGTTAATGATTAGAATATATGGATATTTTATATGTTTGTTACATGGTGTTGTTGGGTGTCATACGAAGCAACACTATTCTCAATCATACTATTGTAAATAATATTTTGTCTGATTTTAAATTAAGTTAAACAATTCTGTGATATCTGCTTACTTTTAACTTTAACTGCATGTTGTTATCCATGCTATTTATCATTTATCATTTGTCTCCTGTAGTTTGTCGCAATAATAACACTACAGTTCTAATGTTTATTGTTTTAGATATGCGACGTTAAATACAAATATTTATATCTGGTATCTGTGATTGGTTTTATATTTTACTTACTTACTTTATTCTAGTCATCATAAGTGTAATGATCAAGTATGAATGCGAGTACAAAAGTTACATAGTTCAAACTATTGTTTCCTCTGGAGTGTCATACAGTCTTTTGTTTCCTCTGGAGTGTCATACAGTCTTTTGTTTCCTCTGGAGTGTTATACAGTCTTTTGTTTCCTCTGGAGTGTCATACAGTCTTTTGTTTCCTCTGGAGTGTCATACAGTCTTTTGTTTCCTCTGGAGTGTCATACAGTCTTTTGTTTCCCCTGGAGTGTTATACAGTCTTTTGTTTCCTCTGGAGTGTCATACAGTCTTTAAAATATAGATAGGTATCATTATTAGTCTATACCGAATACTTTATCATACAAGGCTATGTGTTGATACCCCGTCCTTTGTTAACACACCTATCGCTTTCCTATCTCTATCATATATGTTGTACTTCTGTTCTATCAATTAAATGTTCAGCGATTGAAATCGTTCAATTTGAATAATAAATAAGAGAATACCGAAACGATAACAAAATCATAATCCAAACTCAAAATCGATTAAACCAGGGGCAAAATATGAACAAAGAAAAGATTTACATGGATACTCTTGTACAAGAGAATAAGACCAGGTGTTCCGAAAGAGTAAGCGTCTTCTGCTTCATCGAACCGAGTATTATTGTCAATCACAACAAGTAAACACACTAATGAGCATACCCAAAAACGTCCATCTTCATATCACTTAAAGACACAGAATATTTCTCAATGAGACAAAGATGGCGACCATAAAACTTGCCCATAGTTCTGATCAACCTGCATCTCTCGAATCCTTGTGTTGTTAGTTTGTTTGTCAGCAGTCGACATCGATCACGAAAATCCCAATATTTACATTAAGCCCTAGAATATCGAATCAGCTAAGACATGTAAACACCATAGGTTGGAGAAGCAGGAATGTTACTATCAAGAAATGGAAAGTTCACGATTGGAAAATTGAAATCATCACGTTTATCGTATAGCTTAGTAGAAAGCTGTCCATGTTGGTCGTAGTTTAAGTAGAGATCGAGGTAAGCAGCTGATGTAGAAGAGTATGTTGTGTCCTTAATTTCAAGTTCAGAACGGTATATACGATCGACGTGGTCAGCAAACTTCTTGTTGTTTATATACAACACATCGTCGATATATCTGAAAGTGAAATTAAAAGATTTGGCAAGGTTTTTATTACCAGTCCTGATTAGCTCTTCGACAAATTCAGCCTCGCATGGAAACAAAAACAAGTCAGCTAAGAGTGGGGTACAGTTTGTTCCCATGGGAATGCCAACAGTCTGCTAGAAAATCTTTCCTCCGAACTCAACAAAAATATTGTCGACCAGGAATTCAATCATTTTTACATTTTCTTCAGTATATTGCCGCTTAGCTTTTGTCGTGTTTTTCTCAAAGTATGCTCCACGATAGCTCTCTACCATATATTTGTATCGTCGTCCGCCTTTCTTGGAAAAGAAAGTTCTCATAAAAAGAGATCGAAGACGTTCCTTCAAATTTGTATGAGGTATGGTAGTGTACAGGGTGGAAAAATCAAATGTTTTGACCGAAAAGACATTTTTTAGGAGGGGGTGTTCCATCGTCGAATACCCACGGTTGATCTCGCTTCGCTAACTCACTAATGTGATGAGTGAGTTAGCGAAGCGAGATCAACCGTGGGTATCCGACGATGGGGGTGTTCAAGATTGATCAAAAAATCTTTCGAGTTTTTCGAAATCCACATCGCATTAATTCCATTTCTGGAGTAAACAGTGTCACCATAAGACTGAAGTCCTGATTTTATGGTACTAAGAATGGTAGTAAAAAGTTTTGATGACGTTGATGATATGGTGGTATTGATGATGTCATTATGATGATGTTTTGGTGGTGTTAAGGTGATGATGATGAGGATGATGTTGATGATTATGATTGATATGATCAAAATCATAATGACCATCATGGTGGTGATGATGATGATGCTGGTGATGGATGATGATGATGATGATGATGATGGTGATGACAATCATGGTTGTGATGATGATGATGATGATGATGATGATGATGATGATGATGATGATGCATTTATGTCGTGATGTTGATATTGTATTGTCGATGAGAAAGTGTGAGTGTGAGAATGAATGTAAACATGTGTTGCAATTGTATTTATGTAAAATTTCTGAAAAATAAAACAAATACAAAAAAAAGAAGAAGTTTTGATAAAAGTAAACTATGACATAAAACAAATGTCTTTATTCACGTGTATTGGTATCAATCTCGAAATTTATGAACAAAACAAATTTATTCGAGAAAAATCGTCATTAATCTGCCAAATCTAAGATAAGCAGTTTCTCAGTACCAGTAGAAATTAGGTATGGACTGGTTTACATGTGATGGTACATCAGTCTCCAGACTCTGATGTAAGGGGACACACTCGGAACGCCATGGGCTCGCGTACTGCAAGGCGCATTGATTATCAAAAATATTTACATATTTATAATTTGGCTCGGCCGTGACGGCAGAAGTCCTCGTATATTATTTAAATCAGTTTCCCGATAGCAATTGTATATTTATTATAAAATGAGATTTGGATTGAAGTTGAGTCTAAGTTGCGGCATTAAAATTACAGTTTACGTAATATGGAGAGATTTAAAACAACAGCAGATAGGGGGTATCCAATTATAGTGACAGGCGTGTCACGTGCGCTGAATCAGAAGAACGCTAGATTACGTAATTCTTTTTCAAGTTTCATGCTGTAATTAAAACATCTAAAGTAAATCGGAAGTACAAACCTTACTCTCGGACCAGACGACGATTATAAGGAGACTCTGGCTCCCATTACGGTTAAACGATCCGATCTGATGTTTATTTCACGTTATTACTAGAAAGTTCCTGTAACGCAGTCATGGCAGCACCGTAAATCTCACGTGCGAGTTTGTTAATTGTGCCGTGATCATTGTTAAAATCCGGGTCTAATTTGTGATTACGTACATTAAGTTAGCATGCCTCTTATTACTTCCGGTGGAGTCAGATAGAAAGACCCTTTCCCGTTCCATCCTTTCAATGGAGTTTGTTTACCGAACCGTTCTGTCCTTCTATAAGTGGACATTGTTAATCGAACCGTTTTATCTTTTAATGGAGAGTTAACCGAACCGTGCTAACCGTTTTATGGTGTACAGCCAGTCAAAGCTCCGCAACTCTTGTTTAAACATGGCAGCCATTGCTGTTTAACATCCACGGCGAAAACATTAGGCTGTGATATCAGAGAACGGAAGCTTCCTGTGAGCTCACATTGGGATTGTATCAAATTAGATGTTTTGTCTTTGAACTAGAGCATTAGAAAACTCTCTTTAAAGATAGAAAAAAAAGTAACGTTTTTTAATCAAATGTATCGATTTTCTATCGGAGTTCAGAGCTGATAACAATACAAGGCGGAACAGTAATCTCGCTTTAAGTTGAAATTACGCAACCAATTCCCCTACACAAGTTCGTTAAAATAAACAGAAATCTATTTATGCAGCAAAATTGATTCATTTGATCGAATACCACCATCTCCAACAAATATGATTTGTTTTAATAAAGAACGTGTTTCATGAGGGTTCTTAGTTTAATGTTTTACAGATAGACAGATCTAATTCCAGGCTGGGTTCCTTGGCTTGTTTCTAAAAACCTGGTCTGCAAAAAAAGTGAACCGGAGAAGAGATTTGTTGTCGTTGATACCAGCTTTTAGCTTGACGTGTTTTCAATTGATAAATGGATCATTTTCAGATTTGAAGTTAATACCGAAAGAAAATACAAACCACGGTCGGCTTAATGTTATCCAACCTAAAGCTTCCGTCATTAGTGAGAAGTAAGCGTAACGGTTTTGATCAATAATAACATTTATTTTTTTTTTCATTTTTTTTTTTAAATAGGAAGAACGATAATTATTTTCTTAAAATCATATTTCTATTTCTAAGTCTTACTTTGTAAAACAAGTTTTGTTAAGAGGGGGCTTGTTAAATTCGATTAACGCTGCACATAAATTTATAAAAAATAAATATTTGAATTCAAGAGGACATTTTATGCGAACAGCATTAAGTGATACAAAAGTCGGACTCGGTCGTATTCCCTCCTTCTTGTTTTGCAAGGCGACGTTTAAAACAGGAAGCATTCGATAACATTTCTGGTTTGTCGGGGCGTTCCTCATAGGGATCTTGAAAGTAAGGCAGTGCAGACCGTTGGCAAGTTGACAAACTGTTTTATTCTTTAGTCGAACAATCACAACTTAGTTTTCACAGTCACAAAGGAAGGAGACCTTCGTTCTAATAAATGTTGGGACCGAACTTGAATCGTTTTGTTAAATGTTCTATCAACAGCTGAGACCTTTAATGACGTCATGGATCGTGATCCACCAGTTGTTCCAGGGATGTACTGGTATGTCTATATTGGTAGGAGGAAGGTTGGAGCGTTATGAATAAACTGTTGTAGACTGGTTTCACGCATTTTCTACCTGATGGAAACCTAAGCATACGAATAAACCTTTCCTGGTGAAATGTTAATGAGTGTAAACAGTAAAATATAATAAAGAGTTGGGCCAGAGTGAACAGTATTTACTATATATGGACGGTAACTATTCTTGGATACATAATCACCATCACATCACAAGTAAAACTGTTTGTTCTTTGAGGTACCACATCTAGGACATAAAATAATTAATTTGTGAATTATTTGATAAATAACGAGGTCAATGTTGAACACCCTCCCAAGATCAAGTCACCAGGTGAATATTCCAAAGTGTTCCTGTGAATATGTAGGCCAGAGTACCCAGGTGTTTGTTTTTTTATTTCATTTTACGAACTTGATATTTCCAGTATTGAGCATTTCGTTTGAGAAATATTTACATTCTGTGTTGCCTTCGCCTTTATTGCTTTCCGCTTCAGATATCATGTATAATGGCTTTGAATCAATCGCTTAATGACACTGATTCAAGTCTGGCTATTATGACGTCATTTCTGGCGCCATGATGAACAACGTTACGTCGACGCTGTGTACTCCGCCTCAGATAACATTATTATATACATGGCGGGTGTCGTCGATGAAGCAGAAGACGCTTACACCTGGTCTTATTCTTTTGTGCTTTTACGAGATTCTCCATGTAGATCTTTCCGTTGTTTCTGTTTTGCCCCTGGTTTGGTCGATTTTGAGTTCGGATTATGGTTTTGTTGACGCTTTGGTATTCTCCTATTTTTTTGAATCAATAGCTTAGATGACATTGATTTAAATCAGTCTTTTCCAGTAAATAAACAAACACGGAAAATGATAAATATTCATGTCCCCCTAATGAGCGACATTCTATTTATCTGTCACCTACAATGCGGTACATATCAGGTTATAACAAACAAGTACATGTACGTCGTTGGAAGTTCTTTTTAAACGATGAGTTTTGATAATAACGTTAAAATAGCGTTTCTTATCAGAAGTTTTCTATAGAGTTTGGTGCACTGGAATGCCATCATCAGCTCGTTTACTATCATCCCGAGGGCTATTTAACCATACACAACACAAACACGTCAGCCTTAATTAAACTGCTCGGAATCCAAGTCTTAGCTTCGTTTAAGTATAAAACGCTTTCAAAAAACGCTATCAACGACAAATTAAAAGGAAGAAATTTAAAAAGAAAAGAAATCCACGCACTAGAAGTTTACCTAACGAGACTGATGGGCATGATTTGCTTCCCGAAGGAGAACAATTCTGAAACTGTTTGAAATAACTGGAGGTCGTTGATTAAGGTGTCTTTGTTTGATCTGTGTTCGGGACGAGATTGATTCGTTTCCATGTACTCCTTCTCCTCATGCCAGTCGCATGCTAGAAGAATATCTCGCGAACAGAATCGATATTTAGCTACAATTCTTTTAATTTTTTAGGTGGTTTAACTTTTTGTCGCAGTCTTGCAATATCTCACTGTTCTGAAGTCATCTAAATTTCAATTAATTCTTATGCTTTGCGTCTCTATCGTATAGAATGTCATCACTGTAACGCGAGATGTGAGGCACTCGGGAGGGAAACAATCATTTTTTCATCTGTGTCTAAATAAATATATCTGTATGGAAGAGTGATAAATGTCATGTTATACCCAAAAACAATATGTCAAACAGCAGGGAATATTCAATCTGACACTGTTCATTGTAAAATAGAAAACTTGCATTTCGTTGAAGTAAACTATAAATAAGATACCGTAGTATCAACGCATTAGTACGATGTAAAGCGGGGTCAAGCAAAAACTAGGGTTGCTTTGGTAGGTTTTAGTCTCTTCGTTAGTTAGCTTTGGCGTTATTTCGTTATTTAGCTTTGGCGTTATTTCGTTATTTAGCTTTGGCTTATTTCGTTATTTAGCTTTGGCGTTATTTCGTTATTCAGCTTTGGCGTTATTTCGTTATTTAGCTTTGGCGTTATTTCGTTATTTAGCTTTGGAGTTATTTCGTTATTTAGCTTCGGCGTTATTTCGTTATTTAGCTTTGGCTTATTTCGTTATTTAGCTTTGGCTTATTTCGTTATTTAGCTTTGGCGTTATTTCGTTATTTAGCTTTGGCTTATTTCGTTATTTAGCTTTGGTGTTATTTCGTTATTTAGCTTTGGCGTTATTTCGTTATTTAGCTTTGGCGTTATTTCGTTATTTAGCTTTGGCGTTATTTCGTTATTTAGCTTTGGCGTTATTTCGTTATTCAGCTTTGGCTTATTTAGTTATTCAGCTTTGGCTTATTTAGTTATTTAGCTTTGGCGTTATTTCGTTATTTAGCTTTGGCGTTATTTCGTTATTTAGCTTCGGCGTTGTTTGGTTATTTAGCTTTGGTGTTATTTCGTTATTTAGCTTTGGCGTTATTTCGTTATTTAGCTTTGGCGTTATTTCGTTATTTAGCTTTGGCGTAATTTCGTTATTTAGCTTCGGCGTTATTTCGTTATTCAGCTTTGGCTTATTTAGTTATTTAGCTTTAGCGTTATTTCGTTATTTAGCTTTGGCTTATTTCGTTATTTAGCTTTGGCGTTATTTCGTTATTTAGCTTCGGCGTTGTTTGGTTATTTAGCTTTGGTGTTATTTCGTTATTTAGCTTTGGTGTTATTTCGTTATTTAGCTTTGGCGTTATTTCGTTATTTAGCTTTCGGCGTTATTTCGTTATTTAGCTTTGGCTTATTTCGTTATTTAGCTTTGGCTTATTTCGTTATTTAGCTTTGGCGTTATTTCGTTATTCAGCTTTGGCGTTATTTCGTTATTTAGTTTTGGCGTTATTTCGTTATTCAGTTTTGGCGTTATTTCGTTATTCAGTTTTGGCGTTATTTCGTTATTTAGCTTTGGCGTTTTTCGTTATTCAGTTTTGGCGTTATTTCGTTATTCAGTTTTGGCGTTATTTCGTTATTTAGTTTTGGCGTTATTTCGTTATTTAGCTTCGGCGTTGTTTGGTTATTTAGCTTTGGTGTTATTTCGTTATTTAGCTTTGGCGTTATTTCGATATTTTGGTTTGGCTTATTTCGTTATTCAGCTTTGGCGTTATTTCGTTATTCAGTTTTGGCGTTATTCGTTATTCAGTTTTGGCGTTATTTCGTTATTCAGTTTTGGCGTTATTTCGTTATTTAGCTTTGGCGTTATTTCGTTATTCAGTTTTGGCGTTATTTCGTTATTCAGTTTTGGCGTTATTTCGTTTTTCAGTTTTGGCGTTATTTCGTTATTTAGCTTCGGCGTTATTTCGTTATTCAGCTTTGGCGTTGTTTCGTTATTTAGCTTTGGCGTTATTTCCTTATTCAGTTTTGGCGTTATTTCGTTATTCAGTTTTGGCGTTATTTCGTTATTCAGTTTTGGCGTTATTTCGTTATTTAGCTTTGGCGTTATTTCGTTATTTAGCTTTGGCGTTATTTCGTTAGTTAGCTTTGGCGTTATTTCGTTATTTAGCTTTGGCGTTATTTCGTTATTTAGCTTTTGTGTTATTTCGTTATTTAGCTTTGGTGTTATTTCGTTATTTAGCTTTGGTGTTATTTCGTTATTTAGCTTTGGCGTTATTTCGTTATTTAGCTTTGGCTTATTTCGTTATTCAGCTTTGGCGTTATTTCGTTATTTAGCTTTGGCGTTATTTCGTTATTTAGCTTTGGCGTTATTTCGTTATTTAGCTTTGGCTTATTTCGTTATTTAGCTTTGGCGTTATTTCGTTATTTAGCTTTGGCGTTATTTCGTTATTTAGCTTTGGCGTAATTTCGTTATTTAGCTTTGGCGTAATTTCGTTATTTAGCTTTGGCTTATTTCGTTATTCAGCTTTGGCGTTATTTCGTTATTTAGCTTTGGCTTATTTCGTTATTTAGCTTTGGCGTTATTTCGTTATTTAGCTTTGGCGTTATTTCGTTATTTAGCTTTGGCTTATTTCGTTATTTAGCTTTGGCGTTATTTCGTTATTTAGCTTTGGCTTATTTCGTTATTTAGCTTTGGCGTTATTTCGTTATTTAGCTTTGGCGTTATTTCGTTATTTAGCTTTGGCGTTATTTCGTTATTTAGCTTTGGCGTTATTTCGTTTTTTAGCTTTGGCGTTATTTCGTTATTTAGCTTCGGCGTTGTTTGGTTATTTAGCTTTGGTGTTATTTCGTTATTTAGCTTTGGCGTTATTTCGTTATTTAGCTTTGGCGTTATTTCGTTATTTAGCTTTGGCGTTATTTCGTTATTTAGCTTTGGCGTAATTTCGTTATTTAGCTTCGGCGTTATTTCGTTGTTTAGCTTTGGCGTTATTTCGTTATTTAGCTTTGGCTTATTTTCGTTATTTAGCTTCGGCGTTATTTCGTTATTTAGCTTTGGCGTTATTTCGTTATTTAGCTTTGGCTTATTTCGTTATTTAGCTTTGGCGTTATTTCGTTATTTAGCTTTGGCTTATTTCGTTATTTAGCTTTGGCGTTATTTCGTTATTTAGCTTTGGCATTATTTCGTTATTTAGCTTTGGCGTAATTTCGTTATTTAGCTTTGGCGTTATTTCGTTATTTAGCTTTGGCGTTATTTCGTTATTTAGCTTTGGCGTTATTTCGTTATTTAGCTTTGGCGTTATTTCGTTATTTAGCTTTGGCTTATTTCGTTATTTAGCTTTGGCGTTATTTCGTTATTTAGCTTTGGCATTATTTCGTTATTTAGTTTTGGCGTTATTTCGTTAGTTAGCTTTGGCTTATTTCGTTATTTAGCTTTGGCGTTATTTCGTTATTTAGCTTTGGCGTTATTTCGTTATTTAGCTTTGGCGTTATTTCGTTATTTAGCTTTGGCGTTATTTCGTTATTTAGCTTTGGCTTATTTCGTTATTTAGCTTTGGCGTTATTTCGTGATTTAGCTTTGGCGTTATTTCGTTATTAAGCTTTGGCGTTGTTTGGTTATTTAGCTTTGGCGTTATTTCGTTATTTAGCTTTGGCGTTGTTTGGTTATTTAGCTTTGGCGTTATTTCGTTATTTAGCTTTGGCGTTATTTCGTTATTTAGCTTTGGTGTTATTTCGTTATTTAGCTTTGGCGTTATTTCGTTATTTAGCTTTGGCTTATTTCGTTATTTAGCTTCTGCTTATTTCGTGATTTAGCTTTTGCGTTATTTCGTTATTTAGCTTTGGCGTTATTTCGTTTTTTAGCTTTGGAGTTATTTCGTTTTTTAGCTTTGGTGTTATTTCGTTATTTAGCTTCGGCGTTATTTCGTTAGTTAGCTTTGGCGTTATTTCGTTATTTAGCTTTGGTAGGTTTTGGTCATTTCGTTATTTCGTTTGTTTGCCTGGCGTTATTTTGCGGGCGACAAAGCGGAAAGACGAAAGCCACATATACGCCATCATAGCATATGTAAAATATCCCAAATATATTATACAAATATATCATGGGTGTCTGTGCAATAGTCCAGAATATTTGACACGAGGTGCTGGTAATCGACCGATGTTCTATTGCACGAGGCCGAAGACCAAGTGCAATAGAACATCGGTCGATTACCAGTACCGAGGGTGAAATATTCTGGACTATTGCACAGACACCCATGATATACTTGTTTTATTACATAATCACTTAAACTTACTTTGAATCACTGAAATTGTTTATTTTATTAACATGTTTTTGAATGATAATAAATCAATTCTATAAAGTATCCCGTGAACTCTGGTACATTGTATGTAAAACAAATAAAAGGTAAATATTCGATTATCTGAGTAATAACCACAAAATATCAATCCGCATTCATTGGCGACTCCAAACCTAAATTTTTCCGTAGAAATCGCCAAGCCTGTTGTTGTCTGGTAGCATTGACATCTGACTGACTTTGACGCTTGAAAGGGTAGGAAACGTCACACGGTGTTCGCACGTGACCGTGCAATAGTTCGCACGTGACCGTGCAATAGTCATTGTAGCCGTGCAATAGTTCATTTCACCAGTAAATGGTTCAAAATATAGCTTATGCGTATAGTTAAGTAAAATCAAATGCATTATGTAATAAATATATATATATAACCCAGCGTATTTCAGTTGTTGGTGCTTCCTGTCAAACCTGTAACAATGCGAACTTAAAATCATAGATTCTCAGCAGAAAGGGTTATTAAATTGGCATTTCTCGTCTCAGAAGATAACACGGGGCGTGCTCGGTTGACATTATACCTGAGGAATACATGGTTGGTTCCTCGTATTATATATACCGTAGGAGTACTTGGTTGGTTCCTCGTGTTATATTTACAGTAGAAGTACCTGGTTGGTTCCTCGTGTTATATATACCGTAGGAGTACTTGGTTGGTTCCTCGTGTTATATACATGTATACCGAAGGAGTACTTGGTTGGTTCCTCGTGTTATATATACCGTAGGAGTACTTGGTTGGTTCCTCGTGTTATATATACAGTAGAAGTACCTGGTTAGTTCCTCGTGTTATATAAACCGGAGGAGTCCTTGGTTGGTTCCTCGTGTTATATATACCGTAGGAGTACTTGGTTGGTTCCTCGTGTTATATATACCGTAGAAGTATTTGGTTTGTTCCTCGTGTTATATTAACCGGAGGAGTACTTGGTTGGTTCCTCGTGTTATATACATGTATACTGAAGGAGTACTTGGTTGGTTCCTCGTGTTATATATACCGTAGGAGTACTTGGTTGGTTCCTCGTGTTATATTTACCGAAGGAGTACTTGGTTGGTTTCTTGTGTTATATATACCGTAGGAGTACTTGGTTGGTTTCTCGTTTTATATATACCGAAGGAGTACTTGGTTGGTTCCTCGTGTTATATATACCACAGGAGTGCCTGGTTGGTTCCTCGTGTTTGTAGTCGTCTACGCGATTGTCCTGGTGTTACGGTGGTTTTATGAGGTTCATAACATGACAAGAATTCGATGCCTGCGGCTTTCCTGTCTCTACTTTCTCTCATTTCCTTTCCGTGCGAGGAATACCGAGATTTATTTCTGTAATCAAAACACATTACGATGCAGTTAGCCGGTGGGTAGCCGTGATCGCCGTTCTGTGTGGTACTTTCAAATAACTAGGATGCTAAAATATTCCAGTCAAAATTTCCATATAACTGTATTTCCTGAGTTCCGACGGCTTCATTTAAATTCACTTTTCGAATCTGTCGAAATTTATGTAAATTTGAACACTGCATGTTGAATTCTTAAGTGGTGGTCTAAAGAAGACCCCTCAGAACTACCTAATGCTTTTAGAATAAATACATGACGATTTCTGACACAGCGTTCCAGTGTGGTGTTGTTCGGGTACGCCGCGTCCCCGGGAAATGTTCGGTACACATTGATAGCCACGTAATCCTATTCAGACTGACAAGCAAGCTAAACAAATTTGACAGTTACTTCCAAATTTGTCCAGATCTGATTTATAATGATATTAAATTATTTTCCAATTTCTCATAAGACCAGATTTGTATGCAGGAAACGCTTACTGCTAAATAAAAGATATTACTTTAGGGATCCACGCCGGAAACTGCACAGTGTTAAATGATTTTATAGTTAACGGAACGTAATCATGTAAATCGTGTTCGTTGTAAAGAGAAATTATTTGTTAACTGAACATCATAACTTTACCTGATATATCAGCCAAAGTACATACAGCCAAAACCCCGAGTGTGTGGATCCATTGGAAACAAGATTATTACACGTGTTTATCCACACTTCATGTTCTTATTAGTTAAAAACCTTATGTTTTCTGCAGTATCTTAATATCGGTGACATTGTGTGTCGGATGAGATGAAAGCGTGATTTGTTTCTGCAGAACCTTAGTATCGGTAACAGCATGTGTTCGTACAACGGTACTGACACAGTTCGAGGTTTTTCTTATGTTTGTTATGTAATAGGGGACACCTTCATTAATTTGCTGCACAATACGACCTAGGGGTTCCATCCTCTAGGTACACACGGTTAGCCTTTTGTCTCAAAAGCGCTTCTGGTTATTCAAAACTTTGTAACACGATGCAGTTTACTTTTTCCAGTATTCACGTTTTAACCTTCAAGTAATACATTAAAGCAACACCACCGCAAGTCAACCCTGCCCTCACATAACCTTAAGCTGTCCTCAACACTTCAAATCACAAATCAGCAACGTAATCACGATTTTATACCATCAAGAACATTCTTTCCTTGTTATAGTCACCAAAAAAGGTTGTCAACAGCTTAAATAATTTGTGTTTTTATTCAAACGACATCCATGTAACTCGCAACATTAGCACGGGCTCTTTCGTGGGATTTTAGTATTGCGAGATAAGTAACTTAACGCAAATATCCCCATATACTCACTGACCATTACTATACTCACTGACCATTACTACATTTACTGACCATTACAAAACCATCGACCATAAATATTTCAATGTGAAGACATCAAATTATTATAAAATAGCGAACACAGACCTAACTTGATCCGTTGAGACGCTGGCCGAAGCTAACCGAGCGCCGATGATGTCTAGGTCTAGATGTAAAGGATCGGCTCTACAAGTTCTATCCCGTAACGCTAAGTTGATATACAGACAGATTTTATGAGTGCGTCCCTGTCTTCTTGAGAGAAAACCCCGGAAAAACAAAGTCCAGTCCTCATCACAGGGGGAGCTGGCTTACTTATCTCAGCCGGAACCTTCCTTTACGGCTTCGTCTCATTTCCGGAGAGTTCGTCACCGTTTACGGCTTCGGAAGTATCTGATCTCTATCCACACTACGCTTGATCCACGGCACCAACAAGCTTTGTACGCATACATACGTTGTAGTATACGGGTTGACATCTCTCGTATGGATTTTCGTGCCTAGGTCAACCCCGTCCTCATTTATCAAGCCAGCATTTGAGGGACTGAACGAAAGCAGTTCCCCAGCTTCTCCAAGCCAGTGGTAACATTTGGATTTGTAAACGTTTGTTATTGGTAGAAGCTAGTAAATAGATGTTCGGGAAGCATGGTCACGACACACGTGTCGTCTTAATAAAAGCACTAGCAATGGACAAATTTCACATTGTAATATTTCTCATGCAGTGTATGTAAATCTTAAATGAGTTTACATGGATGCTTGTCTCAGTGTAAATGCATTAGGAATGACATGCATTTAACGAAACAGTATTGTTTTCGAAGAGTGCAACATTCCAACACTGTAGCTATAACAACACTGAAGCTTTACGAACAAGTTTAGTAATACTTGTAGTAGTCTGGTAGAGCATGCGTATGTACTGGTAAGTTACTGTCCCCTAAAACCTTGATTTAGTTTACAGTTTGGTAAGTGACCTCGTAAAGCGTCATGTTGTAATGCTAAAATAAATCGACGAAATTGACATAAATGAAAAAAGTCAAACAAATTTCAGAACAAGTAAAATGTTTTGAATCACTTAGTATATATACGTTAGAAAAAAATAAGAGAATACGGAAGCGTTAACAAATCAAATAGGGGGGAAATATGAACGGAAAAAAGATTAACATCGAGACCCTTGTGAAAATTCAAGTGAATAGGATCAGGTGTTCCAGAAGAGTAAGAGTTTTCAAGTAAGAATTGAGAGTAAGTAGCCACTGGACATCCCTAAATATTACTGTAGTAAACGATTGTTCATACATTTGCTTATAGGCCCCATTCCCTTCTGCATCACTACTTGTTTGCATGACTTCCCAAAATTGGACCCATTTAAAGGGAACTAGCACTCGCGATCTCTCAGCCTTGGTACATTCAGCCTGGCTTTGGACCATTAGGACCGAGGATCGACTAGATCGGACGCTTATTTACTTCCATAAACCACAATTTAGTCCGCTTGACCATTAATGGATAGAAACTATGTTAGGTACTTTCTATAAACATCGAGAAAGGATATAATTCCGGCAGCCAGACATTTCCGTTTTGGTGTCATTTTCTCGCTTGACCATCAACGTGTTGGGCCATACTCGTCTGCCTAAACAGCACGCATGAATATAACATCCATTATAGCAAGTCAATTCCTATCGCTTGACCACCAATAAATACCGTTATACGGGATCTGGGTACAGCTTTCTTGTTTCGACATTAAGAAGCCTACTGTTTCTGTAGACTTTAACGGGTCCTGACCGTATGCTAGCGGACAGCAGTGTAAGGAGCAGGATTGTGTCGAACCAGGCAAAGGGGGAAGGTAGGACTATTGTCGAACCATGCTACAATGGGATGACCGTAAGGCTGGTGGGAAGTATGAATATTGTCGAAACAGACTATAACAGGATGACCTAGAATGGTGGTAGGACTTTACTAAAGGGCTGTATTCTATTTGTCTGAGGTTCGGTCCCCCATGTTCACGTTCAGACCTCACCCATACTCGTTTGATAAACTCTCTATCGATTTCATATTTAATTAATGTAACTGGTTTTATGTCCCTTGTGTCCTCCGTTAGGATAAATGTATGTTTGAGCGGCCAACACGCTACATGTTGTCCGTAGCGCTCAGTAATACGGAGGATTTCTTCTTCAATTCCCGGCGCGTGACTACGAATTTCGTCCGCAGAATCGTAGAGTCCGTTCTTAGATCAAAGCTCTGATAATGAAACGTGGCGATAACAGACCAACGAACGATTACGTATCACAAACTGATCGGATTTGTTTCTACATTTCCGAATGCATATTTCCTCGGCATGATATTTCTCTCCTGGGGAGTGCTTGTTGAGAAACAGTAGAAAAGAATCGACAACCGGCCTTATCTACTAAATGACTAATCTCTTATCTACTTTTAAGCAGCTATAGAAACTTCCAATTGTCATAGATTATTCATGTGAACGAGTAAGGCGGTTAGGTAAGGATGTATAATGGACATTAATAGACTATTACTTGCACCACCTGGTTTTCGTCAGCAGCCATAAATGGGAACGTTTAATTCCAATTAAAGATGAGAGTGGGCTCGAGTACATTACGTGATATGAAAATATCATTGCTAGGAATGTTACATTGTATCCATCAGGTTATTTAGCGGACCAGACAGTCAGAACCCTTCGGACTAGGTCCATCTCAGACACAATATTGACAACCCAACCTTAAGGGACCTTCGGACTAGGTCCATCACAGACACAATATTGACGACACCCAACCTTAAGGGACCTTCGGACTAGGTCCATCACAGCCACAATATTGACGACACCCAACCTTAAGGGACCCCCTCCATTACGATACCCAATGTGAGACTTTCCAAGGATGGTGTGGTGATACAGGTTCTACTATCACCATTAGCACTCAATTTTCATAATCAAATTACAAAGATATGATAATTAATTTTAATGTCCACCGGTAAAAAAACTCGTAAACCTGGTCTCCGCTGGTAGTCTTGATGCCTGATCGGGCTCCGGGTGGACTCTTGAGTGCACTCGTATACCTGGTCCCCTCTGGTGGTCTTGATGCCTGATCGGGGTCCGGGTGGACCCTGAGTGCACTCGATCTGCAAACCAAGTTTATCTGTAGTCCAAACGGATGGCAATTCAAGTCTAAACGGAGTGGGCAAGGAGTTGACTTATTCTAACCTTTAATCTATACACAGCTTCCTCCAACTCCAACAACAATGAATGTCAAGCTGGCGGAGTGAAGGAAACCGTTTCGTGCAGTACTGATCATTCTTCCAATGGTATCGTTCTTCATTAATCAAGGGGTATTTTTTTCTCGTCGGACGATTCGATTAATCTCTCGGTAATATAATTCATCCTAAAAAAATAAATAAAAAAAATACAGCAGCACAATAACTACAACATCGACAGTGATGTCTCAGGAGCATGTTGAATCAGGTTGGTTTTGTTTTGTAACATTTTTATTTGAGTACTTTCAAAATGAATTAACATTATCGTTGGTAAATGTGAATCTCTATACATTTGGAAGAAAGGTAATATTTTCGATTATTCAATAAAGGCGATCCCACTGTCAAAGCGGTTTGATATCATCATTGATGACCAGTTCGGCTTCAGACCAGGTCACGTCCCCAACAACGCCACATTGAACGCCATGTGATGCACTACTAACAAATATTTCGCTTTTTTTGTTGATATACGGTCAGGATTCTGTTCTCTTTTCATTCAAGAAAATTTTAGAGACTCTGAAACTAATTAGTGACAAACGATAATATTAAGTTCACAAAGTAAACGCTACTTTTTAAGAACAATTGACAAGTTTTATTTTGTGAAAAATTGATATACATTGTTGATAGTTTTAATTAGTTTGGTGTCCATTGGAATTTAATGGTGAATTTACTTAAATCAAGCTTACTATTGTTGTGTACTTTTTAAATAAAATGTGAAAATTTAGCTCAAAATCCTATGCTTGATGCGTTTGATGTTCTTAATTACCGACAAGGAGTGTAAAATTATATCCCGGCTGATAGGAAAATAATAACATAATGTCTGTGTATGAATAAACACGGAAATTGTAACTGGTATGCAAGGTTAAAAACTTTCCAATAGTTTTGAGACTCTAGTATGTCTTGGACAGGGGACAGACCCCAACATCTTCATCTCAACTAAAGGCCAAAAGTGAGGTCGTGTCAAGGGAAACATAAGAAAGGAAAAAATTGTATTAGATTGAAGAGAAAAGTTAAGATCCCAAATTTAGTCGCCTCATACGATCATACATTGGGGCAGCAGGTACAATCCTTATCCCCGAACTGCTGGGCAGAACTTTTGTCCCATGAGGTTGCGTCTTTGTGTGTGTTGACCTTTGTTCGATGTAAGTTTTGTATCCGTTATAATGGCCACTTTAGTCTGTTAGTTCAATATCAGTGTAGCAGTTAATTAAATCTTTACACTGGAATCCTTTTAGAGTAGGTTGTGTTGTAAGACAATCTCAGTGGTACAAGGCGGTGATTAGCTGGTGGTGTACCATGTGATTATCGCCGGTATATCTTCCCGTTAATTAATAGGTCGGACCAGTGTTATAAATGGATACACCTCCAGTGACACCGGCGCCGATCAATGCGGTTTAGTACATACAATACAGGTTGTAAAGAGGTCTAACTCCCAGACCAAGAAATGCGTGTATCCACGGTACCTGTACTTCGCTGTTGGTGATCGCTGTTCAACGTCAGCATGAAGGTACCCACAGGTACAATTGGTTTGATAAAGAATATTAAAGTTAACTTGTGTTCATAGATAAAACACAGACACCTGTAGATAAATAACACAAAATCTCAAACTAGATGGAATATTCTTTGAAAAACAAAATGATTAATCGGGCACATTCATGAATAAATCAAAGAAAGGAACCAAATGGCGTTACGTTACGTAATGTAATTAGAGGTGTCATGTTTATTGGTAACATCGCGCTCGGCGACAAGTCGGTACTTATATGGAGGCTGATGTATACACCACGTCGTGTACAGCTGTGAGGCGGGGATCAGAACGAGTCCCATAGCTGACATTACGTTGGTTTACTTCCGCTGATGTCACATTATGGCGACTCTGTTGTCATTATTACAGCGGAACCTGTGGAAAATTCCAGATCACATCTTGTAGCTTAGATTCGTATTCACTGAAATCAAAACGTTTGAAAATACATCGTAGATGGTGATTTTAGTTCAGCATAAAACCACTGGGAACGACCGGTATTGCTTGTGATTCATCCTGTACGCCGCGTGAGATGCTAATTGACATTCAACAAGAAGGTTCTAATATTGTAAAATGTCAGACAGAGGTGAGAGCTCAGACATAGATACATGTACATATATCACATGCAAAAGTTTGGAACCAAGCTGAAAGTACAACCAATCAAGATATGTGAGTTTCCTCGCAGTTCTCGACCACTCCCTTGAAGCAGATTTATCCTGAGATGGATATGTGTATTTGCTTGCAGCTTACAACTGAACTATACGACAGACGTTACATTTCGATTTTCCGATCACGATCTTTCCCTCTCCTGACAGTTGCATCCCTACATCTGCATCCTGCGGTGTTTACATGTCGCAGTTAGTTTGTAAGTAGAGGGTTTGCAATAAATATCAAGATATTACTGATAGATGTCGGCTGCTGACAAACAAAGTTACGACACGGGGATTCGAGAGATGCAGGTTGATAAAGACTATGGGCAAGTTTATGGTTGCCATCTAGTCTCATAACTAAATACATATTCTGTTGTATGATATAAAGGTGGACGTTTTGAATATGCTCAGTACACCTACTTGTTTGATTGTGAATGAAATTTACTTTGAAGTGACCTGGATTTGCTTGGGTGGTGTCGTCGGTGGAGCAGAAGACGCTTACTCTTCCGTTACTCGTGGTGCTTTTCAATGGTCTCCGTGTAAATCTTTTCTTTGTTCATATTTTGCCCATAATTACCGATTGTTAGTTCGGTTATGGTTTTGTTAACCATTTGTTATTCCTTTTATTTTTTCTACGGTAACAGTTTCTACATGTTCTAGTTGATAATGATCGAGTTGTACTATTAACCATACACCACATTCTAAGGTCTGCTGAGGTAATCTAATATATATGATGAAAATGAATTCTTTTAAATTCGGCAATCAGTTTTGCCCATAGATTTAAACATTGATATATAAATATATCGCTAATGATTAATTCAGGCGTTGCGTTGTTACTTTCTGATATAGACATCAGTTAAATATGCTACACGTGTAAAACACGTTAATCCCGCCCTAACGCGCTATAACAAGCTTCTCCCGTCGATACAATGTACATAGCTTACATGTCTATACTTCTGTACAGATCAGCGGCGTTTGATGTCGTGTGCCTGCCGAATCTTACACCACCAGTAATAAGTACTGTGTGCGTTAGGCAATAACGTTTATTAAAAATGATACGTTTTAACATCCATGTTCACACGTTTCTACCCCGCGCCGTCTACAACAGGATATTAGCGTTATAACTGCGCATCCGCCTAACTGCTACAGATTGGAAGAAACATACACGGTGTAAAATTTCTCTGCTGAAGCAGGTACCGTACATCATTTGTGTATTTCTGATCAAATTAGGTTTCTGTGAGAGCATCAGCCAACCGACAGCGTCTGACAATAATGCTACATGTTTGGTGTAAGGTACTTCCTTCCGTGATTACCATATTTAAGATTTAGTGAAACCCATTCCTTATCATTTTTTGTCATTGTCAGCAGGGAAGAATTTTCTCCCTTCGTCGCGATTCGTTTTCAAGCGAAATCGTTGTCATAAACGGCCCGATAAAATAACATTTCAATATCTTCTGTGATATGTTAGTTGACATAAAACCTGAAAAATTGATGTTAGTGTAGACAGTTTTATGTTACACAAAAAATACCATATTATTGATTCGTCAATAATCAGGGAGACATGCGCCATTATATCTGTCTGGCTTCTATCAAATTTCACCGCTTTAATCACGCTGTGTTCTATTTGTGAATTTACTTTCGTCGTAAAGGAAGTTTTGTAAGTGGTTCGTGCCTGTTTACAAATTTATACGGCGAGTACACAGATTTACAGGTCGTGGTACACAACACGAAGTAGGGCGCAAGTTTACACGGCGTGATCATTGCATAAACTAAGTGTTATACAACTCCTAGAACATCAATTATTAATCATCAAACAAACCCTAGGTGCATTTTGATTCGATGACATGATGAACGTTTAAAGTTTTAAGATCGTTGGGTGCCAGGTTACAGTATGCACGTTTAAGCCCTTTGCGATAGTCTGGAACTTGTACGATTTAAAGTGTTATCATACTGAAGTATACTTGAGGCTACGGTATGTTCATGTAAGCCTTCTTGCGCTAAAACGTAACTGATTCCGACTTTATAGTGCTACCACACTGAAGTATACTGCTAAAGGCCCCCAGCAGAACACTCAGGACTAACACGTTAATCTGCTTCCCTGTCTTTGTGAAAGACATGTTAACGGGGCGAACATTACCAGTGACATCCTCCAGTGACCTTGAGCGAATGACAACAATGACTTGTGATATAGATCTGTGAATAGACGATGTTTCATACCCTCGCAGTTTTGATAAGTTATGAGCCTCGATTTAAGGGTTTTACCTTTGGTGGATATATTGCATTATTTTTCAACATATTCCACTTCAATATCAGGACCACAACGCCACTTTTAAAGAAGTCATTTTCCTTAACGTTTAGTGAGTCATCCACTGCATGTAAGACGTCATCATCTGACCGAAAGTGGGTACCGGAAATGTTTTTGTTTCAATTTTGAAAATATATGAAATTCTGATGGAGAAAGTTCAGGCGTATAAGGCGGTTGATCATTCAATTCAAAGCCACAATCGTCATTGACAGCCATGGCAATTAAACATATAGACGAGAAATAAAATTAAAAATTGATAACAGACACAAGGCACACGAATGATACAATATCAACCCAATAAAGTATGTTCCAGTCCCCTTTATACCAGTACAACGAAGTATGACCCAGTCATCTTTAATAATGGCAATGCACCTTAGTTAGGCCTAGTCATCCTTAATATTATCAACCCAACCAAGTATGTTCTGGTCCCCTTTATACCAGTACAACCCAGTATGTTCTAGTCCCCTTTATACCAGTACAACCCAGTATGTTCTGGTCCCCTTTATACCAGTACAACCCAGTATGTTCTAGTCCCCTTTATACCAGTACAACCAAGTATGTTCTAGTCCCCTTTATACCAGTACAACCAAGTATGTTCTAGTCCCCTTTATACCAGTACAACCAAGTATGTCATGTCATCTTCAAAAATAGCAGTGTAGCCTAATTAGGCCTAGTCCTCCTTAATATTATCAGCACAATCCAGTATGGCAAAGTCCCTGTTATTGATATCAATACAACTCCAGTCCTCCTTGGTGTGCCCCTCCCATTCAAGGCCTCCGGATAAAGTAGGAGAAATATAGCAGTTTAGGTATTGTGTTCGCAAATATTCATTCAATATAAAGTTTGGAGGCTAAGGAAATTTCCGTTCCAAAACCTGCCGTTCTGTGGGCTCGTACTTGGCTCCGGGGCTAGCACTGAACGTTCCTACCATTAATCATCAGTCCTAATGTGGCGCTCGTAATAGTCACGTCAAATTAAGCATCCCCACAAACACGCAGATGGACTCGATCTCATTTTCATAAATTGAAAAAAAATATATTCCGAAAGGCGTCGGAAACCGATCTGTTTGTGTTAGAAACACTGGGCAGCTTAAACTAGTATTTATTACCAAAAGTTTCCACTCTATGGAGCGCTCCTAACACCGTCTCCCTGAATATGTTTTTTTATTAATGGAGATAAATTAATGGTTTCATGCTGGTGATATATGATAACTTATGACGTCATTATCACGTGATTAGCAGCAATGGGGAAACCTCTCCTTGTTGTAGTCACCAAATAAAACAATATCTGATAAGATAATAACAAAAATATATAAATGATTAGTTTACTGTATTCTTGGACCGTACCGATTTGCGCCATGTTGTTCATCCTCAATAATCCAGGGGTCTCGCCCACTTACAGAGGAGAGGGGAATGCCGGGAACATTCATATCCAAATGCATTCTGTGGCAACTGGATATCACGTGGTTCAAATTTTGTTGCAGTCTATATCCGTTGTTTTAAATCGTTTGACATAAACATCATATTTTATATCATTTGGTCGACTGGAATCCGGGTAATCTTAGTAAATACTTCCCAAAACTGTTACATATCATTATATCAAAATCAAACATCTTGTGCTTTATTTTTTCCTTTTGCAATATGTTTGTAAACATTTCGCCATACAGGTTGTCAGAATTGTACCTGCTGCCTCCATTGCATGATCGTAAGAGGCGACTAAACTAGGGATCTTATCTTTTTCCTCTTTCTATACATTTTCGCCTGCTTCCCAATGCCTCCCGTTACACAACCTCACTTTTGTCGCTTTTGGCCTTTAGTTGAGCGTTTGCCCCTTTAAGGAAGGATTTGGGTTTTGTCGGCCCGAAACATACCAAATCTCAAACAGTAGTCAATTCTCCCTGCTTGACGCTCAGCTTTATTCGAGTGAAGCTATGCGTTACTCCGTTGTCAGTATAATGTGACCGGTTGGGGTGTTCTGCTTGGAGACTTAGGCAGTATACTTAAGTTTGGTAGCACTTTAAATCGGCAAAACATCCGGACAATCGCAAGGAGGCTTACACGAAAATACTGCAGCCTCCCAAATACACACGCATTCAACACACACGCCCACATCGCATAAACCGAGAGGCCGATCTTAAATGACCGTGGCGGTTAATAGGACGTAAAAACAATCAAACCGAATCAAACCAAATCATGAATATTTCATTGAAATCTCTACTTGTGGTGTTGTGTTATATATAAATACTTTTGATTTTCTGATAATCATTTTATGATGTTTTTATTGTTGTTTTTGTGGTGTGTCCCCTCAGTGATTCTTCAACACGTGGTACGTCGGTGAAACGTGACTTAATTCAATTTGATTTCTACAAATGACGTTATTTTCTGTAATACTGTGTTTTTATCGACATTTTGCACCAAAAACTTCAAAATAACACAGAAACCAGAAATCTAATACTTCTCTGAAATCGACCCATTACGTTGTAAGATTCTTGCTAACCTGTCTGTAACATGATCAACTGTCCAATAAGGCAGATGATGTCGCTATAACGGGTAGTAAGGACTTTAAACGGCCGTATCCCGCTGTTTGTGTAGGTATACCGGGTAATAATCTGTAGATATCTTCTTTAATGAGTGTTTTATAGCCATCGCTAAAACATTATGATAGGTATTTTAAGCAATCAGCGATGACAATATGTTTGAGAACAGCTTTATTTACTTTACAGGCCTATACAATGCTTTGTCTTGTCGCCATTATATGTGAGGATGTCGATATGCCACGGTGTTATAGGCGACACAAAAGTGTGGCTACGTCTCATGCGTACTTCAAACGAGTGCCAGATCGCTAAAATGGCTTTGCTGAAACAATTTTGCTTATATTTCAATATTTAATTGTTCTCGTTTATCCGGTATTGTATTATGCGCGGGTCCCAGATCGGTGATTCCGTACAGTGGTTATGTAAGGCCACCAGTGTGTAATCCAGTTTCTCGGTAACGTTAGAATGGTTGAGGCACTGTATTGGGAAAGTATTAACTGTTAATGCTGTCACCGACGGAAAAACACCTATACATCGCATACAGCTACAGCTGAACTTTCCTCTGGAGTAACACCGAGTAGTGTTTTATAATCAGATTGTCGGCCTGTAATTATCTGTTTCCGCGAGATGGCGCTCGCCATTAAGGATGCTTGCCCCGACCCCACGGCAAGTGTACCGCGACACGCCATCTTGGCAAAATGCATTACTCGTCTGATTCGATTACGGTTGTTACTTAAAGTATAACGGATAGCAATGCCGTGTCTCCGTCCATACAATAATCCAAACCAAGTATTAATAAATATTGAAGTGGGCGATCCTAGATAGCGATATTTGGTTAGAGAGCTCCGTCGTCTTATTGAGTTTCTTCGGCTGTTTATATTCGTCAATTATAAAGCTCTGTATATTTTTTCTGTACTTTAACAGGTCCGTAACCTTAACCTAACCCCCACGGATTATTACGAAGTTAATAAAAAGCATGTTATCTCTTTCCACTAGACGTTCCCTAGCAGTATATTCAGCTACACGTTGCCAAAGCAACCTGGATGTCGAATGGATATGTTCCGTACATCCCGGATGTAAGTGTCCATCCTACAGCACATGGTCCCTATTGGGCCTGTCTATCTGCTTGTTGTGCTATTTCGGACCCTGGGATCAACTCCGCTACTTAATAAAGCAACGTTGTATATCCAACGGTGGCACAGGTTGAAAATAAAAATATCGCCTTTGCCTATTTCGCATTTATTTTGATTTAGAGAAACTAATTTGTTAGACAGACATGCAGAGATTATTTTTGTCTGAAAAGCCAATGAGTGGATCTGCTATACGGACATGCGCAGACACACTACGTGATATAACCAATGGTGGAGCTACCCTTCAGCTGCCCTATAAGACCCAGAGCCCAGTGCCCTATAAGGTCTTCAGTAATCACACCTGAAAAATCTGACTCTTCCTATTCAATTGGATAAAAGCCATTCGAACGAAACATTTTCCATTGCATTCGTTCTTTAAATGAAAGTTTACAAAGTATAATTATGAACGTAACGTAGCCAGTTTTGTTTGATACCGTACTCTCTTCCCTCCATTCCATACCCTCCCACGCAACGTAACGCGAGATAATGTGGCAACTCCCGTCCGGCGCTAAAGGGTTTGAATGAATTAAAAACTGTTACAACAAGATGAACATTCATGTAATCTACATGTAGCTACGGCCCATTCTCCTGATTTCCCTTTAACAATACTAATGGTTCAATTAGTGCAGACTACGAATTTTGAGTACACATTTAATCTGACTCAATTTTTATCCTATAGCATATGTTGAAATAATTATTTCATTGGAGGCAATTCAGAACTTCTTTGAAGCTAAAAAAATTAACTGAAAACACTTTCAATTCTGTGATCGGTAAAACATTGCCGAGTGTCAGTTGGAACTCTCCTTTAGATCCCGATTCGTAAAAACAGCGCTGAATCTTTTCTGGTAGATTAATTCTCCAAAGATTTGATAAATCTTTGTATGTATGCGACCCATGTAAACTACTCTACGTACATCACTTCCTGCTGTGATTGTGTCTGTTTCCTCCAACTTCATCAGACTGAAAAATTATTTTTGATCTAGATGTTATCCCCATAATACGTCTATATAACGACGTTTCCATGTCTGCGGAGCGGTTGCTGGGGGCACACTGTCGACTCGGACGGGCGTACTTGTTCGGGGAGAGCCGCTGTAATCCCAGTCGCTATCTTCCGTGCTTTGGAGGATACGGGCTTGTCCAAGCATAAGCTAGATATGTTTTAGATATTTATTATGGTAGGATCAGACCGATTGTGTTGTCATGATACCGAAGAACATCCTCATCGCCATACACTGGAATCACACTGAGCATGGGTTGTGATGTGATAAGTAATTTTTAAGTCAGCTAATTCATTTTAAAGACATTTTGACGTGCTCATCAATGCTAACGTAGGTATACATGTAAGTTTCTCCATCTAGGCGGCTCGTCGTGAAATCTGTTTAAACATGTTATCACTAACAAACTGCTGATATAATGACGACAAGATACACTTTGTCAAAACACTTTGTTTTTGCAAAACTTTCATCCATCTTTCGTTGATATAGAACCACGTTTTTAATTGTATTGTCACTTTGACAATTGTAATATAGGTTCATGAATGGAAGAAGTCTTTAAATACTTACCCTATAAATTGTAGCATTTTTATGTACATGTAGATGATTGGCAAATAACAATGAAAATGCAATCCCTTAAGAGCCAAACTATTGTGACAGAGCTTCAATATTGTTTCCGGGTAAAAATATGTCAAGTCGTTAAGTTTTGATAATATTGTTGGTAATAAATATTTGTCATGACTCAACAGTAGGTGATTCCAGTTAAGTCAGTTTTTCCAGGATTGTACGTTCCTTGTTTGTTATCATGTAACACCTGGTGTAAACCCCTGTACATGTATAGTCTGAATGGACCACTGTTATTGTATTTCTACAAGTCAATGTTTACGAGGATTCACACCAACAATATAAATAAGTGGTCACGCAGTCATCCCAGTTCACCGACACCGAGGTACAAGAAACTCCACATCCGGGACCTTTATCCTTGGTCCATCTGGGGCTTAACATCCGCCTTGATCTCCAGTGGGACAAGGTTTTGCATATCTTACGTTCATACAATTCATCATACACTGTCATAACGTTTTACTTGCTCACATGTACCTACTACTTATCTTGTATGCTTCGGTACATTGACATTAATATTTACATAAGCGCTCACGCGAGTTCGGTCTGGCGCGTGTCCGTTCAGATGGATCACGTGACCGCTGTCTACGAGCATGTTAATGTATCCTCTCGGGGAAGGTTACAGCCGCAGTAATATCAGGCGCAGGCGCTAGTGTTCTTGGGCGCAGTATCACGTGACTGTGCTGGGTGCCAGAATGAACCATCTTCTTCACAAGGCTTGGGTCGAAGTGATGTAAAGTTGTCTTTGTATAAAGTTTTGTTATATCTGTTATCGAAACGATAAAAGATTAAAACAGGAATATGACAGCTCAGGACATATTGAATTAATACTATTTTTATCTCAAGTTTATTTCGTCACTACCGGTAATAACTTTTTAAAGTAAAAACACGTCCGTATCGATCGCATGAGCTGTCATAATATTGGTCTGAATGTGTTCTCCCAAACCTCCGAGAGAAGCGGATTCACACAGCCCGATTACGTTTTGTAATTACATCTCACCTCTTATCCTCCTACTACCACTTAAATGCGCGTCATCATCGACTTTTGTTTTAAAAATAGTTTAATTACTCTCCTGCTGATAGCTGCGTATGATTATTTATCCGCCGTAGTTTCAGACGTTGTTTTTTACGTAATATCGTGGATCGATCTTCTTTGTGTGTACTGTCTGAAGGAAGCGGCACCTGACAGGAAAAACTCGATATAACTTATCCGAAAAACAAATACTGAAGATGCTTCGGCAAACACTTCTGACACGTTTCGTGTTAAAATATTCATAGGGTTTTACGGCAAGTTTGGAATGAAATCCTCAAATGTCAATCTCATTATTATATTCCGATCAAAAATCTCGGTGCGTGCTGTCATTCCGTCTGCCCCAGCCCGCCCCTTGCAGTCGATGACGTAATTAGCAATGACATGTATATCATATACATACATGGGTTAGGGAGAGGGTTGTCAGAGTACCAGAATGCTGATTATAGGGAATCACAATCTGTCGGGCACTGTCGTGATGATTCTCAACGTTGATAAAGTCAAGTAACCGGGCAGTAACCATAGTAACAGCGTTTACGTCATGTACAGTAGATAGCGATTGGAGAATTGGTGAAGTTTAATGTCAGAATAGTGTACAAGGATGTCTAGTGCATGGCATCAGTACACACATACTGATGAGGACGGTACACGACACCTCACACGGTGAAAGAAATAAAAATACTGTTACTTAAGCCTTAACTCACTTTTGGGGACAATCCTGTTTTGTTGAGGTCGTCGTCTACTTTTATATTTGACGTCAGTAATTTTGAAATAGCAATCGTAGCTAGTGAAGTTTGTATTTGTTCCCATGACAAGTCTTGTTCTTTTAGTTCTTTAGTTCCGTCGGTCTTCTCTCTTTCTTTTCCCTGGTAGTGTCCATTTCATTGATTGGGGAGAATATCCTGTAGATGTCTCGAATGCATCTTCTTCGTTAACGTACGTAGAACTCCACTCAAGTCTGGGGTCAGAAGTCGCGGAGCAGACGTTTAGCTGGTTGTTGATAACACTCGCGGTCTTCCTAGAAAATGTTGCTCCTTAACGTTATCGGTAGACCTCAAGATGTTTCCATCTGCCGTAATTGTACTATCAGGAACGACACTTTCGCTGACTTCCATAATGCTTGTTTTATTCACGGTAATGGACACATTGGGACGTCGTATTGGTCCCAATGGTTTTGGGTTTGCTGATATGGAAGGAGCGTTCTTGTTGTTTTGTTGATGAGATCTGGTAGCCTCGTATGTCGTAATGTTGATAAGACAGTAGCATATATTGTTTACGAAGTCTAGATCTTTTCCAACACTACGTCGTCGTCATTTGGTTTCCTCCATAAAAGGCGAAAAGAGATATGGAATCGGTTACCGTTTTACTCCCTCGGTAGTTTGATCTCTATAGGCCAGGCGGTTGACACCATCAACATGGGTTTGAGTGATGTCGCTACCAGATAATGCTCTGTTTTTGTGAGGGTGAATATCTGGTCAATCCCTACAATCCCTTCCTAAATCCTGTTTCCTCTTCGACCAGTTGAGGGTCTGAACAAAACCCTGTTTAGATAAATCATGAATTGTCTTTACGGTATCACTTTATTTTTCGTAAGTATATCAGAAATTCAGTCTTCCTTTCAGTATCCGATTATTAAACGTGTTGTGATGAGTGTCCTATAATATTAATCGATAGACCATCATTGACACTGGATCACCAGTAATCTGACATCAATCGGTATCGTTACTGTAATTATTATATTACAGTGTCTACTTAATCACGGACCACACCTATTCTCGCCCGTAATACCACACTTGTTCTCACCGATAATACTACACCTCATCTCGTCTGTAATACCACACTTGTTCTCACCGATAATACCACAGCTGTTCTGGTCTGTTTTCATAAGCTACAACGGTCTAGGCCTACATTGAATTTCCAAATCGGGGCATTTCGGCTGTTGAAGACGGCTCTGACAAACGAAGATACCTGGATACAGATAAAAATATAGTCCAGTACATCCACGATACATTTTACCCCTTCTTTGGTGCCTCTTGACTCAGACAACAGACAACACCTTTCATAACTCTTTGAATAAGCCCTTGTGATTTGAGCATGCAATACTAGCTGGGACAAGAATGGAGCAATGGTATAAACTTGTACCTGCCGACACGAGACAAATGGAACGAAGCTCAACCTGGAGTCTAATCCTGGAACTACCAACTACAGTCACCTTTTACTTTTTGAGAGCTACAGTGCTCTTGAACTCCAAACTACATCGCCTTTCATTTTTGTGGGCAACAACATTTCGGGATCGATTTTCAAAAGGCTTACTCGCGAGAATTTAACTAACGAAAACACTAATGACATGTTTTGAAAAAAATTGTTTCTTCAGTACTCAAGTCAAATTTGGAAGAACAATTCACAACACTATCAGTTCATTCCCAAAACTTAGTTATGCTAGTCACTCCTCTTTAGTTTCATATTTTGATGGTCGCCTTACAACATAACTCTAACGTTAGCCTCCAGTAGAAAACTGTTGTTGAAAGAAGAGCAGTATGAAAACAATCGTCATCACAACGTTAACCCTTCGGCATACAGTAAGACAACAATGGTTACTTCATATCAACTTCTGGGACAAGTTTCCTATGTAGGACAATAAAAGTCGGTCCCTAACAACCCGCGTGTCATTTACTTACAATGTACCAATAACGTCAATCTCGGTAACACACTGTAGGACAGAAACTTACAGTATGCAAATAGCAGTCACCTCATTTCTTAACTCTGACGTTTTTTTGCAATATAAAAATAACGGTCACCTCAATATCAAACTGGCATTTACATACAATAGGACATTAATGGTCACCCCACTGTCACATTTTTTTCCTAACTCAATGACATTCACGACAACCAATGTATCAGCACTCATTAAAACACAACAGAGCCAGACCGGGGTTTGATCACTTGATCCTCCAATCAAAATAGGTCACTCTAACCAAGTGGACACACCAAACGTTCCCTTGCTGTTACTGTATCTAGGATTCACAGAGGAATTCTCTCGTGATTCACACACAGTGTAACAGGTACATATTACATCCTCAGATCCAATGAATGTCACGCCCTTGACATAAGTTGTGATTGCCTTTATTTGCAATATCAGAATAATGTAGCAACAATATCTGTTCGATTTATTGCATTTTTCTTTTCCACACATGATTAGACACGCCGGATGATGTGTGGATGTGACGTGTGTCAAAACACGAACTCGCCATTGCGAGTTTGCAGTTGGTCGGATGGCAAGTTAAAAACGGGATTTGCTTGACATCAAACGGAGCATCAATGTTGTCATGACGATCTAGAACGCCCCATCATAGGGCCCTATGGTCATTTGGTCCATATACTGTACGGCCATGACGTACCACAGCAACACGATACCTGTTTCTTGTGACCACTATATCAGTTTTTAGTCCCAATTATCCCATATTGCTCTACCTGATAAAACATGGTCGGCAGGTTTGTCTGTGGCGAACAGAGACGAACAGAGGATTAACTGTAGGGAGAGACAATTGCTCCATCATCGGGTCCAGTCAAGTCTCTGTTACGACACTGTCCGTTCGGCTTTGTTTACCTATCGATCTATCGATCCCGGCATGCTATACGGCGAAGCGTCACTTTGCACGCGCGGACAGGCCTGGAGCACACCTTAAGTGGTACCATTAGAACGCCGATACCGTAATTCTGTCTTCCTCATGGATTATTACACAATTATCTAAACGTTTTGTACAAATATCTGTGATTGTTCAGTTAATGAAATGTTGAGGACTATTTATTTGCCCTGCGGGGAATTGGAGTCTCTTTGTTTTCCTCACACACACGGTGTCTGGTCACTCACGGAGACGTCCTGAACGCCAAATGGACATGCAATTTGTATTGACCCGGCAGACGTTTATCTAAACTATGGTTTGTTTTATCGCATGTCTAAGACATAAAATCCAAATTGTTTACATTAATTACTGGACCTGTAATCGATCAATATCCGGAAATCACTGTAAAGCACGTTTTGTCTATTATTTGATACGAGGGCGGCCTCGTCTACGTGTTTTAATTGACTCTACCAATGTGAACACACTGTATTACTGTTTGTCGTTGACTGCTAATTATCTGATAACGAGTTATTTAGTTACCTCTCTGTCTTTATTTGTCTTGGGTATTCATTTACATATCAGCAAATTAACAGATAAACAAATCCAAACAAGATTTTATATAAAATCGACTTGTCAAATAATGTCCTACTCCTCCCTGTGTTACCCTTAGCTTGGAACAATCACCTATACCATACTCTGGTGGCTGATTGATGCCATTTGTTCTTTTGGATTTTTTGCCCCTCAAAACTCGCAAATTTGGTTCCTTAAATGCCGACTTTACGACTTTCTCCCATGAAAAATCTTCTGACCTCATTGTGTCTAAGAATCAGGACAAGACACTTACAATACAAAGTCAATATGGAGATAGTGTTATGACTTGGGATACACAGTTTAGTGTAAACTCCGTGTGATGTTGTATAATCTAAAGTCATAACTAGGATAGCCGGACGGTAAAGAATGAAGCGGCCCGTCAGTAGTATTTTATATCAAACAATGGCGCTACAGTTTGGAACTCTACCGGGGCGATCTGGCTAGCCTGTCACTGGTCTTACATAAACTAACACACATGTCCAAGTTTCAGAAACTGTATCCAGCCGTTTTTAAGTAACGGTGTTATTACGACGGAAAAAGGCGTCCTGTATCAATGTTTCTGGAACGGATATCTTCAGTAGTTTGCGCGATTCCTGTCTGTCCTTGTTACTGAACGAATATAACGTCAAACCAAGACATCCAGACAGTAGATGGTTATTCTGTGCCCAATGGTCAACCTATCTCGTAAGAGTTACTCCTCCACATCAGCAATTTTCCAGAGATCTGATATACTCCAGAAAAACCCCGATATTACAGAGAGCTGCGATACTCCAGAGAACCGCGATACTGTACAGAACCGCGACACTACATAGAACCGCGATACTCCAGAACATCGCGATACGCTACAGAATTACGATACTTCAGAAAACCGCGAACTGCGATATTCCTGAGAACCGCGAAACTGTACATA
Source organism: Mimachlamys varia (assembly GCA_947623455.1). Classification (NCBI taxonomy): domain Eukaryota; kingdom Metazoa; phylum Mollusca; class Bivalvia; order Pectinida; family Pectinidae; genus Mimachlamys; species Mimachlamys varia. The sequence goes on from OX392533.1 coordinate 4,980,729, forward strand.
GCAACAGCAAATTTCAAAGTGACTGTCGTGTCGTTCAGAAACAAAACTTTCGCCAAAACTGCGGCATCAATCTTTTAACTGGACCAACTACTGCTACAACTCCCAAACCTTTGCATAAACTTCAGCTCGCGCGTGCAGCAACACCTCTCGCTTCCTCCACTAAATCGGCAAAGAACGCCAATACTAACTAAGTCATTGCGACAACAACAATCAAACATTTATATCTTATAACAAAATTGATATATGTTTTGTTTTTGTGACTTTTACAGAAATCCGTATTACCCACCAGACAGCAGACTGCATGGTACAGGGAAGTGCACGTGTTCGCAGACTTTCAATAACAAGAACATCACTTTTCCGTGTTAGATTTACGTGTATTTTCTTTTCCGTGTTAGATTTACGTGTATTTTCTTTTCCGTGCCAGATTTACGTGTATTTTCTTTTCCGTGTCAGATTTACGTGTATTTTCTTTTCCGTGTCAGATTTACGTGTATTTTCTTTTCCGTGCCAGATTTACGTGTATTTTCTCATTTGTTACTAGTGTTGGAGACGTTTTTCGTGGTTTACAAATCATGATTAAATCCCTGTATCCATTTCTAACGGTGATATAAAAGAGGGGAGGGTGGATTTGTGGCTTTGGGTAACGAATGAAACCAGCACACGTATGTTATACATCACTTAATGTATTCCGAGTTGTAGGATTCATAAGAGAAGTGGGGCGTAAGAAATTCAACATTCCCATATAAGGCTGTATTAGTGTATAGAAGCACTTATCATAGAAAACTGATGACGTCAGCAGACACGTCTTTAGACGCATCCCTAAAACAATATATACATTGCCAACCCATACATCATTCTGGGAACCATTGACATGTAGGACAAACATGCTCATCTCCACGGCTGATGCTGCATGACCACTCGACATTCAATTCACCGTAAAAATGGCCGAGTCTGAGATTGTATTAGACATCCCCACCGAGTACTGACCCGGCAGGGTCCGATTGTATCAGAGATCCCTTCTGGGGACTGACCCGGCATTGTCTGGCCGTATCTCATTCCGTATGTTGCATGATGCTTATGTATAAAGGCGTTCCGAACGTCCTTTGGGAATTCGGGGGCTGGATCGATACCCTAAATCAGCCGTGTCTAGGGAGGCAGGCGAAAACAAAGGCAGAAATATCCGGCGCGTGAGCAGGGATATGTACAGTTTCATGGCCACTGGACATGAAACGTTAAGGTGGATGTAGCGCGATGCAGAGAACATATATACAGTATATTTTATAAGGCCGCAGCGAGACTATACTGCATAGGGACACATGTTACAGTCAATGGTAGCAAACTTTCCGAAGTGGCACGAAAGGACCACCCTTATTATCACATCAATCAAATACTCGCCGCTTGGTTGTTGTTTTAGGAAGAATGGCTTTGTGTTGTCTGAATGTATGAGCTGCCATAGGTAGGCATTGTTGTCGCACGTGCTACAATGTCTGTATAAGCGGCTTCTTATCATTGACATTAATATCTTATGCTTCCCAAATATAAACAGTTCTTTGACTCAGAGATGCAATAATGGATAAGTCTAGGATCAAATTGTCTGCTCGACTGCTTTTGAATACCTTAAGGGAAATAAGTTCAATAATCTTCAAACTTGATCCCTTCATCAGATCAGGTAATATAAGTCAATATTCAGACAATCCGCGGATTACAGTCCCGTGTCAGAATCTCCTTTCCGTCTCCATCTTTGATCTGTTAGGGAGCGAGACCAGCTCGAGGGAACATAATTTATGACCAGAATGGAGACACCCAATAATCTAGCATTAGATCTGTATAGTTAAATAGAAAATTATTGGTAAAGACGAGAATTTTATGAAGTATGGCAACTCAGTGACTGGATATTTTTCGTAAATCGTTTGTTTATCTACAATTTATCAATTATAAAGCAACTGTAGAATTTCACCAACGTGAACATAAATCTACAAACAATGCCGAGATTTATGGGTATATAAAATATGGACCTCCCAGTAAGTTAGATTATGCAGATCTATAGGTAAATTAATCGACTTCTTACTGGGTGTTTCCTCGCGTGCAGACCCGTGCGTGGTACACCGAACGTGTGAACATTTTTCATAATTCATACCCGTCGATTGCGTTATAACCCATCATTACCCGCAGATCAGCAGATAGCGCCACTCTTAACTTCCCTCGAAATGACAAGTGAAGTCAACCACAATATATTTACAAGGGGAGATAATTATCCTTTACTGCCGCCATCTTGCGCTTCTTTGATTTACATTGGACGGGACGCGGGGAGATACCACGCATGGGCAGTTAGCCGCAAACATATATCATCGCGGACAAGATAAGCCGGTTGGAGTTCCACTTTATGGACCCCGATCAAACATCCGGCGCAATTCTAATTTTCGAACCAAGGTAAAAATGCAGATATGTTGCAGATAATTACGGTTTCACATAACCTGCTCATTAAAAATGGTTTTTGTAACCCAGTACATATTTTTATCAATATAATAATGACCGTGTCGCTATACAGCTGTGTGATGTGATGAAGGTGGATTGTGTATTCGACATTGAGTTGACGTTTTAATTGCCACATATAAAAGCAGCAACACATAATGTGTGCATATTTGCTTCTAGTTGAGTCTAGTCCCTCCGAGCTCGGCGAGTCGTCTTCCACGGTTACTAAGTCTAGTCCCTCCGAGCTCGGCGAGTCGTCTTCCACGGTTACTACGTCTAGTCCATCCGAGCTCGGCGAGTCGTCTTCCACGGTTACTAAGTCTAGTCCCTCCGAGCTCGGCGAGTCGTCTTCCACGGTTACTACGTCTAGTCCCTCCGAGCTCGGCGAGTCGTCTTCCACGGTTACTAAGTCTAGTCCCTCCGAGCTCGGCGAGTCGTCTTCCACGGTCACTACGTCTAGTCCATCCGAGCTCGGCGAGTCGTCTTCCACGGTTACTAAGTCTAGTCCCTCCGAGCTCGGCGAGTCGTCTTCCATGGTAACTAAGTCTAGTCCCTCCGAGCTCGGCGAGTCGTCTTCCACGGTTACTAAGTCTAGTCCCTCCGACATCGGCGAGTCGTCTTCCACGGTAACTAAGTCTAGTCCCTCCGACATCGGCGAGTCGTCTTCCACGGTAACTAAGTCTAGTCCCTCCGAGCTCGGCGAGTCGTCTTCCACGGTTACTAAGTCTAGTCCCTCCGACATCGGCGAGTCGTCTTCCACGGTTACTAAGTCTAGTCCCTCCGAGCTCGGCGAGTCGTCTTCCACGGTTACTACGTCTAGTCCCTCCGAGCTCGGCGAGTCGTCTTCCACGGTTACTAAGTCTAGTCCCTCCGAGCTCGGCGAGTCGTCTTCCACGGTTACTAAGTCTAGTCCCTCCGAGCTCGGCGAGTCGTCTTCCACGGTTACTACGGAACAGTGCAGTAGTGTGATCCGTGTAAAAAGGTGACACACACACAAGGTCAGTCAAATGTCCGTGTAAAAAGGTGACACACACACAAGGTCAGTCAAATGTCCGTGTTAAAAGGTGACACACACAAGGTCAGTCAAATGAAGCCTTAACACATGACGTCCTGATTAAAGGTCGTCGTAATGTTAACAATATTTCTAAGCTTGTTTTCCGTCGCACGGGGAGGAGATACTGTTGCTTTAGTTTGTGAAAAGGGATTGTGACCGTTTGTTTGAAAAGAGGAAAGTAATTCAGAAAGATATTATTGCCGTTTTCTCTTGTAAATCGTCGATATTGAGTGAGGAAAACTCAGTTACAATCCAACTCACAAACTAAAGCAACAGTGACCTCCTAGTGCGACGGAAAACAACTTAGAAATATTGTCAATATTACGACGGCTGGTCATAACAACGGCATGTTTATTTTATAGAAGCGGAGCGAATACGACCACGAGCCGTAATTGGTCGTAATTAAAACAGCGAGTCTACTATAAATCTCGTCCTCCATTAGAAATTACAATTTGTTTATACCGGTATGTGCATATACAGACAAAATCAACATATTATATATTTTGAAAATAGAATAAATAACAAACAATTACGTATCGCCGCCAGTTCAGCATTTTTCACCGATATTGTTAATGTACCATCATCACTAGACCTCCGGATTGACGACGAGAATTTTAGGGTTGGGTTTTGGTCTGCAAATGACAATTCATCGAGGAAAGGTGTTCAGTAACCACGCCAGTGTTTAAATGAGTATATAAGGGTCTTACGCTCAGATTTAAGCGGTTTGGGAAGCTGTAGTACCGCTTTTATCAATTTGGCTTCGAGGTTTTCGGTAACTGGAATCAACTTGACTTTATATACTTTAATTATGGTATAGTTTATACACACCATTTCACTAACAGTGTGACTAACCGGTAATTCGTGTCCCGTCGATACACCTTACCCAAAGTTATGTATCTACCACAGCACCCGTGTCTAACCGGTAATTCGTGTCCCGTCGATACACCTTACCCAAAGTTATGTATCTACCACAGCACACGAACTTAGGAACTAGTAACCAGTGGTGTGAATGCTTCACGAAATGTTTGTATTGCATGTCCAAAAGAACTTGAAAATCGTTAATAGATTACAAATGGCCACTGCGCGTGCTACTGTTTTTGTCTTGTCAGTTTCCCAGCGCAGACCGGAAGTTGTAAACTCCTCGCTAAGGTTTACCCGTACTACCTTACTGTGTAACACAGTACTCTGACACTTCTTAGCCGTGCTAGAAAAAAAATATTTAAAAAAATGTATTTTATCGCAGGCACTTGGCACCAGGTCTCAGCCGGATAGATACTATAATTGAAGCCCAAACACGCGCAGAGCTGGCATCAAAGTCTCCTCAAGTCCTTGGGGACCCCGGGGAACTGTGTGTGCTAGAAGGAAAGGTGAGAGTAGGCTTAACAGAGAAAACACATCCAATCTCCAGTACAGATCGTTATTTCAGGATACCTAGAATATAATTACATCGTTAAAGTGAATAATATCGCCAGTTTTATAAACATCTTTCATTGCAAATAGTGAAATGTTACCCAGTATATATATATTTATGACTATATAGCGCTGCTCAGTTCGCATCTTGAAATCCAAAGGGAATGGATTTCATATTGATCTGAGTATATTTCGTTTGATAACACGTTATCTTTGGAGAAGCAGTGTTGGGCCACAGTACAACTATTGACAAAGTCCGAGACAGGCTAGGCGAGAGGTGGCATCTGTTTCCGACCCCAGATACATTTTTCAAACGAAGCTACAAAATTGTAGCACCAGACATGTAAAATATAGACGTTTTGTCACACTGTCAATAGAAATATAATATCTAAGAGAAGCAGTGACTTCTCACAGCGCTAGAATGACGGCACGGGTCAGCTGATTTATTGATACGTGGACGAATGTCCAACACTTTCTCGTCCCTACACCACACTGAAACCTTCCGTCATTGTTTTGCCCCTTATTCGGCACCTCGCCATTGAGCCAAGCCCAGATTCGAACCCAGTTGTTAAAACAATTAGAGAATACCGAAGCGTCAACAAAACTATAATCCGAACTAAAAATCGATTAAAGTAGAGGCAAAATATGAACAAAGGGGAAAGATTTACATGGAAACTCCTGCAAAAGTACAAGAGAATAAGACCAGGTGTTCCGGAAGATTAAGCGTCTTCTGCTTCATCGACGACACCCACCTTATAAATCTTGGTCACATCAAGTCCTCAAAATGAAACCGAAACATCATTGTCAATCACAACAAGTAAGCACACTAATAATACTCAAAAACATTCATCTTCTTATTACACAAAGATTCAAAATATTTCTCAATGAGACAAAAATGGCGACCATACAATTTGATCATAATTCTGATCAACCTGCATCTCTCGAATCCTTGTGTTGTAAGCTCGTTTGCCAGCAGTCGACATCGATCGCGAAAATCTCGATATTAAGAGCCCTAGAATAACGAATCAACTGCGACATGTAAACACCATAGGTTGGAGAAGCAGGGATGTTACTATCAAGAAATGGTAAGTTCACGATCGAAAAACCGAAATCGTCACGTTTATCGTTTAGGTTTGCAGTAAGCTGTCCATGTTGGTCGTAGCTTAAGTGGAGATCAAGGTAGGCAGCTGATGTAGAAGAGTCTATGGTGTCCTTTATTTCGATATATCTGAAAGTGAAATTAAAGGAGTTGGCAAGGTTTTCGTTAACTATCCTGGTTCCCATGGGAATGCCAACAGTCTGCTGGAAAATCTTTCCTCTGAACTCAACAAAATATTGTCGACCAAGAATTTTGCAACAAAGTTGCAGAGTTGATGTACAAATGTACTGGATTGTGACGATTGTATAGCTTGATATTTTACAGCGTTTTGCTAGAAAAAAACAACACTTTTTCGACGTTTTTATTCTGAATAACCTAAATAGGAACTGTCATTTATACAATGAAAGTTGTAACCAGAAGTACGTTTAAGATGACTGGAGTGCGGAGTATTACGTGTTGTATAAACCATTGCCTGGTTACTGGAGTGTTCCGTGTTGTATAAACCATTGCCTGGTAACTGGAAGACAGCATTCTTCACAAACATGATGATTCAGCCTTCAAACTGATAAAAAAGCAGGAGCTAAAATAAAAAAAAAATATGTTTTAAAAGAGTTGATAAAATTGTCAGCAAGTGTTCAATAATTCACGAGCACGATGACGTTAACGAGGGAGGACTCCAAACTCAAAGCCCGTTCCCACGTCCAGAGTGTTCTCCTCCATGTTTGTACGAGTTCCGCCGTGTCCTGACACGCTTAAATCTGTCTCCGAGGCGTTGTTCACGTCGTTGCCGAAATCCTTCTCAGTTTAAATGAGGTTGGGAGTTTCCGCAATGGAATCCTTCGTCCACCGAGACACACACTTCATACAATTCCGCGTCTCCTTTTCCAGTTCACTTCTACCATAGGAGATTTGACTTCACAAACGTAAAGTACACTTTTAACAAACTAGCATGTCGTAAACTGTTGTTATTGGCAGAACCTACAAGTAAATTGAGTCGTAGCTGTATTTATTGACAGAACTTACAACAACCAAATTGCATGAAGCAGACCTAATCGATTGTTAAGTCACCGACTGAGATGTGTAGTTTGTACACCTCCCTTAGTCAGAACACACCTTGGTTTGTACCTGATGTAGATAGTTATTAGGGCCCGCCACATGGTGACTAACACGCGGCAGTGCTCGCTTCGTCCGTCCGTCCGTCCGGCCGTCCGAAACACACTCGTTTCTATCCTATATCGTTATAACTATAACTTGTGATAGTACCAACTATTAGAAGATGTGTACGTACTTCATTCATTTTTTGTACTCCAACGATGACGTAAAACACACATATGCTGCACCTTTTAAATTTAGTAATATATACAGTATGCTTAGTTTTTTATGGGACCTTTTTCCGCTCCATAACTACAACTGAATGTAGCATATCATAGTAGAGGGATGGAACTTTGCAAGATTATTAACCAATATTAGAAGATGTGTCGCATATTTCATTCAATAGTGTCCCAGCAAAGTGATACTAGTAATGCCCCATCCATTGCAAAATTTAAGAATCTTATTTCAGTATCCAATGATGATAATGATGGAAATGAAGTGACTACAATTTTTAAAAGTAATATGTATAGAAAAGGTAGTATTATCATTTGTCAACTTATAAATGATTGCAGTAATTTAAATTATGATTTATTTAAAGATCATTTGAAAGATTATCCTACCTGTGGCTGTGGGTATAAACAAGAAACCGTGCAACATTATTTTTTCCACTGCCCTATTTTTGATACAGAAAGAGACTTATTGAGAGAAAACATACAAAATTGTATACTTCATGATCATTTTAATTTATCAGTACTTTTATATGGTTGCATTCTGTGGTACGATATATATATTAAATGGAAAGTTTTAAATGAAATTCTTCCTAATTACGTCTTGGCATATTAAAGTTAATTTTTTATCTGCCAGCCAGAGACCAGATGTAGTAGGTCTAAGTGAAACCATGGACAGTGCGGCCTACACTCTGTGTCTTCTGGCTGGTCCAGAATTATTGATCTCATACTGAATAATTAATTAGCCTAAATTTATAAGATTATACTTCCATAACCAATAGATATAGCAGAGCTGCTGTATATATGTTTGTTGTAACTTTCATTTCAGTTAATATTTATCATAATTATCATTCAAAAACTATTAGATCCATTGACTGTTTAATTAATTGGTTATTTTATGACATACTTAATTTATTAATATACATATTCCCATATACAATTTTGCCACCAGTATATTGTTTATATGGAGAGGGCTTATATTGGCTATGCCTGTTGCCCAATCCCTTTGACAATTTAACATCTACAAATGTCAATAAAATCTGTTGAAATGAAAACAAAGATAAGGTACCGTTCCTTTATTGTATAACACATACTTGTATTGGATAACACATACTTGTATTGTATAACACATACTTGTATTGGATAACACATACTTTTCTGCCCCATGACGTTAACACTTGACAAAGTAGAGCGAGCAGTTTTGCATGATTATTAGCCACTATCAGATGGCGTGCAGTGCACTCTCATTTTGTCATGGTGACCAAATAGCAAAGTTAAAAATGTCTTATTGTTTCAAATTCAAAGGCACACCAATGTGATGTCATAGCCCCTTTTTGTTTCCAATTGTATGTAACAGTAACGGACAAAGCCTCAAACTCATAGTTACATCTTCAACTCAGTGTCATCATTTCTAAAGTCAAGGTCAAATTTTACATCTTTTGGAAGCATCAAATTTTGTTGTAACATTATGAAGCAAAAGTAGTCAGAATCAAGTGATGTTTCAACTGGCCAAACCTCAAGGTCATTAGATCAATGGTCAAGGTCAATTTTTACATTCTTATCAGCTAAACTATCGGGGTCAGCTAACATGATGGGACCTTTTCTGGTGTGTCCGTGCTTATACTTTAATATAACAAGTTTGTAGGTAATTTATAATTAAGAACTGAAGTTACTTTAGCATGTTTAGTACTACTTGTCTACCTGGTATTCTCCTGAATTTGCCTATTCTTCATGAACATTGCCCTTAGTTAGATTTAATGATAATTTTGGTACCAAACTAGATTGACATATTGTTTCAAAGTTGCAACAGCTGGGCCCTTAGACATGGTTTCTGTCTCCATATGATCTAGTTGGTGCGGGACATGTAAATACAAAATGTAGTGTACATGTACCTGTACTCATGTTAGTGTGTCGGTATGTTGGTGTATGTGTGTCGGAGACAGGGTATGTTGGTGTATGTGTGCCGGAGACAGGGGATGTTGGTGTATTTGTGCCGGAGACAGGGTATGTTGTGTATGTTAGCCGGAGACAGGGTATGTTGGCGTAGGTGTGTCGGAGACAGGGTATGTTGGTGTATGTGTGCTGGAGACAGGGTATGTTGGTGTATGTGTGCCGGAGACAGGGTATGTTGTGTATGTTAGCCGGAGACAGGGTATGTTGGCGTAGGTGTGTCGGAGACAGGGTATGTTGGTGTATGTGTGCTGGAGACATGGTATGTTGGTGTATGTGTGCCGGAGACAGGGGATGTTGGTGTATGTGTGCCGGAGACAGGGCATGTTGTGTATGTTAGCCGGAGACAGGATATGTTGGCGTAGGTGTTTTGGAGACAGGGTATGTTGGTGTATGTGTGCTGGAGACAGGGTATGTTGGTGTATGTGTGCCGGATACAGGGTATGTTGGCGTATGTGTGCCGGAGAAAGGGTATGTTGGTGTATGTGTGCCGGAGACAGGGTATGTTGGTGTATGTGTGCCGGAGACATTGTATGTTTGCGTATGTGCCACTTTGTGATAACACGTATCTGATCACAATAATAAGTAACATCACTGCGCATGTTATTCATATCTGGACTAACTATATGTATATGAAAAGAATACTTTTAATGTTATTGAATAGGTTATTGAAATGTTAGGAATACACAACAAATGTCGCGTGTAGTGTACTGTTGTCCCTCTCATGGTTAATCTAAGGGAAGGAGTGTATTAAAGTACGCTGGCTTGGTGGAGTGTTAGCACTCCCGTCAATCTGTTGGAGGGCAAGTAATTATTCTTTTAGATGAGGTTATGGATTTATTCCCGTTTTGGAAAAAGAATTAGGAACTCGGCAGGGTGTTAAAAATTGCCATTAAACGCAAATTATCATTTAAGAAGTGCATTAAAAAGTGCAGATTTTTAGAATTGCTATTTAAATTAAATGCAATCTAATACTGGTATGGTCCGCTAAGTAGGGTAACGGAATGTCCGGAAAGGGTATGGAACAGTAACGGCAAATCCGCTGCAGGGTGGTAGGGGGTATGGTACCTGGTACATGAACGGAATGTCCAGGGAGTATGATTTAATCAGCAACGGGATGTCCGTCACACCGACCTACTATACATAAGACATGACCTGGACCAGTCCGTACTAGTCTGTTCAGTTTATATTTGAATCATCTGTCGTGTCTAGATGACATCGACAGCTAACAAAGCCTTATCATTGTTCGGTGCTCACCTCCTTGTGCTTGGCTCTAGCTCCGACCACAGAGCCTCTCTCATGTTTCCTGTATGAATTATTGAAGTGTTCGTTTCTTTCATACCCTCAAATGTCGCCATGAAACAAATCAATGTTATTTTTACCATGTCCAATATTTTAAAAATGCATGAATGTTGTTGCTCTGTTTGCGGCACGCTCAAGATTTACTCCTAGTCACAATGATAATATTAGACTTCCCATGATAACACTGGAAAACCATGTGATTGTCAGGCCAAGTTGATTAAAAAATTCCAGTCCGCTATCCCGACTCCGTTCCTCACTGTAGGAAGCACCTCGGCTCCAGCAGCTAATAAAACCGCTCATAACGCTGATTGGCGGGTTGTTTGACCGAGTATCGATCTGTTTAATGTTCAATCAAAATTTGAGTAGCCATGTTGTGATAACACCTGTTATAAAACCAACACAGATTATTGGGAAGTTCTCGCCACTGACAGGCCTTATATTGACATCTGCTAAATCGTAGTTCTGTTTATATAAGGAGATATTAGCGTTTGTCAGGACATGCGTTTGTTATTTTTAGTTGTTTATTTGAATAAGTAATCGAAGACGTTTCCAGTGTGATTTGGGATTTATTTTGACAGGTTTGTTTGCTTCATAAATTTTATAACGTCTTTTCGTAAATATTTATTTAAACTTTTATTTTCCAGTATTTAACGAAAATATGTTTCGTTGAACTGTCACAGTTAAACAAACAACGCCTGAATTGTTAAAGGCTTGAGTATTTATATTGAAGTCAATAACTTCTCGTGTATTTGTGAAAGTGTTTGAGGGTTCTGGTGCGGCGGTCATCAAGTTTTGGGAGGAAGCTCTCGTCAGTATTTCTGTATCGATCTCTAAGGCTTTAACGAGCGATACTAATATTCAATATTGACAAGCGCCAGCTATCTGTGTTAAGTCCCCTCTCATCGCCACAGATACAAAACCCGTCTCACGATGTTTCTGTGTTTATTTACAGACAGACCGCGCGTGTGAGAGCAGCCGGGCTGCAGCCGTGTCATCGCATTCAGCAGCAGCAGCAGCTATCTGCGTGGATGAGGGACGTCACACAAGCTCTTAAATGAACTGAGAATTACACAAACAATGGAATCAGGCACCTGGAATTTAATATTTCATCTCAGTGTTCTGTTTGGAATTTTAACATTTCTGGCCAGTTTGACGGAAGCTCAGTTGTGTACTCGATCAGCACGGTAAGTTTGATTTCTTTCTCTACTGTAGCAAAAAAAGCTTCATTGCGCCGTGGCTCCCGCCCCAGATCAATAAAGCACTTTCCCTTTATCCCTATATTATCATGGTTTGTTTTCAACATGGAAATTACTGGGTTTGCCGAGGCAGGCTAGTTAACTTGATCAAGGCGAAGTGCTCACGGTAACCAGGTCTGATGTGTCCTTAAGGAATTAACCAGACCGGCGAACGGCATAAACCTCTTTGTCAGTCCCGACCATTTCGATGTTCGGAGCGGAATGCGGTTATTTTCAATTGTCAAATATGATCAATTGTTTTCAAGGCATTGTGTAAATAGTAGAGGATTAGCTCCTAAATGATTGTCATTTATTATATACCGGGGTTCCTGGGAGACGCTGTGTTTCGTTGGCCTGTTCAGTATCCCTATCTACCGGTACATTGTCTGATGTTAGTACTGCGCCGAATCACCTCGCCGATGTAGCATTATCTACCAAAGATGATCACCATCTTCATGAATAAAATATTCAGGTCTCAGTATTTGTAGTAGACACTGGGGGTCGTTAGATAGTACAGACTTCGACAGGGAAATCTAATTCCTCAGTTATAGGGCGCTGTTTTGTCTCTTGTAATCTCAACTGAAATAAACAAAAACTATCGTTTAACTTTTAAAAAGGAAACAAAAAGAGGTGACAATACAAGGAACTTTTTAGTTACACAGACCTTTCTCTTTTACATGCTGTTACCATGACAACATAGAACTACGACGTTCTTTCTTCTTGTTTAGTGACTCTAAACATAATACCTGGTATATATCATGACATGTTAACATTACGACTCACATTTTTCTCATTCTTTAAAATAGGTTTCTATCTAGTAACAAACCTTTCTCATATTTCAGTTTCAATTTTAAAAAACCAGACTGCATTATGGCAGTTCTATATACATTATGTAATCTGTTGGTTTAGTTTCCCCAGTTCATCAGTTAGTACACATGTATGTAAGATATAAGGTCTTTGGGGCCAAATTTCAATTTTCGAAATAAAATAAGACATATCATTATTTATTTAGATTGACTTTTTGATGGCTTACTTTTGCCCTTACAATACTGACGATACGTATAATACATGTATGTACAAGCTTCCTACTGAAGCAGGACGTGATTAAAATCGAAATACGTAACTTCTAGAGGTAGAATCCAAAAGTGTCTATACAGTATTGGCTATTAAACTACATAAGCTTTCAGGAGAAAGATAATACAAATATATCTTTCAATTATTAAAAGACTATGTAAGCTTTTAGGAGAAACAGAATGCAAGTAATATGAACAAAATATGTAAGCTTTTAGAAGATATAGAATCCATATACATGTATATCTATCTAATGCAAATATATCTATCAGATATGAACCAAATATGTAAGCTTCTAGGAGAAACAGGATGCAAATACATCTGTCAAATATGATCATGAAGAATATAAAATATTGAGTGCATTACAGGGAGTAGGCTTCGGGGAATAGAGCAGAAGGTGGGTGAGGTCTGAGTAGGGAAACAAAGCCCAGCTAACAGGTTGGTATATAATTGATGGTGTACCGACACACACTCCTCAAGCCGTCTCGAAGGCTATACCGATTCTAGGTTACACTCGTCGTAATCTCCAGCGTTTTGACATCTATATAATTCTTGTTGTATAGCCGTTTTGCAGTCTTTATGCAGCAAGCTGCAATTTCATCTTCAATCATGTTTCTTTTCATGATATAAAATCCCCTTAAAATATAAACAAGATAATTGCTGATAAGACATACAGTTCTCCAGTGAAACTCCGATGTACAAGTGGTTTTTTCAATTTTCTGTAGACATTTTTCTCTTGTCCTTAAAATACCTCGTATCTCAGTTTTCTGTAAAGACATTTTCTCTTGTCCTTAATATACCTCGTATCTCAGATTTCTGTAAAGACATTTTCTCTTGTCCTTAAAATACCTCGTATCTCAGATTTCTGTAAAGACAATTTCTCTTGTCCTTAATATACCTCGTATCTCAGATTTCTGTAAAGACATTTTCTCTTGTCCTTAAAATACCACGTATCTCAGTTTTCTGAAAAGACATTTTCTCTTGTCCTTAAAAAACGTCGTATCTCAGATTCCTGTAAAGACATTTTCTCTTGTCCTTAATATACCTCGTATCTCAGATTTCTGTAAAGACATTTTCTCTTGTCCTTAAAATACGTCGTATCTCAGATTTCTGTAAAGACATTTTCTCTTGTCCTTAATATACCTCGTATCTCAGATTTCTGTAAAGACATTTACTCTTGTCCTTGAGAGACCTCTATACAATGTACCTAGACTTGCATGTCATAAAGTGTCAGACCAGGCCTCAACGACCTTTGTATAATAAATTCACTTACTGACCTGTGTAGGTACCCTTGTATAAACCTGTGTAGTAATTATGTAGCAAGGTTTAGGGCGGATTTGTTTCAAGTGAACTGGTTTAGGTTTTGGTTTATAGTTTCAAACTAGTTTTCGATCATAAACTCTCTTGGAAAACAAAGGAAAGATCTAACATAAAAAATTATCTCCATTGAACAAATCTGAAACTATACATGCTTTTTGGCCACTGAGAACACTTAAAGACATAGAAGCGCTGACAAAAAGTCCCTACATTCAGCAGTATGGCATTGATCACAAGGTCTCTTCACAAAAATACATATCTACTTTACTGATATGGGTCAAAGCATTGACGCTTCGAAATTAAGGATTTTATATTAATACATCATATTTAATCATACATGTGTGTACTAGAAAGCCTTCTTTTCTTGGTTCGAAACCATACCACGTGGTGTTTTGATTGGTTTATTACATCAGTTTTAGTTTAAACCTAGTTTGAAACTGGATTATCAAACACATCGAAAGTTAAGGATGTACACTTCTGAGGTTTCAGTCACGTTCAAGTCTCGTTTCTGTCTCATTTAAAGATTTTGTGTTATATTGAAGAAATTATTATCAATTTTAATAGCAAATATGCATCTGAAAATTGTGTCAAAAACGTAAGTGTCTGCTGCTTGTAGAACTTTTTTTACATGAATTTTAAAAAATTACCAATTTGGCGGCCATTTTGAATATGCGTATTTCTGTCGATTTTATGCACTTTGCGAAAGGCCAAAATTTCACCTTTTTGATGCTATATCGCTCTCTTTAAAACATCAGTGTTTAGCCATTTTTAACTATAGCAAACTCATTTTTCCTGTACAGCTTTATAATGTTCAATTTTATAGAAATATTATGCTTTAAAGTGGATAATTACACAATTTTAGTATTTTTGTCATATATTTAGTGTAACTGGAGCAATTTTTATGTTTGAACCCAAAACTGTGAAAAATAACACAAATAATACAGGGACAAAAAATTAAGCACACTAACCCCCCATTTTTATGACGGTTTTAGAAAGAGAAACCGATTTTCTTTTCATGCGCTAAATATTAAAAAAAGTTTGATATCAGAACTTTTTTTATTAAGCGGTAAATCTGCAAAAAATGGTGAAAAATGATAATTTTCTCATTAAAAAATAAGGGGTAGGGGTAACTCAAATTGCTTTCCTGAGTAAAAATATAAAGTTTGAGAAATTTTACTTCCATAACTTATAAGAAAACACTAATTTTGTCATTTCTGCAAACTTTCATACATTTCGGATCACAACTTCGGAAGATATTGTATGAAGATGTCCCGCAATTGGTCAAAACTACAAAATTCACTTAAAATTGCTTATTTTGTCATATTGGTATGTTTGACCGATCATAGCAAAAAAATGAGCACACTGACATATTGTTGTCTTTGCATTTTCTGTCATGCCTTGAACTCCTTTATCCAAAAATGTAAATGAGAAAAAAAGTTTGATACAGGAAAATTTTGACTTCTCAGAGGTGTACATCCTTAACGGATTGGAAAACAAATTCGCCCTTAATGAACCAAAGGTGCATCTATCACTTCAAGACGACGTGTCGAATTCTAGATATGTACAGCTGTACATTAACTGGTTAGACAGTCTAGGAAAGCCGTACGCAGTAAGCTCCTAAGCTCCACAGCTTATTTTCAAATCCCCTGAAATAAACCTGCCAATGAAAGCGGAGCAGATGAAAGGGATAGAATCCCTGTAGCGAGGCTTCTCTGAGACCTAGGGTCAGCACGTGGAAATGTTCTAGTTCAGTATCTCTATATCGACAGGTAATACACCTGCAGGTATACATACATAAGTAATATATAGCCACACAGTGAACAGGTAAAGGGAAATATCCATAAAAGATACATAAGATGGAGGTTGTTGCGTGCTATTGCTGCAGTTGTTTGTAATTTATTTACTCTTTAAATTGTCTTCCCGCAACCTTAACTAAACACCGTTACGTTTTGTATTTTTATGTAGCGCTGTCAAAGATGTGTTTCTTTAGTCTGATATTTTATCTTTTATGGAAAACATATCTTACATGTGATGGTAACATAAAAAAGATAATGGATAAATCTTTACCGATCCCACTTATGTAATAAACAGATAGAATACTTAATTCAGGATAAATAAACATAAGCGTGAAATCAATACTGGGAGTAAAGCGCAACAGAATATGACAGAGAAAACGACTTCGATTAAATTCACCTAAATAGGATAATTCTCCTGGATAAGATGCTTTTCTTTTTCTATTGCTCCTACGATTCTCGCTTATCTTTGTATTGCAAATGTTTCGAAATTTACTACTGGTGTTGACCTCATACCTGAAATGAAACCAAGAACTTTGATTCTAAAAGTCCGTTACTAGGATTTCGGGAAAATGTGTTCGGTAAGTTATTGAGATAATTATGAGGTGTGCTTTGTGTTCTGTAGCATACAGATGTATGACGAATGCTATAAATACTGTAAGTATATCAGTGTTACAGTTCTGAATCACCAGATCTCGTTATGCCTAGGTATCGTTATCAACTAGTGTTGGGAGAAGGGTATTTGAGATACCCAGCAATCAAAGCTAGTCACTTTAAACGGTTGCAACCGGAATAAAATTAAAATAAAAGTAACGTGTAAACACTATATGGAATTGCCTATAAGATGACGAACAGAGCTTACAATTAGAAATCAAGTTAGTGAGAATTACCGCCATATGGTAGCGGTTCTGATCCCACAACAATGGTAGAATTGATTTGTACAGCTCCAATATAACTGTAACTGATCACAGGGAAATCAAACTTATAGTTGTTATGGCAACCCTTTTAATTCCATCATCATCTGAGAGGATTCAGCTGAGTGGACAGATGATGATGTTTATCACCACGTGTTTAACGCCGTGTCGCCGACAGTAGCGTGTGTAGGTAGGAACAGAATCTCTGCTCCGTTACAGAACAATGCGTTTTGCATTTGATTATGGCTTCCTTTAATTTGATGGTCTGAATGGCAAAATACTATTACTGCCGTGGAGCAGATTTGTTTGTTTAATGATTATATCAGAATTAATAAAATTACATTTACATGTTTGTTGCAGGTCCACATTAAGTATCGAGTATAGTCTGTTAGGATTAAATCTCCTGTTTCTATGTCTACATTTAGTATCGAGTATAACCTGTTAGGATTAAATCTCCTGTTTCTATGTCTACATTAAGTATGGAGTATAACCTGTTAGGATTAAATCTCCTGTTTCTGTGTCTACATTTAGTATCGAGTATAACCTGTTAGGATTAAATCTCCTGTTTCTATGTCTACATTTAGTATCGAGTATAACCTGTTAGGATTAAATCTCCTGTTTCTATGTCTACATTAAGTATCGAGTATAACCTGTTAGGATTAAATCTCCTGTTTCTATGTCTACATTAAGTATCGAGTATAACCTGTTAGGATTAAATCTCCTGTTTCTATGTCTACATTAAGTATCGAGTATAACCTGTTAGGATTAAATCTCCTGTTTCTATGTCTACATTTAGTATCGAGTATAACCTGTTAGGATTAAATCTCCTGTTTCTATGTCTACATTAAGTATCGAGTATAACCTGTTAGGATTAAATCTCCTGTTTCTATGTCTACATTAAGTATCGAGTATAACCTGTTAGGATTAAATCTCCTGTTTCTATGTCTACATTAAGTATCGAGTATAACCTGTTAGGATTAAATCTCCTGTTTCTATGTCTACATTAAGTATGGAGTATAACCTGTTAGGATTAAATCTCCTGTTTCTATGTCTACATTAAGTATCGAGTATAACCTGTTAGGATTAAATCTCCTGTTTCTATGTCACATGAAGTATCGAGTATAACCTGTTAGGATTAAATCTCCTGTTTCTATGTCTACATTAAGTATCGAGTATAGTCTGTTAGGATTAAATCTCCTGTTTCTATGTCAACATTAAGTATCGAGTATAACCTGTTAGGATTAAATCTCCTGTTTCTATGTCTACATTAAGTATCGAGTATAACCTGTTAGGATTAAATCTCCTGTTTCTATGTCACATGAAGTATCGAGTATAACCTGTTAGGATTAAATCTCCTGTTTCTATGTCTACATTAAGTATGGAGTATAACCTGTTAGGATTAAATCTCCTGTTTCTATGTCTACATTAAGTATCGAGTATAACCTGTTAGGATTAAATCTCCTGTTTCTATGTCTACATTAAGTATGGAGTATAACTTGTTAGGATTAAATCTCCTGTTTCTATGTCTACATTAAGTATGGAGTATAACCTGTTAGGATTAAATCTCCTGTTTCTATGTCTACATTAAGTATCGAGTATAACCTGTTAGGATTAAATCTCCTGTTTCTATGTCTACATTAAGTATCGAGTATAACCTGTTAGGATTAAATCTCCTGTTTCTATGTCACATGAAGTATCGAGTATAACCTGTTAGGATTAAATCTCCTGTTTCTATGTCTACATTAAGTATCGAGTATAACCTGTTAGGATTAAATCTCCTGTTTCTATGGCCTCATTAAGTATCGAGTATAACCTGTTAGGATTAAATCTCCTGTTTCTGTGTCTACATTAAGTATCGAGTATAACCTGTTAGGATTAAATCTCCTGTTTCTATGTCACATGAAGTATGGAGTATAACCTGTTAGGATTAAATCTCCTGTTTCTATGTCTACATTAAGTATCGAGTATAACCTGTTAGGATTAAATCTCCTGTTTCTATGTCTACATTAAGTATGGAGTATAACCTGTTAGGATTAAATCTCCTGTTTCTATGTCTACATTAAGTATCGAGTATAACCTGTTAGGATTAAATCTCCTGTTTCTATGTCTACATTAAGTATCGAGTATAACCTGTTAGGATTAAATCTCCTGTTTCTATGTCCACATTAAGTATCGAGTATAACCTGTTAGGATTAAATCTCCTGTTTCTATGTCTACATTAAGTATCGAGTATAACCTGTTAGGATTAAATCTCCTGTTTCTATGTCTACATTAAGTATCGAGTATAACCTGTTAGGATTAAATCTCCTGTTTCTATGGCCTCATTAAGTATCGAGTATAACCTGTTAGGATTAAATCTCCTGTTTCTGTGTCTACATTAAGTATCGAGTATAACCTGTTAGGATTAAATCTCCTGTTTCTGTGTCTACATTAAGTATCGAGTATAGTCTGTTAGGATTAAATCTCCTGTTTCTGTGTCTACATTAAGTATCGAGTATAACCTGTTAGGATTAAATCTCCTGTTTCTGTGTCTACATTAAGTATCGAGTATAACCTGTTAGGATTAAATCTCCTGTTTCTATGTCTACATTAAGGATCGAATATAACCTGTTAGGATTAAATCTCCTGTTTCTATGTCTACATTAAGTATCGAGTATAGTCTGTTAGGATTAAATCTCCTGTTTCTATGTCTACATTAAGTATCGAGTATAACCTGTTAGGATTAAATCTCCTGTTTCTATGTCCACATTAAGGATCGAATATAACCTGTTAGGATTAAATCTCCTGTTTCTATGTCTACATTAAGTATCGAGTATAGTCTGTTAGGATTAAATCTCCTGTTTCTATGTCCACATTAAGGATCGAATATAACCTGTTAGGATTAAATCTCCTGTTTCTGTGTCTACATTAAGTATCGAGTATAACCTGTTAGGATTAAATCTCCTGTTTCTGTGTCTACATTAAGTATCGAGTATAACCTGTTAGGATTAAATCTCCTGTTTCTATGTCTACATGAAGTATCGAGTATAACCTGTTAGGATTAAATCTCCTGTTTCTATGTCTACACTAAGTATCGAGTATAACCTGTTAGGATTAAATCTCCTGTTTCTATGTCTACACTAAGTATCGAGTATAACCTGTTAGGATTAAATCTCCTGTTTCTATGTCTACACTAAGTATCGAGTATAACCTGTTAGGATTAAATCTCCTGTTTCTATGTCTACACTAAGTATCGAGTATAACTTGTTAGGATTAAATCTCCTGTTTCTATGTCTACATTAAGTATGGAGTATAACCTGTTAGGATTAAATCTCCTGTTTCTATGTCTACATTAAGTATCGAGTATAACCTGTTAGGATTAAATCTCCTGTTTCTATGTCTACATTAAGTATCGAGTATAACCTGTTAGGATTAAATCTCCTGTTTCTATGTCACATGAAGTATCGAGTATAACCTGTTAGGATTAAATCTCCTGTTTCTATGTCTACATTAAGTATCGAGTATAACCTGTTAGGATTAAATCTCCTGTTTCTATGGCCTCATTAAGTATCGAGTATAACCTGTTAGGATTAAATCTCCTGTTTCTGTGTCTACATTAAGTATCGAGTATAACCTGTTAGGATTAAATCTCCTGTTTCTATGTCACATGAAGTATGGAGTATAACCTGTTAGGATTAAATCTCCTGTTTCTATGTCTACATTAAGTATCGAGTATAACCTGTTAGGATTAAATCTCCTGTTTCTATGTCTACATTAAGTATGGAGTATAACCTGTTAGGATTAAATCTCCTGTTTCGATGTCTACATTAAGTATCGAGTATAACCTGTTAGGATTAAATCTCCTGTTTCTATGTCTACATTAAGTATCGAGTATAACCTGTTAGGATTAAATCTCCTGTTTCTATGTCCACATTAAGTATCGAGTATAACCTGTTAGGATTAAATCTCCTGTTTCTATGTCTACATTAAGTATCGAGTATAACCTGTTAGGATTAAATCTCCTGTTTCTATGTCTACATTAAGTATCGAGTATAACCTGTTAGGATTAAATCTCCTGTTTCTATGGCCTCATTAAGTATCGAGTATAACCTGTTAGGATTAAATCTCCTGTTTCTGTGTCTACATTAAGTATCGAGTATAACCTGTTAGGATTAAATCTCCTGTTTCTGTGTCTACATTAAGTATCGAGTATAGTCTGTTAGGATTAAATCTCCTGTTTCTGTGTCTACATTAAGTATCGAGTATAACCTGTTAGGATTAAATCTCCTGTTTCTGTGTCTACATTAAGTATCGAGTATAACCTGTTAGGATTAAATCTCCTGTTTCTATGTCTACATTAAGGATCGAATATAACCTGTTAGGATTAAATCTCCTGTTTCTATGTCTACATTAAGTATCGAGTATAGTCTGTTAGGATTAAATCTCCTGTTTCTATGTCTACATTAAGTATCGAGTATAACCTGTTAGGATTAAATCTCCTGTTTCTATGTCCACATTAAGGATCGAATATAACCTGTTAGGATTAAATCTCCTGTTTCTATGTCTACATTAAGTATCGAGTATAGTCTGTTAGGATTAAATCTCCTGTTTCTATGTCCACATTAAGGATCGAATATAACCTGTTAGGATTAAATCTCCTGTTTCTGTGTCTACATTAAGTATCGAGTATAACCTGTTAGGATTAAATCTCCTGTTTCTGTGTCTACATTAAGTATCGAGTATAACCTGTTAGGATTAAATCTCCTGTTTCTATGTCTACATGAAGTATCGAGTATAACCTGTTAGGATTAAATCTCCTGTTTCTATGTCTACACTAAGTATCGAGTATAACCTGTTAGGATTAAATCTCCTGTTTCTATGTCTACACTAAGTATCGAGTATAACCTGTTAGGATTAAATCTCCTGTTTCTATGTCTACACTAAGTATCGAGTATAACCTGTTAGGATTAAATCTCCTGTTTCTATGTCTACACTAAGTATCGAGTATAACCTGTTAGGATTAAATCTCCTGTTTCTGTGTCTACATCAAGTATCGAGTATAACCTGTTAGGATTAAATCTCCTGTTTCTATGTCAACATTAAGTATCGAGTATAGCCTGTTAGGATTAAATCTCCTGTTTCTATGTCTACATTAAGTATCGAGTATAGTCTGTTAGGATTAAATCTCCTGTTTCTATGGCCTCACTAAGTATCGAGTATAACCTGTTAGGATTAAATCTCCTGTTTCTATGTCTACATTAAGTATCGAGTATAGTCTGTTAGGATTAAATCTCCTGTTTCTATGGCCTCATTAAGTATCGAGTATAACCTGTTAGGATTAAATCTCCTGTTTCTGTGTCTACATTAAGTATCGAGTATAACCTGTTAGGATTTAATCTCCTGTTTCTATGTCTACTTTAAGTATCGAGTATAACCTGTTAGGATTAAATCTTCTGTTTCTATGTCTACATTAAGTATCGAGTATAACCTGTTAGGATTAAATCTCCTGTTTCTATGTCAACATTAAGTATCGAGTATAACCTGTTAGGATTAAATCTCCTGTTTCTATGTCTACATTAAGTATCGAGTATAACCTGTTAGGATTAAATCTCGTGTTTCTATGTCTACATTAAGTATCGAGTATAACCTGTTAGGATTAAATCTCCTGTTTCTATGTCTACATTAAGTATCGAGTATAACCTGTTAGGATTAAATCTCCTGTTTCTATGTCTACATTAAGTATCGAGTATAACCTGTTAGGATTAAATCTCCTGTTTCTATGTCTACATTAAGTATCGAGTATAACCTGTTAGGATTAAATCTCCTGTTTCTATGTCTACATTAAGTATAGAGTATAACCTGTTAGGATTAAATCTCCTGTTTCTATGTCTACATTAAGTATCGAGTATAACCTGTTAGGATTAAATCTCCTGTTTCTATGTCAACATTAAGTATCGAGTATAACCTGTTAGGATTAAATCTCCTGTTTCTATGTCTACATTAAGTATCGAGTATAACCTGTTAGGATTAAATCTCCTGTTTCTATGTCTACATTAAGTATGGAGTATAACCTGTTAGGATTAAATCTCCTGTTTCTATGTCTACATTAAGTATCGAGTATAACCTGTTAGGATTAAATCTCCTGTTTCTATGTCAACATTAAGTATCGAGTATGGTCTGTTAGGATTAAATCTCCTGTTTATACGTCTACATTAATTATCGAGTATAGTCTGTTAGGATTAAATCTCCTGTTTCTATGTCTACACTAAGTATCGAGTATAACCTGTTAGGATTAAATCTCCTGTTTCTGTGTCTACACTAAGTATCGAGTATAACCTGTTAGGATTAAATCTCCTGTTTCTATATCCTCATTTAGTATCGAGTATAACCTGTTAGGATTAAATCTCCTGTTTCTTTGTCCACATTGAGTATCGACTATAACCTGTTAGGATTAAATCTCCTGTTTCTATGTCTACATTAAGTATCGAGTATAACCTGTTAGGATTAAATCTCCTGTTTCTATGTCTACATTAAGTATCGAGTATAACCTGTTAGAATTAAATCTCCTGTTTCTTTGTCTACATTAAGTATCGAGTATAACCTGTTAGGATTAAATCTCCTGTTTCTGTGTCTACATTAAGTATCGAGTATAACCTGTTAGGATTAAATCTCCTGTTTCTGTCTCTACATTAAGTATCGAGTATAACCTGTTAGGATTTAATCTCCTGTTTCTATGTCTACATTAAGTATGGAGTATAACCTGTTAGGATTAAATCTCCTGTTTCTATGTCTACATTAAGTATCGAGTATAACCTGTTAGGATTAAATCTCCTGTTTCTGTGTCTACATTAAGTATCGAGTATAACCTGTTAGGATTAAATCTCCTGTTTCTGTGTCTACATTAAGTATCGAGTATAACCTGTTAGGATTTAATCTCCTGTTTCTATGTCTACATTACGTATCGAGTATAACCTGTTAGGATTAAATCTCCTGTTTCTATGTCTACATTAAGTATCGAGTATAACCTGTTAGGATTAAATCTCCTGTTTCTATGTCTACATTAAGCATCGAGTATAACCTGTTAGGATTAAATCTCCTGTTTCTATGTCTACATTAAGTATCGAGTATAACCTGTTAGGATTAAATCTCCTGTTTCTGTGTCTACATTAAGTATCGAGTATAGTCTGTTAGGATTAAATCTCCTGTTTCTATGTCTACATTAGTATCGAGTAAAACCTGTTAGGATTAAATCTCCTGTTTCTATGTCTACATTAAGTATCGAGTATAGTCTGTTAGGATTAAATCTCCTGTTTCTATGTCTACATTAGTATCGAGTAAAACCTGTTAGGATTAAATCTCCTGTTTCTATGTCTACATTAAGTATCGAGTATAACCTTTTAGGATTAAATCTCCTGTTTCTATGTCCACATTAAGTATCGAGTATAGTCTGTTAGGATTAAATCTCCTGTTTCTATGTCTACATTAAGTATCGAGTATAACCTGTTAGGATTAAATCTCCTGTTTCTATGTCTACATTAAGTATCGAGTATAACCTGTTAGGATTAAATCTCCTGTTTCTATGTCTACATTAAGTATCGAGTATAACCTGTTAGGATTAAATCTCCTGTTTCTATGTCTACATTAAGTATCGAGTATAACCTGTTAGGATTAAATCTCCTGTTTCTATGTCTACATTAAGTATCGAGTATAACCTGTTAGGATTAAATCTCCTGTTTCTATGTCTACATTAAGTATCGAGTATAACCTGTTAGGATTAAATCTCCTGTTTCTATGGCCTCATTAAGGATCGAGTATAACCTGTTAGGATTAAATCTCCTGTTTCTATGTCCTCATTAAGGATCGAGTATAACCTGTTAGGATTAAATCTCCTGTTTCTATGTCACATGAAGTATCGAGTATAACCTGTTAGGATTAAATCTCCTGTTTCTATGTCACATGAAGTATCGAGTATAACCTGTTAGGATTAAATCTCCCGTTTCTATGTCTACATTAAGTATCGAGTATAACCTGTTAGGATTAAATCTCCTGTTTCTATGTCTACATTAAGTATCGAGTATAACCTGTTAGGATTAAATCTCCTGTTTCTATGTCTACATTAAGTATCGAGTATAACCTGTTAGGATTAAATCTCCTGTTTCTATGTCCACATTAAGTATCGAGTATAACCTGTTAGGATTAAATCTCCTGTTTCTATGTCTACATTAAGTATCGAGTATAACCTGTTAGGATTAAATCTCCTGTTTCTATGTCTACATTAAGTATCGAGTATAACCTGTTAGGATTAAATCTCCTGTTTCTATGGCCTCATTAAGTATCGAGTATAACCTGTTAGGATTAAATCTCCTGTTTCTGTGTCTACATTAAGTATCGAGTATAACCTGTTAGGATTAAATCTCCTGTTTCTGTGTCTACATTAAGTATCGAGTATAGTCTGTTAGGATTAAATCTCCTGTTTCTGTGTCTACATTAAGTATCGAGTATAACCTGTTAGGATTAAATCTCCTGTTTCTGTGTCTACATTAAGTATCGAGTATAACCTGTTAGGATTAAATCTCCTGTTTCTATGTCTACATTAAGGATCGAATATAACCTGTTAGGATTAAATCTCCTGTTTCTATGTCTACATTAAGTATCGAGTATAGTCTGTTAGGATTAAATCTCCTGTTTCTATGTCTACATTAAGTATCGAGTATAACCTGTTAGGATTAAATCTCCTGTTTCTATGTCCACATTAAGGATCGAATATAACCTGTTAGGATTAAATCTCCTGTTTCTATGTCTACATTAAGTATCGAGTATAGTCTGTTAGGATTAAATCTCCTGTTTCTATGTCCACATTAAGGATCGAATATAACCTGTTAGGATTAAATCTCCTGTTTCTGTGTCTACATTAAGTATCGAGTATAACCTGTTAGGATTAAATCTCCTGTTTCTGTGTCTACATTAAGTATCGAGTATAACCTGTTAGGATTAAATCTCCTGTTTCTATGTCTACATGAAGTATCGAGTATAACCTGTTAGGATTAAATCTCCTGTTTCTATGTCTACACTAAGTATCGAGTATAACCTGTTAGGATTAAATCTCCTGTTTCTATGTCTACACTAAGTATCGAGTATAACCTGTTAGGATTAAATCTCCTGTTTCTATGTCTACACTAAGTATCGAGTATAACCTGTTAGGATTAAATCTCCTGTTTCTATGTCTACACTAAGTATCGAGTATAACCTGTTAGGATTAAATCTCCTGTTTCTGTGTCTACATCAAGTATCGAGTATAACCTGTTAGGATTAAATCTCCTGTTTCTATGTCAACATTAAGTATCGAGTATAGCCTGTTAGGATTAAATCTCCTGTTTCTATGTCTACATTAAGTATCGAGTATAGTCTGTTAGGATTAAATCTCCTGTTTCTATGGCCTCACTAAGTATCGAGTATAACCTGTTAGGATTAAATCTCCTGTTTCTATGTCTACATGAAGTATCGAGTATAGTCTGTTAGGATTAAATCTCCTGTTTCTATGGCCTCATTAAGTATCGAGTATAACCTGTTAGGATTAAATCTCCTGTTTCTGTGTCTACATTAAGTATCGAGTATAACCTGTTAGGATTTAATCTCCTGTTTCTTTGTCTACTTTAAGTATCGAGTATAACCTGTTAGGATTAAATCTTCTGTTTCTATGTCTACATTAAGTATCGAGTATAACCTGTTAGGATTAAATCTCCTGTTTCTATGTCAACATTAAGTATCGAGTATAACCTGTTAGGATTAAATCTCCTGTTTCTATGTCTACATTAAGTATCGAGTATAACCTGTTAGGATTAAATCTCGTGTTTCTATGTCTACATTAAGTATCCAGTATAACCTGTTAGGATTAAATCTCCTGTTTCTATGTCTACATTAAGTATCGAGTATAACCTGTTAGGATTAAATCTCCTGTTTCTATGTCTACATTAAGTATCGAGTATAACCTGTTAGGATTAAATCTCCTGTTTCTATGTCTACATTAAGTATCGAGTATAACCTGTTAGGATTAAATCTCCTGTTTCTATGTCTACATTAAGTATAGAGTATAACCTGTTAGGATTAAATCTCCTGTTTCTATGTCTACATTAAGTATCGAGTATAACCTGTTAGGATTAAATCTCCTGTTTCTATGTCAACATTAAGTATCGAGTATAACCTGTTAGGATTAAATCTCCTGTTTCTATGTCTACATTAAGTATCGAGTATAACCTGTTAGGATTAAATCTCCTGTTTCTATGTCTACATTAAGTATGGAGTATAACCTGTTAGGATTAAATCTCCTGTTTCTATGTCTACATTAAGTATCGAGTATAACCTGTTAGGATTAAATCTCCTGTTTCTATGTCAACATTAAGTATCGAGTATGGTCTGTTAGGATTAAATCTCCTGTTTATACGTCTACATTAATTATCGAGTATAGTCTGTTAGGATTAAATCTCCTGTTTCTATGTCTACACTAAGTATCGAGTATAACCTGTTAGGATTAAATCTCCTGTTTCTGTGTCTACACTAAGTATCGAGTATAACCTGTTAGGATTAAATCTCCTGTTTCTATATCCTCATTTAGTATCGAGTATAACCTGTTAGGATTAAATCTCCTGTTTCTTTGTCCACATTGAGTATCGACTATAACCTGTTAGGATTAAATCTCCTGTTTCTATGTCTACATTAAGTATCGAGTATAACCTGTTAGGATTAAATCTCCTGTTTCTATGTCTACATTAAGTATCGAGTATAACCTGTTAGAATTAAATCTCCTGTTTCTTTGTCTACATTAAGTATCGAGTATAACCTGTTAGGATTAAATCTCCTGTTTCTGTGTCTACATTAAGTATCGAGTATAACCTGTTAGGATTAAATCTCCTGTTTCTGTGTCTACATTAAGTATCGAGTATAACCTGTTAGGATTTAATCTCCTGTTTCTATGTCTACATTAAGTATGGAGTATAACCTGTTAGGATTAAATCTCCTGTTTCTATGTCTACATTAAGTATCGAGTATAACCTGTTAGGATTAAATCTCCTGTTTCTGTGTCTACATTAAGTATCGAGTATAACCTGTTAGGATTAAATCTCCTGTTTCTGTGTCTACATTAAGTATCGAGTATAACCTGTTAGGATTTAATCTCCTGTTTCTATGTCTACATTACGTATCGAGTATAACCTGTTAGGATTAAATCTCCTGTTTCTATGTCTACATTAAGTATCGAGTATAACCTGTTAGGATTAAATCTCCTGTTTCTATGTCTACATTAAGCATCGAGTATAACCTGTTAGGATTAAATCTCCTGTTTCTATGTCTACATTAAGTATCGAGTATAACCTGTTAGGATTAAATCTCCTGTTTCTGTGTCTACATTAAGTATCGAGTATAGTCTGTTAGGATTAAATCTCCTGTTTCTATGTCTACATTAGTATCGAGTAAAACCTGTTAGGATTAAATCTCCTGTTTCTATGTCTACATTAAGTATCGAGTATAGTCTGTTAGGATTAAATCTCCTGTTTCTATGTCTACATTAGTATCGAGTAAAACCTGTTAGGATTAAATCTCCTGTTTCTATGTCTACATTAAGTATCGAGTATAACCTTTTAGGATTAAATCTCCTGTTTCTATGTCTACATTAAGTATCGAGTATAACCTGTTAGGATTAAATCTCCTGTTTCTATGTCTACATTAAGTATCGAGTATAACCTGTTAGGATTAAATCTCCTGTTTCTATGTCTACATTAAGTATCGAGTATAACCTGTTAGGATTAAATCTCCTGTTTCTATGTCTACATTAAGTATCGAGTATAACCTGTTAGGATTAAATATCCTGTTTCTATGTCTACATTAAGTATCGAGTATAACCTGTTAGGATTAAATCTCCTGTTTCTATGTCTACATTAAGTATCGAGTATAACCTGTTAGGATTTAATCTCCTGTTTCTATGGCCTCATTAAGGATCGAGTATAACCTGTTAGGATTAAATCTCCTGTTTCTATGTCCTCATTAAGGATCGAGTATAACCTGTTAGGATTAAATCTCCTGTTTCTATGTCACATGAAGTATCGAGTATAACCTGTTAGGATTAAATCTCCTGTTTCTATGTCACATGAAGTATCGAGTATAACCTGTTAGGATTAAATCTCCCGTTTCTATGTCTACATTAAGTATCGAGTATAACCTGTTAGGATTAAATCTCCTGTTTCTATGTCTACATTAAGTATCGAGTATAACCTGTTAGGATTAAATCTCCTGTTTCTATGTCTACATTAAGGATCGAATATAACCTGTTAGGATTAAATCTCCTGTTTCTATGTCCACATTAAGTATAGAGTATAACCTGTTATGATTAAATCTCCTGTTTATACGTCTACATTAAGTATCGAGTATAACCTGTTAGGATTAAATCTCCTGTTTCTATGTCTACATTAAGTATCGAGTATAACCTGTTAGGATTAAATCTCCTGTTTCTATGTCTACATTAAGTATCGAGTATAACCTGTTAGGATTAAATCTCCCGTTTCTATGTCTACATTAAGTATCGAGTATAACCTGTTAGGATTAAATCTCCTGTTTCTATGTCCACATTAAGTATCGAGTATAGTCTGTTAGGATTAAATCTCCTGTTTCTATGTCTACATTAAGTATCGAGTATAACCTGTTAGGATTAAATCTCCTGTTTATACGTCTACATTAAGTATCGAGTATAACCTGTTAGGATTAAATCTCCTGTTTCTATGTCTACATTAAGTATCGAGTATAACCTGTTAGGATTAAATCTCCTGTTTCTATGTCTACATTAAGGATCGAATATAACCTGTTAGGATTAAATCTCCTGTTTCTATGTCCACATTAAGTATAGAGTATAGTCTGTTAGGATTAAATCTCCTGTTTCTATGGCCTCATTAAGTATCGAGTATAGTCTGTTAGGATTAAATCTCCTGTTTCTATGTCTACATTAAGTATAGAGTATAACCTGTTAGGATTAAATCTCCTGTTTCTATGTCCACATTAAGTATCGAGTATAGTCTGTTAGGATTAAATCTCCTGTTTCTATGTCTACATTAAGTATCGAGTATAACCTGTTAGGATTAAATCTCCTGTTTCTATGTCTACATTAAGTATCGAGTATAACCTGTTAGGATTAAATCTCCTGTTTCTATGTCCACATTAAGTATCGAGTATAACCTGTTAGGATTAAATCTCCCGTTTCTATGTCTACATTAAGTATCGAGTATAACCTGTTAGGATTAAATCTCCTGTTTCTATGTCTACATTACGTATCGAGTATAACCTGTTAGGATTAAATCTCCTGTTTCTATGGCCTCATTAAGTATCGAGTATAGTCTGTTAGGATTAAATCTCCTGTTTCTATGTCTACATTAAGTATAGAGTATAGTCTGTTAGGATTAAATCTCCTGTTTCTATGTCCACATTAAGTATCGAGTATAACCTGTTAGGATTAAATCTCCTGTTTCTGTGTCTACTTTAAGTATCGAGTATAACCTGTTAGAATTAAATCTCCTGTTTCTGTGTCTACATTAAGTATCGAGTATAACCTGTTAGGATTTAATCTCCTGTTTCTATGTCTACATTAAGTATCGAGTATAACCTGTTAGGATTAAATATCCTGTTTCTATGTCTACATTAAGTATCGAGTATAGTCTGTTAGGATTAAATCTCCTGTTTCTATGTCTACATTTAGTATCGAGTATAGTCTGTTAGGATTAAATCTCCTGTTTCTATGTCTACATTAAGTATCGAGTATAACCTGTTAGGATTAAATCTCCTGTTTCTATGTCTACATTAAGTATCGAGTATAACCTGTTAGGATTAAATCTCCTGTTTCTATGTCTACATTAAGTATCGAGTATAACCTGTTAGGATTAAATCTCCTGTTTCTATGTCTACATTAAGTATCGAGTATAACCTGTTAGGATTAAATCTCCTGTTTCTATGTCTACACTAAGTATCGAGTATAACCTGTTAGGATTAAATCTCCTGTTTCTATGTCTACATTAAGTATCGAGTATAACCTGTTAGGATTAAATCTCCTGTTTCTATGTCTACATTAAGTATCGAGTATAACCTGTTAGGATTAAATCTCCTGTTTCTATGTCTACATTAAGTATCGAGTATAACCTGTTAGGATTAAATCTCCTGTTTCTATGTCTACATTAAGTATCGAGTATAACCTGTTAGGATTAAATCTCCCGTTTCTATGTCTACATTAAGTATCGAGTATAACCTGTTAGGATTAAATCTCCCGTTTCTATGTCTACATTAAGTATCGAGTATAACCTGTTAGGATTAAATCTCCTGTTTCTATGTCTACATTAAGTATCGAGTATAACCTGTTAGGATTAAATCTCCTGTTTCTATGTCTACATTAAGTATCAAGTATAACCTGTTAGGATTAAATCTCCTGTTTCTGTGTCTACATTAAGTATCGAGTATAACCTGTTAGGATGATATCTCCTGTTTCTATGGCCTCATTGAGTATCGAGTATAACCTGTTAGGATTAAATCTCCTGTTTCTATGGCCTCATTGAGTATCGAGTATAACCTGTTAGGATTAAATCTCCTGTTTACATGTCCACATTAAGATGTGCCCCTATTTACTACATTTTCTATGAGTGTGATATCGGAAAGTATCGATCCAATAAAAAGGTAATGCGTATTTCTATTGTTTTTATCTCATACCTTCAATTATTATTGATAAACAAATTACGTATCATTTACCCGTAACAGTCATCAATTTCATCAATGGACATCAATCGACTAACTCTTAGTCCTGCCGAGTATAGCGTTGAATTATCACAGAGTAAAACAAAATATTCTACTACGTGGCCTGGACATATGTTGTGTCACTATATTACACGTGAGTCCCATCAGGCAGTGTAACAGAAGATCCTTCTGTACACTCGTCTAATCGAAGAATCGAAACAGGAATGACTTCCAGTCATTTTACATCAATCACTTCAATTTTGGAGAAATATTTTATATTAATGTGGGGAATGCTGATAAATGTTTTGCAAAACATTCAATGAACGTGAAAACCAATATAAAACAAACGATACCACAAAAAACATTCAATGAATGTGAAAACCAATATAAAACAAATGATACCACAAAAACATTCAATGAATGTGAAAACCAATATAAAACAAATGATACCACAAACACATTCAGTGAATGTGAAAACCAATATAAAACAAATGATGCCACAAACATATTCAATGAATGTGAAAACCAATATAAAACAAATGATACCACAAAAATATTCAATGAATGTGAAAACCAATATAAAACAAATGATACCACAGAAATATTCAATAAACGTGAAAACCAATATAAAACAAATGATACCACAAACACATTCAATGAACGTTAATTTTCATTGTAAGTTATAAAACAAGTAATGCCACTAACAACATATAAATGATCGTAACTGTAGTCATGTAATAACAGAAATATCACGTATACGTGTTTGTCCTACAAGTGTATAACCTGAATGGATCATTTTAATAAGGTAAACTCGCTAAATATATCACTACTGACCAATCAAAATAGTACTTTCTATTAAATTCTTTCAAATCTGCTAAAAGTTTGTTAAGAGACAGGAAAATAGTCAATAGTTGAGTGGATTAAGTGGTGCTTTGCTTTGAAGGTTTTTCTCAATATCTTTGCTTATAACACAGTTATTCGTTTGTACGCATTGCTTCTATAGTTCCTTTTCCTACATGAAAATACACAAGTAAATATCATATTTTTGAAAGTAAATATCATTCAGTTTTAGCAGAACACGTCAGAATTGTGCGAACAAACCGTCCCAAAAAGACTTTGTTGTAAAAACATGCCAGCATAGCGTTTTAGCCATAACACAAACAATCGGAGTGTGTTCTAAATAAACCGCGATTCAACCGCCTATAGTTATCTAGGTAAACATATTAATGTATCAATCATAAAGATGTATGATTGATCAATTTCACGAAACCCACAAATCTGGGAAACACTAGCAATGTACCAATTTATTTCGGTAATAATATATGGAATACATAACGTCCATTTCAGAATTAAAACTTAATCTCAGTAATAAAGTATGGGATACATAAAGTCCATTTCAGAATTAAAACTGAATCTCAGTAATAATATATGGAGTACATAACGCCCATTTCAGAATTAAAACTTACTCTCAGTAATAAAGTATGGGATACATAAAGTCCATTTCAGAATTAAAACTTACTCTCAGTAATAATATATGGAATACATAACGCCCATTTCAGAATTAAAACTTAATCTCAGTAATAAAGTTTGGAATACATAACGTCCATTTCAGAATTAAAACTTACTCTCAGTAATAATGTATGGAATACATAACGTCCATTTCAGAATAATTTACTCTCAGTAATAATATATGGAATACATAACGCCCATTTCAGAATTAAAACTTAATCTCAGTAATAAAGTTTGGAATACATAACGTCCATTTCAGAATTAAAACTTACTCTCAGTAATAAAGTATGGGATACATAACGTCCATTTCAGAATTAAAACTGAATCTCAGTAATAATATATGGAGTACATAACGTCCATTTCGGAATTAACACTTAATCTCAGTAATAATATATAGAATATATAACGTCCATTTCAGAATTAAAACTGAATCTCAGTAATAATATATGGAATATATAACGCCCATTTCAAAATTAAAACTTAATCTCAGTAATAATATATGGAATACATAAAGCCCGTTTCAGAATTAAAACTTAATTTCAGTAATAAAGTATGGAATATTTAACGTCCATTTCAAAATTAAAACTTAATCTCAGTAATAAAGTATGGAATATATAACGTCCATTTCAGAATTAAAACTTAATCTCAGTAAGAATATATATAATATATAACGTCCATTTCAGAATTAAAACTTAATCTCAGTAATAATGTATGGAATACATAGCGTCCATTCCGGAATTAAAACTTAATCTCAGTAATAATATATAGAATATATAACGTCCATTTCAGAATTAAAACTGAATCTCAGTAATAATATATGGAATATGTAACGTCCATTTCAGAATTAAAACTTAATCTCAGTAATAATATATAGAATATATAACGTCCATTTCAGAATTAAAACTGAATCTCAGTAATAATATATGGAATATGTAACGTCCATTTCAGAATTAAAACTTAGTCTAGGTAATAATATATGGAATATATAACGTCCATTTCAGAATTAAAACTTAATCTAGGTAATAATATATGGAATACATAACGTCCATTTCAGAATTAAAACTTTATCCCAGTAATAAAGTATATATAACGTCCATTTCAGAATTAAAACTGAATCTCAGTAATAATATATGGGTTATGTAACTTCCATTTCAGAATTAAAACTTAATCCCAGTAATAAAGTATGGAATATATAACGTCCACTTAAGAATTAAAACTGAATCTCAGTAATAATATATGGAGTACATAACGTCCATTTCAGAATTAAAACTTAATCCCAGTAATAAAGTATGGAATATATAACGTCGATTTCAGAATTAAAACTTAATCTCTGTAATTAAGTATGGAATACGTAACGTCCATTTCAGAATTAAAACTGAATCTCTGTAATAATATATGGAGTACATAACGTCCATTTCAGAATTAAAACTTAATCCCAGTAATAAAGTATGGAATATATAACGTCGATTTCAGAATTAAAACTTAATCTCTGTAATAAAGTATGGAATATGTAACGTCCATTTCTGAATTAAAACTGAATCTCTGTAATAATATATGGAGTACATAACGTCCATTTCAGAATTAAAACTTAATCCCAGTAATAAAGTATGGAATATATAACGTCCACTTAAGAATTAAAACTGAGTTATCACTTATAAAGTATAAAATATATAACGTCCATTTCAGAATGAAAAATGATCTTTGTTTTATGTTTCAGAGTGGAGGCAGGCAAGAATGTCCAGCGAGTGCCTATGATACGGAGAATCCCTGCTCAGTGTTCTAACTGGGACAGGTCATGGGTGTGGCTCACCAAGATAGACTGTGGCACCAAATACGTGTAAGTATTATTTGTAGGTTTTCACCAATATACCAAAAAAGGATGAGGCATAATATACGTGTAGAAATTCAACAAGGTATGGTGTTGTACTTTACTACTTTCCAAAGCGTTCAAATACAGTTTCCCTGAAATAAAATCCATTTCGCTTGTAATAACGTATACTTACAAACAGAAATGTCTGGTTTAATATTGCTTATAATTTTTTTTATTATTATTTTGTTTCATTTTCCTCTTTAAACAATGAAGAAACCGTAAATGGAATTGGTAAATACATTATATATATCTTCTTATATATAGCTAAACGTAAAATTGTAGAACAAAGAAAGGTTAATAAGAGAAAAAAAAAATAGTTAAGTAAAACAGACAGTTTGTAATTTACCATATTACGGATATATTATTTATAAAGATGTTAAGTATTGCATACTCAAGAGAATTCCCCCTCCTGGTTAGCATTATAATTAGTAAATAAGGGATTTTCCCTTACAACATGGCCCCACTTCCGGGGAACAATGACATCATGACGTGCTAATTGTCGTTCCGAATCAGTTGCCGGGTCTGTGTTGTAGGTTTACAACTGTGTGTATTAGATACATACCCTGCTATTAGGCAGGTTCTGAGGTGTAATCTTTAGAATTTCAATAACACCAAGACTGAGTATTGATTTTATGTTGAAGTAATACAAGAGGTTTGTAAGGTTTATGGGGTTGATACAGCGGTGTTTACAATGTCTCAGAACACTTTGTAACATAAAGTTCTCGTGCAGATTGTCAGGGGGAACCCGAGGTCTACACATAACCACAACAACCCGAGATCTACATAACCATAACAACCCGAGGTCTACACATAACCATAACAACCCGAGGTCTACACATAACAATAACAACCCGAGGTCTACACATAACCATAACAACCCGAGGTCTAAATAACCATAACAACCCGAGGTCTAAATAACCATAGCAACCCGAGGTCTACACATAACCATAACAACCCGAGGTCTAAATAACCATAACAACCCGAGGTCTACACATCACCATAACAACCCGAGGTCTACACATAACCATAACAACCCGAGGTCTACATAACCATAACAACCCGAGATCTAAATAACCATAACAACCAGAGGTATACACATAACCATAACAACCCGAGGTCTACATAACCATAACAACCCGAGATCTAAATAACCATAACAACCAGAGGTATACACATAACCATAACAACCCGAGGTCTACACATAACCATAACAACCCGAGGTCTACATAACCATAACAACCCGAGATCTACATAACCATAACAACCCGAGGTCTACACATAACCACAACAACCCCAGATCTACATAACCATAACAATCCAAGGTCTACATAACAATAACAACCCGAGGTCTACACATAACCACAACAACCCAAGGTCTACATAACCATAACAACCCAAGGTCTACACATAACCATAACAACCCGAGGTCTACAAATAACCATAACAACCCAAGGTCTACACATAACCATAAAAACCTGAGGTCTACACATAACCATAACAACCCGATGTCTACACATAACCATAACAACCCGAGGTCTACACATAACAATAATAACCCGATGTCTACATAACCATAACAACCCGAGGTCTATACATAACCATAACAACCCGAGGTCTACACAATCATAACAACCCGAGGTCTAAATAACCATAACAACCCGAGGTCTACACATCACCATAACAATCTCATTGACAAATAAAACAATTTTTTACACATAATTATTCCAACCCGAAGTCTACCTGTTACCATACCGATATCATAGTAATGTTTGTCTAGAGGAGCCAAAGTTGAAATACAACCATACAATCTGATGGTTTGAGAGAACGAAGGTCTATATACAACCATATCAATCCCAAAGTAAAAGTTGTCAGTAGGAACAAAGGTTGCCAACTATACCATTCTCAAAATCAAACAAATTAATCAGTATCCTTTTTGTTGTGTGTTTCTAAGCTTCTTTTAGGTTTAAGGAACTTTTTTCATCTCCATGAATTGTCAATTATATTTATGCAGCAGCACTATATTGAGTACGGGATTTAAAACGTGTTTCGGGAAGGTTTTAATTTACACACGATCCCCTGCCGTTTTACGTATTTAGTAAATGACACTCTGACGCTACTTATACAATAGAAATACGACATTTATTACTCATATCCACAAATCTGCTCTACCGCTAAACCTTGAACTAAACATTACAGAGAACAATCGACGTCCATGTACCTGACAAATTGCAAAACACAACCGAGGTACACCGGCAAACCCATCGTGTGTAAAAATATATAGCCAAATAAAGAGTAAACATTTGTAGGTTAAATATACCTTAAATTTTAGAGTATGCATTTGTAGGTTAAATATTCCTAGAAGTAGAGAGTATAGTAGTTTAAATATTCCTAAAAGTAGGCGGAAGTAGAGAGTATACATTAGTAGGTTAAATATTCCTAAAAGTAGGCTGAAGAGGAGAGTATACATTAGTAGGTTTAATATTCCTAAAAGTAGGCGGAAGTAGAGAGTATATATTAGTAGGTTAAATATTCCTAAAAGTAGGCGGAAGAGGGGAGTATACATAAGTAGGTTAAATATTCCTAAAAGTAGGCGGAAGAGGAGGGTATACATTAGTAGGTTTAATATTCCTAAAAGTAGGCGGAAGTAGAGAGTATATATTAGTAGGTTAAATATTCCTAAAAGTAGGCGGAATTAGAGAGTATATATTAGTAGGTTTAATATTCCTAAAAGTAGGCGGAAGAGGGGAGTATACATAAGTAGGTTAAATATTCCTAAAAGTAGGCGGAAGAGGAGAGTATACATTAGTAGGTTTAATATTCCTAAAAGTAGGCGGAAGTAGAGAGTATATATTAGTAGGTTAAATATTCCTAAAAGTAGGCGGAAGAGGAGAGTATACATTAGTAGGTTTAATATTCCTAAAAGTAGGCGGAAGTAGAGAGTATATATGAGTAGGTTAAATATTCCTAAAAGTAGGCGGAAGAGGAGAGTATACATTAGTAGGTTTAATATTCCTAAAAGTAGGCGGAAGTAGAGAGTATATATTAGTAGGTTAAATATTCCTAAAAGTAGGCGGAAGAGGAGGGTATACATTTGTATTCAAAACAATCCTAAAAGTAGGTGGATGCTTGAAAATGGATATCTAAAGAAAGGACATGTTTCTAAAAGAGATAGCGTTCCCTCTCGTACCTTCACGATTCAACGACTAGCAATATTTTCTCCTCTGCAGCAAATCACTGAGACTGACTACGTAAACAATTACGTGTTACAGTTACGGTCCTCCTAAACTGTTACCTTAAAATATATAAATATATCAATAATACTGATCGAATAATAACAGCCGACAACAACAATAAAACATTGATTGCATCAATGACCGGACTGCTTTATATCATAATGGCATGGCCAATGGTTAGAGACTAGATGATAGTAATTATTTTTAATTGAAATTAAAAAGTGTTTTTCACGGACAAAATTATAGCTTTCAGTTTTATAATTGACCTCGGTTAGGCAAGAGTTAATTTACTGGGAATAGCTTCATTCGATGAGAACATGTTATTAAAATGATATTACTAGTCACAGATTGACGGGCTAACATTGATATACCATATCACATTATATGAAAATGCAATATAAACGGCACAATGTAAGTCTCATTGAGAATATTCTGTATCCTTGTATGCTATGAAAGTAGACGATTTTTTGTTAGTATGTCAGCTTGTTGTGATTGAGAACTGTGCCTCAGTTCTTGCTTGGAGACAATGACATTTTCTTGGATCTGACCTAAATTTACATGGCGGGTGCCGTCGATGAAGCAGAAGACGCTTACTCTTCCGGAACATCTGGTTTTATTCTCTCGTACTTTCTAAGGGTCCCCGTGATAGGCATTCCTTTGTTCATATTTTACCCCTTGTTTAATCGATTTTGAGTTCTGCTTATGGTTTTGTTGACGTTTTTGTATTCTCTGATTTATTGGGCTCAAACTTTTAGCAAAATTAGATTAAACTGTGCAGTCATTTCACAATCATAACAAGTACTGTTTTTAAAGTGCAAAAATCTCAATCGAAATTTGATTTAGGGGTTTGATGCTTCGTGCATCTTTGTTATTAAAAGCTGCCGCATAAAAATTACATAAATTTCAAAGGGACGTAGAAATTTTAAAACAATAACATGATAATTAAGTGAACGTGATTTGTCAGTTACCGTTGTAACATCTCCGGGGTAAAATTCTTTATTTGTACTTTCTTGATGGATGCGATATTTTTAAAGTGCGTTTAATTGAGCCACACAATGGCGACTCCACGGCAAATTTCAAATTTCCGATATGCACGTCAGATAAAGTTACATAATACTTAATAAGCTCGTGCTGCCATTCTCAGTTGGGCAGATAACGCTGATTACCAATATTCCACTCTAATAATTATTTGAAAAATATCATCTAATAAAACAGCCTTGGGGTACTGTTGACAAATTCAAAAATTGGATTTTTAGAAATCTTATTTGAGAATGCCTGATTAAATTTGCCATCATAAACAAATTCAAATTTCATTCCGTAATGGACATTTGTGAGATACTGATGGAAACCTTCAAAAAGAGACTGCAGAATAAAGTATTTTGATTTATGAAAATGGGCAGCTTGTATTTTACCCTAGAATATCCCTAGAGTCGTAATAGTGGTATCAGACTGATACAATCACTGAGTTTAGTCTGGTCTGACTCTACAACAGCATCTAACACAATAATCTATGGAGCCGCTTTTATTCCTAAATAATACGTGGCGTCTAAAATTAAAACGCATTACTGGCAGTTATAATCATATAGTTTAGTTTTAACGTTAGGTCTTTTTGGGGGATATTTTTGTAAATATTCCGTACGAAATTGTTTTTCCGAAGCACCGTTAATGAATGTTTTTAATTGTAATTAGTCTAAATTATAAAGTTAGATAAACTTACAAGGAAATCTTTATGGTGAAAAGGAGGGGTGCCAATTTGGGCCTTTCTGCGGCCTATCAGTGATAAGGCTAATATTTTGAAGGAAGTAATTTAAGGTCAGTTGCATATTATATTTTGTTCAAAACATCTGATTTTGTGTGGGCTCATGAAAAAATTGGAGGTCAAAGTTGAGGGAGTGTAAAATGAAAATTTTGTTTTTGAAGTTCTGACGGACTGAAAAATGAAGAAAAAAGTTCTAGTTCGTGTAGTTTCAGTTAAATAAGTTTTCTTTAACCTCTGTAGGGACAAGTAGCCGGAATACGTGGGTATTTTTAGCCTATAAACAACAGTTCTAGTCAACATACAGGCGACATACTAGTAGCCTTAATCGTAAAATAAAAAATATAAGTAGTTGACAGTGGGTGAATACCATATACCACAAGTATTTGTTTCAGCTATACTTCCAGTCTTATGAATCACTCTGTATCTTGTACACAATAACACGCTGATGACTCACTGGACATTGCTTAAAACCCTTTCATGACTACCGATTCCAGTCTTAAGCCTATAAATGCTTATCTTTTAAGTCCTAAATTGCCTCCGCTAAGACCTTCTGATACCCGGGAGCCTTACAGTGCTGTAGTACGCTTTATAGTGGTATACTGCACGAGGAAGTATGTTTTCTGATATGTAACATTACTGCATTATAATTATCAACCTTGATCATAATTTTATGTATATATAGAAACGTGACAGTACGGCATCAGGTTTTATCTATTCCATGTATAAGTCGTTGTTCTACCTAGGAAATTGACAGTTCGGCATCAGGTTTTATCTATTCCATGTATAAGTCATTGTTCTACTTAGGAAATTGACAGTACGGCATTAGGTTTTATCTATTCCATGTATAAGTCATTGTTCTACTTAGGAAATTGACAGTATGGCATCAGGTTTTATCTATTCCATGTATAAGTCATTGTTCTACTTAGGAAATTGACAGTATGGCATCAGGTTTTATCTATTCCATGTTTAAGTCATTGCTATACCTAGGAAATTGACAGTATGGCATCAGGTTTTATCTATTCCATGTATAAGTCATTGTTCTACTTAGGAAATTGACAGTATGGCATCAGGTTTTATCTATTCCATGTTTAAGTCATTGCTATACCTAGGAAATTGACAGTATGGCATCAGGTTTTATCTATTCCATGTATAAGTCATTGTTCTACTTAGGAAATTGACAGTATGGCATCAGGTTTTATCTACATATTGTATTCCATATATAAGTCATTGTTCAACCTAGGAAATTGACAGTATGGCATCAGGTTTTATCAACTATATATATACATGTAGTATTCCATGTATAAGTCATTGTTTGACTTATAGGAAAATTGACAGTGCGGCATTAAGTTATATCTTTTTCATGTATAAGTAATTGTTCTACCTAGGAAATTGACAGTACGGCATCAGGTTTTATCAACTATATATATAGTATTCCATGTATAAGTCATTATTTTACTTATAGGAAATTGACAATGCGGCACTAAGTTTTATTTATTTCATGTATAAGTCATTTTTATTCCTAGAAACTTTACAGTTCTGATTTTGTCAATTATCTAGGGATGCTGCTGACATTCAAGTTACCAGGGTAGGCCAGTTAAATGTTGTACTATGTTGTAAATGAAACCCCACATACCATTCATGGGAAGAATTTGTGACTTTTTAGTGCTGACTCAGCTGAAATAGAGAACCCGAGGAGCACATTCTAGACAACTTGGTTAGGCCATGGTTATCTCTGCAGTTTTAACCGCTGTATTGACTTTTATACAGCTGAAAGCTTGAGCACAAGAGTTAGGTATCCATTGACATTATCAACGAGAAAGCTTTCAGCATCATGGGGGCAACTTTTCACTTGATCCCTCTCCGACAGACCTCTACACCATAAGGATGGAACTTGGTCTGCTAAATGGCCGGTGGCTATACAGCACGCTATTTGTTCCTGTCATTAATCAAGTAGCCCCCAATAGCCGTAATCATCAGGATGGTACTACTTCGTCCTTGGTGTATTTGCTAACCCAATAGATTGCTTTCTGGCTCCACTCATAAAGCAGACTGGTCTCATCCTCTTGTCGTATGAAGCTTCCATTCAACTCGTGGTCGTGGCCCCTTTGATGGCGTGGACCGAAGTACCATTTGTGTGGGAAAGCCAGCTCACCAGACGATTCTGTATTGTCATTACGGCAATTCCTCACTGTAAAGAAATCAATTCCGTAAATAAATATCATCATCCTTTCTGTTTTTTGTTGCGGGTCCTTCGAGGTCTATGGTTGGTGTAATGGAAAAGTCGGTTGTATTATGTTACATTCCATGGGGAAAAACTGCTATCACACTTCATGATGGCCAATATACATATTTATACAGTGAGGGCTCTCCGCATCGCTACATATCACACTTATGACCGTTGCTCCTCCAACACCACTGACAGTTTCTAATAGATTCAAATCTCCACTGACCATCTTCAGACGTTATTTCTATTATGGGATATCAAAATATTCTATACTCTCCTGCTCCAATCAATACCGCGGGATCTGGAAGGAAACCTCGCGTATAATGAGGGATACGGACAGTACAGTGATCACACACACATCAACTACATACGTCTTCCCAGAGAAAACCTAGTATCCCCTGTCGGTAGTTTGTGAAATGTGTTAACCATATACTTTAACATTGTTTCTTTACCTTTATAGTCTCTCAAGGATTAAGTATCACATGTTGCGTGAGAGTTGGTATGATCTCACGAGATCTCGTTAAAATGGTTGTGTCCCTTGTTGATTGGTCAGTGATAAACTCAATTACCGCGTATTACCTCGTTGTCATAACTTATTACTGAGAAATAAATCATCATACAGTCACGTTTGATATATTCAAATGTTTTCTCTATTTGTTGTTAAAGTCAGTTACTTTATTGTCAGTTAGTTTATATTTGTTAAATATTTGATTATATTTGTAATTCTTTCGGGAAGCGAAGAAAGACTATCTCGATACATTTTAGGCACTGTGTGATATATATGTATAGCCTTTTAAAGTTGTTATGATAACAAAGATACATATATCCTACATATATAATTCTACATTACACTTATCTTGGTAAATACCAAAATTAACATAAAGAGTTTAATATTCAATTGAACAGTGAAGCCATACCTACACTATTTATCATGTATCGAAGATTATTGAAAGAAATGTCAGAGCTCTATAGGAAAACCATGTTGCATATTTAGAAATGATGATTTTCATAAGCTTCAAAGAAATATGCGTTATCATACAATATAAAAGGACTCCGGTGTATAGTGCAAGTTGTAACCTCCTCCCATCACTATACGATTCAAATATCTGTCTTGATTATGAGGATCCTAGACTAGGATGGGCTTATTACTGAACACACACAGAAGTGCCGATAGATCTGTTACATTCTCTTTCAGATACAGGAATGGAATTAAATTGATATAAAAATAATTCGATATAGCACCATAGCCAAAATTTCAAGTCAGAACTG
This sequence comes from Mimachlamys varia, assembly GCA_947623455.1. NCBI lineage: Eukaryota > Metazoa > Mollusca > Bivalvia > Pectinida > Pectinidae > Mimachlamys > Mimachlamys varia. The sequence goes on from OX392533.1 coordinate 5,024,265, forward strand.
ATAAACGTTTGGAATCTATTTTTAAACTTACTGATTTGTTTGTAATATTTGGCGTGTCTCATAACTTTATTTTATTGAGTAACTGGTAATGTGGTAAAGCGCCATCATTTTGATGTTCCGTGATTCAATATAAAGTGATACATTATATAATGTTCCCAATGTAATCAACAAAAACGCACCTAAACGTTCCATTCGTCAGGAACGATTTGTTTATTTGATGATTTTCCAAAACTGAGCTACCAAGGCAAGGTATTGGAATCCTCCTCAGCCTCACAAGGAACGCGGAATGTCTAACGTCTTTATTGCTTTATTTACCTTCCATGTATTTAATACACACCTTCCTCAAATCCATAGAAGCTGGAACTCTGGCCGAGGCTTGTGAAGGCTTAATTTAAAGCATGTTTCACATTAATTTGTGGGAGTTCTTTACAACACAAAGGGCATTGCCGACAACTCAATCTTACTTTCAAATGAAAAACATCACTGGTAAGACTATTTTAATGTCGTAGGAATCTTCTGTATCATATTTAAATCTTGTTCAAATCTCGGCCTTATCATCTCTCCCAGATGTCTGTCTGAGGGATATGTGAACCAATTAGGTAGAGCTACCGTTATACTGTGTACAACTACCGTAATGTAACGCTAGTGTTGGCCTGCTCCATCACAATATAACATGTGTAAGTATTCTCCATAAACACTTACATTATCTTTTCTACACACCATAAATATCAAAACCTAATAAACAGGTGATTATCCAATGTAAAATTCGTATTTTCATATATTCGTAAATATTTGCCGATGTATGTCTTATGAAATAGAATACAAGTTTTGGTTATAAAAAGAAAAGAAATCTATACCATATGCTGGTGGATGTTTTAGTCCCCGAGGTTTGCTGGAGCCTCCATAGTCACAGTTAATCTCATTTGAGTAGTGGCACGGTACATACTAAACACATTTTCGTAGTACACGATTTGAAATTATACAAAACTAGTTTAATTTTACTTCTAAATTCATCAATTAAAGGGGTTTTACGCACCTGACCCTTCTGCTTCTACATTAGGTAAGAAATTTTGGATTCCTACCTTTTGGCCCCTAGCATCACTGAAGAGTCCTAGGAGGACGAAACAGCTGTATGATGCAGTTTAATTCATTTTTTCGGCATACTGTATCTATTACTAAATTTAAGAGGTGCAGCATATGTGTGTGTTACGTCATCCTGATAAATCATTGTAATAAGAGAACCCAAATTCATGCTTAAATATATCTGATAAACCAAATTAACATTTACATACATCTGATAATCCAAATTCATACTTAAAAACATCTGATAATTCAAATTCATACTTATTTACATCATCCACATTCACACTTGTATACATGTAATCATCCAAATTCATACATCTAATTTTCTTAACTTATTCTCGGATTTATCATAACCACACAAATCATAATTTTCATAATTATATACAATGTACGTGTTTACATCTGCTATGACATTTAACAAGCTTTTTAAACACGACACATGGTATTTATGAATGGCTGGTGTTGTAGACGAACATGTACAATAATTGGTGGGTATGTAACAGTAGACTGTAGGTTATAACACATTAGTGGTCACATCAAACGGTACATCTGGTCTGCTCAACTAGTGATGACATAGTACGCTCCCTTAACTAGCTCCTGGCATTCCGATCATATTTAAGTATATCAGAAGTACGATCATATCACATAATATTTCAGGAAATATATGAGTACAAACCAGATTACACATTACACAGACTTTATTATCTTATTACAGATGTAATTGAAAACTGAGATTACTAATCTAATTTTGGAATTTGATTTTTTTCAGAACGGAGTTCGTCAATTTCCCGAGCAGAGATCCGACATACAGAACGGAGTACGTGTGTTGTCCTAATGATGCTGAGTGTAAACATGGTAAGTAAGTGTAAAAAAAGTGTTTAGATAATACTGAAGCGTCAACGAAACCATAAATAGAAAACAAAGATTAGAACTTAAAACAGGAAGTCCCCATCAGCTGTACCGATGTAAACATGGTAAGTTTGCTCTGCAGCAAAGATCGGTACAACAGTGTATCCTCATTAGCTATATTGGTGATTATGATTAAACCGATATAGCGAAGCAAATGGTTAAATCTTCATTTAAACATTAATACTAATAATACCCTATTAAATAAACCCCATGTAAGCCTTCGTATCTATCCTTCATCCTTGAGAAGCTCTAATAAAACATTAATTGAGTCTCTTTCATAGATAAATAGTCTCAGACGAACATCCTAAATCCTCGTAAGAATTAAAAATGAAAGAAAGACGAGCTTTGTCATATTGCTAAGCCTCTATGATGCATATTATAATACTTAACTATCTGAGCTAAAGATACAGCTAGCACAAGTGATGTTTCTATCCAGGTACACCAATTTCTTAACAGAAAAGACAAACTGAATAATATTCCTGATGATCCCTGATCGAATTTCGTTTTACCTCCCACAATTGTATAACACCATCAATAAAATGGATGAAAAATCTAAATTGTCGAAGAAATGAAAGTAAAATTCGAGGAAATGAAAGATGTTAAAACTGTTATTACAATAAGGAGATAATTTACCCAATATACCTGTTGTTTAGGTAATAAGCGAGACTTTCTAAAATATTGCTGATAATATGGCTAACAATATACCTGTTGCATAAAGGTTACACAAAGACAGGTTGGTGGATATGGCATTTATTTTACTCGAGTTAGTTTATTTTCAAAAGTTACAAAAGACACGAGATTAAGCGAATGTCTTTTGTAAGTTTTGAAAATTAACTAACGAGGGTGAAATAAATAACAAATACGACAACCACGAGTCGTGTGACCTGTTTCTACCAGAATTTCAGCCGAAAATAGCAGTATTTCATTGAATTGAATATAAATGAACAAAAATCTAAAATCATTCTGTATTGCGAATCACTATCATAATATTCCAAGACCTCTAAATCAAATTGTAAGAAATATATATCCAAAATCAAAAAATAAAACATTGCAGTCATGTAACTCTTCTCTTACTCTTCCAGAACACCTGGTCTTATTGTCCTGTATTTTTTAAAGGGTCTCCATGTCAATCTTTCTTATATATAATTTGCGTCTAGTTTAATCGATTTTGAGTTCGGATTATGACTTTGTTACCGCTTCGGTATTCTTAAAATTATTTTCTTTAAAAAAAAGTATTATGGGAACTTTCTCGTATATAATAATAATTGTCAAATATAGCGTCACACCCCCCCCCCCCCCCCCCCCCCCCCCACCCCCCACACACACGCACACTGCGCTCAAGTGCATGTATAACGTCGCCCCCACCCCCACACTATACAAACTGTCCCCCCTACGTGTCACCCAAAGTCTGCGCTCATATACATGGTGTCAATGGATCACCAATTAGCTAGATTAACTTCCCTAAAACAAATTGGTCCGGGCTACTGGCCAGTATTCATTTCCTGGCCGTATCTGTCAATATCAGATTCCATATCACTCCTATAATCATCGCTTTTTTCTCCTCAGTATCCATCATCATACAGCGCTGTGATTGGGTTAACTTTGTAGATGAAACGAATCGCTCTGAACGCGAATAAAAATGACAGATTGTTCAGCGATCAGGTGTGTGTTGTTAGTGATAAGGCTCCAGGTAAAAACTCCCCGGACACTGCGCCATTAATGAGTGAAATGGATCGGTGTAATTGAGTATTAAATAAGGAATACTCGGGGACGCGACTCTATGGTTTCAGTCATTCCTGTCCTGTCGATGACAAATGTGTCACAAACACTTGCCTTGATCACGTTTATATGACAAGATAATTATTTCCCGAGTACATCGTCAGAGAAGATACCGCCATTGATATCACTCTGATAAATTTATCAATAAAGTAATTATTTTGCAGCAAATTATGGTATCTTTACCGTCTATGTGTTGCCGTCGGGAATATTTTCTATTTCTGTTTTTAAATTTTTTGATTAGATTTTTTCTTTCACGAAAAGTATATTCAATTTTCTGCTTTGATATCTTTGCTTTCATAACGCCATTTTATTAGGTCAACAGCATCAATTTTTATCTCCGATCTTAGAGAGTTCTATTGATTTTGGATATCTAGTCACAAAAATCAATAGCAATGGTTACGTGACAAAGGAGTGCATTCTTCAAAGCGCAGGCGAGATTTCATCAGCACTTTAATTTTAGTTTAACAAGATAAATCTGTTCCATATTTCACACCAAAATAACTGTTTTCAAATAAAATGTAATTACAGAGAATATTTATTTTCAATCATGTATTAATGCATTTTCAGTTTTTGATGTAAGTTGTAAATCTTTCAGTTTTGTAATTAAATACTCGGTAATATAATCAAACGGAATGCTTGTTCATTGATGTTGGTTTCAGGACTTTCCCGGTAACTTTATTATGGACATTTTCCATGACAATTGACGGCCTTTCAAAGATAACTTTATCCCATGCTAACATTTTGACCACTTGAAATCTTGCTAAGATTAATAGCCAGTAATAATATTCTGGATGTGTTGTGACTAGTTTTTATATCTTATTTTAGCTGCTGCCCGAAACAGCGGTCTGAACGAGTCGGACGAGCGATTCCTCGCCATCACGTTCGGCTCAGCCACTGCAGTTCTTATCATCATCGGTCTTGTTTTTATCATCAGCTTCTGTCACAAACGGAGAAACAGGTACCGTACCACAACACAAACTAAAATGTCCTAATATATATCTCATACCAGGAACAGGTGCCATACTACCACACATACTAAAATGTCCTGATATATATATATCATACCTGGAACAGGTGTCATACCACCACACATACTAAAATGTCCTAATATATATATCATACCAGGAACAGGTGTCATACCACCACACATACTAAAATGTCCTAATATATATATCATACCTGGAACAGGTGTCATACCACCACACATACTAAAATGTCCTAATATATATATCATACCAGGAACAGGTGTCATACCACCACACATACTAAAATGTCCTAATATATATATCATACCAGGAACAGGTGTCATACCACCACACATACTAAAATGTCCTAATATATATATCATACCAGGAACAGGTACCATACCACCACACATACTAAAATGTCCTAATATATATATCATACCAGGAACAGGTGTCATACCACCACACATACTAAAATGTCCTGATATATATATCATACCAGGAACAGGTGCCATACCACCACACATACTAAAATGTCCTAATATATATATATCATACCAGGAACAGGTGCCATACCACCACAAATACTAAAATGTCCTAATATATATATCATACCAGGAACAGGTACCATACCACCACACATACTAAAATGTCCTAATATATATATCATACCAGGAACAGGTACCATACCACCACACATACTAAAATGTCCTAATATATATATCATACCTGGAACAGGTGCCATACCACCACACATACTAAAATGTCCTAATATATATATCATACCAGGAACAGGTGCCATACCACCACACATACTAAAATGTCCTAATATATATATCATACCTGGAACAGGTGCCATACCACCACACATACTTAAATGTCTTAATATATATATCATACCAGGAACAGGTGCCATACCACCACACATACTAAAATGTCCTGATATATATATCATACCTGGAACAGGTGCCATACCACCACACATACTAAAATGTCCTAATATATATATCATACCTGGAACAGGTGCCATACCACCACACATACTAAAATGTCCTGATATATATATCATACCTGGAACAGGTGCCATACCACCACACATACTAAATATCCTGATATATATATCATACCTGGAACAGGTGCCATACCACCACACATACTAAAATGTCCTAATGTATATATCATACCTGGAACAAGTGCCATACCACCACACATACTAAAATGTCTTAATATATATATCATACCTGGAACAGGTACCATACCACCACACATACTAAAATGTCCTAATATATATATCATACCTGGAACAGGTGGCATACCACCACACATACTAAAATGTCCTAATATAAATATCATACCAGGAACAGGTACCATACCACCACACATACTAAAATGTCCTAATATATATATCATACCAGGAACAGGTGCCATACCACCACACATACTAAAATGTCCTAATATATATATCATACCTGGAACAAGTGCCATACCACCACACATACTAAAATGTCTTAATATATATATCATACCTGGAACAGGTGCTATACCACCACACATACTAAAATGTCCTAATATATATATCATACCTGGAACAGGTGGCATACCACCACACATACTAAAATGTCCTAATATATATATCATACCAGGAACAGGTACCATACCACCACACATACTAAAATGTCCTAATATATATATCATACCAGGAACAAGTGTCATACCACCACACATACTAAAATGTCCTAATATGTATATCATATCAAAATCATGGATATTCATAAAGTATATAAAATCATGAATGTTTATGTTTTTGTAATATTTCCATCTACTAATGACGTCTTCCCCTTCATGCATCTTAATCTAGAATTAATTTAAAGCTTGATATTTATAGATATGTTTCGTTCTGACAGACAATTCAATACTTGTTTGGTATCAATATTATGATCAGACGGTATAACTGAAATCTATTGTCTATCTATTTAATCTATAAAGGTTTATTGATTCGGTACGTTTTCCCGAAGTTGAGGGTGACCACATTTTCAGGACATTAACTGGTATTTGTTGGTTGTAGGACTGTCCTTACTGGAGGCTTTATATATTAGGTCCAGGTTATTTTCTGGCCCCTGTCTCATTACTGTTTGTGACATGTGTTCCCGACACATTCTATACTGAAGCATGGTTGTATGGCAGGATGATCATTTGTTTCTGACATATGGGGTCATGGACTTTGCAGAGAACAAACATAAAAAACCATTTTCTGCTTTCTCTAAATGACATGTTGTTCTTTGTTCCTGGTAGTATCTTAGTGTTGACCAAAGTCTGACAGACAATATCTGTAAAGTAACACAACGTTCTCACTGACAATTACAGCAATAACTGATAGTATTGTTGTTTGTAATGAAACTTTATATTTATACTGTGATAAGTCACAGTCCAGTAATTAGCCCACCCCTTATTGAAATATTACAAAACTTTCAAAAATGACATTGGAATCTAGTAATAAGAGCTTTTTCCGTATATTAGATATATAATTTTGATGAATACTTTATCCTTTTTAGGTCTAGGTATCTAAGCTTATTGTAGGTACAATTAACAATTAACATACCGAACTTTAATTTAGTGACCCATTTACAAAGGACCATATACCCTCCCAATTATTGACATGCTATTAACACTAACAAGCATTAGCAGCCCCTATTCTGAAGTAAATATTGTAGTTCAGTTTGAAAGGACAATAATTACATCACAATAAGCTTGTTGTCAGTCCCTTTTACCAGGGATAAGGCCCCTTGGGAAGTCCCTTTTACCAGGGATAAGGCCCCTTGGGAAGTCCCTTTTACCAGGGATAAGGCCCCTTGGGAAGTCCCTTTTACCAGGGATAAGGCCCCTTGGGAAGTCCCTTTTACCAGGGATAAGGCCCCTTGGGAAGTCCCTTTTACCAGGGATAAGGCCCCTTGGGAAGTCCCTTTTACCAGAGATAAGGCCCCTTGGGAAGTCCCTTTTACCAGGGATAAGGCCCCTTGGGAAGTCCCTTTTACCAGGGATAAGGCCCTTGGGAAGTCCCTTTTACCAGGGATAAGGCCCCTTGGGAAGTCCCTTTTACCAGGGATAAGGCCCCTTGGGAAGTCCCTTTTACCAGGGATAAGGCCCCTTGGGAAGTCCCTTTCACCAGGGATAAGGCCCCTTGGGAAGTCCCTTTTACCAGGGATAAGGCCCCTTGGGAAGTCCCTTTTACCAGGGATAAGGCCCCTTGGGAAGTCCCTTTTACCAGAGATAAGGCCCCTTGGGAAGTCCCTTTCACCAGGGATAAGGCCCCTTGGGAAGTCCCTTTTACCAGGGATAAGGCCCCTTGGGAAGTCCCTTTTACCAGGGATAAGGCCCCTTGGGAAGTCCCTTTTACCAGGGATAAGGCCCCTTGGGAAGTCCCTTTTACCAGGGATAAGGCCCCTTGGGAAGTCCCTTTTACTAGGGATAAGGCCCCTTGGGAAGTCCCTTTTACCAGGGATAAGGCCCCTTGGGATTTAAAGATACAATAGATGAATAGATCTGCGATCTCTTTACTTAGGACAGAGATAATCCCAAATAAAACACTATATGAGAAGATACATGACATTTCGTCACCTAAGACACAAATCAGGGCATCATATGCCATTTCTTACAATGCTGTATGTCAACCAGTGCAAATCATCAATTCTATAGAATCATACACCATGGCCATAACTATATTCTCGGATGTTCGGGAAAATAACATAACAAATGCCGACTAGATTAATCCATCACTACGCGTCTCCTGTAATTCCGGTTATGATTCACACAAAATTACGTAAACCACCCTTAGTAACCTTATAATGCCTGCTGCGTCTGATAACACTTTCACCTTTTAAAGATACAAAAATGTTATAATGATTTTTATAACCGCACTTTATTATCGAATTGAGAAGTGCATAATAAAATGTTGAAATCCTTTTACGAAAATGGACAAATAGTGGAATAATTGGTGAAAGTCTTTGTGTGAGATTATCAATACAGGATGAGGAATCCATTAGTGTTCCCAGTGTACACGACAGGCATGTATAGCCTCCGTCAATCACAGACCAGGTCACTAGCTTATCTCCGGGAGGCAAGCCGGCTATTCCAATCTAAGGATAACCCCCGGGATTATACACATGATTTCCAAGATGACATCTTTCTCATGGTCTCGTTTACAAGGAGAACATGCCGCTTCAGTGCAGTGTTTTAGAGATATGTCATCTGTATCCTCGTATCAGACGTAAATTTATAGATTTTCAATAAAACTGTTTTTTGCCTGTCTTGCTGGAGATGAGTGTCTCAATATTTTCTATTCTGCTGGAATCAATATAGGACAGTGAAAGTCTAGTGACTGACAATGTATTGTAGTTATATCTGATACTGTAGCAAAAATAACCTGGTTATAATGTATTGTAGTTATATCTGATACCGTAGCAATACTAACCTGGTTATAATGTATTGTAGTTATATCTGATACCGTAGCAATACTAACCTGGTTATAATGTATTGTAGTTATATATGTTACCGTAGCAATACTAACCTGGTTATAAGGTATTGTAGTTATATCTGATACTGTAGCAATACTAACCTGATTATACGGTATTGTAGTTATATCTGATACTGTAGCAATACTAACCTGGTTATAAGGTATTGTAGTTATATATGTTACCGTAGCAATACTAACCTGGTTAAAATGTATTGTAGTTATATCTGATACCGTAGCAATACTAACCTGGTTATAATGTATTGTAGTTATATATGTTACCGTAGCAATACTAACCTGGTTATAAGGTATTGTAGTTATATCTGATACTGTAGCAATACTAACCTGATTATACGGTATTGTAGTTATATCTGATACTGTAGCAATACTAACCTGGTTATAAGGTATTGTAGTTATATCTGATACCGTAACAATACTAACCTGGTTAAAATGTATTGTAGTTATATCTGATACCGTAGCAATACTAACCTGGTTATAATGTATTGTAGTTATATCTGATACCGTAGCAATACTAACCTGGTTATAATGTATTGTAGTTATATCTGATACTCTAGCAATACTAACCTGGTTATAATGTATTGTAGTTATATCTGATACCGTAGCAATACTAACCTGGTTATAATGTATTGTAGTTATATCTGATACTCTAGCAATACTAACCTGGTTATAATGTATTGTAGTTATATCTGTTACCGTAGCAATACTAACCTGGTTATAATGTATTGTAGTTATATCTGACACTGTAGCAATACTAACCTGGTTATAATGTATTGTAGTTATATCTGATACCGTAGCAATACTAACCTGGTTATAATGTATTGTAGTTATATCTGATACCCTAGCAATACTAACCTGGTTATAATGTATTGTAGTTATATCTGATACTCTAGCAATACTAACCTGGTTATAATGTATTGTAGTTATATCTGATACTCTAGCAATACTAACCTGGTTATAATGTATTGTAGTTATATCTGATACTCTAGCAATACTAACCTGGTTATATTGTAATATAGTTATATCTGACACTGTAGCAAAAATAACCTGGTTATAATGTATTGTAGTTATATCTGATACTGTAGCAATACTAACCTGGTTATAATGTAGTGTAGTTATATCTGATACTGTAGCAATACTAACCTGGTTATAATGTATTGTAGTTATATCTGATACCGTAGCAATACTAACCTGGTTATAATGTATTGTAGTTATATCTGATACTGTAGCAATACTAACCTGGTTATAATGTAGTGTAGTTATATCTGATACCGTAGCAATACTAACCTGGTTATAATGTATTGTAGTTATATCTGATACTGTAGCAATACTAACCTGGTTATAATGTAGTGTAGTTATATCTGATACTGTAGCAATACTAACCTGGTTATAATGTATTGTAGTTATATCTGATACTGTAGCAATACTAACCTGGTTATAATGTATTGTAGTTATATACGATAATGTATCAATACTAACCTGGTTATAATGTATTGTAGTTATATATGATACTGTAGCAATACTAACCGAGTTATAATGTATTGTAGTTATATCTGATACTGTAGCAATACTAACCTGGTTATAATGTATTGTAGTTATATCTGACACTGTAGCAATACTAACCTGGTTATAATGTATTGTAGTTATATATGATACTGTAGCAATACTAACCGAGTTATAATGTATTGTAGTTATATATGATACTGTAGCAATACTAACCGAGTTATAATGTATTGTAGTTATATCTGATACCGTAGCAATACTAACCTGGTTATAATGTATTGTAGTTATATCTGATACTGTAGCAATACTAACCTTGTTAAAATGTAATGTAGTTATATCTGATATTGTAGCAATAATAACCTAGTTATAAGGTATTGTAGTTATATCTGATACCGTAGCAATACTAACCTTGTTAAAATGTAATGTAGTTATATCTGATATTGTAGCAATAATAACCTAGTTATAAGGTATTGTAGTTATATCTGATATTGTAGCAATACTAACCGAGTTATAATGTACTGTAGTTATATCTGACACTGTAACAATACTAACCTGGTTATAATGTATTGTAGTTATATCTGATACCGTAGCAATCATAACCTGGTTATAATGTATTGTAGTTATATCTGATACTCTAGCAATACTAACCTGCTTATATTGTAATATAGTTATATCTGACACTGTAGCAATACTAACCTGGTTATAATGTATTGTAGTTATATCTGATACTCTAGCAATACTAACCTGGTTAAAATGTATTGTAGTTATATACGATACTGTATCAATACTAACCTGGTTATATTGTAATGTAGTTATATCTGATACCGTAGCAATACTAACCTGGTTATAATGTATTGTAGTTATATCTGATACTCTTGCAATACTAACCTGGTTAAAATGTATTGTAGTTATATACGATACTGTATCAATACTAACCTGGTTATATTGTAATGTAGTTATATCTGATACCGTAGCAATACTAACCTGGTTAAAATGTATTGTAATATATCTGATACCGTAGCAATACTAACCTGGTTATAATGTATTGTAGTTATATCTGATACTGTAGCAATACTAACCTGGTTATAATGTATTGTAGTTACATATAATACTGTAGCAATACTAACCTGGTTATAAGGTATTGTAGTTATATCTGATACTGTCGCAATACTAACCTGGTTATAATGTATTGTAGTTATATCTGATACCGTAGCAATACTAACCTGGTTATAAGGTATTGTAGTTATATCTGATACTGTCGCAATACTAACCTGGTTATAATGTATTGTAGTTATATCTGATACCGTAGCAATACTAACCTGGTTATAATGTAGTGTAGTTATATCTGATACCGTAGCAATACTAACCTGGTTATAATGTATTGTAGTTATATACGATACTGTATCAATACTAACCTGGTTATAATGTATTGTAGTTATATCTGATACTGTAGCAATACTAACCTGGTTATAATATATTGTAGTTATATCTGATACTGTAGCAATACTAACCTGGTTATAAGGTATTGTAGTTATATCTGATACTGTAGCAATACTAACCTGGTTATAAGGTATTGTAGTTATATCTGATACTGTCGCAATACTAACCTGGTTATAAGGTATTGTAGTTATATATGATACTGTCGCAATACTAACCTGGTTATAAGGTATTGTAGTTATATATCTTACCGTAGCAATACTAACCTGGTTATAAGGTATTGTAGTTATATACGATACTGTATCAATACTAACCTGGTTATAATGTATTGTAGTTATATCTGATACTGTTTCAATACTAACCTGGTTATAAGGTATTGTAGTTATATATGATACTGTCGCAATACTAACCTGGTTATAAGGTATTGTAGTTATATCTGATACTGTCGCAATAATAGTGGTTACCTGACATGAATATCGTTTAGCATTTTCAAACATTCTGTCTTTATCTTTGAATAATATAAAGATGAACGTTTTTTAATATGCTCATTAGTATGCCTTCTTGTTGTGATTGAGAATGATGCCTCAGTTCTCACTTTGAGGCCATAACATTTACTTATTTTCATGGCGTGTCGTCGATGAAGCAGAAGACGCTTACTCTTTTAGAACACCTGGTCTTATTCTCTTGTACTTTTACGAGGGTCGCCATGTAAATCATTTCTGTATTCATATTTTGCCTCTAGTTTTATCGATATGAGTTCGGATTATGGTTTTGTTGATGCTTATTCTCTGATTCTATTTTCTTTAACCCAGATGTGAAATGGTTGACAGAACATAAATTTACAACGTCTGTCAGTATTGAAAAGAATGACCCGAAGGACAAATTACTTTTACTTAAAATTTAGATAGTAAAACATAACGACACTGTGCTAGTGTCAAAGGTATTGATGACACCGCAAAGAAAGGAGCATTGCCTATAGGTATCTATCAAATCCACGGGGATCAAGAAAAGTAGCTATACATACATGTATCCGTCTTCCTTGTTCTCAAGGCCACACTGCCTACAATGGTAAATTCTGGTACACTGACTATTCATCTCTACAAAGCACCTTACATGTGTCTGCTAAACCTGTGCTGCTCGCTGTAAGCTGCTAGAGACAGACAGGCTATGCTGAATGTCGTGCGTGGATACAGGGCAGGCAAAACCCAACACCACGCACCAAAACACCATTAAATACGTGAATCAGACTCCTGGTTATAATGTATTGTAGTTACATATAATACTGTAGCAATACTAACCTGGTTATAAGGTATTGTAGTTATATCTGATACTGTCGCAATACTAACCTGGTTATAATGTATTGTAGTTATATCTGATACTCTAGCAATACTAACCTGGTTATAATGTATTGTAGTTATATCTGATACTCTAGCAATACTAACCTGGTTATATTGTAATATAGTTATATCTGACACTGTAGCAAAAATAACCTGGTTATAATGTATTGTAGTTATATCTGATACTGTAGCAATACTAACCTGGTTATAATGTAGTGTAGTTATATCTGATACTGTAGCAATACTAACCTGGTTATAATGTATTGTAGTTATATCTGATACCGTAGCAATACTAACCTGGTTATAATGTATTGTAGTTATATCTGATACTGTAGCAATACTAACCTGGTTATAATGTAGTGTAGTTATATCTGATACCGTAGCAATACTAACCTGGTTATAATGTATTGTAGTTATATCTGATACTGTAGCAATACTAACCTGGTTATAATGTAGTGTAGTTATATCTGATACTGTAGCAATACTAACCTGGTTATAATGTATTGTAGTTATATCTGATACTGTAGCAATACTAACCTGGTTATAATGTATTGTAGTTATATACGATACTGTATCAATACTAACCTGGTTATAATGTATTGTAGTTATATATGATACTGTAGCAATACTAACCGAGTTATAATGTATTGTAGTTATATCTGATACTGTAGCAATACTAACCTGGTTATAATGTATTGTAGTTATATCTGACACTGTAGCAATACTAACCTGGTTATAATGTATTGTAGTTATATATGATACTGTAGCAATACTAACCGAGTTATAATGTATTGTAGTTATATATGATACTGTAGCAATACTAACCGAGTTATAATGTATTGTAGTTATATCTGATACCGTAGCAATACTAACCTGGTTATAATGTATTGTAGTTATATCTGATACTGTAGCAATACTAACCTTGTTAAAATGTAATGTAGTTATATCTGATATTGTAGCAATAATAACCTAGTTATAAGGTATTGTAGTTATATCTGATACCGTAGCAATACTAACCTTGTTAAAATGTAATGTAGTTATATCTGATATTGTAGCAATAATAACCTAGTTATAAGGTATTGTAGTTATATCTGATATTGTAGCAATACTAACCGAGTTATAATGTATTGTAGTTATATCTGACACTGTAACAATACTAACCTGGTTATAATGTATTGTAGTTATATCTGATACCGTAGCAATCATAACCTGGTTATAATGTATTGTAGTTATATCTGATACTCTAGCAATACTAACCTGCTTATATTGTAATATAGTTATATCTGACACTGTAGCAATACTAACCTGGTTATAATGTATTGTAGTTATATCTGATACTCTAGCAATACTAACCTGGTTAAAATGTATTGTAGTTATATACGATACTGTATCAATACTAACCTGGTTATATTGTAATGTAGTTATATCTGATACCGTAGCAATACTAACCTGGTTATAATGTATTGTAGTTATATCTGATACTCTTGCAATACTAACCTGGTTAAAATGTATTGTAGTTATATACGATACTGTATCAATACTAACCTGGTTATATTGTAATGTAGTTATATCTGATACCGTAGCAATACTAACCTGGTTAAAATGTATTGTAATATATCTGATACCGTAGCAATACTAACCTGGTTATAATGTATTGTAGTTATATCTGATACTGTAGCAATACTAACCTGGTTATAATGTATTGTAGTTACATATAATACTGTAGCAATACTAACCTGGTTATAAGGTATTGTAGTTATATCTGATACTGTCGCAATACTAACCTGGTTATAATGTATTGTAGTTATATCTGATACCGTAGCAATACTAACCTGGTTATAAGGTATTGTAGTTATATCTGATACTGTCGCAATACTAACCTGGTTATAATGTATTGTAGTTATATCTGATACCGTAGCAATACTAACCTGGTTATAATGTAGTGTAGTTATATCTGATACCGTAGCAATACTAACCTGGTTATAATGTATTGTAGTTATATACGATACTGTATCAATACTAACCTGGTTATAATGTATTGTAGTTATATCTGATACTGTAGCAATACTAACCTGGTTATAATGTATTGTAGTTATATCTGATACTGTAGCAATACTAACCTGGTTATAAGGTATTGTAGTTATATCTGATACTGTAGCAATACTAACCTGGTTATAAGGTATTGTAGTTATATCTGATACTGTCGCAATACTAACCTGGTTATAAGGTATTGTAGTTATATATGATACTGTCGCAATACTAACCTGGTTATAAGGTATTGTAGTTATATATCTTACCGTAGCAATACTAACCTGGTTATAAGGTATTGTAGTTATATACGATACTGTATCAATACTAACCTGGTTATAATGTATTGTAGTTATATCTGATACTGTTTCAATACTAACCTGGTTATAAGGTATTGTAGTTATATATGATACTGTCGCAATACTAACCTGGTTATAAGGTATTGTAGTTATATCTGATACTGTCGCAATAATAGTGGTTACCTGACATGAATATCGTTTAGCATTTTCAAACATTCTGTCTTTATCTTTGAATAATATAAAGATGAACGTTTTTTAATATGCTCATTAGTATGCCTTCTTGTTGTGATTGAGAATGATGCCTCAGTTCTCACTTTGAGGCCATAACATTTACTTATTTTCATGGCGTGTCGTCGATGAAGCAGAAGACGCTTACTCTTTTAGAACACCTGGTCTTATTCTCTTGTACTTTTACGAGGGTCGCCATGTAAATCATTTCTGTATTCATATTTTGCCTCTAGTTTTATCGATATGAGTTCGGATTATGGTTTTGTTGATGCTTATTCTCTGATTCTATTTTCTTTAACCCAGATGTGAAATGGTTGACAGAACATAAATTTACAACGTCTGTCAGTATTGAAAAGAATGACCCGAAGGACAAATTACTTTTACTTAAAATTTAGATAGTAAAACATAACGACACTGTGCTAGTGTCAAAGGTATTGATGACACCGCAAAGAAAGGAGCATTGCCTATAGGTATCTATCAAATCCACGGGGATCAAGAAAAGTAGCTATACATACATGTATCCGTCTTCCTTGTTCTCAAGGCCACACTGCCTACAATGGTAAATTCTGGTACACTGACTATTCATCTCTACAAAGCACCTTACATGTGTCTGCTAAACCTGTGCTGCTCGCTGTAAGCTGCTAGAGACAGACAGGCTATGCTGAATGTCGTGCGTGGATACAGGGCAGGCAAAACCCAACACCACGCACCAAAACACCATTAAATACGTGAATCAGACTCTTCAATTGTTTGCATGTAACAAGTTGGTACACTTATATAGAGAGAACAAAGAACTAAGCACACCCAAGTCTCTCGCCCAGAATGAATGTTTAATGACACGAGCGGTGGCACACAGTAAGTACATGTGGTACTCACCATCTACAGGCCGTCCTTACCTAGTTGATGTGTTGTGCCATCGAACACTACAGACTGGATTTTTTTTATTTAAGTTACAGATTTCTCTTTCAGTACAAGTATAGCGCATACCGATGAATTCTTATGTACATGGGACTAGACGAAATACATTAACATACCACTTCTCCTGAAATATAGCCTTCCCTCAGTAAAAACTTGGTAACAGATCTCTAGATATATCAGAGCAGACAGTCTCTATTGTCTTTCTGTGGTCTCCGAGACTCGCGGTCCCGAAGCTAAACAAAATGTTACAGTGAAACATACTTTAAAATACACTTTAAATCAATACTAAATCTATTTCTTTCTCCTGCAGAAGAATTTAAGTGTTCCTTTGGGTCTAGTGGGTTAATGCATTTGATTTAGCTCAAGGAACTACACAATCCATATATACTGACTGTAAAGGTAGCTGGATACCTTCACTATTCTGATAGTAAGCAATGTATACATGACCCGGGACTGGGTTTTTTTTTTCAAAGAAAAATAATTAGAGAATACCGAAGCGTCAACAAAAACATAATCCGAACAGGAAAATAGGGGCAAAATATGAACAAAAGAGAAATATTTACATGGAGACCCCTGCAAAAGTACAAGAGAATAAGGCAAGGAAGAATAAGCTTGTTCTGCTTCATCGGCGACACCCAATGTAAATCTTGGTCACATCCAAATAAACACCAAGTCTTCAAACTAAGAACCGAGTCATCTTTGTCAACCACAACAAGTAAGCACACTAATGAGCATACCCAAAATCGTCCATCTTCATATCACACAAAGACACAGAATATTTCTCAATGAGACCAAGATGGCGACCATAAACCGGATTTACAATATTCACATTTAACCTACCAATCGCGAAATATAACGGTTCCTCGTTATGAGCCTTACATGAACCTGTATACATGGAACAGAAGGGATAAATAAACCATGCTATATTATGTTATAATGTTGAGGTAAATGAATTGTTATGTTATACAACCTGTTCCAACGTGACAGAGCAAGTCTACATATGTCTGTCTGAGAGAAGACCATCAACCTTTTCCATTGTCTTCACAACATATTTGACGTGCAGCCTTTGTCAGGTACTTGGTACCTGTCCGTTATCTGTCACTCCTCAGGAAAATTACAAATATTTTGACGATACCTTTCTAGGGGGTATTCCTGTTTAACTGCATTATCTTTGTTGGAATTATTCATTTTTAGAGAAATTGACAAAAATCCAGGTAGCACTAATTTCTTACTTATTGAACTATTTCATTGAGATGATGAACACGACAGGTAGACGGTGAAGAGATGACGATACAGGTGTTCTAATTACAGGTGTTCTAATTACAGGTGTTCCATCAATAATGTCCTTAAGCGCACATCATATAACAAAACCCTAGAATGCGTTCAGTTTATTTTAATCCCATGCACCAAACACCATAGCAGATAATTCTATATCCACATACTTAAAATCTGCCGAGTCAATATTTGTGAATCAATATTACAGAATATAAAACCATTTGAGATTTAAGTGTAGCGTTTAGGAGTATCTTTACACCTGCGTTCCTTGTACTTGGATGTTTGCTTACCGATCAGCGTCCCATTATATGCTAACGGATATTCCTGGTGTTTTATAATGAATAATGCACAGCCTGTTAAATAAAATCCTTTCACCAAACCAAACAATGTGTGGACAAACAGTATTGTAGTGTGGTTCCTGTAGGCAGGGTAGTATCAGAGCTATCGCATTTACCCGACCCAAAAATCATTACAGTTATAGACAGGACAGTGCCAACCTATTGATTACGTACAGTTTATTCACACCCAGGTTTACCAATATATGTTGAGAGATTGTCACTGATATATAGTGTCATCCTCTATTTACCGAAGGCCTCGTGCACGGACTAATACTGGGACCGACTCCACAGCCATCGACCACACAGTCTACCAAAACACCCCCTTCCTGCCAATTTCAATCATAATCACTTTTAGCTTGATCACGTTTTTGTCCAAATGAAAATATTGATCTTTACAAAGATTACTGAACATGTAATGCTATTGTGTGACAATGATATCTTTCTTCCTGATTACAAGCTTGATCATGTTTTTTTGTTCAAATAGAAATATCGATCTTTGCAAAGAATACTGAACATATAATGATATTGTATGACACCAATATTTTTCTTTCTGATTACAGCTTTATTTTCTGGAGTAGGAGCCAGGATGCTTATGAAGCGACCAATGGTAAAATATAAAAACATCCCCGTATTGTTATATGACTAATATCGGATTTAGTGGGGAGGGAGGGAGGGAAAGAGGGGAGAGAGGTACTATATGACAGTTGGAGAGGAGACCCTTTGGTGTGGAGGGAGGGAGGGAGGGAGAGAGAGAGATACTATATGACAGTGGGAGAGGAGACCCTTTGGTGTGGCGGGAGGGAGGGAGGGAGAGAGAGAGATACTATATGACAGTGGGAGAGGAGACCCGTCCTTTAGCGTGTGGTACTACCGTCTTCCCTGAGTGCTTCAGCCTGATTAATGTACACCAAGTCTGGCCATATTTCATCAAAGTATTTCTGTCCTGCTCAATACAGATGATTTATCTATGTTTCGGATGCTTTTAGAAGTATGACAAAACTCATTTCTCCGGTACTCTATATAGCATTCATAATGCTAGGTTATTAATTTGTCTGTGGCCAGTACTCCTGGTATCTGTGACTAGTGTTTCTTGTAAGTCTATACTAGTAATTTAAAATATTGTTTTTGCAAGTTGGAATACTCCTATACATAATATGGTATGTCTGAATGATTCGGTTCCGGTTTTTTATCAGCTTCTGAACAGATGTTTTGGTGAAGACAAATTATTTTAACGTTCTATTTCGGGTTACAGGTGTGGAGCCGACTGGTTGTAACATGGACAGTGCAGGACAAAACGACTACGTCAGTGATGACCTCAAACTCGTGGAGTCAGAATACGAGGAAATATGTGATGTGAACCAAGAATGGAAAAAAGAAAAACTACCTATATTTGACAAAGTTTGCGATCCTGTTGAAAACAGTTCCAAACTAGCTGGAGAGAATTCCCTCCCACATACAAATGGCGTTCTTCCGGTCAAAGTTGGTTCTGACAATGGTCAGACTGAGTCCAGACCTGTATGCTGTACAGAATCTGTCCAACCAATGGACGGCAACCTTATCATGGCCGACCGGCTACTATCGCAGTCTAGTAATGGCGCGGGTACACAGGAGATGAACCTTCTTCATCTTACTGATTTTAGTGATATAAAGACTGATTCTCAGTCTACGGACATCTCGTCATCAAAAATAAATGTCAAAGACTCCAATATTGACAGTAATCTTTTTGTCGTTGATGAGGCAAGGGTAGTGGCAAGTGCGCCAATGGTACAGCCAAGTTGCCCCCCACAACCCGAGGAAGAAGGTCAAGGTGAACCTTGCAGTCAAGGTCAAACCAACTATATAAATGTTGAAGGAACAAACAGTGACAATAAAACAGAAATTAACACAAACTTGAGTAAGGATGAGCGTTCACATTCCTATGAACACCTTGATCCTACGACACGAGAGGATCCCTCGTCCAGCCAAACCTACGAGGCCTTAATACCGGTCATCTCTACTGACCATCGGCCAGATCTGTCCACTCTTCCGCCTACTACGGAAAGTTAATGTAATCATATACACTATTTATACACTGTATAGGTTTTACATGTCCAAACTGTGTCTACACTTTTATATACCTTATTCTGAACTAGTATCAATTTAGTGAGATTTGAGTTATTTACAAACAGCCAACTTTTAGAGCACAGTAAGACATCTATAGCTTGAAAGTTTTATTAGTAGTACACGTAATGTGTTGATTGAATTAATGGCTGTAACTTTGTATGGGAGGTCATAATATCAGACCATGAACTAAACCAAACTTTAGAAATGGTAAATACAGGGGAAATATTGTACAGGGTGAACCATCAACACGATAAGACGTAACTATGGTAATACCATTTATAAAAAGCTATTCATTGTGACTTAAGTCACTGTAACCTTGGTGTTCTAATTTTAACATTGTTACTATGGTAACCGTTGGATTTATTGCCAATGTAACCATTGTTGCTATGATTTTTGTCTGTTACCATAGTTACTATATTAAAATGTGTTTTACCACTATACTTTAGTACCTAGGGCATTTTGTGTAACCATGCTAACATTGATACTAATTTCTCAAACATACCTAGTTATATTTCTTTTGTTAATTTATCGTGAGAAGAGAGCCCTCAAGGGGAACTACTCTGATGGAGGGGTATATTTCATTTATAACTGTGCTGACTTTCCACGAAGCATGTGATGCCATCTAATGGTAGTGGGTCGACATGGGCTAGTCCATGGTGTGTCTGATGGATTATTTATATATACATTAGGATGTACATGTCTTTTAATAAGAATGTTTCCATTTGTTTGCTTGTTTTTCTCTCTGAATATAGAATACTTAAGATATTTAAACATTTTCAAAAATTAGAATCGCATTGAAGTGTATTTTCTTGCAACGTTTTTCTGCTTTTATTTTTTGCTTGTTGATATTTTCAAGAATTCCAAAAAATTGCTGCATTTATTTATTTCTAATCAATTTTTTATTCATTTGTTTTAAATTTTTCTTTCATCGATTACAACACATATTTTTGCCAAAAAGTGTTATTTTTGACTTGTAGATTGTTGTAACATATATCCGAATGTTATTAAAGTTTTTATCATTATCAATCATTGGTTTACATCTCTGTATGTCTGTTAAAACCATTAATGTTTGTACATATGTGACTGGGCGAGGATCACATGCATTTTATCATAGGTAAATGGCGGGGGTCTGATTGGGTGGATTGCATGGTTACCATGGATACATGTTCTGTATGACCTTGATACATGTCCTGTATGACCTTGTAGCTTTGCATTTCTCTTTTTATATCTGTTACAGATTCTTACCTTTTCTATACATTGCTCAATGGTAACCAAGGGTTACAGTGTGGTTGATGCGTGACGTCAGAGTGTGATAGGTCTATTTTCATCTTCAGCTACAGAAACTCACACGCTTTACTCGCATAATGTCACAATTTCTGGACCAATCGTTATTGATTTCTTTAAAATTAAGGTTTTCAATTTATTAAAACTTTATTGATTTAAATAGACAGAATGACAAGGAAAACATGTCAGTGTTTTATCATTATTTTATACATGTTATTAGTTTTTATATGTGAGATTATAACTTCGTTCAGATACTGTGATTATACTGTGGAATTATAATGTTTATGGTACATAAAGAGATGTAGATAAAGCTGATACATATACCGTGTTATGTTACACTATATATATCATCTTCCTCAACTAAAACAACTTCCGAGGTCGTAGTAATAGTCCTATTAAAGAAATAGTCGATAAGTAATTTATAAATTACCCTGTATGAATCACGTCGGAAATCTAGAATATGATTTCCTTTGTTTCTCCATGTACATGTTTTGATAATGTTAATCGTTAGTGAAAGAAAACCTTCCTTCTGCAGATTCTCGGAACTTATAAAATTATTAAAATCAAAATGTCCGTTTGACTTGTGATCACGAAATTGACATGTGTAATGTGAGGTCTGTTCACTCTAAGTGTGACCTGGTTCTATAATCTAGCTATACTGTAACATTCATTTCAAATCTTGTCATGTTTGAGGATGAGCACTTGGAAATAAAATGTTCAAATTTTACATCAAGATACAGAGTGTTGTATTGTTTGTAGCCAGTAATAATCAACAATGATAATGATATCAATCAAAGATGACGAAACAAACAAACAAACACGCACGCACGCACACACACACACAAACACACACACTGCACATTTTTAATTTAGTAAAAGATATATACAACAGTACACCAATAACATAGATATATACAACAGTACACCGATAACACAGATATACACTACAGTACCAACAATAACATAGATATATACTACAGTACCAACAATAACACATATTTATACTACAGTACCAACAATAACACAGATATATACTACAGTACCAACAATAACACAGATGTATACTACAGTACCAACAATAACACAGATTTATACTACAGTACCAACAATAACACAGATTTATACTACAGTACCAACAATAACACAGATATATACTACAGTACCAACAATAACACAGATATATACTACAGTACCAACAATAACACATATTTATACTACAGTACCAACAATAACACAGATATATACAACAGTACACCGATAACACAGATATATACTA
This sequence comes from Mimachlamys varia, assembly GCA_947623455.1. NCBI lineage: Eukaryota > Metazoa > Mollusca > Bivalvia > Pectinida > Pectinidae > Mimachlamys > Mimachlamys varia. The sequence goes on from OX392533.1 coordinate 5,047,552, forward strand.
CAGTACCAACAATAACACAGATATATACTACAGTACCAACAATAACACAGATTTATACTACAGTACCAACAATAACACAGATTTATACTACAGTACCAACAATAACACAGATATATACCACATTACCAACAATAACATAGATATATACTACAGTACCAACAATAACATAGATATATACTACAGTACCAACAATAAGATAGATTTATACTACAGTACCAACAATAACATAGATATATACTACAGTACCAACAATAACACATATTTATACTACAGTACCAACAATAACACAGATATATACAACAGTACACCGATAACACAGATATATACTACAGTACCAACAATAACACATATATACACTACAGTACCAACAATAACACAGATTTATACAACAGTACCAACAATAACATAGATATATACTACAGTACACCGATAACACAGATATATACTACAGTACCAACAATAACACATATTTACACTACAGTACCAACAATAACACAGATTTATACTACAGTACCAACAATAACACAGATATATACCACATTACCAACAATAACACAGATATATACTACAGTACCAACAATAACACATATTTATACTACAGTACCAACAATAACACATATTTATACTACAGTACCAACAATAACACAGATATATACCACATTACCAACAATAACACAGATATATACTACAGTACCAACAATAACACAGATATATACTACAGTACCAACAATAACACAGATTTATACAACAGTACCAACAATAACACAGATTTACATTAAAGTACCAACAATGACACAGATATACACTACAGTACCAACAATAACACCGATTTATACTACAGTACCAACAAAAACATAGATTTACACTACAGTCCCAACAATAACATAGATTTACATTACAGTAACAGCAATAACACAGATTTACACTACAGTACCAACAATAACACAGATATATACTACCGTACCAACAATAACATATAAATACACTACAGTACCAAAAATAAAACAGATTTACACTACAGTACCAACAATAACACAGATTTATATTACACTACCAACAATAACACATATTTATACTACAATACCAACAATAACACATATTTATACTACAATGCCAACAATAACACAGATTCACACTACAGTACCAACAATAACATAGATTTATATTACAGTACCAACAATAACACAGATTTACACTACAGTACCAGCAATAACACAGATTAATACTACAGTACCAACAATAACACAGATTTACACTACAGTACCAACAATAACATAGATATATACTACAGTACCAACAATAACACAGATTTACACTACAGTACCAACAATAACTCAGATATATACTACAGTACCAACAATAACACAGATTTATACTACAGTACCAACAATAACACAGATTTATACTACAGTACCAACAATAACACATATTTATACTACAACACCAACAATAACACAGATTCACACTACAGTACCAACAATAACAAAGTTTTATACTACAGTACCAATAATAACACATATTTATACTACAACACCAACAATAACACAGATTCACACTACAGTACCAACAATAACATAGATTTACACTACAGTACCAACAATAACATAGATTAACACTGCAGTACCAACAATTACACAGATTTATACTATAGTACCAACAATAACACAGATATATACCACAGTACCAACAATAACACAGATTTACACTACAGTACCAACAATAACACAGATTTATACTACAGTACCAACAATAACACATATTTACACTACAGTACCAACAATAACACAGATTCACACTACAGTAACAACAATTACATAGATTTATACTACAGTACCAACAATAACACAGATTTACACTACAGTACCAACAATAACACAGATTTATAATACAGTACCAACGATAAACATATATACACTACAGTACAAACATAACACAGATTTATACCACAGTACCAACAATTAAACAGATTTATACTACAGTACCAACAATAACACAGATATATACTACAGTATCAACAATAACACAGATATATACTACAGTACCAACAATAACATAGATATATAATACAGTATCAACAATAACACAGATATATACTACAGTACACCAATAACACAGATATATACCACAGTACCAACAATAACACAGATTTATACCACATTACCAACAGTAACACAGATTTATACCCTACAGTATCAACAATAACACAGATATATACTACAGTATCAACAATAACATAGATATATACTACAGTACCAACAATAACACAGATATATACTACACTACCAACAATAACACAGATATATACTACACTACCAACAATAACACAGATATATACTACAGTACCAACAATAACACAGATATATACTACAGTACCAACAATAACATAGATTTACACTACAGTACCAATAATAACAAAGATTTTTACTACACAACCACAAATAACACAGATTTACACTACAGTACCAACAATAACACAGATTTACACTACAGTACCAACAATAACACAGATTTACACTACAGTACCAACAATAACACAGATTTATACTACAGTACCAACAATAACACATATTTACACTACAGTATCAACAATAACACAGATATATACTACAGTACCAACAATAACACAGATTTATACCACATTACCAACAATAACACAGATTTATACTACAGTATCAACAATAACACAGATATATACTACAGTACCAACAATAACACAGATTTATACTACAGTACCAACAATAACACATATTTACACTACAGTATCAACAATAACACAGATATATACTACAGTACCAACAATAACACAGATATATACTACAGTACCAACAATAACACAGATATATACTACAGTACCAATAATAACACAGATTTATATTACAGTACCAACAATAACACAGATTTATTCTACAGTACCAACAATAGCACAGATTTATACCACATTACCAACAATAACACAAATATATACAACAGTACCAACAATAACACAGATTTATACTACAGTACCAACAACAACACAGATATACACTACAGTACCAACAATAACACAGATTTACACTACAGTACCAACAATAACACAGATATATACTACAGTACCAACAATAACACAGATATATACTACAGTACCAACAATAACACAGATTTATACGACATTACCAACAATAAGACAGATTTATACTACAGTACCAACAATAACACAGATATATACTACAGTACCAACAATAACACTGATTTATACTACAGTACCAACAATAACACAGATAAACACTACAGTACCAACAATAACACAGATTTATACCACAGTACCAACAATAACACAGATATATACTACAGTACCAACAATAACACCGATTTATACTACAGTACCAACAATAACACAGATATATACTACAGTACCAACAATAACACACATTTACACTAGAGTACCAACAATAAGATAGATTTATACTACAGTACCAACAATAACATAGATATATACTACAGTACCAACAATAACACAGATTTATACCACAGTACCAACAATAACACAGATTTACACTACAGTACCAACAATAACATAGATTTACACTACAGTACCAACAATAACACAGATTTACACTACAGTACCAACAATAACTCAGATATATACTACAGTACCAACAATAACACAGATTTATACTACAGTACCAACAATAACACAGATTTATACTACAGTACCAACAATAACACATATTTATACTACAACACCAACAATAACACAGATTCACACTACAGTACCAACAATAACAAAGTTTTATACTACAGTACCAATAATAACACATATTTATACTACAACACCAACAATAACACAGATTCACACTACAGTACCAACAATAACATAGATTTACACTACAGTACCAACAATAACATAGATTAACACTGCAGTACCAACAATAACACAGATTTATACTATAGTACCAACAATAACACAGATTTATACTACAGTACCAACAATTAAACAGATTTATACTACAGTACCAACAATAACACAGATATACACTACAGTATCAACAATAACACAGATATATACTACAGTACCAACAATAACATAGATATATAATACAGTATCAACAATAACACAGATATATACTACAGTACACCAATAACACAGATATATACCACAGTACCAACAATAACACAGATTTATACCACATTACCAACAGTAACACAGATTTATACACTACAGTATCAACAATAACACAGATATATACTACAGTATCAACAATAACATAGATATATACTACAGTACACCAATAACACAGATATATACTACACTACCAACAATAACACAGATATATACTACAGTACCAACAATAACATAGATATATACTACAGTACCAACAATAACACATATTTACACTACAGTACCAACAATAACACAGATTTATACTACAGTACCAACAATAACACAGATTTACACTACAGTACCAACAATAACACAGATTTATACTACAGTACCAACAATAACACATATTTACACTACAGTATCAACAATAACACAGATATATACTACAGTACCAACAATAACACAGATTTATACCACATTACCAACAATAACACAGATTTATACTACAGTATCAACAATAACACAGATATATACTACAGTACCAACAATAACACAGATTTATACTACAGTACCAACAATAACACACATTTACACTACAGTACCAACAATAACACAGATATATACTACAGTACCAACAATAACACAGATATATACTACAGTACCAACAATAACACATATTTACACTACAGTACCAACAATAACACAGATTTACACTACAGTACCAACAATAACACAGATATATACTACAGTACCAACAATAACACAGATATATACTACAGTACCAACAATAACATAGATTTACACTACAGTACCAATAATAACAAAGATTTTTACTACACAACCACAAATAACACAGATTTACACTACAGTACCAACAATAACACAGATTTACACTACAGTACCAACAATAACACAGATTTACACTACAGTACCAACAATAACACAGATTTATACTACAGTACCAACAATAACACATATTTACACTACAGTATCAACAATAACACAGATATATACTACAGTACCAACAATAACACAGATTTATACCACATTACCAACAATAACACAGATTTATACTACAGTATCAACAATAACACAGATATATACTACAGTACCAACAATAACACAGATTTATACTACAGTACCAACAATAACACATATTTACACTACAGTATCAACAATAACACAGATATATACTACAGTACCAACAATAACACAGATATATACTACAGTACCAACAATAACACAGATTTATACTACAGTACCAACAATAACACATATTTACACTACAGTATCAACAATAACACAGATATATACTACAGTACCAACAATAACACAGATATATACTACAGTACCAACAATAGCACAGATTTATACCACATTACCAACAATAACACAAATATATACTACAGTACCAACAATAACACAGATTTATACTACAGTACCAACAACAACACAGATATACACTACAGTACCAACAATAACACAGATTTACACTACAGTACCAACAATAACACAGATATATACTACAGTACCAACAATAACACAGATATATACTACAGTACCAACAATAACACAGATTTATACGACATTACCAACAATAAGACAGATTTATACTACAGTACCAACAATAACACAGATATATACTACAGTACCAACAATAACACTGATTTATACTACAGTACCAACAATAACACAGATAAACACTACAGTACCAACAATAACACAGATATATACTACAGTACCAACAATAACACCGATTTATACTACAGTACCAACAATAACACAGATATATACTACAGTACCAACAATAACACAGATTTACACTAGAGTACCAACAATAAGATAGATTTATACTACAGTACCAACAATAACATAGATATATACTACAGTACCAACAATAACACAGATTTATACTACAGTACCAACAATAACACATATTTATACTACAACACCAACAATAACACAGATTCACACTACAGTACCAACAATAACAAAGTTTTATACTACAGTACCAATAATAACACATATTTATACTACAACACCAACAATAACACAGATTAACACTACAGTACCAACAATAACATAGATTTACACTACAGTAGCAACAATAACATAGATTAACACTGCAGTACCAACAATAACACAGATTTATACTATAGTACCAACAATAACACAGATTTATACTACAGTACCAACAATAACACATATTTACACTACAGTACCAACAATAACACAGATTCACACTACAGTAACAACAATTACATAGATTTATACTACAGTACCAACAATAACACAGATTTACACTACAGTACCAACAATAACACAGATTTATAATACAGTACCAACGATAAACATATATACACTACAGTACAAACATAACACAGATTTATACTACAGTACCAACAATAACACAGATATTTACTACAGTACCAACAATAACACAGATATATACTACAGTATCAACAATAACACAGATATATACTACAGTACCAACAATAACATAGATATATAATACAGTATCAACAATAACACAGATATATACTACAGTACACCAATAACACAGATATATACCACAGTACCAACAATAACACAGATTTATACCACATTACCAACAGTAACACAGATTTATACCCTACAGTATCAACAATAACACAGATATATACTACAGTATCAACTAGAACTGTAAGCCGATGGCTGACTAATACCCCCCCTGCTACCTCTTATTAGAGGTGTCTGACATGTTTTTGAAAAAAACATGATGTAGTACAAGTTGTATATAACATGCATTATATAATGTCAACAGTCAGCAGAATTTTAAAAGCCGAACGGACAAATTTTAACCTGTGTATAGTAATCCTCAACATTACTTACTGCGAAGTTTCATTGAAAATGATCCAGTAGTTTAGAAGAAGTTGTCCAGACATCATGTTATTACGGAAACCTGTGTATAGTCACCTCATTACCATGGCAACCAAAATTATGACAAACGAAACCCTGTATGCAAATCTATACATGGTCCCCAACAATACTGCCAAGTTTCACTGAAATTGATCCAGTAGTTTAGGAGGAGTTGTCCGGACAACACATTATAATGGAAACCTGTGTATAGTGACCTGGTTACCATGGCAACCAAAATTTTGACAAACGAAACTCTGCATGCACATCTACACATGGTCCCCAACAATACTGCCAAGTTTTATTGAAATCGATCCAGTAGTTTAGGAGGAGTTGTCCGGACAACATTTTATTATGGAAACCTGTGTATAGTGACCTGGTTACCATGGCAACCAAAATTTTGACAAACAAAACCCTGTATGCAAATCTATTCATGGTTCCCAACAATACTGCCAAGTTTCACTGAAATTGATCCAGTAGTTTAGGAGGAGTTGTCCGGACAACACATTATAATGGAAACCTGTGTATAGTGACCTGGTTACCATGGCAACCAAAATTTTGACAAACAAAACTCTGCATGCACATCTACACATGGTCCCCAACAATACTGCCAAGTTTCATTAAACTCGATCCAGTGGTTTATAGGAAGTTGTCCGGACAACATGTTATTACGGAAACCTGTGTATAGTGACCTGGTTACCATGGCAACCAAAATTTTGACAAACGAAACTCTGCATGCACATCTACACATGGTCCCCAACAATACTGCCAAGTTTTATTGAAATCGATCGAGTAGTTTAGGAGGAGTTGTCCGGACAACATTTTATTATGGAAACCTGTGTATAGTGACCGGGTTACCATGGCAACCAAAATTTTGACAAACAAAACCCTGCATGCACATCTACACATGGTCCCCAACAATACTGCCAAGTTTTACTGAAATCGATCGAGTAGTTTAGGAGGAGTTGTCCGGACAACATTTTATTATGGAAACCTGTGTATAGTGACCTGGTTACCATGGCAACCAACATTTTGACAAACGAAACCCTGCATGCACATCTACACATGGTCCCCAACAATACTGCCAAGTTTTATTGAAATCGATCCAGTAGTTTAGGAGGAGTTGTCCGGACAACATTTTTCTACGGACAGACGGACAGACGGACAGACAGACGGACAGACAGACGGACAGACAGACGGACAGACAGACGGACAGACAAGCTGATTCCAGTATACCCCCCCTAACTTCGTTGCGGGGGGGTATAACAATAACATAGATATATACTACAGTACACCAATAACACAGATATATACTACACTACCAACAATAACACAGATATATACTACAGTACACCAATAACACAGATATATACCACAGTACCAACAATAACACAGATTTATACCACATTACCAACAGTAACACAGATTTATACACTACAGTATCAACAATAACACAGATATATACTACAGTATCAACAATAACATAGATATATACTACAGTACACCAATAACACAGATATATACTACACTACCAACAATAACATAGATATATACTACAGTACCAATAATAACAAAGATTTACACTACAGTACCAACAATAACACAGATTTACACTACAGTACCAACAATAACACAGATTTATACTACAGTACCAACAATAACACAGATTTACACTACAGTACCAACAATAACACAGATTTATACTACAGTATCAACAATAACACAGATATATACTACAGTACCAACAATAACACAGATTTATACCACATTACCAACAATAACACAGATTTATACTACAGTATCAACAATAACACAGATATATACTACAGTACCAACAATAACACAGATTTATACTACACAACCACCAATAACACAGATTTACACTACAGTACCAACAATAACACAGATTTACACTACAGTACCAACAATAACACAGATTTACACTACAGTACCAACAATAACACAGATTTATACTACAGTATCAACAATAACACAGATATATACTACAGTACCAACAATAACACAGATTTATACCACATTACCAACAATAACACAGATTTATACTACAGTATCAACAATAACACAGATATATACTACAGTACCAACAATAACACAGATTTACACTACACTACCAACAATAACACAGATTTACACTACAGTACCAACAATAACACAGATTTACACTACAGTACCAACAATAACACAGATTAACACTACAGTACCAATAATAACACAGATTTCCACTACAGTACCAACAATAACACAGATATATACTACAGTACCAATAATAACACAGATTTATACTACACTACTAACAATAACACAGATTTCCACTACAGTACCAACAATAACACAGATTTACACTACAGTACCAACAATAACACAGATTTATACTACACTACTAACAATAACACAGATTTACACTACAGTACCAACAATAACACATATTTACACTACAGTATCAACAATAACACAGATATATACTACAGTACCAACAATAACACAGATTTATACCACATTACCAACAATAACACAGATTTATACTACAGTATCAACAATAACACAGATATATACTACAGTACCAACAATAACACAGATTTATACTACAGTACCAACAATAACACATATTTACACTACAGTATCAACAATAACACAGATATATACTACAGTACCAACAATAACACAGATATATACTACAGTACCAACAATAACACAGATTTATTCTACAGTACCAACAATAGCACAGATTTATACCACATTACCAACAATAACACAAATATATACTACAGTACCAACAATAACAAAGATATATACAACAGTACCAACAATAACACAGATTTATACTACAGTACCAACAATAACACAGTTATATACTACAGTACCAACAATAACACAGATATATACTACAGTACCAGCAATACCACAGATTTACACTAGAGTACCAACAATAACACAGATTTACACTACAGTACCAACAATAACACAGATTTACACTACAGTACCAACAATAACACAGATTTATACTACAGTACCAACAACAACACAGACATACACTACAGTACCAACAATAACACAGATTTACACTACAGTACCAACAATAACAAAGATATATACAACAGTACCAACAATAACACAGATTTATACTACAGTACCAACAATAACACAGTTATATACTACAGTACCAACAATAACACAGATATATACTACAGTACCAGCAATACCACAGATTTACACTAGAGTACCAACAATAACACAGATTTACACTACAGTACCAACAATAACACAGATTTACACTACAGTACCAACAATAACACAGATTTATACTACAGTACCAACAACAACACAGACATACACTACAGTACCAACAATAACACAGATTTACACTACAGTACCAACAATAACACAGATTTATACTACAGTACCAACAATTCATTCATATCTTTATTCCTCCAAACATGAAGAGCTTTATGAAATACATACATTACATAAACATAAGATATAAGGACATTTATGCGGGTACAAAATTAAGAATAATGACTAAAGAAGATAAGCTGGTTGAATGATGCAATCTTACAATATTATAACTGCAAAGACTTCAACCAGGATAATACAAAAACATGTTTACAAGACCTCACGCACTACTGGAAGGTAAGCGCAGCAGCTTTGTCTGCAAAAATGCAACAATCTCGTACAAATGACAAGAAGAGATCGACGTCATCTCCAAATATGTCTCGGAGAGGCTCAGGAGGGGATCCAAGAAAAGTGGCTATTTGAAATTCCCGACTCGCCTGGTCCAGTTCGACGTAAACATGGACAGGGTAGTCGTTGACAATTTTGGAAAAGACGTCATTGCGTAGGGATAGCATATCATCGCTTGAGCAGTCCAAGATACAATGAGCAACTGCATCGTCTACAAGTACATTACATTGAGCACATGCTAATTCACACATCGGAGAAATTATCCAAAGTTTGGCAACATTAGTAAAAGATCTACAAAAATGAGGAAAACGTTTAGATACATGCCATATAAAAGAAGGACTGATTTCGTTTTGCAGAAAAATAAATCTAGAAAAGTCTCTGTTGAGCAGTAAACGCTGCCTCCAGTCAGAAGTGTACTTATGCATGAGAACACTTCTCGTTAGACGTTTCCATGATTGTTTAGAGGGGAACGATCCTTTTTGTAAGAACGTCGCTACTACATCATACAAATCATATTTATGGATAATGCTCCAGACATCTGATACAAAACCTTTTGTGCCTTGAAAAATTCCAAAATATGTATGAAAAAGTCGAAGCATAAACATTTTCTTAGCTGTAAATTGAGCATCTAGTCTACATAGAGCAGCAAAAAATCGAAGTTTGGCTAATTCAACCTCGAGATGTATTGAGGTAAGGCCTAACATGCTTAGAGCGATATCTGATCGTGTGCGACGGGGAAAACTTTGGATCAGTTTTGCACATAAGTGATGTACAGTTTCAATACGAGACAAATCAGTTTCAGTTACAGAGAACCAAAGTTCACAACCAAAGAGGCTTCTTGGCAAAATAATAGACTTGTATAACTTTGTACCTGTTATTGGATTTAACCCAGTACCGAAAAGGTTACAATGGAGCAGGGCAAAACATTGACTACGTAGTCTGTTCACAGTCTCATTGATATCTGGACACCCAGGTTTGTATTTGTTCAAGAGAATACCAACATGTTTTGTTCCATCAGTCTCTGAAACGGTTTCGTTGCCTAGAAACCAGCTCCGAGACGCCTTTGAGAAAGTATTTTTACTTTCATTAAAGACTATCACAGCAGACTTGGACGCATTGTATTTAAATCTCCATTTACAGCTGTAAGTGTAGCAGATATCCATGAGATTGTCAAGACCACGTTTACATAGAGATAGCAACGTTATATCGTCAGCTTGAGTTGGACAAGTAACATTGACGTCTTGAATAATAAATGAATACTCTGCAGCGCACAAATCATTTAAAAGGTCATTGATAAAAACTGTATATAACCAAGGGGAGATAATGCTCCCTTGACGCGTACCTTGGCAGACTTTGAACCAGTCGGAGACAAAGCCTTGGTGTAAAACAGCACTAAACATATTTTCATATAAGGAAGCAATTATGTGAATATACTTTGAATTAAATCCAATTCTGGCGAGTTTAAAAAATAGGCCAAAATGCCATACACAGTCAAAAGCTTTGGCAGCATCTAGGAAGCAAGCAAACAATTTACTTTCATTATCACAGGCATAGGAAACAGACTCGTGAACTAAGTAAGAGGTCATTGTACTACTTACATTCTTTTGAAAACCATTTTGTAACGGATTGATCTTAAAGATATTTGTTGAATCTAGTCTTATGAGTAGTAATTTTTCAAAAACTTTTAAAACAACAGGTAGTAAGGAAATAGCTCGATAACTATTGGGATCACTCTTGGATTTGTTGTGACCTTTATACAGTGTACAAATCAGACCTTTCGTAAGCAGAGGAGGAACATACTCTAATCTGTGGAAAGCATTAAACAAGACACAAATGCAGTTGTAAAGTGTGTCGTTAGCATATATCAGGTGTTCATAAACAATATGATCATATCCGGCTGCCTTACCCACAGGGAGTGTTTTGCAGATACCTTTGACCTCGTCTAGAGAGAAATTATCAAAGAAGTCGTTTTCTGAATCATGATTACCAAGAATACCGTTAACAGATTCATCGATTGAAAATTTAAATTGTGCATCAAAATCATCACTGGAGGATTCCGAATATATATCTGCAAAATACTTTCCCCAGTTGAGAGCTAGGCGAGCAGGATCTCTGATCATCTCATCGTTGAATTTCATTTCAGCTCCAACAGACCCCGAGGTATTAGTGCAACGTTTTCTAACAAGTGACCAGAATGTCTTTTGATTAACATCAACACAACTTTCAATTTCGTCATTTAAGTCCACAATGTGATCCTCTGACACCTGTCTATGTCTGTTCCTAAATAGGCGCTTTGCATCTTTGTAATTACGAAAAGCCAAAGAGTCTGTGTTACGCGGTCGACCTTGAGAAATCCAAATCATACGACAATTCCACATGTTTCGATGGAGATCTTTGAGTTTGTTGTTCCAATAAGGTTTTAAAAATTTGCAAAATTTACGTTTTGGCAATGTACTTTCAGATGACTTCAATAAACATGTCACAAGTTCGCGTGTATATTTATCAACTTCATCTTTCGTATCAAGATTCAAAACTGTATCCAGCGACGTTTCCCTGATACGAGCACTAAGATCATCATGGTAGTTATCGACATTTTTGGAAGCTCCCGCGGCGATCCACTTAAACGAAATACGTGAGTGTTTATCGCAAACTTTTTCACTAGGAACAGAATCAGGGAAAACCAATTCACAAAGCAATGGTCTGTGGTTCGATACATCGAGGTAATCGCCAACTAAAATGGAACATTCACTCACGAGGTCAAGTTTAGAAGCGTTGATGATAACATGATCGATTAGAGAAGAAGGACCATCCTCGGAATGAACATATGAATGCAATGGACCTTTACATAGGTTGGAGGTTGACAATGCGAACAGTTGAAGACGGTCAAGGCAATTTTGAAGAAGGCTGCCGCGTTGGTCTTGATAACAGGGGATGCGCGAGCCATGTAAACGGGCATTAAAATCCCCCATGACAATAACAGATCCATACAGGGAAAAGGTCGTACACAACTCGTCAAGTTTTTGGATGTATTCGTTGAATAAGACCGTTCCGTATCTTGAAGTCGGAAGATAAACTTGAAGAACATGGAATGTTTCATCATCCAGGACAACTTTGATAATGGCGATCCTGTCATCATCGGAATCCACGATAGAAACGCGATCATCGAGCTTCTTGTGCCACATCAGGGCGACACCTCCTTTTCGAGAACGATGATCAGCTAGAGGATGCAAGGAAAAATCTGCAATTGCAACAGAGTTATAGTTCTGGTGGATGCTTTTGAATAGATGCAGATTTTCTTCGAATAACCAGTGTTCCGCGATTCCACAAATGTCAACGCGTTCCCTGTTTAAGGCTTCGTGAAGATGCGAGGCAGCCGACATGGTGCCAGTTACATTCCAGGACATGATACGAATGCTGGACATACCAAGGAGGAAAAACTGCAGAAACAGGAGAAGAACAGCAAGTCTATTCGATCTCACCATCGTGATTTGAGACATTATCATAACCATGAAACCGGTTATTGGAAATCCATTTCCTGCATCGAATACCCCTCGGCCAGAAGTTTTCTTCTTTCGTTTTGGAGATATCAGACGAAAGGACGTTAACCCGCGCAGAGACGCAAAACTTCCGTTTGCTCCTAAGGAGTCGAACAAAAGTGGCCCTGACCCCGCGAGATTGAAGGTAATATCTGATATCATCTTCAGAACACGATTCTGAAGACATGCCACTAAGAAAGAGACGAGTAGTTTTATGCCGGGAAACAGCTACGAAACCACTAGATGCTTCCTCTGTGTTGACCACAGGAGGGGTTCTCGAATGGGAGGGAATGATTGGTAATGTAGAGGTAGGTGGAGGCTTTGAGTACCGAGTAGAGTGAAGATGATGTGGCTGACTTAAATCTGTTGGAGATGAAGACGAGGAACCATCAATAATTACAGGCGTTGAAGCAGATGATGAAAGAAGTTCCAGTGAACTTGACTTGCTACATGATCGGCTTGGATCTGCTACCTGAGGAATGGAATTCTGCAAACCGGGAATGAATCGAGTCGGTGTAGCTGAGTTACCACGAGTAGAGGACAGGGCAGAATCGAGCTTAGTCGAAGCAGAGCTGTTGTCCTTCGGGGATAGGTTGAAGCTATCATGGACGAATTCCTCGAATTTGGTTAACTGCGCACCAAGTTCCTCTGCAAACGCTCTAACAGCAATGTCTGTTGTTTGCTTAGCCTTCCCTGCGACAGTTTTTATGTCAGACTCAGCTTGCCGCATGCGCGATTTCAGAGAAGACATCCCGCTTACAGCAGAAGACGCATTGGATATAGCTGTCTGAACGTCACACTCAAAGACAGCAAGTTGGCCGTTAATGTCACGAATGTCTTTGTGGATAGCTGAAGTATTACCAAATCGTTCATCGTTCAAGCGCGAAATTCCACGACTGTTGTCGTCGATCGACTTTGAAATGCTAGTGATTTCCGTGACTGTCGACTTTCTGAATTTGTCCAGAGACACAAGTTTTGAAGCCAGGAGATGTATACTGTCGACAAAATAGGACTGTGGAACTTTCTGAGAATGATCGATATCGAAGGCCTTATCAATAGTCTCACAAGCCTTACCCAGCTGGGTTTTAAGAGACGACATATCTTTGTCCAATTTCTTTTGAGTCTCTACCACCGAGTCTATACGGACTTTTGAAGTCTCTCTTGATTCATGGAATATTGTGCGAAGGTTCACTAGCTCTAGCTTTAGTGAATCAAACTCGGAGCGGGAGACGGTGGCAGACTCATCCATAATGCTACCCGAACACTCCATTACTGAAGAATCAAACTGACTATTTGTTCTTGTAGATCTTTGCGAAGGAAAGATATCTGCTATCTCGCTTACCGACTCGCCGTCTATGAATTGTTGTAAAGCATAGCAGTCTTTTGCATACTTTATAAAAGCTTGGTTCCTTAACGTATTCTTACGTGTAACAAGCGAAGAAGCTGGACAACCTTCAATTCCCTTAGCACGGTCGTAGAGAATAGCCCGATACCAGGCAATTTTACTTTCTGAGCTAGCGGCGATTTCAACAAGTTTGTCAATATACTCAGTTTTTGGAAGCTTGAATAAAGTTTTATCAAACGACGTTGCAGCAAGGCTTGGGTCATGTGATGGCTCATCATTTAGCGGCATGGTCAGCTCGTCAATGGAACCAGATATAGAATGTACCAAACAATAAATATTTACTCAGATGTCATCACACTCATAGGGAGCCCCGTGGCGGAGTTTACAGACAATATGGCTAATAAACTGAGACACCGTTTCTTCCCCGTGAGTACAAACCACGACACTAATGTTCATATAAAACGACCGTTCAATTGTCTCAGTATAGCTTGTCACCCGTGCGCCTCACCAGGTAAAACGCGATAGAGCGTGACGAATCGTCGACCGTGCTTCGTGAGTATGATATCACAGGTAAATCTGTATATATATATGTGTGTAAATATATATAGTATGGTACAGGCGATAAATATCACTTCAAGTTCAAGACTTATAACGTTAACACGTACATCAAAAATCACCTTTTAAAGAGCCTCTTCAATCCATGAACAAATGCTGAATATCTCCATCTGTTCAAAAACTGTCCAAACATGGGAAACACGAGCATTACACGATTTATCACGGAGCACCTCGTACATGGTCTACCAGATATATACTACAGTACCAACAATAACACAGATATATACCACATTACCAACAATAACACAGATTTATACTACAGTACCAACAATAACACAGATATATACTACAGTACCAACAATAACACAGATTTACACTAGAGTACCAACAATAAGATAGATTTATACTACAGTACCAACAATAACATAGATATATACTACAGTACCAACAATAACACAGATTTATACCACAGTACCAACAATAACACAGATTTACACTACAGTACCAACAATAACAAAGATATATACAACAGTACCAACAATAACACAGATTTATACTACAGTACCAACAATAACATAGATTTACACTACAGTACCAACAATAACATAGATATATACTACAGTACCAACAATAACACAGATTTAAACTACAATACCAACAATAACATAGATTTACACTACAGTACCAACAATAACACAGATTTAAACTACAGTACCAACAATAACACAGATATATACCACAGTACCAACAATAACACAGATTTACACTACAGTATCAACAATAACATAGATATATACCACAGTACCAACAATAACACAGATTTATACTACAGTACCAACAATAACACAGATATATACTACAGTACCAGCAATTACACAGATTTACACTACAGTACCAACAATAACACATATTTATACTACAGTACCAACAATAACACAGATATATACTACAGTACAAACAATAACACAGATATATACTACAGTACCAACAATAACACAGATTTATACAACAGTACCAACAATAAGATAGATATATACTACAGTACCAACAATAAGATAGATATATACTACAGTACCAACAATAAGATAGATATATACTACAGTACCAACAATAAGATAGATATATACTACAGTACCAACAATAACTTAGGTATATACCACAGTACCAATACTAACACAGATATATACTACAGTACCAACAATAACACAGATTTATACTACAGTACCAACAATAACACAGATATATACTACAGTACCAACAATAACACTGATTTATACTACAGTACCAACAATAACACAGATACACACTACAGTACCAACAATAACACAGATTTATACTACAGTACCAACAATAACACAGATATATACTACAGTACCAACAATAACACAGATTTATACTACAGTACCAACAATAACACAGATATATACTACAGTACCAACAATAACACAGATTTACACTAGAGTACCAACAATAAGATAGATTTATACTACAGTACCAACAATAACATAGATATATACCACAGTACCAACAATAACACAGATATATACTACAATACCAACAATAACATAGATATATACTACAGTACCAACAATAACACAGATTTATACTACAGTACCAACAATAACACAGATAGATACTACAGTACCAACAATAACATAGATATATACTACAGTATCAACAATAACATAGATATATACCACAGTACCAACAATAACACAGATTTATACTACAGTACCAACAATAACACAGATAGATACTACAGTACCAACAATAACATAGATATATACTACAATACCAACAATAACATAGATATATACTACAGTACCAACAATAACATAGATATATAATACAGTACCAACAATAACACAGATAGATACTACAGTACCAACAATAACACAGATATATACTACAGTACCAACAATAACATAGATATATACTACAGTACCAACAATAACACAGATAGATACTACAGTACCAACAATAACACAGATATATACTACAATACCAACAATAACACAGATATATACTACAATACCAACAATAACACAGATATATACTACAGTACCAACAATAACACAGATATATACTACAATACCAACAATAACATAGATATATACTACAGTACCAACAATAACACAGATTTATACTACAGTACCAACAATAACACAGATTTATACTACAGTACCAACAATAACACAGATTTATACTAGAGTACCAACAATAAGATAGATTTATACTACAGTACCAACAATAACACAGATATATACTACAGTACCAACAATAACACAGATTTACACTAGAGTACCAACAATAACACAGATTTACACTACAGTACCAACAATAACACAGATTTACACTACAGTACCAACAATAACACAGATTTACACTACAGTACCAACAATAACACAGATTTACACTACAGTACCAACAATAACACAGATTTACACTACAGTACCAACAATAACACAGATTTACACTACAGTACCAACAATAACACAGATATATACTACAATACCAACAATAACACAGATATATACTACAATACCAACAATAACATAGATTTATACTACAATACCAACAATAACACAGATTTACACTACAGTACCAACAATAACACAGATTTACACTAGAGTACCAACAATAAGATAGATTTATACTACAGTACCAACAATAACACAGATATATACTACAGTACCAACAATAACACAGATTTATACTACAGTACCAACAATAACACAGATATATACTACAGTACCAACAATAACACAGATTTACACTAGAGTACCAACAATAAGATAGATTTATACTACAGTACCAACAATAACACAGATATATACTACAGTACCAACAATAACACAGATTTACACTAGAGTACCAACAATAAGATAGATTTATACTACAGTACCAACAATAACATAGATATATACTACAGTACCAACAATAACACAGATATATACTACAGTACCAACAATAACACAGATATATACTACAGTACCAACAATAACACAGATATATACTACAGTACCAACAATAACACAGATATATACTACAGTACCAACAATAACACAGATATATACTACAGTACCAACAATAAGATAGATATATACTACAGTACCAACAATAAGATAGATATATACTACAGTACCAACAATAACTTAGGTATATACCACAGTACCAATACTAACACAGATATATACTACAGTACCAACAATAACACAGATTTATACTACAGTACCAACAATAACACATATATATACTACAGTACCAACAATAACACAGATATATACTACAGTACCAACAATAACACAGATTTATACTACAGTACCAATAATAACACAGATTTATACTACAGTACCAACAATAACACAGATATATACTACAGTACCAACAATAAGATAGATATATACTACAGTACCAACAATAAGATAGATATATACTACAGTACCAACAATAACTTAGGTATATACCACAGTACCAATACTAACACAGATATATACTACAGTACCAACAATAACACAGATTTATACTACAGTACCAACAATAACACATATATATACTACAGTACCAACAATAACACAGATATATACTACAGTACCAACAATAACACAGATTTATACTACAGTACCAACAATAACACAGATTTACACTACAGTACCAACAATAACACAGATATATACTACAGTACCAACAATAACACAGATATATACTACAGTACCAACAATAACACAGATTTATACCACATTACCAACAATAACACAGATTTATACTACAGTACCAACAATAACACAGATTTACACTACAGTACCAACAATAACACAGATTTATACTACAGTACCAACAATAACATAGATATATACCACAGTACCAACAATAACACAGATTTATACTACAGTATCAACAATAACACAGATTTACACTACAGTACCAACAATAACACAGATTTATACTACAGTACCAACAATAACACATATATATACCACAGTACCAACAATAACACAGATTTACACTACAGTACCAACAATAACACAGATTTATACTACAGTACCAACAATAACATAGATATATACCACAGTACCAACAATAACACAGATATATACTACAGTACCAACAATAACACAGATTTATACTACAGTACCAACAATAACACATATATATACTACAGTACCAAGAATAACACAGATATATACTACAGTACCAACAATAACACAGATTTATACTACAGTACCAACAATAACACAGATTTACACTACAGTACCAACAATAACACAGATATATACTACAGTACCAACAATAACACAGATATATACTACAGTACCAACAATAACACAGATTTATACCACATTACCAACAATAACACAGATTTATACTACAGTACCAACAATAACACAGATTTACACTACAGTACCAACAATAACACAGATTTATACCACAGTACCAACAATAACATAGATATATACCACATTACCAGCAATAACACAGATTTATACTACAGTACCAACAATAACATAGATATATACCACAGTACCAACAATAACACAGATTTATACTACAGTACCAACAATAACACAGATTTATACTACAGTACCAACAATAACATAGATATATACCACAGTACCAACAATAACACATATATATACTACAGTACCAACAATAACATAGATATATACTACAGTACCAACAATAACACAGATAGATACTACAGTACCAACAATAACACAGATATATACTACAGTACCAACAATAACACATATATATACTACAGTACCAACAACAACACAGATATACACTACAGTACCAACAACAACACAGATATACACTACAGTACCAACAATAAGATAGATATACACTACAGTACCAACAATAAGATAGATATACAATACAGTACCAACAATAAGATATATATATACCACAGTACCAACAATAACATAGATATATACTACAATACCAACAATAACACAGATTTATACTACAGTACCAACAATAACACAGATTTATACTACAGTACCAACAATAACACAGATTTATACCACATTACCAACAATAACATAGATATATACTACAATACCAACAATAACACAGATTTACACTACAGTACCAAATGACACAGATTTATATTACAGTACCAACAATAACACAGATATATACTACAGTACCAACAATAACACAGATATATACTACAGTACCAACAATAACACAGATTTATACTACAATACCAACAATAAGATAGATATATACCCCAGTACCAACAATAACACAGATATATACTACAGTACCAACAATAACACATATATATACTACAGTACCAACAATTACACAGATATACACTACAGTACCAACAATAAGATAGATATATACCCCAGTACCAACAATAACACAGATATATACTACAGTACCAACAATAACACATATATATACTACATTACCAACAATTACACAGATATACACTACAGTACCAACAATAACACAGATTTACACTACAGTACCAACAATAACACAGATTTACACTACAGTACCAACAATAACACATATATATACTACAGTACCAACAATTACACAGATATATACTACAGTACCAACAATAACACAGATTTATAATACAGTACCAACAATAACACAGATATATACTACAGTACCAACAATAACACAGATATATACCACATTACCAACAATAACACAGATTTATACCACATTACCAACAATAACACAGATATACACTACAGTACCAACAATTACACAGATATACACTACAGTACCAACAATAACACAGATATACACTACAGTACCAACAATAACACAGATTGATACTACAGTACCAACAATAACACAGATTTACACTACAGTACCAGCAATAACACAGATTTACACTACACTACCAACAATAACACAGATTTACACTACAGTACCAACAATAACACAGATATATACTACAGTACCAACAATAACACAGATTTATACTACAGTACCAACAATAACACAGATTTACACTACACTACCAACAATAACACAGATTTATACTACAGTACCAATAATAACACAGATTTATACTACAGTACCAACAATAACATAGATTTACACTACACTACCAACAATAACACAGATATATACTACAGTACCAACAATAACACAGATATATACTACAGTACCAACAATAACACAGATTTACACTACAGTACCAATAATAACACAGATTTATACTACAGTACCAACAATAACATAGATTTACACTACAGTACCAACAATAACACAGATTTATACTACAGTACAACAATAACACAGATTTACACTACAGTACCAAATGACACAGATTTATACTACAGTACCAACAATAACACAGATATATACTACAGTACCAACAATAACACAGATGTATACTACAGTACCAACAATAACACAGATTTACACTACAGTACCAACAATAACATAGATTTACACTACAGTACCAAATGACACAGATATATACTACAGTACCAACAATAACACAGATGTATACTACAGTACCAACAATAACACAGATGTATACTACAGTACCAACAATAACACAGATATATACTACAGTACAACAATAACACAGATTTACACTACAGTACCAAATGACACAGATATATACTACAGTACCAACAATAACACAGATATATACTACAGTACCAATAATAACACAGATTTACACTACAGTACCAAATGACACAGATGTATACTACAGTACCAACAATAACACAGATTTACACTACAGTACCAAATGACACAGATTTATACTACAGTACCAACAATAACACAGATATATACTACAGTACCAATAATAACACAGATTTATACTACAGTACCAACAATAACACAGATTTATACTACAGTACCAACAATAACACAGATTTACACTACAGTACAACAATAACACAGATTTATACTACAGTACCAACAATAACACAGATTTATACTACAGTACCAACAATAACACAGATTTACACTACAGTACCAACAATAATATAGATTTATACTACAGTACCAATAATAACACAAATTTACACTACAGTACCAATAATAACACAGATTTACACTACAGTACCAATAATAACACAGATTTACACTACAGTACCAACAATAATATAGATTTACACTACAGTACTTATACTAACATAGATATATACTACAGTACAACAATAACACAGATTTACACTACAGTACCAAATGACACAGATTTATACTACAGTACCAACAATAACACAGATATATACTACAGTACCAACAATAACACAGATTTACACTACAGTACCAACAATAACACAGATTTACACTACAGTACCAACAATAACACAGATATATACTACAGTACCAATAATAACACAGATTTACACTACAGTACCAACAATAACATATATATACTACACTACCAATAATAACACAGATTTACACTACAGTACCAACAATAATATAGATTTACACTACAGTACCAACAATGATATAGATTACACTACAGTACCAAATGTCACAGCTTAACCAATACCACACTTTTTTTTAGTTTTTAGTTGTTTCTATGGGACGCCCCTGCTACTCCATTAAGAGAAAAACTTAAACAATTAATATTTGCCAAACTGAAGTTTTGTATGAACTTACTTTAGCAATTTCTATTGTTGCTATGACAATTGATAGATGTTACCGCTTACCTGTCTAAAGCTAAAATAAAACGCACGTGCATATACAGTTGATGAACCTGATGACTCATCCACTGATGATGGCTGTGGAAAATACCCAGGCAAATGTGTTTTAATTATCTAAAGCCATGAAGCTGGATTAGATTTTTACTTCAAAGGGAGAATGGTTAATCAATGACGTGGAATCATGGAGACAATGTATAGCCGTGATGGTATCGGAGCGTACCACCTTGATATCCTTCCTCAGATTTGTGATTAGGTAAGTGGAACTTCCAAATGAAGACATTTACTAGGTCATTTCTGTAACGAAATCTTTATTTTAGGATAACCTTCCTACGTTCAATTACACACTGGATGACAAAAGGTAGATTTATACCAAGGATGGTAGTCTACTACACCGCCTCGCGACATCAATGCCACAGTCATCTGTGTCTACTAATGCTTCTATTATACAAGTACATTGTACAACATGCTAACTCTCAACCATTGTTGTCTTTCATGGTCGTCTCCCTAATCAACATAAAAAGTGTCAGAGGTCGGTATGTTTTTCAACAGTATCCTTCTGTTAACATGTACTTATGTTAGTGTTAATAATATTTTAGCATCAATCTAAATAATCAATTTTCGGGGATGTCCCTTTAAGAAAGTGAAAGTTCACGTAAGGAAAATCGAAATCTTCACGTTTATTGTACAGCTTAGTAGTAAGCATCCAGTTATGATCATAGTTGATGTAGAAGAGTCAGTTTTGTCCTTGATTTCAAGACAAACAAATTATTACACATTTTGTCTCATTGAGGAATATTGTATGTGATATGAAGATGGACGTTTTTGAGTATGCTCATTTGTGCTTACTTGTAATTGAGAAATTTGACTCGAATCTCACTTTGAAGAAGACTATGGGCAAGTTTTATGGTCGCTATCTTGATCTCATCGAGAAATAATCTGTATTTTTGTGGGATATGCAGATGGACGTTTTAGAGTTTGCTTGTTAGTGTGTTTACTTGTTGTGATGACAATGACTCGGTTGTCATTTTGAGGATTGATGCTTACTTGGATGTGACCAAGATTTACATGGCGGGTGTCGTCGATGAAGCAGAAAATGATTACTCTTCCGGAACTCCTGGTCTTATTCTCTTGTGCTTTTACGAGAGTCTCCATATAAATCTTTCCTTTGTTCCTATTTTCCCTGTAGTTTAATCGTTTTTGAGTTGAAGTGAAGTGACTTGAACTGCTGAACTTTTAAGCGATATTATGCTTTAATGTCAATTTAAATTTAGTGCTTAATATTCTATTCTAGTGCTAATCTTATTTTAGTGATTCTATTATTTTAGCATTATTTCAGTTTTAATTTTGCCTTAGCGTTAATCGTATTTTAATGCCTATCATATAACAGCTGTTGTGGAAATCTATTAAGTACTAAACAAGAGCAAAGGGGTGGCGTACTGATTTACTAATGCGCCCATAGCATTAGGTGTATAGTGAAACCTCGCTTAAAGACCACTTTAGAATTAAGACCATCTCGCTATTAAAGGCCCAATATACGTAACTTTCGGCAAAACTTGAAGCGAAAATCAAGCCTAATAACTTATTATATTTTTAGATTTAGCTAAGATTAACTGATATCAGCAATATTCAAGATGAATTCTTTCGCGGTTACCGGTACAGCAGCAGTTGAAACACGCTATTTGTAAACACGCGTCCATTTCGAACCGTCTTCTACCTTCGGTTTGTTGTTGAAGTGGGCCCCACCTGAATTATTTTCAATACTTTGGATTTTTTTGTCCAGAGTTTCTTGTTAGTTACCGCTCAGGTTTACTTCGTTTCAGGCTTATTTTTGCATGGTTATCCACTGGATTTTTTTTCAGATTTTTTCATAATCACGAAAATTTCCCTGAAGTTACGTATATTGGGCCTTTAAGATCACTTCATTTCAGTCTCAAAAAAATCTTCTATATATCTTTGTATTTTGAGCTTCACTATTAAGACCATCCCGCTATTAAGAACAGTTTTGAAAAGTCCCAAATAACACTTTCGCACTGTGTACACTTGTCAAGTGTCAGACCAGTAAGCTGTATTTTGGTGTCAAATTGGCTAATCAGTTAAAACTACTGTGTGTTTAACATTATAAAGTCTATATATTAGTTAATGAACCATGAAAACATGTCAAAATGTGGATTTCATATATATCTGTCTGCATGGTCATCCTCGGTATTCAGACCACCCCGCTATTAATTATTATTTGGTGCGGTCCCTCAGTTGGTCTTAATAGTGACGTTTCACTGTATATTCTAGAGTGAGAAAGATATGATCCTGCTGGAAATATTGGTGATCAAATCCCCGTAGAACAGATCAAAAATGATGTCAGGCGGTGCACCCTAGGACACGAGATAAATGTATCGTGCCAGGCCGATAATAGCACTTCCCTGACGAGGCGGGGACATGCGACGTCCTCCCGAGCTTCCTGCCAGATGAAGGCTTTGACCAGCTCTGTTAAACCTGGTGTGATTGAATTAGCGACAAGATACACCAACATGTGGGCTAATGTAACCGTAAATAGTCTTCGACCTTGAACATGCACTCGCGGTCACTAAAAGCTATTTTTGAAGGATAATACGGTCAACTATCAATCGCTCACATCTCGCCTATTTACGAGCAAAATCCTTGTACGCTCTTTTGCTGTCACCTAGTTGTCATGGGAAGTAAACGAGTTATACATTGTTTTAAGAGAATATAAGACGGCTCCGTGAGGAAACCAAAATCATCTGTTTATTCATGCGCCCATAGCATTAGGTGTAATGTAATCAGCATGCGCCCATAGCATTAGGTGTAATGTAATCAGCATGCTCCCATAGCATAAGGTGTAATGTAATCAGCATGCTCCCATAGCATTAGGTGTAATGTAATCAGCATGCGCCCATAGCATTAGGTGTAATGTAATCAGCATGCGCCCATAGCATTAGGTGTAATGTAATCAGCATGCGCCCATAGCATTAGGTGTAATGTAATCAGCACGCGCCCATAGCATTAGGTGTAATGTAATCAGTATGAGACAAATATTTTTTGTGAGATCACACGCATGCGGACTTTTGGTAAGGTCAATTTGAGAAGATATGACAAAACTTTCGGGAAAATATTTATTTGTTTTTATATATTTTTGGGGTTTTTTTCTTGTTCGTTTGTTTTTTAAATAAGAATGTTAAATCAGTTTTTTATGAGGATGTAGCAAATTAAATCTATAAAATGTTAGATAAAACAATTAGGTGATAATGATATGAATGCATTACTTTATAAGAATTTGAGAAATATTGTACGTAAGGAATATATAGCCGGAGTTTAAAGGCCCAATACACGTAACTTTCGGCAAAAACTTGAAGCGAAAATCAAGCCTAATAACTTATTATATTGATAGATTTAGTTAGGATCAACTGATATCAGCAATATTCAAGATGAATTCTTACGCGGTTACCGGTACAGCAGAAGTTGAAACACGGTATTTGTAAACACGCGTCCATTTCTAGCTGTTTTCTTCCTTCGGTTTGTTGATGAAGTGGGCCCCACCTGAACTATTTTGAATTCTTTGGATTTTTTTGTCAAGATTTTCTTGTTAGTTACCATTCAGGTTTACTTCGTTTTTTAGACTTGTTTTTGCATGGTTATCAACTGGATATTTTTTCATAATTTTTCAAAATCCCGAAAAATTTCCTGAAGTTACGTATATTGGGCCTTTAA
Organism: Mimachlamys varia; assembly: GCA_947623455.1. Taxonomy (NCBI): domain Eukaryota; kingdom Metazoa; phylum Mollusca; class Bivalvia; order Pectinida; family Pectinidae; genus Mimachlamys; species Mimachlamys varia. The sequence goes on from OX392533.1 coordinate 5,075,038, forward strand.
TGGCATATAAAACAGCTATTCTGTAAGTATTGATATATCAATACAATTCCCCTACCGGATCCTCAATCCCAACACAACTATCAAAACGTATAGATATAATAAAACTGTACTCAAAATCTTTTCTTCTAATTTGACCGAAGAGATCGTGGTTCAAAATATGGCAATATTGGTAAAAATAACAAACACTTTCACAACGCATTAATATTACACGGTCAGAAAATATATATACCACGAATAAGCATCCTAACATAACTGTTACATGATTGATGTGCCATTATCAATCTTAAACCAAAGCCTTTACCTCAAGTTTTGAGGGAAAAGTCCCAAAAATGGCAAAAGCTTGAAAAATATTATTTTTCAAACGTGCACATCACAGAATGGATGCCATACACCCAGTGAGTATCTATGCCAATAGGCAACATCATCAGAATAATATTAAGTTTCACTTCACAGCATTAATGTTATATCCTCAAAGAATACCTTTATACAATACAAGGACTTCTACTGATAATATCACTATGATAATATCAGTACAGTTCAACATTTTATATCATTTTTTTTCATGTACACTGATGGAAATGAAATGTATATACTTTTGTTTAATGATTCCCAACATTCAATATAAAATCCACAAATTTCAGTTTGATTTGGTTAATTGTGTTCCATTGAGTAGTCCATGATATTATGTATGGTATATTGCATTCCATTGAGTAGGCCCTATGATAGTATGTATGGTACATTGTGTTCCATTGAGTGGTCCCTGACATTATTGATGGTACGAATTTATTTCTCTCTCATCTCATTTGTCAAAACTTGTTATTTCAAGAATTACAATTCAGAAATAAAAGCCCTAGACATTTACAACAAATATATCCCATGCAAAAGTTGCGATTCGATATATTTCATTCGACACGTTACTTTATGAAATGACAAAATATTCCATATAAACCAAATCGAACATCCACGATTCCTACCCAATGTTGGACCAAGGGATTTGAACCCAATTTCCCTTCCTAACAAGCACATCGACTAGAAATGAACCGTGATGAATTAAATGTCATCTTCTCTAAACTGTTTGTCTCCCTGAGAACACGGGATTGACATCCATTACTCCACAGCCAACAATGCCAACTCCTTGGTCATTAATCAAAATATTTAGACTTGACAGCAAAAACTTTTAAAGATATTTCTTCCCAGTAGGCCTTGCTGTTCACAGGGATCAGCGGAGTTGTCCGGATCACCTCCCGGCGTGGAACACTTAGTGCCACGGACTAGTCGGGAGTGAAATGTATCCCGACATCCGAGAATACCCCACCCCAAATCGATACAGACGTCAGTATCAACAACCTCTGATGGAGATATTTATTTACTGTTATATTTCAATAAATTTCATCCAATTACTGCCCTTGTCTGTGGTGAAGGTTTGACACATCGGAATTTAATTACGCACTCTATACAATTAGCGGTATTTGTATAGGTTGTAGCGTTTCCTCTTGGTAATTCAATCATAACCAGACACTTCTCAAAAGTGCAAAAAATAGACAAACTAAAAACGCATAGTAGAATGTGTTATGCCATGGAAAATGAAAGAAGAAAATTAAATATATTGGCTGTATCATTTTTTTTTAATGAAACTGAGGTCATCTTGACGTGAAAATATCATTTTGCTTAGCCTTTCACTTGAGGATTACGTTGAATGTTTTATTTGGGTTTATTTTGTACTTGGTGTGCAGGCATCAATTCTCAGCAAAACAAATTATACTTAAGCTTGAGCACTTTTATTAATTCGATTAAATTGATAAAATATTAGTTTCTTTATCGTCTTAAAGACATCTACTTTGAATATGTTAAAGACATCTGATCAATAAACCATGTCCTATACAAAGGTTTTCATCGATATCTAAATTGTTCTCTATTTCATAAGAGAATACCAAAATCATAATCCGAACTCAAAATCGATTAAACCAGGGGCAAAATATTAACATGGAGACTCTTGTAAAAGTACAAGAGAATAAGACCAGGTGTTCCGGAAGAGTAAGCGGCTTCTGCTTCATCGACGACATACGCCAAGTAAATCTTTGTCTCCTCCCATTAAACATCAAGTTCTGAAAATGAGAACCGAGTATCATTGTCAATCACAACATGTACCCATACCAATGAGCATACTCTAAAACGTCCATCTTCATATCACTTAAAAATACAGAATATTTCTAAATGAGACAAAGATGGCGACCATAAAACTTGTCCATATTTCTGATCAACCTGCATCTCTCGATTCATAAATGTCAGTTTCAAATACTACTTTTAAGTGAGAAGATAAAAAAGCTGATGTTTAATTTCAGTTCCTTGTTTATTGTTTCTTCATCAACTCGTTACATCTTTATCTATGTTTCTCTATTTCACTCTCTAGTGTCTCCTCTCTTACAGTATTTTCTCTCTGAGTATGAATACACTGACTCTACATTTCATTATTATGATATCTCGTCTCGTCTAAGTAAGAGTGTTCTTGCTATAAGTCTCTGATTTCATTTGAGTGTCATCGTTCTACCTCTCTATCGAAGATGACGTAACGCACACACACATGCTGCACCTTTTAAATTAAGTAATAAATAAAGTATAACCTTGAAGTGTGACCTTGTTGAGCATCTCTCTATCTAGCATCAATCCTGCATTAAAAAAGGAAAAGTGCATAAGATGCAAATTAACATTAAACCATTATGTTTGTCAACAATGTCATGAAATCAAATTATTATAGACTTCAAGTGGTCAAATAACCATTTGTCCATGAAGGGTTAAAGTCTGTATTACAATCCTCTCTGATGATGCTGATCTCAATCTAACGTTTGGGGTGACTTCATCATAAACACCTTCATTCCTACATTCTCTCACAACACATTGTCCTCAACAGCAGGTTTTTCAGTCTTTCACTTTCACATGACTTTTCCATTTCATCTATTTCATGTGATTTTCTCTAATTTATAATGTTTGTAATTATATAACAGACTCTACACCAATCCTTCTTTATCATACTGTCATATTTACCCCTTCCTCCCAAAATACAAATTTGCTATCTGTTTGGTTAAACAAAAAGTATGTCTGATAATATTCTGAATTCCTCCTTAAATGGAGGCGGCACATGTTTATCGTCTACTGAAAGCTGTGTCACATTCCAGCCAAACCCACACTCTGGTCGCCTAATATCCCTCTTACTCCACTCTGAACGCCAAATGTCCACCAGACAACAGCTGTAGTAATTTATGTTCCAGAACTTATTCTAGAATTATTAAGCTTTATGCAGCGTTTCATCTTTTCGTTTGTGTGACAATGACCTAAAGTTTTCTCGTTGATCACAACCGTTACCCAGCCTACCTTAAGGTCCTTCACAGGGATTCGGGAGATGCAGGTTGGCGAGAACTATGAGTTAGTTTTATGGTCGCCATCTTTGTCTCATTGAGAAATAGTTTGGTATCCTTGTGATATGACCAAGATTTACATGACGGGTGTCGTCGACGAAGAAACCGACGTTTACTCTTCCTGAACACCTGGTCTTATTCTCTTGTGCTTTTACATGGGTCTCCGTGTAAATCTTTTCTTTGTTCATATTTCCCCATAGTTTATTCGATTTCGGGTTCCGTTTATGGTTTTGCTAACGCTTCACTATTTTCTGATTCTTGATCTTGTGTGTTCTTTCTAATTCCTTTTCAAAGTATGTTTTCTATAATTCTCTTTCCAAGGTTTTTTAAAACTCTATATCCAAGTGTTTTCTTTTCACTATCTATATGTTTTTTCTTAGTACCATTAAATAAGAAAGTTAGTCTTATTGTGACACTGTATACTCCAGAAGTGGAATTAACGGGATGTTGATTTTGAAAAAGATTTTCTTATCAATCTCAATCTTTCCACTTGATTGTAACATTCCTGCTTTTCCAACCTGTAATGTTTCCACGTTGCAGTTGATTCGTTATTCTAGGACTTGCTCTAAATATCGAGATTATCGTGATGTATGTCAACTACTGACAAACTTACTACATAGGGATCCGAGTGATGCAGGTCGATCAGAATTATGAGCAAGTTTTATGGTTGCCATCTTTGTCTCATTGAGAAATATTTTGTATCTTTGCGTGATATGAAGATGGACGTTTTCGAGTTTGCTTATTAGAGTGCTCACTTGTGATTGAGAATAATGACTCGGTTCACACTTTGAGGACTTGATGTTTACTTGGATGTGACGAAGATTTGCATAAGGTGTCGTCGATGAAGCAGAAGACGTTCACTCTTCCGGAACACCCGGTATAACTCTTTTGTACTTTTACAAGGGTCTCCATGTAAATCTTTCCTTTCTTCATATTTTGACCCTAGTTTAATCGATTTTGAGTTCGGATTATGGTTTTTGACGCTTCGGTATTCTCGGAATTCTTTGTCTAACACTATATTCAAGTTATTTTTCTTACTCTTAATCAATATGTATTCTTTGCCCTCTACAGTCAGTTTTTCGTACTTTCACTTTTTTCTTACATCAGTTCTGTTAATTTCTCCAACTTACGACTTACGAGGGGTGTTCCAAAAATAATGTCACTTGCATCGGTGCTCATATAGCGGAAGTGCTGTTGTTCATTTTAATTTGCTCTGCCCTTCAAAATACTCTCCGCCAGCCAGAACACACCTTTTTAGCCGGTCAATCCATTTTTGGGAGCATTTTTCATACTCTTCAATGGGTACACCCATCAGACACTGATAAACAGCAGATCCAAGGGCATTTCTCGAATTGTATCGCCTTCCAGATAAATGATATTTAAGTTTTGGAAAGAGAAAATAGTCGCAGGGGGGGGGGGGGGGGGGGCAAGTCTGGCGAATACGGAGGGTGCGGAAGGACGGTAACCTTCTTCGACTCCAAAAAGTCAGTCACAATACGTGCCTTGTGAGCGGGTGCATTATCATGCAAAAGTCGGACATACTTAAGTCCTGTTTTGGGGCGGCGACTTTTGTAGTAGTTCTTCAACTTTCTCAGAACAACGTTTTTATAGAACTTGCCTATGACCGTTCTGCCTTTTGGCACCGGGATTTGAATAGCTGGACCCTTATTAGTGAAAAAAATAGCATACAAAACCTTCTTTACCGTTCGTATTCGTTTGGCAATACTTGGGCGTCTGGCATTTTTAGTGGCCCATATTCGGTTGGCAACCTTCCGCTTTGGTTCAAAATAATACACCCAGGTCTCATCACCAGTGACTATATTATCAAAAGCCTTTTTACGATATTTTGGATACATTTTGAGAAGTTTTTTTGCCATTGTTACACGCGTCTTCTTTTGCTCATCCGTTAACAAATGGGGTATCCATCTTGCATTTATCTTTCTAACTTTTAGGTGTTTCTTCAAAATTGCCTGAACTCTTGCTAACGACAAGTTTGTCATTTGAGCCAATTGTCTTACGGTGAATCGAGCATCAGTTTGGAGGATATTTCGGATTTTTTCTATGTTACCTTTGGTCGTAGTTGTTGCAGGAAGACCTGGGTGAGCAGCATCTTTCAGTTGCTGCTACCTAGCACTAAATTTACCTACCCACCTACAAACAGTCCTGTGAGATATTTGGCCCTCCCCATAAATGTCACACACCTCGCGGTGAATACTACAGCCTTTATGCCGAGTAATGACCTACCTTTTATATAGGCCCTAATTTCAAGAACATTTTCAGCTCGTTTTCCTGTCATTTTGTGTCTAGTCTAACGAATAGGCTATGAAACGATGTACACTGTACCTAGGCCAGTGAACGTGTGGACGAGATATTTACCTGTGTCACGAGCCAGTGATCACTCAATCGACACGAGGTGGTTTTGTGCTTAAATTGCACGATTTCCGCGAAATAAAGCACAGATGACATTACTTATGGAACACCCCTCGTATAATGGTGGTGAGCTATCTTGGAACATACTTTGTGAATAACACAACATAAGCTAAGATGAAATATACCAGGGATATGGTACAAATGATTGAATACCTGGTTGACAATATTTTTGTTGAGTTTGGAGGAAAGATTTTCCAGCAGATTGTTAGCATTACCATTGGAACAAATTGTGTCCCACTTTTTGCTGACTTGTTTTTACTTTCATATGAGGTTGAATTTGTGGAAGAGCCAATTAGAGCAGGTAACAAAAACCTTGCCATGTGTTATCAATAAACAAGAAGTTTGACGACCACGTCGATCGTAAATACCCTTCTGAACTTGAAATAAATGACACAACTGACTCTTCTACATCTACTGCTTTCCTCGATCTCTACTTAAACTAAGACCAAAATGGAGAGCTTACTACAAAGCTATGCTTATTAGTATGCTTACTTGTTGTGGTTGAATATGATGACTCGGTTCTCACTTTGACGACTTGACGTTTACTTCGCTGTGACTAAGATTTACATGGCGGGTGTCGGCGACGAAGCAAGAGACGCTTACTCTTATGGAACACCTGGTTCTTTTACAAGGGTCTCCTTGTAAATCTTTCCTTTGTTCATATGTTGTCCCTAGCTTAATCGACTTTAAGTGCGGATTATGGTTTAGTTGGCGCTTCGGTATTCTCTACAAAAATTAGCCCACATTTGTTTATCATATAACAGATTTTGCACCAATTTTTCTATCATGTTTAAAATAACAACAAACACATTGTCAAAATTTGATTTTTATTGCATTGTATTCAACATATCATTAACATCTTTGTGAAACCTGGCTGTTAAGTCATTAACTGTTACTGGGAGTACTGTTTTACATACAGTTACATAACGAAGTAATTAACATCATTTTGTATATATAATAATCCAAGAACAGACTATAACATGAAATAATTACATCAAAATTCTGATACTCCTGTAAAATGATTCTAATATCGTGTTTATGCTACTTTCATTTTACTAAGACAAATCTTAAAGCCAATGCATAATTCTTAATACACAGCACCGAGAAATAAATAAATATGAAAAACAGAACCACGTGAAGTACATACCATGGAACCAATGGATGGTTTCGTAAAACTGAAACTAAATGTATCAGTACAGTACCTAATCTAAAATAACCCCAATTTGGGGCCATCCCACAAAAACTATCCTCTAGTTAATTTACTGTGATAAATATCAAGGGCACAAAAACGCCAGTCACATACTTGCCAACTTTTTGAGATTCCCATGGAGGAGATAACGCGTGCTCAGAATTTAAAGCATAAATGATATATGTGTATGTACACCAAAATGTAAAAAAACCCACTTTAAATGACTTCTTTTGAGCTGTTCTATCAGATGCAATCATCAGATCTGAAAAAATACTAATAGTTAAGCAAATTCATTGGCTGAAAATGCAGAATTTTAGGCTTCAAAATCGGGAGTCTCCCTCCTAAATAGGGAGGGCTGGCAAGTATGCAGTCAAGAAGGAAGTTCTGTTTATAAAAGACCATTTTCAACTACATGTTAGAATAATTTAATGTATATAAAATACACAGAAAGTTACTGCCCTTGATAAGGCATTCATCCTCCATTTTGATGCTGTGCATGTATGATAACTGTGGAGTAAGATTTGTACTACCTGTATTGGACGGGCCCTGAGTTATAATTTTTTACACTCTGCTGATACTGAGGAGTATCCATTATCTAGTGGCATCAGACTAAGTGGCATCAGACTTAGCGGCGTCAGACTTAGTGGCATCAGACTTAGTGGCACAAGACTAAGTGGCATCAGACTTAGTGGCATCAGACGTAGTTGTATCAGACTCTCTCAGTCTTCGTATCTCCTCCATAAATGCGTGCACGCTCCAGGGGTCAATTTCATTTTGCCAATGTCCATCTTGTTTGAAATGAGATCCGACAATAAGACCATTGGCTGATGTATACATATGCAAATTGTCCTTGGTCACTCCTGAACCAATCAAAACAGGGATATTTACTGCATCAGCCACATCTGTCAAACACAAAAGTTCTGTACTTAGCATGATATAAACACCACCCAGTATTACAGATTCAACAACAATAAACGTACAGCAAGGCAGCCGGACACCAAATATTTTTACTCATAAGTGACGTTAAATAAATAAAGTTCATAAATTAATCAGTTTATGTTATCTGAATTATAACACAGCAGTCTCAAAGGCCTATATCACAAAGAGTTTAATATTCTGTTCCTCTTGATTAACAGATGAGTACGATAATGTACCAGATATACTTACAAAAGAAAAGTAATTTATGAATACGTGTTTCTTCACAACCTGCTATACTACCGTACTGTAAGTTACAGTTAGCAGTAAATGACAGCCTCTCCTCAAGCTCAGATTGATGTGATGTTGTTATCATAACTTAATATACTAATGACAAAAAATCAATAAAGGAAACAAATTGATCACAACACAGAGTGAAAACTGCTGCTTGATTAAAGTGAAATATGTAACGTGACAGATAATTAAGATTCTCTTCATCACGGATGAGGAAGAAAAAATCCTCCGTAATTCATCAGTGTGGGGCTACACAAATCATCTAACGCACTCCAGCGGAGCCTCTGTGTGGGGAGATGATCTGTGTTCCCGAACAATCTCATTATTAGCTAATCAATTCCAACATCTCATCATACACCCAGATTTATAAATAGTAGGTTACGCAATGTACAAGGTATAATTTAGAGGAAATCACTTACCAGGTAATCAAAATAGTTAGTTGTGTAGCAGGTAATCAAAATAGTAAGTTGTGGATTATTACAGTGATGATACAAAGATAATGTAACACACACATGTACTGCACTTTTTAAATTTAGTGATAGATAAAGTATGCCGAAAACATGAATTAAACTGCATCATACAGCTGTTTCGTCCTCCTGGGACTTTTCAGTGATGCAAAGGGCTAAAAGGTGGGAATCCAAAACTTCTAAACTAATGTAGAAGCAGAAGGGTCAGGTGCGTAAAACCCCTTTAGTTTATGAATTAAGAAGTAAAATTAAACTAGTTCTGTATAATTTCAAATCGTGTACTACGAAATGTGTATATTATGTACCGTGCCACTACTCAAATGAGATTAACTGTGGCTATGGAGGCTACAGCAAACTGAAGTAAGGTAAAACTTGATAACACTTGATTTTACAATAAAGTTGACATGTTATATCCATGCTGGTTAGCATGTAGACTGTCAAGATGTGTTTTTGAAGTGTATTAAAACATCTTGATTATTATTCTTAAATACGGTTTGAATTATACAATGTATTTAAAACATTAAAGTAGAAAATGCATGTCAAGTAAATATAATTCATAATTAACTAAAAATCAGACAAGAATCCATTTTGTTTGGAATATTTCAATCAACTTATATCGCAATGAAATGAAGAGTCCTAAGGTTGACAATAGACCTGCGCAGGCTTTAATCTGTCTAATTACCAGTGTAATTATTCGTTACCTTTCATCTCCCTGACATCAGCTTCCTGTCCAGTGGCTCCCCCTGTGATGATTACTCCGTCGCTAAGGAAGAACTCTGCGGCTTTAGATGTGTCCTTGATACTAACATCTGAGGTAATTGCATGAGCACTGGAAAAAATGTCCACTGCGTTATCTCAAATGTAGGCTTAGGTGAATACATATCTTATAGGGAGCTGATTGAACATGTAGCCTTTGATTATTTTATCAAATGTTCGTCATTTTAATTTTAAGTCTTTGGAGAAAAAGACACAATCTGATCACAAGGATATTTTCTTTGTCTTACAAGCCTCTCCTGTATCAGAAGAACGTTGTCCTCACGTCATCACTCATTAAAACCTGCCTTTATCTTCAGCTTAAATTCTCTTGTGTATCATAGAACACATACACACTCGGCCACTAAACTGGTGTACCAAATAGGCTGATTACTGTCATGGTTTCAGTTTTATTGTGGTATAAAAGTCAGTTTCAGGAATAAAAGCTGACCCTGTCCAGTGTTGTATGTTTACAAGCTGTCTAAAACTTAGTGTAGATTCTTATCATTTTATACCAGATATTGTTAAAAAATTCAAAAACAACAAAACAAGAAATCCCAAGAGGGACCTTGGAACCCAACATCACAGGATCTTTACTACTTTTATATCAATTTGATCTTTTCTCTCAGAGACTGGTAATAAACTTGTCAACAGTAAATGAATCTTGTGACAATATTCGACTTTCATTTCATACAGGTTGGTTGGGGAGTGGTCTTGTAATACAGCTTAGTTTGAGTAAGCGGTCTTAATTTTAAGTGGTCTCAAACTCTTGCTTAATCTAAAACCATGACAACAAGTGTAACCTGTGAATCCAATGAAAACAAACAATAATTTGAAAAACCCATTCCTAAAAAGGATGATGTGTGTGAAACACAGCCTCTTTATCTGAACATTTTGGTCTTAAAGACCAGAAGTTTTTTTAACTTTGAAGATTAATGAAGCAATATTGCAATGAAAGAAACCAGCATCATCAATTTTTGTTGAAGTATAAACAATTAAGTAAGTTCAGTAGCACCAACCTCCAGTACGTGACCTGATCAGACAAGACCGTTGTTGTATATTTATATCTTTGAATGATATTATCTTGGCTGCGTAACAATTCTATCATCCCTTTAATATCGCCAAACAATTAATTATTTAGATATGGTGGGCGAATATTGCATGTGAGAATGTTTGTTTAAAGTCTTCGCAACAACTGATTGTATCTTATCAAGATCCCCAATGGTTAGAAAATCTAACATTTTTATATTGAAATCAATAATCCTTAAATGTAGAGAGATTATTGTCACTCTAACAAGTAAACCTCAACACAACACCACTGCTAATTGTTATCTCAAATGAGAACACACAAAACATTCACAATGGTTTCCTGAAAACTTTTCTTTTCAGCAGATAATTAGTGAACGTGTTCAAGAAAGGTAATCAAGAGAAGAGAGTTGTAATCGTTCCCATCTTAACGCCATCAACGTAGAAAAATTGCCAGAGTTGTCATGCAGTTTGTGTAAAGCGGTAGCAATGAAAAAACAAAGGAAAATAATGAGCGCAGCAAAATCAATACCGTATTTAGTGTTAATAAAGTCCTCTCTTTATAAAGCTATATTATACCTGATTTTTGGTTTATTTTGTTTTACGTCCTATTAACAGCCAGGGTCATTTAAGGAGGTTTTGGAGGTGGAGGAAAGCTGGAGGACCCGAAGAAACACCACCGACCTATGGTCAGTACCTGGCAACTGCCCCACATGGAATTCAAACTCACGACCCAGAGGTGGAGTGGCAGAATGTCGGAACACCTTAACCACTCGGCTACCGCGGCCCCCTATTATACTTGAACAAGAGATCTCAGACGGATCTTGGTGCCTACCATAAACAATATTCATTTGTTCTTAAAATGTTGGATCTCTTACCTTCTTTTCTCTTGGATGTATTTAATTTTAGCTATACGAAATATGAGAATTCCTCTTAAAAAAAGTAAATATTAGTTGAAAGATGGCTATCTGTCAGCCATTTTTTTTTTTTTTTTCTTATCTAAAAGTCCCAAAATCAAAAGGGCACTACGTAGTTAAACACCAACTTGGGAACATATATATGTTTGAGAAAGAACCCTTCAGGATATCTAACGAAATAGCAATAACAAACTTTCAATGTCAAAATCCAAGATGGACGACTGTCAGCCTTTTTGTTTTTCTGGTCAGTCCCAATATTACAAAGGGCACAAGAAGGCGCCAATTGCAAGGAGCACCTACATATGAAATTTGAGAAGGTCCATCAAGTTCTTCTCAAGAAATAGCAATAACAAACTTTCAATGTCAAAATCCAAGATGGCTTCCTTTCAGCAATTTTGCTTTTTTATCTGTTCCAAAATCAACAAAGCACAATTTATATAGGCACCAAAGGGAACCTTCATATGATACTTGAGAAAAATCCATCAAGTTCTGGTCAAGAAAAAAGTACCTTTTGGCCATATTGTTTATCAGATCTGTCTTTAAATGAACCATGTACGAGTACAACTATAGACCAAGGGGGTCCCATATATGAAATTTGAAAATGATCCATCAAGTACTGGTAAAGAAATAGCAATGACATTCTATTACTAACAAATCCAAGATAGCCACCTGTCAGCCATATTGTTTATCAGATCTGTCTGAAAATGGACAATGCACAACTAGGTACCAATGGGAACCCTGGTCACACCCCATTGACCTAGTCCAGTTCCCTGGTCACACACCATTGACCTAGTCCAGTTCCCTGGTCACACACCATTTTACCCAGTCCAGTTTCCTGGTCACACACCATTGACACAGTCCAGTTATCTGGTCACACACCATTGACCAAGTCCAGTTCCCTGGTCATACACCAATGACCCAGTCCAGTTCCCTGGTCACACACCATTGACCCAGTCCAGTTCCCTGGTCACACACCATTGACCCAGTCCAGTTCCCTGGTCATACACCATTGACCCAGTCCAGTTCCCTGGTCATACACCAATGACACAGTCCAGTTCCCTGGTCACACACCACTGACCCAGTCCAGTTCCCTGGTCACACACCATTGACACAGTGCAGTTACCTGGTCACACACCATTGACACAGTCCAGTTCCCTGGTCACACACCATTGACACAGTCCAGTTCCCTGGTCACACACCATTGGCCAAGTCCAGTTTCCTGGTCACACACCAATGACCCAGTCCAGTTCCCTGGCCATACACCAATGACACAGTCCAGTTCCCTGGTCACACACCATTGACCCAGTCCAGTTCCCTGGTCACACACCATTGACCCAGTCCAGTTCCCTGGTCACACACCATTGACCCAGTCCCGTTCCCTTGTCACACACCAATGACCCAGTCCAGTTCCCTGGTCATACACCAATGACCCAGTCCAGTTCCCTGGTCACACACCATTGACCAAGTCCAGTTCCCTGGTCACACACCATTGACCCAGTTCAGTTCCCTGGTCACACACCATTGACCCAGTCCAGTTCCCTGGTCACACACCATTGACCCAGTCCAGTTCCCTGGTCACACACCAATGACCCAGTCCAGTTCCCTGGTCATACACCAATGACCCAGTCCAGTTCCCTGGTCACACACCATTGACCAAGTCCAGTTCCCTGGTCACACACCATTGACCCAGTCCAGTTCCCTGGTCACACACCATTGACCCAGTCCAGTTCCCTGGTCACACACCATTGACCCAGTCCAGTTCCCTGGTCACACACCATTGACCCAGTCCAGTTCCCTGGTCACACACCATTGACCCATTATTCCACTACATTGTTGTGATGTCAGAGTGTTAGTATTAGAGTTTCAATGTTAGTGGATTTGTGTTCAGTACACAATGAATTTTATGTCAAGAGTCTTAATGGAGATGTCTAAGGTCTTCATGCCAATGTCTTAGTCAATAGTCATAGATCATAATGTTTTAGAATGGTGCCCTTTTTTATCGGGAAATTTTGCTGAAGTAATTTGACAGTACTCCGGATTCCAGACACCAAATCTGACCAATTGGATAAACAGGATACCATTATGGACATACCTATATTAGGTATCAAAATGTTCCAATCGGAGTTATCATGGGATCAAATGTGGTAAGAAACATTGGTGCGTTAAATAATACACTGATGACCAATGAGGGATTAGTTGTGTTCTATGATTGGCCAATCAGTGATCAGAAGTGCACACCAAGAATTACTGTGATACACACATCAATTCCGACACCAGTCATCTGTCACAAGATGGGAGCCATTAGCCTCCCTGTGCACCATCAGACAAACATCCCCTGTCTTTATCACCATAGCAACCATTGCTGGGGCAGGAAGCCATGGAAATGATGTAATCACTAGAGTAATTATTCAAGAAAATCCCTCAAAGTTCTTAGCGTGACTTCAGTGCGCTGTATCAACAGAACATCGGCCACTGATGACAACACAATCCTCTTACGGGATCAAAGGACTTCATCCAGAGAAAAATGTCCGGGGGTTTTACAATCTATACGATTCACGAGAACAGCTTTAAAGATGAATTAATAGAACAATAAAACCTAATTTATAAATCAATACAATATCATTTCAAAGGAAATGAACATGGTGTTAGACCGGTTTACGGACATGCTGACGAGCATCAGTTCAATAACTAGTGATTAGTCGTCAAGAATAGAGTTGTTATTTCGACAGGAAACTTTAACAAGTGTTACGGGGATTACTCCAGTACAATGATGACCCTTTTTATTGTCCCTGATAAACTCCATTATAAAATGTACAACACCACAACTCAATGTCCCCAGCCGTGTGCTGTGACCGAAAACGTGCTAGGAAAGGGAGATAACTTAATGTCTTCATTCTACCTATTACCAGGGATCATTTAATGGAAATCTCTTTTCTTGATTGGGAATAAATTTAAGCGAAAATCCACGTATGCATGACAATAGTCCTTCCAGTATACAAAGTTTATAGATTCTGTTTGTTATAGTGACACAGATATGCTCCAGATAAATCCTTAAAACATGATACTGGTAGTGACATGGTCAGTGTTGGTACGCCTTTTACGAGGGCAACAAGTCTTTGATTCCCTGATTGGACGAGAAAAGGTATGGGGTCACGATCATCTGCCTGATCATATATTGTTTTATCTTGGGATTTTGAAGCAGGTTTGTTCAGACATACAAAATATGACCACCATAACCCACCCCACCCTCTCAAAACCTAGATATTTCCTTATAAGTCAACTACACATTTTTTTTTAATTTTTTTTTTAATTTTTTTTAATTATGTTTCTGTACATTTTATTGGGTTACATAATCACCATATTGTCTGCACGAGTCAGTATTGGAGTTTTCTTCCTCACTCCATGGAGGTGACAACACAACAGTCTGTCAAATAGAGGCGTTTACAGCAGTCTCAACAACAGTCGTTAATGGGAAGTGTCCGATTCCACAAGCCTTAGTGTGCTGAGAACATTTCACTTCAGGCAGGTGTAAATAACAACAGGTTCCTCCTGGAATTATCTTAACTCTTAATATTTCAACAGCTCTCAATTTAGGATCTCATTAAATCCAAAGTAATGTGCTTTTCTTAATGGAAACCCTTAATGCAGGAAAAGCTTAATCCGAGAGATATTCACAAATTATTAAAATCAAATCTGTTTTCCGAGTCCTTGAGAAGGCATCAAATTACTGACAGTAAACGGGTGATCTCGTCAGTGTTCTACAGGGAATCCTTGACATTAACTATGGTGTGATAATGCAGGCTTCATCAGTGATGTCAACACATTGTAACGTAACCATTTACACCTGTATCAACCGACCAACATCAGAACTATATATCTGTAACAATCTGTACGTAACCATTTACACCTGTATTAACCGACCAACATCAGGACCATATATCTGTAACAATCTGTATGTAACCATTTACACCTGTATTAACCGACCAACATCAGGACCATATATCTGTAACAATCTGTATGTAACCATTTACACCTGTATTAACCGACCAACATCAGAACTATATATCTGTAACAATCTGTATGTAACCATTTACACCTGTATTAACCGACCAACATCAGGACCATATATCTGTAACAATCTGTATGTAACCATTTACACCTGTATTAACCGACCAACATTAGGACCATATATCTGTAACAATCTGTATGTAACCATTTACACCTGTATTAACCGACCAACATCAGGACCATATATCTGTAACAATCTGTATGTAACCATTTACACCTGTATTAACCGACCAACATCAGGACCATATATCTGTAACAATCTGTACATAACCATTTACACCTGTATCAACCGACCAACATCAAGACCATATATCTGTAACAATCTGTATGTAACCATTTACACTTGTATTAACCGACCAACATCAGGACCATATATCTGTAACAATCTGTATGTAACCATTTACACCTGTATTAACCGACCAACATTAGGACCATATATCTGTAACAATCTGTATGTAACCATTTACACCTGTATTAACCGACCAACATCAGGACCATATATCTGTAACAATCTGTATGTAACCATTTACACCTGTATTAACCGACCAACATCAGGACCATATATCTGTAACAATCTGTACATAACCATTTACACCTGTATCAACCGACCAACATCAAGACCATATATCTGTAACAATCTGTATGTAACCATTTACACTTGTATTAACCGACCAACATCAGGACCATATATCTGTAACAATCTGTACGTAACCATTTACACCTGTATTAACCGACCAACATCAGGACCATATATCTGTAACAATCTGTATGTAACCATTTACACCTGTATTTACCGACCAACATCAGGACCATATATCTGTAACAATCTGTATGTAACCATTTACACCTGTATTAACCGACCAACATCAGGACCATATATCTGTAACAATCTGTACGTAACCATTTACACCTGTATTAACAGACCAACATCAGGACCATATATCTGTAACAATCTGTACGTAACCATTTACACCTGTATTAACCGACCAACATCAGGACCATATATCTGTAACAATCTGTATGTCACCATTTACACCTGTATTAACCGACCAACATCAGGACCATATATCTGTAACAATCTGTATGTAATCATTTACACCTGTATTAACCGACCAACATCAGGACCATATATCTGTTACACCTGTTATAACAGACCAACATCAGGACCATCAGTTAGATATAGATAGAGATGATGAAGATACATTCCTTACTGGATACCATACACAAGTAGGATCTACACTGTGAAGCTAAGACCTTGGAATAACACTGGACATAGTGGTCATAGTCAAAACAGGAAACACTGGACATAGTGGTCATAGTCAAAACAGGAAACACTGGACATAAAGGTCATAGTCAAAACAGGCTTCTGTCCATCATCTTATTCCAGCTGAGGACAGCCTGAGTGACATCACCACAACAAAGGGGGGGGGGGCCTGTTATCTCCTAGGTCTACGGGGACAGGGGTCATGTTATCTCCTAGGTCTACAGGAATGGGGGGGGGGGGGGGGCTGTTATCTCCTAGGTCTACGGGAATGGGGGGGGGGGCTGTTATCTCCTAGGTCTACAGTGACGGGGACCCTGTGATGGTTAAAACAGTATCTGTTTTTTAGATAGTCATTATATGAAGAGACCCACGAGACCATAATGCTGTAATGTGTGCAAATCAATATAAATGGTCATGTTAGAGTTTCAGATTTGCCTCTAAGTAAGAACACATTCCAAGGGCTTTATAAAAAGTACTTGGACGGGGGTAATGCTGTGCATCCTTCTAGAGAACTAGATGTAGATGCCTCAGTGTCACCATTTCTGACTTTCAGATTGGCACAAAGAACAACCTCGCAAAAACATATATATACAAAGATTAGATTCATCCATTCTTAGTAGAAGTAGAAAAAGTCTTAAACAGTCAAAGGCCAATTGTAGCTATCTTGAATTTTAACATCTATGCAAAAAATAACTGAACTTGGTCAGGCTATTATAAAGAGTTGTTTGTAACAAGTTTGATGTCAATCAGCTCAGTGGTTCTGAAGAAGAAGTCAAAAATGTAAATTGTTAACGCACAATGGATGATGCAAGTGACATAGACACCTGGGGATATTTCACATGAACTATGGTGAGCACTTAAATCAGAATGGTAAGCGCTTAAATCAGAATGGTAAGCGCTTAAATCAGAATTTTCTTAGGATTTTGTAATAAAAACAGGACTTTATGGATGTCATCAAATAACATTCAGCATATCAGCTCAGAAGAAAAATGGTAATAAATCGCATTAACATCAGCCAGTTTTTGTGAGGAGAAAACAAAATAAGTCCACGATTAATTGATGCCAGTAAATTTCTTCAATGTTGATTTATAAATATCTCCAGTTTCCAGTCATCATGTTTTACACAATAAATTGAAATTAATTTCTTGATTTAAAGTCAGAATTGATTTTCTGAACTTAAAGCTAACGCTATTGCAAGAAAGACCTGCTTTGGAAACATGCGGAGAAAATACCATATCACACCAAAGACCTTCTAATACTGATACCATATAAAACCAAGGGCCTTCTAATACTGTAACCTTATAACACCAAGGACCTTCTAATACTGACACAATATAACACCAAGGGCCTTCTAATACTGAGACCATATAACACCAAGGGCCTTCTAATACTGAGACCATATAACACCAAGGGCCTTCTAATACTGTAACCTTATAACACCAAGGACCTTCTAATACTGACACAATATAACACCAAGGACCTTCTTATACTGATACCATATAACACCAAGGGCCTTTTAATACTGTAATCATATAACGACAAGGGCCTTCTATACTGAGACCATATAACACCAAGGACCTTCTTATACTGAGACCATATAACACCAAGGACCTTCTTATACTGAGACCATATAACACCAAGGACCTTCTTATACTGAGACCATATAACACCAATGGTCTTCTTATACTGAGACCATATAACACCAAGGACCTTCTTATACTGACACAATATAACACCAAGGACCTTCTTATACTGACACAATATAACACCAAGGACCTTCTTATACTGACAAAATATAACACCAAGGGGCTTCTTATACTGACACAATATAACACCAAGGACCTTCTTATACTGACACAATATAACACTAAGGACCTTCTTATACTGAGACCATATAACACCAAGGACCTTCTTATACTGACACAATATAACACCAAGGACCTTCTTATACTGACACAATATAACACCAAGGACCTTCTTATACTGACACAATATAACACCAAGGGCCTTCTTATACTGAGATCATATAACACCAAGGACCTTCTTATACTGACACCTTATAACACCAAGTGCCTTCTTATACTGACACAATATAACACCAAGGGCCTTCTTATACTGACACCATATAACACCAAGGACCTTATAATACTGAGACCATATAACACCAAGGGCTTTATAATACTGAGACCATATAACACCAAGGGCCTTCTAATACTGAGACCATATGACATCAAGGGCCTTCTAATACTGGGACCATATAACACCAAGGGCCTTATAATACTGAGACAACATAACACCAAGGGCCTTCTAATACTGAGACAACATAACACCAAGGGCCTTCTAATACTGAGACCATATAACACCAAGGACCTTCTTATTCTGACACCATATAACACCAAGGGCCTTCTTATACTGACACAATATAACACCAAGGGCCTTCTTATACTGACACCATATAACACCAAGGACCTTATAATACTGAGACCATATAACACCAAGGGCTTTATAATACTGAGACCATATAACACCAAGGGCCTTCTAATACTGAGACCATATGACATCAAGGGCCTTCTAATACTGGGACCATATAACACCAAGGGCCTTCTAATACTGAGACAACATAACACCAAGGGCCTTCTAATACTGAGACAACATAACACCAAGGGCCTTCTAATACTGAGACCATATAACACCATGGTCCTTCTAATACTAAGACCATATAACACCATGGGCCTTCTAATACTAAGACCATATAACACCAAGGGCCTTCTAATACTGGGACCATATAACACCATGGGCCTTTTAATACTAAGACCATATAACACCAAGGGCCTTCTACTACTGAGACCATATAACACCATGGTCCTTCTAATACTAAGACCATATCACACCATGGGCCTTCTAATATTAAGACCATATAACACCAAGGGCCTTCTAATACTAAGACCATATAACACCATGGGACTTCTAATACTGGGACCATATAACACCAAGGGCCTTCTAATACTGAGACCATATAACACCAAAGGCCTTCTAATACTGAGAACATATAACACCATGGGCCTTCTAATACTGGGATCATATAACACCATGGGCCTTCTAATACTGGGACCATATAACACCATGGGCCTTCTAATACTGAGACCATATAACACCAAGGGCCTTCTAATACTAAGACCATATAACACCAAGGGCCTTCTAATACTGAGACCATATAACACTAAGGGCCTTCTAATACTGGGACCATATAACACCAAGGGCCTTCTTATACTGGGACCATATAACACCATGGGCCTTCTAATACTGACACCATATAACACAAAGGGCCTTTTAATACTAAGACCATATAACACCATGGGCCTTCCAATACTGGGACCATATAACACCAAGGGCCTTCTAATACTGAGACCATATAACACCATGTGCCTTCTAATACTGAGACCATATAACACCAAAGGCCTTCTAATACTGAGACAACATAACACCAAGGGCCTTCTAATACCGAGACAACATAACACCAAGGGCCTTCTATTACTGGGACCATATAACACCAAGGGCCTTATAATACTGAGACCATATAACACCAAAGGCCTTCTAATACTGAGACAACATAACACCAAGGGCCTTCTAATACCGAGACAACATAACACCAAGGGCCTTCTATTACTGGGACCATATAACACCAAGGGCCTTATAATACTAAGACCATATAACACCAAAGGCCTTCTAATACTGAGACCATATAACACCATGGTCCTTCTAATACTAAGACCATATAACACCATGGGCCTTCTAATACTGGGACCATATAACACCAAGGGCCTTTTAATACTGAGACAACATAACACCAAGGGCCTTCTAATACTGAGACCATATAACACAAAAGGCCTTCTAATACTGAGACAACATAACACCAAGGGCCTTCTAATACTGAGACAACATAACACCATGGGCCTTCTAATACTGGGACCATATAACACCAAGGACCTTCTAATACTGGGACCATATAACACCAAGGGTCTTGTAATACTGAGACCATATAACACCATGGGCCTTCTAATACTAAGACCATATAACACCATGGGCCTTCTAATACTGTAACCATATAACACCAAGGGCCTTCTAATACTGAGACCATATAACACCATGGGCCTTCTAATACTGGGACCATATAACACCAAGGGCCTTCTAATACTGAGACCATATAACACCAAGGGCCTTCTAATACTGAGACCATATAACACCATGGGCCTTCTAATACTAAGACCATATAACACCAAGGGCCTTCTAATACTGGAACCATATAACACCATGGGCCTTCCAATACTGAGACCATATAACACCATGGGCCTTCTAATACTGACACCATATAACACCAAGGGCCTTCAAATACTGAGACCATATAACACCATGGGCCTTCTAATACTGAGACCATATAACACCATGGGCCTTCTAATACTAAGACCATATAACACCATGGGCCTTCTAATACTGTAACCATATAACACCAAGGGCCTTCTAATACTGAGACCATATAACACCATGGGCCTTCTAATACTGGGACCATATAACACCATGGTCCTTCTAATACTGAGGCCATATAACACCATGGGCCTTCTAATACTGACACCATATAACACCAAGGGCCTTATAATACTGAGACCATATAACACCAAGGGCTTTATAATACTGAGACCATATAACACCAAGGGCCTTATAATACTGAGACCATATAACACCAAGGGCCTTATAATACTGAGACCATATAACACCAAGGGCCTTCTAATACTGAGACCATATAACACCATGGGCCTTCTAATACTGAGACCATATAACACCAAGGGCCTTCTAATACTGGGACCATATAACACCATGGTCCTTCCAATACTGAGACCATATAACACCAAGGGCCTTCTAATACTGACACCATATAACACCAAGGGCCTTCAAATACTGAGACCATATAACACCATGGGCCTTCAAATACTGAGACCATATAACACCATGGGCCTTCTAATACTAAGACCATATAACACCATGGGCCTTCTAATACTGTAACCATATAACACCAAGGGCCTTCTAATACTGAGACCATATAACACCATGGGCCTTCTAATACTGGCACCATATAACACCATGGTCCTTCTAATACTGACACCATATAACACCAAGGGCCTTATAATACTGAGACCATATAACACCAAGGGCCTTCTAATACTGAGACCATATAACACCAAGGGCCTTATAATACTGTAACCATATAACACCAAGGGCCTTCTAATACTGAGACCATATAACACCATGGGCCTTCTAATACTGAGACCATATAACACCATGGGCCTTCTAATACTGGGACCATATAACACCATGGGCCTTCTAATACTGACACCATATAACACCAAGGGCCTTATAATACTGAGACCATATAACACCAAGGGCCTTCTAATACTGAGACAACATAACACCAAGGGCCTTCTAATACTGAGACAACATAACACCAAGGGCCTTCTAATACTGGGACCATATAACACCAAGGGCCTTATAATACTAAGACCATATAACACCAAAGGCCTTCTAATACTGAGACCATATAACACCATGGTCCTTCTAATACTAAGACCATATAACACCATGGGCCTTCTAATACTGGGACCATATAACACCAAGGGCCTTCTAATACTGGGACCATATAACACCAAGGGCCTTCTAATACTGACACCATATAACACCATGGTCCTTCTAATACTAAGACCATATAACACCATGGGCCTTCTAATACTGGGACCATATAACACCATGGGCCTTCTAATACTGGGACCATATAACACCAAGGGCCTTTTAATACTGAGACAACATAACACCAAGGGCCTTCTAATACTGAGACCATATAACACCAAAGGCCTTCTAATACTGAGACAACATAACACCAAGGGCCTTCTAATACTGAGACAACATAACACCATGGGCCTTCTAATACTGGGACCATATAACACCAAGGCCCTTCTAATACTGGGACCATATAACACCAAGGGTCTTGTAATACTGAGACCATATAACACCATGGGCCTTCTAATACTAAGACCATATAACACCATGGGCCTTCTAATACTGTAACCATATAACACCAAGGGCCTTCTAATACTGAGACCATATAACACCATGGGCCTTCTAATACTGGGACCATATAACACCAAGGGCCTTCTAATACTGAGACCATATAACACCAAGGGCCTTCTAATACTGAGACCATATAACACCATGGGCCTTCTAATACTGAGACCATATAACACCAAGGGCCTTCTAATACTGGAACCATATAACACCATGGGCCTTCCAATACTGAGACCATATAACACCATGGGCCTTCTAATACTGACACCATATAACACCAAGGGCCTTCAAATACTGAGACCATATAACACCATGGGCCTTCAAATACTGAGACCATACAAGAGGCCCAATGGGCCTGCATCGCTCACCTGGTATCAATCTCTGACTTATATTATAGTGTAACCCTAAAGTCCCCTAAAATCTTTTAATGTAAGACATTTAGAAGAACATCTTCAGATTTAAACATATTTTACCCCTGTGACCTTATAAGACAACATCATTTTCATTTTCAAATTTTGTTTGGCTTCATCCCAGGACGCTACCAGCCAAATATCATGTCTCTAGGCAAATCAAGATCAAGGTCATTTCTTTTTGCAAACTATGTCAGGCTTCATCCAAGAAACCTTTCAGCCAAATGTCATGCTTCTAGGGCTTTTGGTACTTCAGAAGAAGTTGTTTGAATGTTTTAACAGATTTGACCCCTGTGACCTTGAATATAGGTCAAGGTCATTTCTTTTTGCAAACTTTGTCAGGCTTCATCCAAGGAACCTTTCAGCCAAATATTATGCCTCTAGGGCTTTTGGTATTTCAGAAGAAGTCGTTTGCAGGTTTCAACAGATTTGACCCCTGTGACCTTGAATATAGGTCAAGATCATTTCTTTTCGCAAACTTTGTCCGGCTTCATCCAAGGAACCTTTCAGCCAAATATCATGCTTCTAGGGCTTTTGGTATTTCAGAAGAAGTCGTTTAAAGGTTTTAACAGATTTGACCCCTGTGACCTTGAATATAGGTCAAGGTCATTTCTTTTCGCAAATTTTGTCCGGCTTCATCCAAGGAACCTTTCAGCCAAATATCATGCTTCTAGGGCTTTTGGTATTTCAGAAGAAGTCGTTTAAAGGTTTTAATAGATTTGACCCCTGTGACCTTGAATAAAGGTCAAGGTCATTTCTTTTCGCAAATTTTGTCGGGCTTCATCCAAGGAACCTTTCAGCCAAATACCATGCTTCTAGGGCTTTTGGTATTTCAGAAGAAGTCGTTTAAAGGTTTTAACAGATTTGACCCCTGTGACCTTGAATATAGGTCAAGGTCATTTCTTTTCGCAAACTTTGTCCGGCTTCATCCAAGGAACCTTTCAGCCAAATATCATGCTTCTAGGGCTTTTGGTATTTCAGAAGAAGTCGTTTAAAGGTTTTAACAGATTTGACCCCTGTGACCTTGAATATAAGTCAAGGTCATTTCTTTTCGCAAACTTTGTCGGGCTTCATCCAAGGAACCTTTCAGCCAAATATCATGCTTCTAGGGCTTTTGGTATTTCAGAAGAAGTCGTTTAAAGGTTTTAACAGATTTGAACCCTGTGACCTTGAATATAAGTCAAGGTCATTTCTTTTTTCACAAACTTTGTCGGGCTTCATCCAAGGAACCTTTCAGCCAAATATCATGCTTCTATGGCTTTTGGTATTTCAGAAGAAGTCGTTTAAAGGTTTTAACAGATTTGACTCCTGTGACCTTGAATATAGGTCAAGGTCATTTCTTTTCGCAAACTTTGTCGGGCTTCATCCAAGGAACCTTTCAGCCAAATATCATGCTTCTAGGGCTTTTGGTATTTCAGAAGAAGTCGTTTAAAGGTTTTAACAGATTTGACCCCTGTGACCTTGAATATAAGTCAAGGTCATTTCTTTTCGCAAACTTTGTCGGGCTTCATCCAAGGAACCTTTCAGCCAAATATCATGCTTCTAGGGCTTTTGGTATTTCAGAAGAAGTTGTTTAAATGTTTTAACAGATTTGACCCCTGTGACCTTGAATATAAGTCAAGGTCATTTCTTTTCGCAAACTTTGTCCGGCTTCATCCAAGGAACTTTTCAGCCAAATATCATGCTTCTAGGGCTTTTGGTATTTCCAAAGAAGTCGTTTAAAGGTTTTAACAGATTTGACCCCTGTGACCTTGAACATAGGTCAAGGTCATTTCTTTTCGCAAATTTTGTCCGGCTTCATCCAAGGAACCTTTCAGCCAAATATCATGCTTCTAGGGCTTTTGGTATTTCAGAAGAAGTCGTTTAAAGGTTTTAACAGATTTGACCCCTGTAATCTTGAATATAGGTCAAGGTCATTTCTTTTCGCAAACTTTGTTGGGCTTCATCCAAGGAACCTTTCAGCCAAATATCATGCTTCTAGGGCTTTTGGTATTTCAGAAGAAGTCGTTTAAAGGTTTTAACAGATTTGACCCCTGTGACCTTGAATATAAGTCAAGGTCATTTCTTTTCGCAAACTTTGTCCGGCTTCATCCAAGGAATCTTTCAGCCAAATATCATGCTTCTAGGGCTTTTGGTGTTTCAGAAGAAGTCGTTTAAAGGTTTTAACAGATTTGACCCCTGTGACCTTGAATATAAGTCAAGGTCATTTCTTTTCGCAAACTTTGTCGGGCTTCATCCAAGGAACCTTTCAGCCAAATATCATGCTTCTAGGGCTTTTGGTATTTCAGAAGAAGTCGTTTAAAGGTTTTAACAGATTTGACCCCTGTGACCTTGAATATAGGTCAAGGTCATTTCTTTTCACAAACTTTGTCCGGCTTCATCCGAGGAAACTTTCAGCCAAATATCATGCTTCTAGGGCTTTTGGTATTTCAGAAGAAGTCGTTTAAAAGTTTTAACAGATTTGACCCCTGTGACCTTGAATATAGGTCAAGGTCATTTCTTTTCGCAAACTTTGTCCGGCTTCATCCAAGGAACCTTTCAGCCAAATATCATGCTTCTAGGGCTTTTGGTATTTCAGAAGAAGTCGTTTAAAGGTTTTAACAGATTTGAACCCTGTGACCTTGAATATAAGTCAAGGTCATTTCTTTTCGCAAACTTTGTCGGGCTTCATCCAAGGAACCTTTCAGCCAAATATCATGCTTCTAGGGCTTTTGGTATTTCAGAAGAAGTCGTTTAAAGGTTTTAACAGATTTGACCCCTGTGACCTTGAATATAAGTCAAGGTCATTTCTTTTCGCAAACTTTGTCGGGCTTCATCCAAGGAACCTTTCAGCCAAATATCATGCTTCTAGGGCTTTTGGTATTTCAGAAGAAGTCGTTTAAAGGTTTTAACAGATTTGACCCCTGTGACCTTGAATATAAGTCAAGGTCATTTCTTTTCGCAAACTTTGTTGGGCTTCATCCAAGGGACATTTCAGCCAAATATCATGTTTCTAGGGCTTTTGGTATTTCAGAAGAAGTCGTTTAAAGGTTAAAATAGATTTAACCTCATGGTGACCTTGAATATAGGTCAAGGTCATTTCTTTTCGCAAACTTTATTTGGCTTCATCTAAGGAAGCTACTGGTCAAATATGAAGTCTCTATGCCTGACGGCATTTTAGAAGAAGTTGTTTGAAGGTTTCCACATTTTTGACCCCTGTGACCTTGAAATTAGGTCAAAGTGATTTTTTTTCGCAAACTTTGTTCAGCTCCTTCCAAGAAATCTACCAGCCAAATTTCATGTCACTGGGCCTTTCAGTATTTTAGAAGAAGTCGTTTAAAGGAAAAAGTTGACGGACGCAGGACGGACGGACGACGGACGACGGACGGACGGACGACGGACGACGGACGGACGGACGACGGACGCTGCACCATCACATAAGCTCACTTGGCCCTTCGGGCCTGGTGAGCTAATAACACCATGGGCCTTCTAATACTAAGACCATATAACACCAAGGGCCTTCTAATACTGAGACCATATAACACCAAGGGCCTTATAATACTGTAACCATATAACACCAAGGGCCTTCTAATACTGAGACCATATAACACCATGGGCCTTCTAATACTGAGACCATATAACACCATGGGCCTTCTAATACTGGGACCATATAACACCATGGGCCTTCTAATACTGACACCATATAACACCAAGGGCCTTATAATACTGAGACCATATAACACCAAGGGCCTTCTAATACTGAGACAACATAACACCAAGGGCCTTCTAATACTGAGACAACATAACACCAAGGGCCTTCTAATACTGGGACCATATAACACCAAGGGCCTTATAATACTAAGACCATATAACACCAAAGGCCTTCTAATACTGAGACCATATAACACCATGGTCCTTCTAATACTAAGACCATATAACACCATGGGCCTTCTAATACTGGGACCATATAACACCAAGGGCCTTCTAATACTGGGACCATATAACACCAAGGGCCTTCTAATACTGACACCATATAACACCATGGTCCTTCTAATACTAAGACCATATAACACCATGGGCCTTCTAATACTGGGACCATATAACACCATGGGCCTTCTAATACTGGGACCATATAACACCAAGGGCCTTTTAATACTGAGACAACATAACACCAAGGGCCTTCTAATACTGAGACCATATAACACCAAAGGCCTTCTAATACTGAGACAACATAACACCAAGGGCCTTCTAATACTGAGACAACATAACACCATGGGCCTTCTAATACTGGGACCATATAACACCAAGGCCCTTCTAATACTGGGACCATATAACACCAAGGGTCTTGTAATACTGAGACCATATAACACCATGGGCCTTCTAATACTAAGACCATATAACACCATGGGCCTTCTATACTGTAACCATATAACACCAAGGGCCTTCTAATACTGAGACCATATAACACCATGGGCCTTCTAATACTGGGACCATATAACACCAAGGGCCTTCTAATACTGAGACCATATAACACCAAGGGCCTTCTAATACTGAGACCATATAACACCATGGGCCTTCTAATACTGAGACCATATAACACCAAGGGCCTTCTAATACTGGAACCATATAACACCATGGGCCTTCCAATACTGAGACCATATAACA
The DNA here is from genome assembly GCA_947623455.1 of Mimachlamys varia. Lineage (NCBI taxonomy): Eukaryota > Metazoa > Mollusca > Bivalvia > Pectinida > Pectinidae > Mimachlamys > Mimachlamys varia. The sequence goes on from OX392533.1 coordinate 5,102,939, forward strand.
CCATGGGCCTTCTAATACTGACACCATATAACACCAAGGGCCTTCAAATACTGAGACCATATAACACCATGGGCCTTCAAATACTGAGACCATACAAGAGGCCCAATGGGCCTGCATCGCTCACCTGGTATCAATCTCTGACTTATATTATAGTGTAACCCTAAAGTCCCCTAAAATCTTTTAATGTAAGACATTTAGAAGAACATCTTCAGATTTAAACATATTTTACCCCTGTGACCTTATAAGACAACATCATTTTCATTTTCAAATTTTGTTTGGCTTCATCCCAGGACGCTACCAGCCAAATATCATGTCTCTAGGCAAATCAAGATCAAGGTCATTTCTTTTTGCAAACTATGTCAGGCTTCATCCAAGAAACCTTTCAGCCAAATGTCATGCTTCTAGGGCTTTTGGTACTTCAGAAGAAGTTGTTTGAATGTTTTAACAGATTTGACCCCTGTGACCTTGAATATAGGTCAAGGTCATTTCTTTTTGCAAACTTTGTCAGGCTTCATCCAAGGAACCTTTCAGCCAAATATTATGCCTCTAGGGCTTTTGGTATTTCAGAAGAAGTCGTTTGCAGGTTTCAACAGATTTGACCCCTGTGACCTTGAATATAGGTCAAGATCATTTCTTTTCGCAAACTTTGTCCGGCTTCATCCAAGGAACCTTTCAGCCAAATATCATGCTTCTAGGGCTTTTGGTATTTCAGAAGAAGTCGTTTAAAGGTTTTAACAGATTTGACCCCTGTGACCTTGAATATAGGTCAAGGTCATTTCTTTTCGCAAATTTTGTCCGGCTTCATCCAAGGAACCTTTCAGCCAAATATCATGCTTCTAGGGCTTTTGGTATTTCAGAAGAAGTCGTTTAAAGGTTTTAATAGATTTGACCCCTGTGACCTTGAATAAAGGTCAAGGTCATTTCTTTTCGCAAATTTTGTCGGGCTTCATCCAAGGAACCTTTCAGCCAAATACCATGCTTCTAGGGCTTTTGGTATTTCAGAAGAAGTCGTTTAAAGGTTTTAACAGATTTGACCCCTGTGACCTTGAATATAGGTCAAGGTCATTTCTTTTCGCAAACTTTGTCCGGCTTCATCCAAGGAACCTTTCAGCCAAATATCATGCTTCTAGGGCTTTTGGTATTTCAGAAGAAGTCGTTTAAAGGTTTTAACAGATTTGACCCCTGTGACCTTGAATATAAGTCAAGGTCATTTCTTTTCGCAAACTTTGTCGGGCTTCATCCAAGGAACCTTTCAGCCAAATATCATGCTTCTAGGGCTTTTGGTATTTCAGAAGAAGTCGTTTAAAGGTTTTAACAGATTTGAACCCTGTGACCTTGAATATAAGTCAAGGTCATTTCTTTTTTCACAAACTTTGTCGGGCTTCATCCAAGGAACCTTTCAGCCAAATATCATGCTTCTATGGCTTTTGGTATTTCAGAAGAAGTCGTTTAAAGGTTTTAACAGATTTGACTCCTGTGACCTTGAATATAGGTCAAGGTCATTTCTTTTCGCAAACTTTGTCGGGCTTCATCCAAGGAACCTTTCAGCCAAATATCATGCTTCTAGGGCTTTTGGTATTTCAGAAGAAGTCGTTTAAAGGTTTTAACAGATTTGACCCCTGTGACCTTGAATATAAGTCAAGGTCATTTCTTTTCGCAAACTTTGTCGGGCTTCATCCAAGGAACCTTTCAGCCAAATATCATGCTTCTAGGGCTTTTGGTATTTCAGAAGAAGTTGTTTAAATGTTTTAACAGATTTGACCCCTGTGACCTTGAATATAAGTCAAGGTCATTTCTTTTCGCAAACTTTGTCGGGCTTCATCCAAGGAACTTTTCAGCCAAATATCATGTTTCTAGGGCTTTTGGTATTTCAGAAGAAGTCGTTTAAAGGTTTTAACAGATTTGACCCCTGTGACCTTGAACATAGGTCAAGGTCATTTCTTTTCGCAAATTTTGTCCGGCTTCATCCAAGGAACCTTTCAGCCAAATATCATGCTTCTAGGGCTTTTGGTATTTCAGAAGAAGTCGTTTAAAGGTTTTAACAGATTTGACCCCTGTAATCTTGAATATAGGTCAAGGTCATTTCTTTTCGCAAACTTTGTTGGGCTTCATCCAAGGAACCTTTCAGCCAAATATCATGCTTCTAGGGCTTTTGGTATTTCAGAAGAAGTCGTTTAAAGGTTTTAACAGATTTGACCCCTGTGACCTTGAATATAAGTCAAGGTCATTTCTTTTCGCAAACTTTGTCCGGCTTCATCCAAGGAATCTTTCAGCCAAATATCATGCTTCTAGGGCTTTTGGTGTTTCAGAAGAAGTCGTTTAAAGGTTTTAACAGATTTGACCCCTGTGACCTTGAATATAAGTCAAGGTCATTTCTTTTCGCAAACTTTGTCGGGCTTCATCCAAGGAACCTTTCAGCCAAATATCATGCTTCTAGGGCTTTTGGTATTTCAGAAGAAGTCGTTTAAAGGTTTTAACAGATTTGACCCCTGTGACCTTGAATATAGGTCAAGGTCATTTCTTTTCACAAACTTTGTCCGGCTTCATCCGAGGAAACTTTCAGCCAAATATCATGCTTCTAGGGCTTTTGGTATTTCAGAAGAAGTCGTTTAAAAGTTTTAACAGATTTGACCCCTGTGACCTTGAATATAGGTCAAGGTCATTTCTTTTCGCAAACTTTGTCCGGCTTCATCCAAGGAACCTTTCAGCCAAATATCATGCTTCTAGGGCTTTTGGTATTTCAGAAGAAGTCGTTTAAAGGTTTTAACAGATTTGAACCCTGTGACCTTGAATATAAGTCAAGGTCATTTCTTTTTTCACAAACTTTGTCGGGCTTCATCCAAGGAACCTTTCAGCCAAATATCATGCTTCTAGGGCTTTTGGTATTTCAGAAGAAGTCGTTTAAAGGTTTTAACAGATTTGACCCCTGTGACCTTGAATATAAGTCAAGGTCATTTCTTTTCGCAAACTTTGTCGGGCTTCATCCAAGGAACCTTTCAGCCAAATATCATGCTTCTAGGGCTTTTGGTATTTCAGAAGAAGTCGTTTAAAGGTTTTAACAGATTTGACCCCTGTGACCTTGAATATAAGTCAAGGTCATTTCTTTTCGCAAACTTTGTTGGGCTTCATCCAAGGGACATTTCAGCCAAATATCATGTTTCTAGGGCTTTTGGTATTTCAGAAGAAGTCGTTTAAAGGTTAAAATAGATTTAACCTCACGGTGACCTTGAATATAGGTCAAGGTCATTTCTTTTCGCAAACTTTATTTGGCTTCATCTAAGGAAGCTACTGGTCAAATATGAAGTCTCTATGCCTGACGGCATTTTAGAAGAAGTTGTTTGAAGGTTTCCACATTTTTGACCCCTGTGACCTTGAAATTAGGTCAAAGTGATTTTTTTTCGCAAACTTTGTTCAGCTCCTTCCAAGAAATCTACCAGCCAAATTTCATGTCACTGGGCCTTTCAGTATTTTAGAAGAAGTCGTTTAAAGGAAAAAGTTGACGGACGCAGGACGGACGGACGACGGACGACGGACGGACGGACGACGGACGACGGACGGACGGACGACGGACGCTGCACCATCACATAAGCTCACTTGGCCCTTCGGGCCTGGTGAGCTAATAACACCATGGGCCTTCTAATACTAAGACCATATAACACCATGGGCCTTCTAATACTGTAACCATATAACACCAAGGGCCTTCTAATACTGAGACCATATAACACCATGGGCCTTCTAATACTGGGACCATATAACACCATGGTCCTTCTAATACTGAGGCCATATAACACCATGGGCCTTCTAATACTGACACCATATAACACCAAGGGCCTTATAATACTGAGACCATATAACACCAAGGGCCTTCTAATACTGAGACCATATAACACCAAGGGCCTTATAATACTGAGACCATATAACACCAAGGGCCTTATAATACTGAGACCATATAACACCAAGGGCCTTCTAATACTGAGACCATATAACACCATGGGCCTTCTAATACTGAGACCATATAACACCAAGGGCCTTCTAATACTGGGACCATATAACACCATGGTCCTTCCAATACTGAGACCATATAACACCATGGGCCTTCTAATACTGACACCATATAACACCATGGGCCTTCTAATACTGAGACCATATAACACCAAGGGCCTTCTAATACTGGGACCATATAACACCAAGGGCCTTCAAATACTGAGACCATATAACACCATGGGCCTTCAAATACTGAGACCATATAACACCAAGGGCCTTCTAATACTGAGACCATATAACACCAAGGGCCTTATAATACTGTAACCATATAACACCAAGGGCCTTCTAATACTGAGACCATATAACACCATGGGCCTTCTAATACTGAGACCATATAACACCATGGGCCTTCTAATACTGGGACCATATAACACCATGGGCCTTCTAATACTGACACCATATAACACCAAGGGCCTTATAATACTGAGACCATATAACACCAAGGGCCTTCTAATACTGACACCATATAACACCAAGGGCCTTATAATACTGAGACCATATAACACCAAGGGCCTTATAATACTGAGACCATATAACACCATGGGCCTTCTAATACTGAGACCATATAACACCATGGTCCTTCTAATACTGAGACCATATAACACCATGGGCCTTCTAATACTGACACCATATAACACCAAGGGCCTTATAATACTGACACCATATAACACCAAGGGCCTTATAATACTGTAACCATATAACACCAAGGGCCTTCTAATACTGAGACGATATAACACCAAGGGCCTTATAATACTGAGACCATATAACACCAAGGGCCTTCTAATACTGACACCATATAACACCAAGGGCCTTCAAATACTGAGACCATATAACACCACAGGCCTTCTAATACTGAGACCATATAACACCAAAGGCCTTCTAATACTGAGACCATATAACACCAAGGGCCTTCTTATACTGAGACCATATAACACCAAGGGCCTTCTAATACTGAGACCATATAACACCAAGGGCCTTCTAATACTGTAACCATATAACACCAAGGGCCTTCTAATACTGAGACCATATAACACCATGGGCCTTCTAATACTGAGACCATATACCACCAAAGACCTTCTAATACTGTAACCATATAACACCAAAGACCTTCTAATACTGAGACCATATAACACCAAGGGCCTTCTTATACTGAGACCATATAACACCAAGGGCCTTATAATACTGAGACCATATAACACCAAGGGCCTTCTAATACTGGGACCATATAACACCAAGGGCCTTATAATACTGAGACCATATAACACCAAGGGTCTTGTAATAGCACCTGTGATCTTTGCCTTGACCTATAAACCCTGAAATACAATTATGTCTCAGCCTCAAGTTACATTCACGCTTAACTTTGTAAGTTTGACGAAAATATGTAAAATAAAAGTAAAGTGAGCAGGGGCTATACCCCCACAAATACAAAGTGAGCAGGGGCTATACCCCCACAAATACAAAGTGAGCAGGGGCTCACATAGATATACCCCCACAAAGTGGTCAAGTGTGCTCTTTGGCCTTTGAAATTGACCAATGACCACCAAAATTTGATCAGGTGAAGAATTTGATAGTGTGATTGTACAGACGTACAGATGCACAGACATAGACATAGTTATAACTTTATAAAGTTGATTAACAAACTTTTCAATTAGCTGTAAATAATTCAAATTGATCCCAAATCAATCAATTTCACAGGAGGATATTTGATTTTAGTTATAAGGTACAAGGGCTAGTAAAATGGAACTGAAGTGGAAGGGAGGCAACTCTTACAGTTAATCTGACTACATGAGAGGCCCAAGGGGCCTGTATCACATGCCTGTTCTTAATTTTGCCAAGATATTGAAAATGTTTCTGACAATTTGGCCACCTTGTATCTCTAATTGAAGAAAACTTTGATCAGAGAATTAATAACAGATGTGTGGACAATGAAGAAACCTTGTTCAGGCTATTCAAATGTTTTATACTTTTTCTGGACTACCAGAAAACACAGAAAAGTAACATTTCTTTGTTACTCAAATTAAAGACTTTGCCATGGCATCAAAACAATTTGTCATGATCTATTAAAAATTGAATATCTTGTCAGCAAAGTAAACATCTTTCAGGGTGATAAAAACCATAGACACTATGTCTGGAAAATTAGAACTTTTGTTCTTCCATTTTTCATTGAGTGGTCTCCAATTCTATCCATTCAGGATTTCTCAAGCACACCCTAAATATTCAATCTCGTTTTAAGCCCTATTTTCTAACAGATCAGTCTTTCAAATTCTGAGATTCACCTCTGACAGTAAAAATTGCAGGCAGTTGAAGTGTTGTTACATCAGTACAGACACCTTAACTACTGGGTCCCAGTTATATAGTGTATTTTCTGACTTTGTAAATTAACATAGATTTTTTTCACCTTACCTGTGTTTCTTTTTTATGTCAGTAAACACCTGTATGTCTTCAGCACCTATGTGTCTCCTGTATCTGAGCAGGTCTCCAGCACACGCGTTCATCATACCCTCATCAGCAACATGGGAAAACACAAAGCCCTCCACCCTGATAAAGTTTAATCCTGTAAAACAATGCCCTTCACCCTGATAAAGTCTAGTCCTGTAAAACACAAACACCCTCCACCCTGATAAAGTCTAGTCCTGTAAAACACAAAGCCCTCCACCCTGATAAAGTCTAGTCCTGTAAAACACAAACCATCCACCCTGATAAAGTCTAATCCTGTAAAACACAAATCCCTCCACCCTGATACAGTCTAATCTGTAAAACACAAACCCCTCCACCCTGATACAGTCTAATCTGTAAAACACAAACCCCTCCACCCTGATAAAGTCTAGTCCTGTAAAACACAAACCCCTCCACCCTGATAAAGTCTAGTCCTGTAAAACACAAAGCCCTCCACCCTGATAAAGTCTAGTCCTGTAAAACACAAACCCTCCACCCTGATAAAGTCTAGTCCTGTAAAACACAAACCCCTCCACCCTGATAAAGTCTAGTCCTGTAAAACACAAAGCCCTCCACCCTGATGAAGTCTAACCCTGTAAAACACAAACCCCTCCACCCTGATAAAGTCTAGTCTTGTAAAACACAAACCTCTGTAACCCTGTAAAACACAAACTTCTGTAACCCTGATAAAGTCTATTCCTGTAAAACACAAAGCCCTCCACCCTGATAAAGTCTAGTCCTGTAAAACACAAAGCCCTCCACCCTGATAAAGTCTAGTCCTGTAAAACACAAAGCCCTCCGCCCTGATAAAGTCTAGTCCTGTAAAACACAAAGCCCTCCGCCCTGATAAAGTCTAGTCCTGTAAAACACAAAGCCCTCCACCCTGATAAAGTCTAGTCCTGTAAAACACAAAACCCTCCACCCTGATAAAGTCTAGTCCTGTAAAACACAAAGCCCTCCGCCCTGATAAAGTCTAGTCCTGTAAAACACAAAGCCCTCCGCCCTGATAAAGTCTAGTCCTGTAAAACACAAACTCCTCCACCCTGATAAAGTATAATCCTGTAAAACACAAACCCTCCACCCTGATAAAGTCTAGTCCTGTAAAACACAAACCCTCCACCCTGATAAAGTCTAGTCCTGTAAAACACAAACCCTCCACCCTGATAAAGTCTAATCCTGTAAAACACAAACCATCCACCCTGATAAAGTCTAATCCTGTAAAACACAAAGCCTCCACCCTGATAAAGTCTAATCCTGTAAAACACAAAGCCTCCACCCTGATAAAGTCTAGTCCTGTAAAACACAAAACCCTCCACCCTGATAAAGTCTAGTCCTTTAAAACACAAAGCCCTCCACCCTGATAAAGTCTAGTCCTGTAAAACACGAACCCTCCACCCTGATAAAGTCTAGTCCTTTAAAACACAAAGCCCTCCACCCTGATAAAGTCTTATCCTGTAAAACACAAACCCCTCCACCCTGATAAAGTCTAGTCCTGTAAAACACAAACCCTCCACCCGGATAAAGTCTAGTCTTGTAAAACACAAAGCCCTCCACCCTGATAAAGTCTTATCCTGTAAAACACAAACCCCTCCACCCTGATAAAGTCTAGTCCTGTAAAACACAAACCCTCTACCCGGATAAAGTCTAGTCTTGTAAAACACAAAGCCCTCCACCCTGATAAAGTCTAGTCCTGTAAAACACAAACCCCTCCACCCTGATAAAGTCTAGTCCTTTAAAACACAAACCCTCCACCCTGATAAAGTCTAGTCCTTTAAAACACAAACCCTCCACCCTGATAAAGTCTAGTCCTGTAAAACACAAAGCCCTCTGCCCTGATAAAGTCTAATCCTGTAAAACACAAAGCCCTCCGCCCTGATAAAGTCTAGTCCTGTAAAACACAAAGCCCTCCACCCTGATAAAGTCTAATCCTGTAAAACACAAAGCCCTCCACCCTGATAAAGTCTAATCATGTAAAACACAAAGCCCTCCACCCTGATAAAGTCTAATTCTGTAAAACACAAACCCCTCCACCCTGATAAAGTCTAATCATGTAAAACACAAAGCCCTCCACCCTGATAAAGTCTAATCCTGTAAAACACAAAGCCCTCCACCCTGATAAGTCTTCTCCTGTAAAACACAAAGCCCTCTGCCCTGATAAAGTCTAATCCTGTAAAACACAAACCCCTCCACCCTGATAAAGTCTAGTCCTGTAAAACACAAAGCCCTCCACCCTGATAAAGTCTAATCATGTAAAACACAAAGCCCTCTGCCCTGATAAAGTCTAATCCTTTTAAACAAACAATCCTTAACCCTGATAAAGTCTAGTCCTTTAAAACACAAAGCCCTCCGCCCTGATAAAGTCTAACCCTGTAAAACACAAAGCCCTCCACCCTGATAAAGTCTAGTCCTGTAAAACACAAACCCTCCACCCTGATAAAGTCTAGTCCTGTAAAACACAAACCCTCCACCCTGATAAAGTCTAACCCTGTAAAACACAAATCCCTCCACCCTGATAAAGTCTAGTCCTGTAAAACACAAACCCTCCACCCTGATAAAGTCTAGTCCTGTAAAACACAAACCCCTCCACCCTGATAAAGTCTAGTCCTGTAAAACACAAAGCCCTCCACCCTGATAAAGTCTAGTCCTGTAAAACACAAAGCCCTCCACCCTGATAAAGTCTAGTCCTGTAAAACACAAACTCTCCACCCTGATAAAGTCTAGTCCTGTAAAACACAAACCCTCCACCCTGATAAAGTCTAACCCTGTAAAACACAAATCCCTCCACCCTGATAAGTCTAGTCCTGTAAAACACAAACACCCTCTACCCTGATAAAGTCTAGTCCTGTAAAACACAAACCCCTCCACCCTGATAAAGTCTAGTCCTGTAAAACACAAACCCTCCACCCTGATAAAGTCTAGTCCTGTAAAACACAAACCCCTCCACCCTGATTAAGTCTAGTCCTGTAAAACACAAAGCCCTCCACCCTGATAAAGTCTAGTCCTGTAAAACACAAAGCCCTCCACCCTGATAAAGTCTAATCCTGTAAAACACAAAGCCCTTCACCCTGATAAAGTCTAGTCCTGTAAAACACAAAGCCCTCCGCCCTGATAAAGTCTAGTCCTGTAAAACACAAACCCCTCCACCCTGATAAAGTCTAGTCCTGTAAAACACAAACTCCTCCACCCTGTTAAAGTCTAGTCCTGTAAAACACAAACTCCTCCACCCTGATGGAGTCTAATCCTGTAAAACACAAACTCTCCACCCTGATAAAGTCTAACCCTGTAAAACACAAAGCCCTCCACCCTGATAAAGTCTAGTCCTGTAAAACACAAACCCTCCACCCTGATAAAGTCTAGTCCTGTAAAACACAAAGCCCTCCACCCTGATGAAGTCTAATCCTGTAAAACACAAACTCTCCACCCTGATAAAGTCTAGTCCTGTAAAACACAAACCCTCCACCCTGATAAAGTCTAACCCTGTAAAACACAAACCCTCTGCCCTGATGAAGTCTAATCCTGTAAAACACAAACCCTCCACCCTGATAAAGTCTAGTCCTGTAAAACACAAACCCCTCCACCCTGATAAAGTATAATCCTGTAAAACACAAACTCCTCCACCCTGATAAAGTCTAGTCCTGTAAAACACAAAACCCTCCACCCTGATAAAGTCTAGTCCTGTAAAACACAAAGCCCTCCACCCTGATAAAGTCTAGTCCTGTAAAACACAAAGCCCTCCACCCTGATAAAGTCTAATCATGTAAAACACAAAGCCCTCCACCCTGATAAAGTCTAGTCCTGTAAAACACAAAGCCCTCCACCCTGATAAAGTCTAATCATGTAAAACAAAAAGCCCTCCACCCTGATAAAGTCTTGTCCTGTAAAACACAAACCCCTCCACCCTGATAAAGTCTAGTCCTGTAAAACACAAACCCCTCCACCCTGATAAAGTCTTATCCTGTAAAACACAAAGCCCTCCACCCTGATAAAGTCTAATCCTGTAAAACACAAACCCCTCTGCCCTGATAAAGTCTAGTCCTGTAAAACACAAACTCCTCCACCCTGATAAAGTCTAGTCCTGTAAAACACAAAGCCCTCCACCCTGATAAAGTCTAATCCTGTAAAACACAAAGCCCTCCACCCTGATAAAGTCTAGTCCTGTAAAACACAAACCCCTCTGCCCTGATAAAGTCTAGTCCTGTAAAACACAAACTCCTCCACCCTGATAAAGTCTAGTCCTGTAAAACACAAAGCCCTCCACCCTGATAAAGTCTAATCCTGTAAAACACAAAGCCCTCCACCCTGATAAAGTCTAGTCCTGTAAAACACAAACCCCTCTGCCCTGATAAAGTCTAGTCCTGTAAAACACAAACTCCTCCACCCTGATAAAGTCTAGTCCTGTAAAACACAAACCCCTCCACCCTGATAAAGTCTTATCCTGTAAAACACAAAGCCCTCCACCCTGATAAAGTCTAATCCTGTAAAACACAAACCCCTCTGCCCTGATAAAGTCTAGTCCTGTAAAACACAAACTCCTCCACCCTGATAAAGTCTAATCCTGTAAAACACAAACCCTCCACCCTGATAAAGTCTAGTCCTGTAAAACACAAACCCCTCCACCCTGATAAAGTCTAAACCTGTAAAACACAAACCCTCCACCCTGATAAAGTCTTATCCTGTAAAACACAAACCCCTCCACCCTGATAAAGTCTAGTCCTGTAAAACACAAACCCTCCACCCTGATAAAGTCTAGTCCTTTAAAACACAATGCCCTTCACCCTGATAAAGTCTAGTCCTGTAAAACACAAACCCTCCACCCTGATAAAGTCTAGTCCTGTAAAACACAAACCCCTCCACCCTGATAAAGTCTAGTCCTGTAAAACACAAACCCTCTACCCTGATAAAGTCTAGTCCTGTAAAACACAAACCCTCCACCCTGATAAAGTCTAGTCCTGTAAAACACAAACCCCTCCACCCTGATAAAGTCTAGTCCTGTAAAACACAAATCCTCCACCCTGATAAAGTCTAATCCTGTAAAACACAAAGCCCTCCGCCCTGATAAAGTCTAGTCCTGTAAAACACAAAGCCCTCCACCCTGATGAAGTCTAACCCTGTAAAACACAAACCCCTCCACCCTGATAAAGTCTAGTCTTGTAAAACACAAACCTCTGTAACCCTGTAAAACACAAACTTCTGTAACCCTGATAAAGTCTAATCATGTAAAACACAAACCCTCTACCCTGATAAAGTCTAGTCCTGTAAAACACAAAGCCCTCCGCCCTGATAAAGTCTAGTCCTGTAAAACACAAAGCCCTCCGCCCTGATAAAGTCTAGTCCTGTAAAACACAAATCCCTCCACCCTGATAAAGTCTAGTCCTGTAAAACACAAAGCCCTCCATCCTGATAAAGTCTAATCCCGTAAAACACAAACCCCTCCACCCTGATAAAGTCTAGTCCTGTAAAACACAAACCCTCCACCCTGATAAAGTCTAATCCTGTAAAACACAAACCCTCCACCCTGATAAAGTCTAGTCCTGTAAAACACAAAGCCCTCCACCCTGATAAAGTCTAATCCTGTAAAACACAAATCCCTCCACCCTGATAAAGTCTAATCCTGTAAAACACAAAGCCCTCCACCCTGATAAAGTCTTGTCCTGTAAAACACAAAGCCCTCCACCCTGATAAAGTCTTGTCCTGTAAAATACAAAGCCCTCCACCCTGATAAAGTCTTGTCCTGTAAAACACAAAGCCCTCCACCCTGATAAAGTCTTGTTCTGTAAAATACAAAGCCCTCCACCCTGATTAGTTCAAGAGCTTACAAGTAACAGCACACACATCACACATAAGAGAGAATATTAATATCATCAGCTTACAGTATGTATTCCATACAAAGGGAAATAACTCTTTGTAGTTTTTTTCAATTTTTTTTTTTTCCTCAAATATATTGAAAACAAAATATGGGAACCAAGGTTTTATTTGTTTTAATCAGATTATAAATATTTATATATATACTACCTTAATTCCCTTTCTCACTCAAACAGACTACTTCGTAAAGTCCTATGGATACATAGGTTATACTGCTCTCACCTGCTGCCTTAGCCACTCCCAGGGCCTGTGTGTTGGCCCCAGCCAGGACCTGGACACCCACTGGCTTCATCCCCATCACTGACTTGACTGCTGCACAAATGACCGCCATACAAGTGCTGATCTCATGGCCGACAGCTGTACTGTGTTGATAGGGCACATCATTCATGTTCTCAATTATCACACCATCCTGGAAAAATATAACATCTGTACAACCTATGTTTGAGTCTCATCTACAACCCACACCTGTCAACTAGTGAGACATACCGTAACTTTAGTACCCCAGGTCTCATCTACAACCCACACCTGTCAACTAGTGAGACATACCTGCAACTTTAGTATGACCTGTCTCATCTACAACCCACACCTGTCAACTAGTGAGACATACATGTAACTTAGGTATGACCTGTCTCATCTACAACAAACACCTGTCAACTACTGAGATATACCTGTTACTTTAGTATCACCTGTCTCATCTACATTCCACACCTGTCAACTAGTGAGACATACCTGTAACTTTAGTATAACCTGTCTCATATACAACCCACACCTGCCAACTAGTGAGATATACCTGTAACTTTAGTATAACCTGTCTCATATACAACCCACACATGTCAACTAGTGAGACATACCTGTAACTTTAGTATCACCTGTCTCATCTACAACCCACACCTGTCAACTAGTGAGACATACTTGTAACTTTAGTATGACCTGTCTCATCTACAACCCACACCTGTCAACTAGTGAGACATACTTGTAACTTTAGTATCACCTGTCTCATCTACAACCCACACCTGTCAACAAGTGAGACATACCTGTAACTTTAGTACCCCATGTCTCATCTACAACCCACACCTGTCAACAAGTGAGACATACCTGTAACTTTAGTACCCCAGGTCTCATCTACAACCCACACCTGTCAACTAGTGAGACATACTTGTAACTTTAGTATAACCTGTCTCATCTACAACCCACACCTGTCAACTGGTGAGACATACCTGTAACTTTAGTACCCCAGGTCTCATCTACAACCCACACCTGTCAACTAGTGAGACATACCTGTAACTTTAGTACCCCAGGTCTCATCTACAACCCACACCTGTCAACTAGTGAGACATACCTGTAACTTTAGTATCACCTGTCTCATCTACAACCCACACCTGTCAACAAGTGAGACATACCTGTAACTTTAGTACCCCAGGTCTCATCTACAACCCACACCTGTCAACTAGTGAGACATACCTGTAACTTTAGTATCACCTGTCTCATCTACAACCCACACCTGTCAACTGGTGAGACATACCTGTAACTTTAGTATAACCTGTCTCATCTACAACTCATACCTGTCTACTACTCCAGTCTACCTATTGTGATCATTGTATAAACTATTAAATAATAAAATAATAATAAATTCAATAGCATGAATTAAAATGTAGTAAGAAAATAATCAATTATGTGACTACATCTAGGTTTGAAACTTAAAAACCCAGTAGCATTGTTAGGTCGAATTACTATTGTAATAGAAAGTAAATGATATGTCAGGTGCGTTCAATTCAGTTCAAAACATCTTATCATATTAAATGAAATAAAATCAGTAGCCCTGTAACTGGATAAACATGAAATAAATGTAATAGTTACATAACTGTTGTAAACTATTTATCAAATGTAACAATTATATAACTGATATAAACTTTTTATCAAATGTAACAATTATATAACTGATATAAACTATTTATCAAATGTAACAATTATATAACTATTGTAAACTATTTATCAAATACAACAATTATATAACAGATATAAACTTCCTGGTATTTTTCAATTGTTATTCAATCACTCACAAAATTTTAACAGTGGCTCATAAGCCAAATATATACAGGTAAATGTGTTTGATGTTTGATAAATATTTCATAGTATGTAACAATTTAGTATCCATACAATAGGGAGAAAATAAAACAACAGACATGATTTACAATATGATAATTGATAATCAACTTTTTTTTAAAATTTTCAAGAGACCCAGTAAATTTGTTTTGGTTTATTTGTTTATAAAGCATATTAGTATTTTTCATATAGCAACAATATACACAGTTAATTATACATAATAACTTATTTCATTCAAATAATTTATATCAGATAAGTTGTATTGTAATACATATAAATCATTGTATAATATTTGTTCAGGACTATACATATTTTAAAGAAATATATATGTTTTTATTCAGTATTGATTAAATCTGGCAATAATGCTTTAACTAATAAATACATGTATATCTATGTCCAATCCAATAAATAGAATTATAATATGTATAGACATATTTGACAACTACATGAATTTCTTTTTTCCTGTTTAGGTAATTTGTTACAATGATTAACTTTCACACTGAAAAGTATTTAAAACAATTAAATATTTACTGGGGAGTTAAGTGGAAGTTTGTATTAAATAGAAGAGGTGTGATTTAGACATTTAAACATTGGTTAGGAAGACTGTGGGTACCAGAGGTGTCAATGACAGGTATCCTCTCTCACACCCCACCCAAGCCCAGCCAATCTACCTGACAAGACAGTCGTCTAAACTCTAATCTAGAGTGATCAACTGTCAGACAGTGATGGGTAAAGGGGTGTGTCCCTGACCACTGGCCAGACACTGGTCAAGGATGTACCTGATCAACTTAGGTGTCAATCTGGCACCTTTGATCACCTCTCAGAGCGGATCTTAACGCCTCAGAGATACGTGCGATATACCTGTGTGATGGTCCAGTATATATAAATACAAACTACCTCTGTCTTGTCACATCACCATTGAACTCTCAATGATAAACACCACTGCCTTGTAACATTGTACCTTAGTTCACTTACACTAGTGATATTTGTGAACCAAATGATAGAGTAGCCTGACAAACTATAGCCAACACAATGTACTACAATACCTACAGTTACCATGACTACAGTGGGGTCGGAGGTTACTGGGGTGAGGTCGGTCAGACAGTGGAGGTTATCACCTCTACCACTGATAACTCATCACCAATATCATCCCCAGCATCATCCCCACACAAGGATGGAGGTACACAGTGTAAGGACGAGATAGTCGGGACGAGTCCGTCCCTGGGTCAGTCGGATGTCCGAGTGTTTGACCCCCTACCCTGTGGTCAGCATCAGTACCAGTTCATCCAAGAAAGTGTGGAAAGTTTACAGCCCGACAGCCACGGGACATATCAGCCTCCTAACAGTCCTCGCACCTATCGATGTCTGTCACTCCCCGAAAACAACAAAAACACAGAGAAAATGTAAGTCACCCTTAATGGTTCACATTTATATCAATTTACTTCACCAATTTCTATCATCAAACATATTTACAAAAACTAGATAATAAAGAACTTTAAAAGATTAAAAAGAAAAAAACTAGCACTGCCTGCCAATATAGCTCCTAATAATCATACACTGGAACAAATATTTCTACTTGAATTATCTCCCCTTTACCATGAAACAGTGAGTCGACTACCACCAAATCAATAATGGTAACTACACTATTACAATGTGAAGAAACAATACAATGTCAGAATACAGAGCCTATATACACCACTGCAGCACACAGACACAGTATATCATCACTATACACTGTTGAGTATACACTATTACAATACAGTCACTGTACACGATAAACATTTGTAGCCACTGTACACCATCACATTACAGTCACAAGACCTTGTCAAAATTCACCTCTACACATCAGAGAGATCATGTATTGTGAATTGTTTAGATGCTGATAACCTTTATGAAAAAACCCTGCATTTTGACTTCTACAATTGGCAAAGGACTCCCAAAATTGATTAAGTTTTACTCTATATCATGAGTGATTTTAGTCTCAGGACTCTTAAATTTGAGGGTCCCAGGAAAACCCTGTTGGTAGAATATATTGTGTATTATAACACCAGGAACAACTTATCTAATGGTCTGGTCTAATGAGACTGATTTCGTCTCATTAGACCAGACCATTAGATAGGTTGTTCCTGGTGTTATAATACACAATATACTCTACCAACAGGGTTTTCCTGGGACCCTCAAATTTAAGAGTCCTGAGACTAAAATCACTCATGATATAAAGTAAAACTTAATCAATTTTGGGAGTCCTTTGCCAATTGTAGAAGTCAAAATGCAGGGTTTTTTCATAAAGGTTATCAGCATCTAAACAATTCACAATCTATAAATAATAATCTAAATTATCTAATCCTAAAAAGCAAAGAGTCAGGTATGAACGAGATAATGATTATGTGTTCTTTTATTGTAATCACTTTGTCATGTTTCTCTTATTGTAGTAGTGTCCATTTCTTTATACCAAATATGATAATTTTATCAGCACACAATAGGCTAAGGAAAAGACTGATATAGGCCAAGTCTGTTGTCTTATCCTGTTTATAAAACATGCTATGTTTTATTTTTCTGTTAATCGGTATTATTGTAAATCTTATGTACTGCGGTAATGTCAGTAAAATATTTACAAATTAAATGCGAGACAGAAGAACTATATCCTTGAGGTTTTTAATATCATCCATTGTTTACTTATTTGAAAAGAAAATACAAAAGAGTACAGTCAGAAATCAAATTTCTAAATATTAGTCCTATGGCAGTGCTTTCTTGGGCCTCTGCCTCCAGTCATAAGCAGCAGTGGATTAACAGATCAAACTTTATGAACATGTATTGTCTGTTTGTCATATTTTAATTGTGCTTTCAACAGCCTAGTCAGCTGATATAGCACCTAGGGTGTGGACAGGTACACATAGGATCATTACACCTGTAATTAATGTCACAGGTGTGTGAGGTCGGAACGGCCTGATGCTGCAGATATTAGATCTAGATAATACAGAACAATGACATAAAGTCCATTATAAAATATAACAGCGACAGGAATAGGAAGTGACGGAAGGTTTGATTGACATTCCATACAACTGTCACCTTAAACATTCTCAGCGTCAGTCGGAGTATTGCTGATACCCCGGGTAGACTTTCAGTGTTGTTACCAGGGACAATAACAGCTAGTTCATTAAGATTGTCAGGTAAAAGAAGATATTAGGTTTTTAATACAGACGGAGTATTGCTGATACCCCGGGTAGACTTTCAGTGTTGTTACCAGGGACAATAACAGCTAGTTCATTAAGATTGTCAGGTAAAAGAAGATATTAGGTTTTTAATACAGACGGAGTATTGCTGATACCCCAGGTAGACTTTCAGTGTTGTTACCAGGGACAATAACAGCTAGTTCATTAAGATTGTCAGGTAAAAGAAGACATTAGGTTTTTAATACTTCACAAACTAACAATTTTCTTATAAAGTCAACATACAACGAAGATGCATTACATAAACAACATTTTACTAATAGATTATCCATTTTAAATACCAGTCCAGAAAATTACATCCGATTTTGTTTTGTAATTTACTCAAATATGATATCAAGGTGCAAGTAAAGTGTAATTATGCAATTGTTGTATTCAACAGAAAACAGTTTTCAAAAAACTGTGAGTTTCACTCCAAACTCAAAACCTGCCATTGTAAAAAAATCAGATGTTCTAAGATCAATTTGCAGGGAACAGCTTACTAGCTCCAAGTCTTTGTACAACTCCGCTTCGTAACATGCTGCTTTCTGTATCTCTCCAATACTAAGGCTATTTCTTGGACAGCCTAAAAATATAAGTTAAAATTATATTACAAGAGTTATCTCCCTTTAACTATATGCCATTGCTTCCTACTTTGATTCAAGAATAATAGAAAAGCATTTATTAAAGCTCATACAGGGCGTGTTTATTAATTCAAAAGTCCTGATTACAGCCAGGTTTATGATAATCTCGATGTCCTAATCAGTCTTATTTTTTCTGTGGACATTCACATTCGATGTGACAGGTTTTTTGTCAATAACCAATTTCATCACTAAGAATGAAAAGACGGCCGATTGAAATAAGCAGTCAGTCTTATATCATTTTTTTTTCAAGCAACCTTCTTAGGATTTGCTAATATTTTCATTTACATGGATAGATGCAGTCCTGTGTGTGGATGATGATTATACAATAGACAGACCCTACATGTAGCTATTGATCACACAATTCAGCACACCTGTCCTAACATGCTACCTATTAGCAGCACATCATAGTCAAGGATTATTGATTGTTTACATCTCCTAAAACAGTGGCCAATCAAAATGCAATTTGACAAGGTGCAATCGACATAATGTATCATAACTGGCTTATTACTTATGTAGATAATCAAATTTATTCATGTTTGTCATACAAATATGCAAATAGCTATAGGTTTCATTTGCATGTTATATTTAGAAATAAACAATTGACTTCACAAAGCATCATCAACCAATCAGAACTTGCAAAATTGCATACCATAAACCTGTACTGCCTAGTTAGCAGGTGTATGTGTTTTACAGAGTAATGACATTCTCAAGGACTATATCATCTAAAAGTGAAAAAAAATTGGTTTGAAATTCAGCTATAAAAACGTTTTGAGGTAAGTTCATAAGAATATTATTCTTGTAATAATCTTGGTATAATTCTGTGCATCTTGTATTGTACGTATACCGGTATAACACTGGTCTGAAACTCAGGCAGCACATGGTTTCTGGGTTTTTTTGTGATCATCCAAAATGTTTTGCCTGATATCTTCATTGAAATCAGTTTTTTTATTATTTTTGTATGTCACATTTGAGATTCTATCCCAATCAAAGAATAGAATATTTGCCCCAGAATATGCATTTCAAATGTCTAGTTCAAAACATAATTAGATGTTATGTAGAAGAGTTGTTACACATATTTCCCTGTATTTATAAATAGATCAAGGGCCAGTTACCGATGTATTGATTTGTGCGAACAGTAATGAGGATTATCAAGTCGAATCATGTAGAATTCAGCGGCTGAGAATGAAAGACCCAGGGTGGGCGTGTCCCCTATATGTCTACTTTCACATTGCTGTACTTTTACACGAGCTGATATGAAAGGCACAAAAAAGTTATTCCTTATCATGTATTTTAAGTCTATTTAAAACCTATTGAATGAACATATTACGAGTATCATACTAAACATAACCTGGCAACGCTTTCAGGTGTATCATTCCCAAAACAACATTGAATTGCCGTCGGAATAGTAGAGTGAAATTCTCCATTTTAGCGCCCGGAAGCAACAAACTTGTTCCTGTGAAAGAGGCGGTCCCAAAAATAAACCAATCAAAACAGAGTATATAAAATAGCAAGGGCAATAGGGCATCTGCTTTGCGCATGCCCCGTTTATTGCAATTTTCAGTGTTTACAACAATAAAATGCTATTTTTCTTTTCAAATGTTATACCGAAAAGTGTCATCTATATGCTCGTCCAAAAGATTATTTTATGCCCTTTAATATGGTATGCGGCAATACGCGGAGTATTCCATGGTTTTATTGTAAAATCCCATTTTACATAGGAACCCCTCTCTGCATTTCTTTTTCCGATTTCCACGTGTGTGCTGCAAATTGTAAACAAATAATAAAAAAATAGTTTCTGTCATTTTTTGCCAATAATATGTATCTGTATGACGATTGGTGATAAAATTATTTGTTTTCGGTGTATTTTTTAATTAGAAAACCATTTAAACGTCATTTTTCGCGCCTTGTGTAATTTTCCCATCTCTCATCGGAAGTAAAATATGTGTCGTCTTTTTTTATAATTTTTGATCTAAATAATTTCTATCTTTATATCTTTCAATACATCAAAAACTCGTTCAGCAAGTTATATGAAAACTTGTTCTTAATAATTTGGTAAAAAGGTGTAAACAATCATTGTTCATTGCCCTTTAGCGGGTTTGCGCGCGGGTAGGGGGCATCTCGGGATTACTACCTTCACAGTCCAGCTGCGAGAGTTCCTCAGTTGATCAGTCGATCTTGAGCAGTGAACATCGTTGTCTGACAAAATGAAGTTTAGATGAAGAACTTAACGTCAGCTTTATCATCGTTTAAATGTAAGAAGGTTTTATATAAATATAATAGTTTGATTACTGGATTTAGATCGGAAATTACATTTGCATAGGAATTTTGGCTGCACATTCTGATGGATCGGAGACGCCGATGACACGAGTTGTTGTCTTACACAAAGTGGCGCGAGGAATTTATGCAATACTTCTGAAAATGAATGTAAATCAACCCGATTGTGAAATTATGGATTTCTTTAACATCTGTGAACTAGTATAGTTATGCAGGTAACAATTTGGAGTTAAAACTTTGTCAGCAGAATGGCTTCCTCTTGGCTGGATAACACCGACATTGGTCAATATTTCACCGCCAAAATTAGCGGTCATCTTTTTCAATGATCATATTTTTGTTGAAGTTTATATAAAATTAAATCGTTTGTCTTTCACAGCTTGGTCGATCCTGGTGCCCCGACTTCGACAATGTCTAGAAAAAGGTACGTAAACTGACCCACTCAATCGTTCACTGTCAACCCGCGCCATTTTGACATGTCGGCTTCTATTGAAGTTTCTGTATAAAAAATCTCATGCTCTTTCATTCATTTCAGTGCACGATTGTTATCGAGAACCAAGAGCGATGAAGACACTGTACCATGCGCTAAAGTGAGCAGAAAAAGGAAAGCAGAGGAGGTAAATTTCATTTACACAATATCGTTACCCCGCGGCATACGTTGCAATAATATGGCTGTGCTTTCTTTGTTCATTCATTCAGCGACCCAGTTTATTTCGCGTTTTCACACAGTGCTCTTTTTGTCTTTATTTAGGATTTAGACGAAGATACAACGATGATCAAGAGAACGAAGACGTATAGAATTGAAGTGAGTATTTATTTAGATACATTGTCAGATTACTTTATAAACTTCAGTAAAACGTGAAATGGCGCCATTGACCCCGATTAGCTGGATCTCGAGATCGCGTTGGATTTACAGTACTAGCAATGATGAGTGTCATTTTTCTTCAGTAAAAAAGATAAAGCTATTGAAAACAAACAATATGCAGTGGTATTGCGTTGTAAAATGATTGAAAAATATTTTTTTTAGATTTTTTTCATATTCCGGTGTTTGACCTCATATTACTACCTCCATGTTTTCCTGTGAAAATGACTCATGAATATGCATTAAATCAAAATATCTGCCTACAGTACAACGACCTTCTGTTATTAATTTATTTTCATTACATCTTTGTTTTATCTGTTAAATGGGTAAAAACATTTTAATTTAAAATATTGTCAATTGCTGAAAGTTCAGCATATAAAATTATTATATAAGATATGCTTTAGTGCAAGTTCCTTTATTACTCTTGGTATCTTTTTTATTTTTAATTTTATTGGTAATGTAAGAAACGCATTATATAGATTAATTCGATTCCTACTTTTTTTGTAGAAAAAAATGTACTGCTTCAAGGATTTACTAAATAAACATAATTTAAATAAGGTTCAATTATAGCTATAAAAACACTGTCCAAGCTATCACTAGAAAAACAGACCTGTTGACCCAAGCTGATACAGGACATGGTCAGTGTCCAAGCCAAACTCCAGGTGGTCAATGTCTGATAAGAAAACATTGTCCAAGCCAACCGAGTTATAACTGAGAAACCCCTGCCAAAGTTCCACGATGACGCAATAGTCTCAATGTCAGGGGTTTATCTATCTAAATGGAGAAAATGATTATTCTTAGTTGTGGTGATTTATATGTGAATGTGATAAATACTGTATTTAACATGTTCGAAAATATATGAAATCTTTTAATTGATAAGCGTTGCAAAAAAAAAATGATTATATATTGCTAATAGCAAAGTAAGTGTATGGATTTAATCCAAATAGAGAATAATGTTAAGATATAATGTAAAGATGTTACTCATATTGCAATGTTAAATTTGCTGGTAATACACACCCCCTTTAAATTTATATGTAATTTATCATTTCATACTGCAGATAGTATGTGTGTGTTGAAATATATTGAAAATAATATGAGCCATTACTTTAAATATACCTTGTATGCTTTTAAGAAATTGATATATTAAAATGATTTTGTGAGAAAATAATTTTGTTTGCCCAGTTTTACAGCTGATATAAGGCTGTTTCCCCTAGTCAAAATTTGAGCTATTTTCCCAAAATTAAGAAAAAATTCAAGAATATTTTCCTAATTCATCTGAAAGGCCTACTAAATTTTCCCAATTCGATAATGCACAGGTTGCTGTAAAATTAAGGAAGCAAAAAACACTGTGTTGTCAGTACTCTTAACTCATTTGATTGATAACACTTTTTATACTATCACTGATGTCAGATAAAGACCCAGTTAATATTCTATCTACTGTGTTCTTGGTAATTCTGATAGCCAATCAGAAGCGAATTGAAATCTTGCATGTTACAATTGATCCTAGATACCCAGTTCAAATTATGAAATTGTGTTATACATTGACAGTTAAGAATATTTTGACTTGAAGCAAGACAAGTTCTAATTTCCAAATACCTGATGTACCGTTTCCAACTCAAAGACATGCTCACCGGAGTAATAAATTGTCACATCTCGCTCATCTTCAAGATTTTGCCCAATAATTCTCTCTCCCCCATCCCCGAGTATAAAGCACACACCAATATATATATTGTATATTGACATTATCTCCAGTGTTTGATGAAGGAGGTCGATTAACAGGTAGATGTATTTGGAAATGTTTAAACCAACAAATTACTTCAAATATGAAACAACATTGAGCAATGTAATTTACTGTAAACTTATATACATATACCCGATATGTAATTTTTGTGTTGTTTTTTACAGACACAATGGATTCCCATTTCGGAGAACTCGTCTATTTCAACATGTACACTGGTACCTAGTCATCACCCACCAACACCCGAAAGTGAGGAGAAGAAACCATCCGAGCTCAATTTAGGGTCCAAATTTCGGTTCAGAAACTACTTCATATCCACCCACAGATCCTCGCCACTTCCCAAGTTAAGTTGGGCGGACTCGCGAGAGGTATGGCAGTTCATGTTGAAGAAGGAATCCCATTACATCCGAGACTCTGACTTGTTCAAGAACCACCCTGCTTTACAGTCGAGAATGAGGACAATCCTATTGGACTGGTTAATAGAGGTAAACATTGATCATTCTCTATATCAAGTCAAACTTCAACATGATTTAGTATTAATATTTATTGATAATATTGCTGTAAATATAATTGTACCACACTGTAGATTTTCTTCCTGTGACACTGTGCAGTCTATGGTTTATAATGGATTATACATTCAAGGAAATGGAAATGTTTAACGGATCTGACATTAAAAATGAAAGAAATAAATGTGTATTTCTAATTAATTTAAAAAGCGAACATTGGAGTGCAATTTGTTTTGCGTTGTATACATTTTGACTGCGTACCAAAGCTAACCTGTATATTCTGTCTCGTTAGGTGTGTGAGGTATATCGGCTACACAGAGAGACATTCTACCTTGGTGTGGACTTTGTTGACCGTTACATGAGTCTGAGTAAGGGACTACAGAAACACCAGCTTCAGCTCATCGGCATTACGTCCCTATTCATCGCAGCAAAGTTAGAGGTATGTACTTCACCATCTGTTTTCTTCTCTCATCATCGAGAATGTGTCATATGGAATAATTGGTCAATACATCGGAGTACTGGCTTTAAGTCAATTTTTGGAAACTATTTCAATTGTAAATATTTGAAACAAATAATCCAATAAATATATTATGTATATCACTTCTGGTTAGGTAAATGTCCCACCAAACATAACCAGATAACAATTATGTTGATGTAGGAAATCTACCCACCGAAGATCGCAGAGTTTGCCTATGTAACAGACGGAGCCTGTACAGAAGATGAAATTCTGGACCAAGAACTGATCATGTTGAAGGTAAAACACTCATAGCATACTTGTTACTTACTTTATTGAATCTGTATTGCGTTAAGACTTGAGATTAAAATTCAAAACTTGATTTCTTCATGGAGCATTTAACCTAGTTTATATTGGTTCCGAATTCTAATTTCCTTCTGCTTTATTTACAGGCATTGAACTGGGACTTGTCACCACTCACTACAAACGGCTGGTTAAATCTCTACCTACAAGTAGCCAATATAGAGCATATCGTGGAAACAGAACACGGATTTGTCTTCCCTCAGTATTCCTCGCACGCATTCATTCAAATTGCTCGGGTAAGAGACGGCTAATATACTTTGCTTCTTTAGAAAAAAAGAATTAGTAACATTTTATCTGTTATAAAGGTCAAAGTTGTATAAAGTTTCAGGTACAGCAGAATGATAAATGTTCATTAACCTTTGTTATAACAGTCTACACAATAATAGTAAATGTAAAAGTACTTGTCCTGCCTCTGATGCATAACTTATTAAGACATGTTCTTAAATGGCTGAATGTTTTATGGTATTCAAACCTTCAAAAGCAATTTCCAAACATGGATATTTAATATTTATTGTTGTTGATCTGTTTACAGCTGGTGGATCTGTGTATCCTGGACATCGGGTGTTTACAGTTCCCCTACAGTGTCGTCGCCGCCTCCGCACTCTACCACTTAACAACCAAAGAAATCGCCCTGTCTGTCTCGGGTAAGTCTAATACTATGTGTAGTTTAAATGCTGTATCATGTTTAAGACAATTAAGACTACTGATATTTTCATTAAAAACATATTGCATAATGTTTTGTGTAAATTGGTATGTTATTTGAAATTTATTATATGTCAAAATTTGTTTGCTGTTTTAGGCTTTAAGTGGGCCGATATCCTACAGTGTGTCAGCTGGATGTCGCCCTTCGCTATCACTGTGCGAGAGTCTGGCCCTGCTGAAGTTAAGTTCTTCCCAAACGTGGCACCAGAGGACAGTCACCACATCCAGACACATGCTATTGACCTCAATCTCCTGGTACGTATCATCTGCTGTATAACTATTAAAATATGTAACGGGACCCAAATGAAGTCCAGACTTAAAACTTGTTTATACTTCAACACTTACTGGTGCTAAGCTTTCAAAGACAGAAATTGTGTAATTTTAAATGTTGTGGTGTTGCCATTGATAACTTGCAGTAATTATTTTGGCCAGTTTAACTAAATAAATATTTCTAAACTTGATAAAGATTTTAAAGTACATATCGGTGTGTCTTGAAAATTTCTGAACAGCATAAAAATATTGATATTAATTTTTCAATTTTATTTTTTTAGGAAAAAGCTCAGGAAAGGCAGGAGCAAGTACTGAGCTCTCTGCGAGCAGGAAGTCCAGACCTACAGGCTCAAGTGATCACACAACTTACACCTCCACACAGTAACAAGAAATCAGGCACCTCATCGGACCCTTTGTCCTCCCCTCATCAGGAGCAATTGCTGCAAAGTGAAAACGATGCTGCTCAGTAATGTGTTACAACTTGTGCTATTTGGACCTATCGAGACTTGAAGATTGTACTTGGACAGACTTGCGCTTCTGACCTACAAAAGAAGGACTCTTCTTAATGAGATAGTGCAAAATATTAGGAAAGTGAAAGCAAACTGTCCATATACTCTCTGTTGATAATATAAACATGAGTAAAACAAATTCAGATCAAGGTGACACTGAATGAATATGAAATATTAATTCTATTCATGTGCAATAAACAATATGGCTTGTTACGTGATGGAGAGACAATTTTACTCCCTGCAAGGCATAAAGTGTTGGACATGTGACCTGATGACTGACAGGATTCGTATGACTGAACTGATACATGTAACTTATGGATGCGTCAGAAGTTTTATTTTGGGTGACTGATGTGGATGAATGTAGACTTGTGAGATGTGTAACTGCATTGTATACATTTTAAGACAAATAACTTGAACAATATCCCCAAGGGATCATATTTACAAGTCACCTATGTGTTCAACTTAGTTCTTGTGAAGAACTTTTATTATAAATGGCCAATAGAACAGGATGTTATAGTGCTTGTTACTTGTACAAAGATTTTTGAGATTTGTTAAATTTGATGATTTGATTCTCTCCAATAAACCACTGCCACTCGACACTGGCTCTCAGTGTTATTGGACGAGAGTATATTGCCCAGCAATGCTTCCTACTGCCCACCATTGTGTTCTGTTATATACCTAGTTGAGTTTGATCTCTTGTTAGAATGTGTGTAGGGTCACTGCACATGATGTTATTATCTGAGGGCGTGTAACGTGTTTCCAGAGCAATGTTATCATAATATGAAAATCAACCCATGTGTTCATTCACTTAATACATATATATATTTAGTCCTTATTTAACTCTGTTTGACAAATTATTAATTTTCTTGTACTTGTGCCAGAAATGGGACAGCCATTTTTGCTTTACTTATAATAATAACAATTCTGTTATTTGGAAATGGAACTTTTAAGTATATGTGCAATACAAAAAAAAAGTATATTGGAACAAGTAAACAGAATCATCGTGTCGCAGTACATTTGTATAGAATAGAAAACAATTGCTAATCCATAATGAAATTGTCCATATTGTTATCAATAAATGATTAGGTTAAGTAATAAACATATCTTTATTTTTATACGAGTGACTTCAGGAATGATGTCGAACCTTGAATGTGTGTGTGTGGAATTGAGTGTGTGCCAATGTATAGCACTAGTCAGAGTAGATGATTGGCAATGGAGTGGAACATTGGGGAGTTTTATACTAAAGGAGAAATACGATAGCAGCAACACCACTGTTTCATTAATGTCAATTAAGATTTCACTTTTGTTAAATAATTGCTCTTATAATGTCAGGGATGCTGTCATGATATTGTAGAAAAGAATTTCAAATTTCTTTTTTGGAATCATTTTGTTTTATCTTTTAATAACTGAAGTAATTATTTCAATGAATTGTGGAGATATCAACGGGTGTAATTGTCCCATAGAAAGAATAAGTTTGTGTTTATGAGTTTGTATGATAGAACAGTATACAGGAGGGAGTGTGTGATAGAACAGTGTTGGAGGGAGTGTGTTCCCTACTACCGACACACATTGTAATTTGTATCGATACTCCACATCATTTGACCTATTGTATAGATATTTAAAGAGAAATGATTTATCTTGTATAATTAAATTAAGTAATTTATGCTATTTATACTCTCAAACTTATTTCTTTAAATTTCATTTGTAGCTTATTACTCAATAGTAATCTGATTTAAAATGTTAATATATAATTTATTTAATTTGAATCTTTATGCAAGTATTGACCTGTCTAATGTCCCTGACACAGAGACTGTGTGTGGAGGGCTGGTTAGACAAGACACCGGGGGATTTCTGTTGCGTCAGTTGATACCAGGATTTCAGGAAGAGAAACACTTTAAATAAGGAATTCTGAATTGAGAGCTTTTTACCCCCTTGCTATACTGAACACATCAGTTTTCCTCGTCCTACTGAAAGTTAAAATAATTTTAATTCAGTTAATATTTTGTACTATTTTGAGACATAGAATCCACATTTAATGTACATTAAGCTAAGTTTTAAGTTTGATAATTTGTAACCGTTTTTTTGCCCCAACCTCGATATATATAAAAATTCCTGTTCAAAGTTGTCCTAAAACAGGATCCAGTTGTTTCTAACTAGTATACTTTCTGTGTGTGTTTTTGTCATTGTAAATGTTACCACACAAGCCCCCAGTTAGTCGTACTATATCATTTGTTTATCAGGTCTACAGTTGGACTAGCTTTAGGCAGTACTGACAATGGACCAGCTCCTTAATGTAGGACAGAGTCTAGTGTTCAGGCATTATACCTGGGACATTCATGTCCCTTGCTAAAATGTACTGTTGAGATCAACACAACAGGGGCACTTGTAATATAATGAGATAAAACATTCCCCTATGAATTAAAATTGATGTAAATAACCTGGAGTCATTTTTTTCCACGTACAATAGATCATGACCAGGGTGTATTAATAATGTTCCCCATTTAGTCCTCGTTTTATTTCAAATATTGATCAATGATGAAAGGTATTGCAAAATAGGGACCAGTGAGAGATGTTTATTCTAAATAAGGGACCAGTGAGAGATGTTTATTCTAAATAAGGGACCAGTGAGAGATGTTAATTCTAAATAAGGGACCAGTGAGAGATGTTAATTCTAAATAAGGGACCCGTGAGAGATGTTAATTCTAAATAAGGGACCAGTGAGAGATGTTTATTCTAAATAAGGGACCAGTGAGAGATGTTTATTCTAAATAAGGGACCAGTGAGAGATGTTTATTCTAAATAAGGGACCAAATGATAGATGTTTATTCTCAATAAGGGACCAATGAGAGATGTTTATTCTCAATAAGGGACCAATGAGAGATGTTTATTCTAAAAAGGAACAATAGAAGTGATCACAACAATATAACTTCAATGTTTTTTAAACACAATATTTTAGGGGATGTTGTATCTCGAACAAAAAAATAAAACATGTTTTAAATTAAATCATCTTGGTTTGTTGTCTGTGTTTTGTACATAGTATATAATATGGAGGACAGGTGGTTAAAGCCAGGTGCACAGGGACCTGAGAATTGCTTGCACCTCTATTGGACTACAATTCGGTTTTCACAGTCAATCTTGCATGCTTTAGGAGTTTGGGTCGACTTTCGGATAAAATGCAACCTTCGATGATTAAAACGGGCACTTTCACCAGAAGTCAATCTTAAAGACAAGAGTTCGGTGAACACCTTCAAATATAGCTCTAACAACGGAGTTATCGAGTCGCAGTGTTAACAGATTATCCGGTCCGGTGTGCAGTCAAGTTTTGAAACTACTGGATACAGAACGTATAGAAATATAAGTCTCTGGTGGATACAAGAATAAAATGAAAATATATGAACATGGGACTAAGATTAGATTGCTATCTAAGTCCCTGATATGAAGTAACATTTCACAACTTCAAGTTTTAATCAATGAGATCGGAGACGTATAATTTAAAGCGTTATATGTCTGATGAGATGTTATTCTAATACAAGTTTTCATTTTATTTATTTTGTTGTTTTTTTTTCTTCTAAAATTCAGTCTGTGTTGTATCTATTACAACTCCCCACGATCTATAGATTGTACCACTGCTATCCCGGACTACTGCCGTGGGGGTATCTACAAGATAATCGCAGCATTACGTACGAGTTTGTATACGTAACCGATTTCTTTGTTAGGACCGCCCTAAAACATTTATAGAGATACCCGAAATCGCACTAACCGGCGTCCGTTCATTGCGGGCCTTTGATGGGACGGAGAATGATAGCCCGAGCATCTACAAACCGTCACGTGTGTGTGCCCGGGGGTGTGGCACTTGTCTCGTGTCCACAAACACCACATGTCAGCGACTCACTAAAGGGTCGGGGCCCCGGGCTGGTTTACTACTAATAATACAGTTTTTCTTGTAGTTGAGCCAAAATCTGAAAATATTTTGATGTTTCACAAATTATTTGCGTTTAAATCAAGTAACAGTTACTTAATCAGACATATATGCGTTTATTCATTATTGATATTAAATTAATTGCTTCATGTGAGTTTCCCGCGCTTTTTCATTTTGGGAGTAACGCGTGCCTTAGATCACGTGACGCGTCCCTATGTTTATTTATCCAATATAAACGCCACTTGACGAAGCGAATCTCATTATTAGTGGAACGTAATAGGTTTCTAATTATTGTTACGTCATAGGTTCCAAAATCCCTCGGTATAGTTTATCTTCTCTCGCCGTGAGGCCGGGTTAATGTGCCAACTCAATTAACTGGCAAAATGTCGCGTGTTGGGGGTAAAATGGTTAAAACGACAAGTGTGAGGGAGAGGCGCTAAGTGGTCCTTACCGATAACTGGTGTGTGGACATTCCGATAGGCGGCTGGTGCTACAGTAATATATATAGACAATGGTCACACTACTTTGTAAAGGTGTACGTTTTTATAACATTCTATAGCCAAGTTTGTAGAGAAGGGATTACAAGGAAAACGACAAATCATTGTCTAAGGAGGTACAATAGCCATTGTGATGATACGCTTATACCTCAAACGTTCATGTACAAGTCATTTACAGGTTCTACATAGTCAGCAAAAAATAAACGTTTACGAGCAAAGCTTTTAAGCAAAGAAACTAGCGCCGGATTAATTTTACCTAGTCAAATAACATATAGGCGATGCCAAAAATACGTTGAAGTCTGATGTTCAGCATCTTGCATTAATGCAAAATTTGCTTTGAACATAGTCATTGGAACTGAAGTAAGCGAATCGTTAGGTTTTCCGAACAATGAAACTAAGAATTAAGTACCAAAACCTTTATATGATAGTTGGTAAATTTTACCAAATTATGTATTCACGTGTTTAATAAACGTCAGATAAATTCTCAAGTTTGTGTATTATGAGTTGTACATTACTCATTCACCACTGAAGACACATTTTGGACTCTTCCTATTATTTGTTTGAATGGTTCATTATGAATTTTCAGGGTTGAACAAGTTCACACAGCGATGAAATAGCACCGGAAATGACCTCAGTGTACCACAATGTAAAATACGAAGAGCTGCGGTTATCATAATAATTAATACACAACTCATATCCTAACTGCCGTAAGATTGCGTACTTGTTTCAGACAATCACTAACGTCTTGTGACGTTCTCAACATCTGTTTTATTTGCTAAAATTACTTTTCATGATTCTGACCACTTTAAAAACTCACAATATTGAAAAAATGAATATGCTTCTTTTTTATTTTATACGTTGCTGTATATCATCCAAATCTTTTGGAATGTTGGGGTTGTTGCATAGTTGCTTGAGTCTCTGTAAATCATATATAATACTGTATAAGGAGCCGCCCATTACAAAACGTAATATATTCTATGATGGGCAGCTCCTTATAAATATATTTTTTTCTGTTTATTGACAGAAACTCAAGCAGCTGTGGTTTGGTGTTTTGCTTCTTATCAAACAAAGATGGTATAAGCACATGTCAGGTTTTTAGTTATATCATAGACGAATGTCATCCTGTTGATTTGCCAGGCATTACTGGTTCTGGCACATGTTCTCTAGCCGGTGTTCTAGCAGGCTAAGTACGTGAGGACGAGAAGGGAGATATCATTGTCCCTTATCTGATGGACTGTCCGGATTAACCGTAACTCTGACATGATATTGTGGCCAAATTGATGGCTGGACATTAGACAAGCCAACCCTGTTGACCACTGATTTACTAGGCGATAGTGTGACACCCCGGGTGGATAGCGCTGGCGGTGTGTAATCCTGTCTTAGCTTAGAGGCCCGGGGTCACAATGTCACTGACGAAAATATGAATTAATGAATCATAAAATAAATATATTTTTGTTTCTAAGGCCTGAGTTATAAAGATGAGCTTTTGTTCAAACAAATAAAGAAAAATATCCGTAGCCGGTGTGTACTCAGTACGCTAATGTAGATCCAAGAGGAAGATAAGCTGGACTTAGCCCGATAACCTAAACTATTATAGTGTAGTTAGAATGACGGCACCGACATAGCAAGACGCCATGTCCCGAGGGTAACCTATCCCGAGGGACGAGAGGGTCGTCTAATACAGTGTAGAAAACATCATCGTCAAGTAATCAATATTCCTGTCCCATCATCAACATTCGGGTACCTATCAAACTGGTATATGGCCTTCGTTAGAATTAATGTTACTCTCAAACATATCAAGACGTAGCTCCAAAGGTAGTCTTTCATCAAGTGTCAGTTTCTTTAATTTTGTAGAGGAAGGCATTTCATTGCTTATGATATCTGAATGACTTAGACTAACATCATTTCCTTCACTCAGTAATGATTTGTTAGACCGTCAGTTAAATTATATGTTTTCCTAGGGAATGCTTTTAAACCTCAGACTCATCATTCATCATGCAATAAAGGCTTAACCGTGAACAGTCCCGTCAGTTGAAGTGCTTAAATACCCCCCCCCCCCCCCCCCCCCCACACACACACACACACTTTCACAGGGCCGATGCCAAGATGCATTGCTATTGAAACAGAGGCCTATCTCTGTTGTCGTCCCGATACCCCGGGTAGATGTTTATATATGTTCGTGATTTGCCACACCTATGATAAGAAGATTCCTACGACCGTGTTCGTCAACCTGTCACCAGACATGTTTTTCGCTACCTTTCCAGGTGAGCTGTCCGTTTCCGGTGTTTTGAAGATCAACATGAGACTTGGAGAGGCGATATTCTATCCGGGGTAGATTAGTTCTGCATTAGCTATACAATGTGTAAAAACACTTGGTTCATTACTCCGTCGATAGTGACATAATCCGTCCAGTGAAAATGTTTGTGTTGGTAATATAGAGATTAGCGAGGCACTTGACCTGTGACGTAATCGGATTGTGGTGCGGACACCTCGCTCGCGAATGAGCCAGTCTAGAGCTCCATGAAGCTTACACTTGATGAAGTGGCAGGCTGTTTTGTATAGTGGTCAAAGGCTTTAGGATTATACGCGACATACACTTCTGTGGAGATAAAGCCAGGCTTTCTATTGAGTTAAACGTTAAATACATAAGACTCCCTTTCTTGCATATTGGTATCGATAGTATTGTATATTTGCATGTCCAATGCGCCATTTGTGATTCTTAATCGGAAATCAAATACCTTGCTCCATTACATAGCTATTCAGGTTTATTTGCGTGGGAACCGATTCAAACAGGAAACTTTAGCATATATGTTTAATGAATTATTTCCAATGAAAGAAACAACCATGACCATGGTTATAATTATTAGATTTCATTGGAATATGTACAAACACGGACTTGATAGCAATCTATGATTCCGTTGTACAAATCAAACAATTTAGAAATATTCCTTATTAAATTACTACGCTAACTAATTGATATGTTTATGCAATTCGCCCCTGAACGATCTGTTAATTTGAGTAGTGAAATTTATTTACGGCGTTCTTGGTTTGTTTGGTGTGTAGTGCTGGTTGCGTTTCGTTCTTGGTTTGTTCGATGTGTAGTGCTGGTTGCGTTTCGTTCTTGGTTTGTTTGGTGTGTAGTGCTGGTTGCGTTTTGTTCTTGGTTTTTTCGGTGTGTAGTGCTGGTTACGTTTTGTTCTTGGTTTGTTCGGCGTGTAGTGCTGGTTACGGTTTGTCAGTATGACCGGCAGATGTCTGGCGGACACGTTACGTGATGACTTGTGTTAGTAGACTATAAGTCAGCTTCGATTACTGTATCGAGTTCCACCAATCACTTACTGCCCGAGACGTGAACCGACCACACAGCATGGCCCCACCCTCTCCGGCCATCGGTGTCCAGCATTGTTTGACATTAAAGCGTCAGAGTGGTCAGCATTCGGATTGTCCGTGGTTGATGTGTGTGCGGATAAGGGAAAGCATATCCTTTAGCGGTAATACATCTATAATAGTAACTAGCCACCACCTCTGACCAAACAAACAGGGTGTCCCCAAAGGGTCTGTGCCAAACTTAAACCACCATCTAAAACAAACAAAAATAACGCAATACTGTGTTATATCACGGAATTATAATAGATGCATATTCATAACGTTTTCTTCGTCTATTATCATTGCTTAGTATACGTATTTGATTATTTCCTGATAAGAAATATATTTTGAATAATTTACCCCCTTCTTTGGCCTCTCCAATCAGGTATGACGCAACAACAAAACGCTGATTAAGACTCCCCGGGGCCCCGGTCAGTTAGGTTTTTATGACTCTAACTAATCATGTGTGAGGTCTCTACACTATCTAGGGAGTACCCACTGTTAAACCAACTATAGGTTTCGTGATTTACACACTCCAGGTGTGCTACTATTGTCCTAACAATCAGGAGAGGTTTAAATTAAACGGATATCGAACAAATTGAGAGGACGGGTACTTCTATATGTTTTATAATATAAATTGGTTATAAGGAAGTGTTGTAACTCTAAGATAACAATCTCACCAGATACCGTGGTTGTAGGAAGTGTTGGGATCAGACGAGATGTAAGATGGTATCGGACACGAGGTACTGGTAGATAAAATGACCAGTCCCCTGGGGGGCTAGTTTATTGTGTTTTTAAGTGGAGTTAAAGCAATTAACTAAACCAAGAGATGCTGTCGCGGCTGTATACAGCATTGTAAGATTCTCGTGTAGAAGGTTTGTTTTTCTCCCAAGCCTAAACAAATATCACGGACTTAGATAGCATCTAATCTAATTCCGTGGTTGTACCAATAGGTATGGGTTATGATCTAGTAATTCAGTTATAACCACGGACTTCGATCTAATTCTCTGGTTATAACGTTACGTATATCACTAAGCTTACTTCGCATTTAAAAGTTTCATCATCGACACTGAAAATAGCAAATGCAAAGAATATTTTCAACTTTGTATTTATCCTAGCTCCTTTCCACAGACACTTGTACACGTTTTATACCACTCTGATTTACAACGGAATAAAAAAGTGTAGATTTTTCTCCAAGCCCTTGGCTTTACCTATTTAACAAAATTATATTTTAAGGGGACAGTTTTACATTTAATGGTGATGACCATTATTAATCAGATTGACCTGTATTGGCCTGATCAAAGGCTGCCTTGATGGATGGGTTTATATACACGTTATGCAACGTGACTAATTGTATATCGAAAAACAACCAATTAATAATTTCCTGGACATAAATTTTCACAAAGACATGTCAACAAGAATGTCCTGGTAATTGAATAGGGGCCCGCTATTAGAGCCGTGTGATCCCGTGTCGGGGCTGTGTGAGACGAGGGGACTGACTAACCACCCTACGTAACACTCTGCCATACCCTGTCACTCAGACAGGAAACCCACGTAAATCAGGGCGCCTCTTTCGCGCCATTTCCACCGGGGCCTGCCAAAGTCACAGGTGGCATTGATTGGTCAATATGTACAGTTACCATGACACTGTGTCAAATATCGACAGTCGATACCACGTGGTCGGACTAGCTGTTAGTACTGACCCCCTGGCGGGTAAAATGAGGGGTAATCGACAAGATGGCCGGGAAAGAAGGCAAGAGGTCAACAAATTAACGGCACTCTGGTCCGAGGTGTGACAATGTCGTAAAATGAATAATTATCTCCAACTATATGCACACATTCCTGGGATTAAGGTTGGCTTTTTGTTAAAAACAGCAGTCGTTTTGAAACCTTTCCTGTGACACGCAATTATAACTCGGCCTACACTGGGCTAATTGTTGCTAAGTTTCGGTGGCAGGTTCAACAAGCAATTTAGACCAATCTATCCCCTAATCGGTGCTATTCTAACATTTAAGTAATAAACCGTACTTGTGCTAAATTTTACATCATGTGGATTCGTAATAAAGTCATACTGACTGGATTTTCTAGGGTTTTTTTTATAGCTGTTCCGTCTCCCGAAATCAACGATGTCCAATACCAGGGACGTATATGTGTGTCTCACATATACGTCCCTGCCAATACTAATGGTCCAGGAGGCCGAGTACTGAAATCTACCCGGACTGGACGTCTGTCGTCCGTCATTTACACTTCATCCGAAATACTACCATAGTCTCTATCTAAACCCCCTTTATTTAGTTTACATATCATTGTACTGGATACAAAATCATGTGTACTGGATACAAATAAAATATACAGTCACGCACTGGACAACTTGTGCCTCAATTTTAGAGCTGGGTACCACAAAATCAAACGTACCACGGTATACCACGGTATTTAGGCAAATACTGCGGTACGTACCACGGTATACCACCTTGATTGAATGTTTGAGTTAGCTCAAGGTCTCGGGCTGTTTTTGTTCTGAAGCCAATCCACAAGAGGCCTGTCATAAGTTTCTCGTTGTGTTATCCTATAATATTGTTTGAGTGAAGCAATGTCTGTCCTAGTTGATCAGCAAACTTATAGGAAATTATTATTAAACCATATTGGAACTTCAATTGATCTATGTAACAAATAGTTCTTTCAAATTGATAAGTTAAATTTAATTCATATGAAAGTCCCCAAAAAACCGGTACAGGACTTAATGTACCAAGGTACGTACTATCAAAACTTTATACCACGGTATACCGGTAAAACCGCCCAGCCCTACTCAATTTCATCATCTTTTAACCTTATTCTGTATATCATTTTATTCTATATGATCGTTGAAGTAATAGCGACAGTATACATGTACAAACACGGACTTGGATAGCATCTAATCTAATTCCGTGGTACAAATAAACTGTCAAATTTTCAAGGCTATCCGCCCCTTTATCAAGACACACAAAAACGCACGTAAGAATAATATTATTCTATATGTGTGATTGTAATTTATATTTATAGATATAGGTATATATAAATGTCCATTCATCTGTCTTTTGGCCATTCTACCTCTTTGTGATTGCATTTCCTGTATTGCCCACATATGTGGGCCGAAATTTGTTAATAAAGAGAACTGAATTGAATATCAATTACGAGACTAATCTTTTTCAATTGCACCTTTTTTCAACCTTGTTTTATACAATTATAAGCATACTTGGTTTCACATTAACATGGAACTGTCCAAGTCCGTGACATTTATTATAAATATTGAGTTTTTTCTTACCCTTGTTACCCTGTGTTTTAATTTTGGAGGAAATCGAGAGAAACCAACATGCTGAGGAGATTACTAAATAACCTTTTCACGTTTGATCGGGATATCGAACCGAAGTGGTAAAAGCCACGTGCGCTATCCAATGTGCCATCTGACCAATACAGTTGATACTTCAATTGATTCGATTATTTCCCGAGTTACCTCCCTTTGTAACATGTTATAGCGTTGCTTTCGGAAACGCATAGTTTTTGACCAATTCTCTTTTTTTTTACGAGAGAAAAAACAAGAGATCCATGGACATTAATTGTGATATGACAACAAAAGTTTTTTGTTTTTCTTTTTGGCTTTTGCAAATAACGTATGGTAGTGACCAACATTCCTATAGAGCCAGTAATGTCATTCCGTGATGAAGTTGAAGAGGTATGGTGGAATACACCCCATATTTCCCAAAGTTTGGAAATTAATTTATATCAATTTTAGTAATATGAAATTTTGGAAACTGTGAGCAGGGCGATTTCTCTTCCCGATCAGTACAGAAATTAAAAGGGCACAACTCACCGCAAAAGCAAGGCTTTTTCTGATCAGTTTGGGATGGGGCTTTTTTCTCTTACTTTGGGAAAGATTTTTTCAGGAGTAAACTACAAATTTTTGTAAGTTGGCTTCAATATGAATTATTTCAATTAGGAACGGGGCCTACTAACGGCTCCAAAACACCCTTAGAAAAAGCCCTGCAAAGGGAACCTAAATATAAAATTTGAGAAAAATCCATCAAATACCTCTAAAGAAATAGTGATAACAAACTATCAAACTAAAACTAAAATCCAATATGGCTGCCTGTCGGCCATATTTATTTTTTTGGAATCGGCTCTAGAACTACATATTGAACATTTACAGGGACCAAAGAGAAACATGGGAAAGGACGGAATCTGCATATGAAATTTGAGAGGTATCCATCCATTACTCTCAAGAAATAGTCATCACAAAATATCAATGCAAAAACCAAGTGGGCTCCCTGCTGGCCATACAGTTTTTCGCATCAACTCAAAAACTTGACAATGCACAACTAGGGACCAAGGGGAATCTGCATGTTGGATTTGAGAAAGATTCATCAAGAAATAGCGATAACAAATGTTCATTGCCAAAATCCAAGATGGCTGCCTTACTGATAACTATTTGATTTTTCAAATCAGTCTGAACATCAAAACGGCATAACTAAGTACAAATGGGAACCTACAAATGAAATATGAGAAACGTCGTCATGTACATCTCAAGAAATAGCGAAAACAAACTATTACACTATTAATATAACCTGTTAATATCACATTCCTCTTTATAGCATGTTTTTCCGAAGCACCATTTCCCCCTCTATATAATCTATGTAATTTCATTTGTTTATCTTGGTAATATCATGTATTTTGAGGTGAATTCCTCTTAATATCATGTTTTTTTAACCAATCATATAAATATCCAGAAAATGATGTCGTTTCCATCGATATCAGATATCACTTGTACAAAATATTGTATGAAAAATGAAAAATAACCCAGAAAATAATTTTTAATTGAAATAATGTTAAGTATATATTAATATGTATTTTGAATAGCTTACTTTTAGTTATGGAAATTGGAAATGCACTAGATTTAGTGAAAAACATGTTTCTCTTAATGTCACATTCCTGTTAATATCATGTTTTTGTCTGACAAATGCAACATGATATAAAGAGGAATGCACTGTAATGCAAAATACAAGGTTGCCTGTCGACTATATTGTTTTTTTGAAACAGCTAACAATATTGGACAATGCACAACAAAGGACCAAAGGAACCTGCATATGAAATTTGAGAAGGATCCATCCATTTCTTCTCAAGAAATAGTGATCACAAACGATCATGCAAAATCCAAGATGGCTGTGTTGGTCATATTGTTTTTCAGATCAGCTCAGAAACAGTTCAATGCACAACAGGGACCAAGGGGAACCAGTAAATGAAATTGAAAAGGATCCATCAGGTGCTTCTCAAATAGAAGTACATGTAACAAGAATTGTTTTAAGACGCACAGACAGACGGACAACAGATGAAGGACCATGGACCATGAACACAGGGTGATTTGAATAGAATCTAAAGAATCTAAATACGGGGTTAATCAAGTTTCTCAAAAATGCAACAGTTTCATTGATTAAAATAGTTTTATTTCAGTATTGAATTATGTTCAATGCTGTAAACATTGTAAATTTCAGATAGTGTTTTGTTAATATGATGATAAAAATTGATGTTACTTCAATTCAATAACACATTCAGTCAAAGAATTGCCTTTTATGTGGTCAACATAAAATAAATACATTTATAATATTACCACTACTTGCAAAATATTTCTTTTATTTATTTATTAATATGTGTACGTGCAGCACTGCCCCGGACATGCTGCCCAGCACCGCCCCGGACATGCTGCACAGCACCGCCCGGACATGCTGCACAGTACTGCCCCAGACATGTTGCCCGTACTGCCCCAGACATGCTGCACAGCACCGCCACGGACATGCTGCACAGTACTGCCCCAGACATGTTGCCCGTACTGCCCCCGACATGCTGCACAGCACCGCCCCGGAATGCTGCACAGCACAGGCCCAGACATGTTGCCTTTACTGCCCCGGACATGTTGCCCCAAACATGCTGCACAGCACTGCCCTGGACATGCTGCACAGCACTGCCCTGGACATGCTGCATAACACTGCCCTGGACATGCTGCACAGCACTGCCCACGGACATGCTGCACAGCACTGCCCACGGACATGCTGCATAACACTGCCCCAAACATGCTGCATAACACTGCCCTGGACATGCTGCACAGCACTGCCCACGGACATGCTGCACAGCACTGCCCACGGACATGCTGCATAACACTGCCCCAAACATGCTGCATAACACTGCCCCGGACATGCTGCACAGCACTGCCCTGGACATGCTGCACAGCACTCACCCGGACATGCTGCATAACACTGCCCCCGACATGCTGCACAGCACCGCTCCGGACATGCTGCACAGTACTGCCCCAGACATGTTGCCCGTACTGCCCCAGACATGCTGCACAGCACCGCCACGGACATGCTGCACAGCACCGCCACGGACATGCTGCACAGTACTGCCCCAGACATGTTGCCCGTACTGCCCCAGACATGCTGCACAGCACCGCCACGGACATGCTGCACAGCACCGCCACGGACATGCTGCACAGTACTGCCCCAGACATGTTGCCCGTACTGCCCCCGACATGCTGCACAGCACCGCCCCGGACATGCTGCACAGCACCGCCCCGGAATGCTGCACAGCACAGGCCCAGACACGTCGCCTTTACTGCCCCGGACATGTTGCCCCAAACATGCTGCACAGCACTGCCCTGGACATGCTGCATAACACTGCCCTGGACATGCTGCACAGCACTGCCCTGGACATGCTACACAGCACTCACCCGGACATGCTGCATAACACTGCCCCGGACATGCTGCACAGCACTGCCCCGTACATGCTGCACAGCACTGCCCCGGACATGCTGCACATGCTGGATCTGTGTGAAGATGTCTCCAGGCCTTGAACTTTGAGAAAAACCTCAGCTGTGTCACAACGTTTGCACTTGCTACTGCCACATGCCCTTGAACTTTGACCCAAGCTTTCATCTCATTCACACCTACTTCAGTGATCACCCAGCCTTAAACTTAGATTCACACCTTGGCTGTAACATATACTTCACTACTACTTCAGTCCTTGAACTTCAACACATGCTTTGGCTGTGTCATATCGTTCACATCTAACCAGTCTCCAATTCTTGCACTTTGACACAGGCTTACAGTATGTAGCAACCTTCAAATCTACTTCAGACACCCAGGCTTGAACTTTGACCCATGCCTCGGCTGTTTTCGTTCCTTCACATCTACTTCAGTCCCTTAGCCTTGAATTTCAACACACACCTCGG
The DNA here is from genome assembly GCA_947623455.1 of Mimachlamys varia. Taxonomy (NCBI): domain Eukaryota; kingdom Metazoa; phylum Mollusca; class Bivalvia; order Pectinida; family Pectinidae; genus Mimachlamys; species Mimachlamys varia. Next base: position 5,143,943 of record OX392533.1, read on the forward strand.
GGGTTTTGTAACCTTCAACCTATTTTATTCTCCTGACCTTGAACTTTGACCCTTGCCTCGGTTTCGTATCCTTCACATTTACTTCAGTCTCCCTTCTTTAAACTTCGACACACACCTCAGTTTTCCTTCACACCTACTTTTGTCTCCCGGCCTTGAACTTCGACACACGCCTCGGCTGTGTCGTATCTTTCCCACCTACTACAGTCTCACCAGTTAATTGTCTGCTCATATCACTACTGTGTTTTGTATCTCCAGCACTTAAAACAGTTGTATCAGAGTTTTTGTTCTCTAAGTTTTTCTGTTGAAAATCTTGATTCTTCTCTATGACAGTACCAGAAAAAGCCTGAAAAATAAAAAAAAAATCAATAAAATCATTAACAACCCATATCTGACCATTTACCTACTTCTGTATCATTCTTATTCAAATCCTTAACACTCCATAAAATAATTTTTTGAAATAATCAAATAAACTATCAATAAATGGCTTCAAATAAATTTTTAGTCCGCAAGAATAATTTCTTGGATTTGACATTGTAAATTTACAAAATTTATTGGACAGTGTCTCCTTTTGCCTATACTATGATATGCTGACATTTGTATGCAGATCAGCAAGTCATACAAGAGGCCCAGGGTCTTACAGTCAGTTTAAGTTTTGAAGTAAGTACCAATAACTGAAAATCTGGGTCTAGAGAAGAAGATTGTTGAAATTTTAGACAATTTGACCCTTTTGAGCCCCTCCCCCGGGGATGGACCAGAGTCAAAATTCTTAACGTCAAACTGTCATATCCTGGTTATTTCAACCAAGTTTCAATTATCTTCAACTGAAAATAAACAAATAATACTAAAAGTGCCATTTTCCTATATAAACTATAGTAAACTTCACCCCCTCCTCAGAGGGGGAACCTGAAATCTGGGGAGCCTTAAATTCACTATTTTGATAAAGCACTTAAAGACTTTTCTATTTATGCAGAGTATTTGATTCCAGAATATCTGGGCCTGGAGGAGAAGACTTTTGAAATTTTCAATATTTTGAGCCCCTCCCTCAGGCCCCTAGGGAGTTAGGACCATATAATTCACAATTTTGGTGCATCTTTGGCCAGGGAAGTTTCCTGCCAAACTTCATTCAAATTGGTCCCGGGGTTTTTGAGAAGAAGTTGAAAATTTAAATTGTTTATGGACGGACAAAAGACAATTAGAAAAGGTCACTTGAGACTTCGTCTCACATGACCTAAAATTGAAAATTTGTGTGTAGTTATGACTTTAGTTTTGGTTTTGATATTTTGAAAAAAATCACGTAAAGATCTTAATGTTGTAAACCTTTAACGTCAGCAATCTCAACCAACAACCTTGATTAATAGAAACTAATCTGATGATCATTTCAAATCTGAGTTTCATTACAAAGGCCTGTATATCATGCAGACAATCTCTAACAAAGTGCCAGCATGTCATAATATAGGCAAAGGGAGACAATCTCTAACACATTGTCAGCATGGCCTCAGACCACAATCAATTCTACTATATGTTACTACCAAAGGAAAAAAAAAATTAAAATATTTTAAAACTTTGCAAAGGATGTGGGACTTATTTTTTATTGTAGATCTATTCAAGCTGAACCTACAGTGAGCTGGAAAGTACCTCATGTGTTGCATTTAAGAAAAATAATTTCATTTGAATGTCACTACCCTTCACTTTTAGGGAAAAATACCAAAAATCACAAAATATCAATGCGCAAGCCTTATCACTCATTGTGTCCTGCTGCTAAAATAAACTTGATAAATGTGTCAAACAAAAATTAACCTCTAGAATAGATATTGTTGAACAAGTCTATGCAAAAAAACTGTACATATCTGTCATAAATAAGACAGGAAAAATTATTTTGTAACCCACATGAAATGTCCTTATGCACTACATTCGTGTACAACGACCCGGAAGTGAAACTGTGGTCTGAGGCCTGTATGTCAAAATATAGGCAAAGGGAGACAATCTCTAACAAAGGCCAACATATAATATAGGCAAAGACCGGCAATCTCTTACACATTGTCAGCATGTCAAAATATAGGCAAAGGGAGACAATCTCTAACAAAAGGCCAACATGACATAATATAGGCAAAGTGAGGCAATCTCTAACAAAGGCGAGCATGCCAGGATATACGCAAAGAGAGACAATCTTTAACAAAGGGCCAGCATGTCATAAAATATAGTAAGCGAAGGGAGACAATCCCTAAAAACAGTCAGCATGTCTAGGCAAAGGGAGACAATCTCTATCAAAGGGCCAGCATGTCATAATATAGGCAAAGTGAGACAATTTCTTACACATTTTGTATTGATGATATATTAACAAAGTAAGGACTGTTAAATGTTACACAATATATTCAGCTTTTACACAATAAACAAACTTTTGCTTTTTGTAAACTCACCAAAGGGCCTTGACCTATTCCACGTTTTTTCCTAATCTCTTCGACAGAGATGTCTTCTTTCATTTTCACTTTTTTCTTAACTCTTGCTTTCTGTCCTTCATCTGATGTATTGGATTTAAGTATAGATTTTGGTTTTGCATCACAAAACTTTTTGTAAATGTCTCTTGGGCTCTCAATTTCACCAGAACTTTCTGTTTCTTTTTCTTCAGCTTCATCCACCTGATTGTAAATAAAATAGATTTTGTTTATTTAATGTAACCAAGAAAGAACACCCTTGCAAACCATCATTAAAAACTTTAAATTGTTCTTCCCACAATAAAATCAGTCATACATTTTCATCATAAGGCTGGTTATGCTGTGAGAAATCAGAAACAAACTTGGCCATGCTTTTGTTTGGGTTCTCAAAGTTTCTGATAACCTGGGTATTACAAGAAAGAACCTGGTATAAGTTGGTCATGGAAAGTATTTTATTTCAGATCAATTGTGGTCACACAGGTATGTACTGAGGTAAATTAACTCGGTCGTCCCTTAGTGTTGGATGTTTACCCTAGTGAAAAAGACAATAGGTTATCTGTCCTTAACATACATTAACTCGGTCGTCCCTTAGTGTTGGATGTTTACCCTAGTGAGGAAGGCAATAGGTTATCTGTCCTTAACATACATTAACTCTGTCGTCCCTTAGTGTTGGATGTTTACCCTAGTGAAAAAGACAATAGGTTATCTGTCCTTATTTCATACATCTTTAGATACGGAATGACGTTATTGTATTTCAGTCAATCCCTCGTTACATAAGTTTTAACTCTCTACTCCTCATCCTCAGTAAAACTGACCTTAGTGTGTGTGAAGCTGATACGTCTAGAATCCTCCTGTTGACTGCCATCAGAGCAGGATAAGGAATCCTCATCCTCCTCACTGTGGGTAGGTAGAGAGAGGTGGACTTCATCTTCTGTACCTAGCCTTAAAAAAGATCAGTTTCTTGTGAGCTACTATTTACTACTTCTGTCATAGTCAAAAAGGTTGCCTGAGAGTCAGTAAGAATTTACATAATGTGATAAATATATTAATATATACCTAGTGCATCTATACAGAAAAACAAAGCAAAAAGAAAAACATGCAAAACCATGGTTTTAATCATAATGGCAAAACACTTTTAGATTGACTTGCAGATATGAAGGGCTGTGGTTTACATTGTGGGTATCAACCAACAAAGATAATTATGGAGTGTTAATTTTACAATATATTTAATCAACAGTATCTGTTTCTTTTTCCTTTTTTTATCTCAGGTTTATTTATAACTAGAACAAGGATTGAAGTCCCAGGAATCAATTAGAGTTGTTGCCAGGATAGCTGACTAATATCTCTGCTACAAATTAATAAAAGGTTCATAACTCTTTCAAAAGGGGACAGAATGCAAAATTACTTCATGCGGCATAACTCCATATTGTGTTAACCCTTTCCACAAAAGAAATATGTTGAAAACTGATATTGCATAGCAAGACGAAACTGTTTTCGTTTAAAAAGGGATAACTCTTTGTAAAGGGTCGAAAATGCAAACTGTACCTGCTATTCCCACAAAATTTTAAAAGATCCATTGTAAATATGGTGAAAAGCATAGCTGGACAAAATTGTGTCATTTTTTTTTTCATATTGGACTGGCTATTCCCTAGCCAAACAAAATTGTGTTGATTTTTTACATTAAAGGGTGCTAACTCTCTGTAAAGGGTAAAGTTACTTCAGGGGGCACATCTCCATATTGTACTGGTTATTACCAAAACATTAGGAAAGATCTGTTGAAAACTAAAGCCAATGCATAGCCAGACAAAGTCTGTCTACAGACCGACGGATGGACAGATGGACAAGCTGATTCAAGTATACCGGTACTTTCCCAACTTCGTCGCCGAGTATAATAAAATATTCCCTAAAGGATAAGTAACAAGATTCTTTGCAGTTACAAGATAAATCTGTATTACATTTGTAACTCGTTCCCTTCTGCTTCTATCCTTTCTAGTTCGTCCAGTCTGGCCCAGAGCTGCTCATCAGTGAGTTGTCTCCCTTGTGACCGGTCCTCTGGTTGTTCATCCTTCTCTCTGGATTCTTTCTTCTTCACCTTCAGTTCCTTTACCCTTAACTTATGTTGTTCTACAATTGGAATTTATCAAAATCAACATGACTTTATCACAAAGTGCCTGTCATAAGGATTAAATGGCAGCTTTAGATGTTCATGCTAGTATAAATACAATTGGCTTCATATACCGGTAGTTATAATAAATAATTGATGGGCTGATGATTGATTCCAAGTATCAATTACAAATTCCATTATCATTACATTAATCAGTCCTTTGTTAAAATCAAAAAGTGAATGTTTCCATTGTAGCAATGTATTGAAAGTCATACATTTTTTGGAATTTATTAAAAAATTATTAAAATTGCAAAAAATTCGCAGGAAACCCATTCATTATAAAAGAACCAAACATAATATATAGTGAACAACATTGTCTATTGATGTTATTGTAGTGTTCTCACCTTATTTGGGTATTCAGTCCCTTAAATTATAAACCAGTTATGCAATTGATCATTGATAGGTTTACAAACCCATTACTGATTATGATTATGAACCAATTATCTGGTAATAATTGTATGAAATATGTACAAAACTTTTATGCCTTCATGATATTAGCTTGAACATAACTTTGTTCCTGGGTAAATACATGCCAATACAGTATCATACCGGGAGTGGGACTCACCTTTCCACTGTCTCTCCTTCTCAATGCTACAGTATCAGACTGGGAGTGGGACTCACCTTTTCATTGTCTCTCCTTCTCAATGCTACAGTATCAGACCGGGAGTGGGACTCACCTTTCCACTGTCTTTCCTTCTCAATGCTACAGTATCAGACCGGGAGTGGGACTCACCTTTCCATTGTCTTTCCTTCTCAATGCTACAGTATCAGACCGGGAGTGGGACTCACCTTTCCACTGTCTCTCTTTCTCAATGCTACAGTATCAGACCGGGAGTGGGACTCACCTTTTCATTGTCTCTCCTTCTCAATGCTACAGTATCATACCGGGAGTGGGACTCACCTTTCCACTGTCTCTCCTTCTCAATGCTACAGTATCAGACTGGGAGTGGGACTCACCTTTTCATTGTCTCTCCTTCTCAATGCTACAGTATCAGACCGGGAGTGGGACTCACCTTTCCACTGTCTTTCCTTCTCAATGCTACAGTATCAGACCGGGAGTGGGACTCACCTTTCCATTGTCTTTCCTTCTCAATGCTACAGTATCAGACCGGGAGTGGGACTCACCTTTCCACTGTCCCTCCTTCTCAATGCTACAGTATCAGACCGGGAGTGGGACTCACCTTTCCATTGTCTCTCCTTCTCAATGCTACAGTATCAGACCGGGAGTGGGACTCACCTTTCCACTGTCTCTCCTTCTCAATGCTACAGTATCAGACCGGGAGTGGGACTCACCTTTCCACTGTCTCTCCCTCTCAATGCTACAGTATCAGACCGGGAGTGGGACTCACCTTTCCATTGTCTCTCCTTCTCAATGGTACAGTATCAGACCGGGAGTGGGACTCACCTTTCCATTGTCTCTCCTTCTCAATGCTACAGTATCAGACCGGGAGTGGGACTCACCTTTTCATTGTCTCTCCTTCTCAATGCTACAGTATCAGACCGGGAGTGGGACTCACCTTTCCATTGTCTCTCCCTCTCAATGCTACAGTATCAGACCGGGAGTGGGACTTACCTTTCCATTGTCTCTCCCTCTCAATGCTACAGTTTCAGACCGGGAGTGGGACTCACCTTTCCATTGTCTCTCCTTCTCCATGCTACAGTATCAGACTGGGAGTGGGACTCACCTTTCCATTGTCTCTCCTTCTCAATGCTACAGTATCAGACCGGGAGTTGGACTTACCTTTCCATTGTCTCTCCTTCTCAATGCTAAAGTATCAGACCGGGAGTTGGACTCAGCTTTCCACTGTCTCTCCTTCTCAATGCTACAGTATCAGACCGGGAGTGGGACTCAACTTTCCATTGTCTCTCCGTCTCAATGCTACAGTATCAGACCGGGAGTGGGACTAACCTTTTTATTGTATCTCTTTCTCAATGCTACAGTATCAGACCGGGATTGGGACTCACCTTTCCCTTGTCTCTCCTTCTCAATGCTATAGTATCAGACCGGGAGTGGGACTCACCTTTTTATTGTATCTCCTTCTCAATGCTACAGTATCAGACCGGGAGTGGGACTCACCTTTCCATTGTCTCTCCTTCTCAATGCTACAGTAGCAGACCGGGAGTGGGACTTACCTTTCCATTTTCTCTCCTTCTCAATGCTACAGTATCAGACCGGGAGTGGGACTTACCTTTCCATTGTCTCTCCTTCTCAATGCTACAGTATCAGACCGGGAGTGGGATTCACCTTTCCATTGTCTCTCCTTCTCAATGCTACAGTATCAGACCGGGAGTGGGACTCACCTTTCCATTGTCTCTCCTTCTCAATGCTATAGTAGCAGACCGGGAGTGGGACTCACCTTTCCATTGTCTCTCCCTCTCAATGCTACAGTAGCAGACCGGGAGTGGGACTCACCTTTCCATTGTCTCTCCCTCTCAATGCTATAGTAGCAGACCGGGAGTGGGACTCACCTTTCCATTGTCTCTCCCTCTCAATGCTATAGTAGCAGACCGGGAGTGGGACTCACCTTTTTATTGTATCTCCTTCTCAATGCTACAGTATCAGACCGGGAGTGGGACTCACCTTTCCATTGTCTCTCCTTCTCAATGCTACAGTATCAGACCGGGAGTGGGACTTACCTTTCCATTGTCTCTCCTTCTCAATGCTACAGTATCTGACCGGGAGTGGGACTCACCTTTCCACTGTACCTCCTTCTCAATGCTACAGTATCAGACCGGGAGTGGGACTCACCTTTCCATTGTCTCTCCTTCTCAATGCTACAGTATCAGACTGGGAGCGGGACTCACCTTTCCATTGTCTCTCCTTCTCAATGCTACAGTAGCAGACCGGGAGTGGGACTCACCTTTCCATTGTCTCTCCTTCTCAATGCTACAGTATCAGACCGGGAGTGGGACTCACCTTTCCATTGTCTCTCCTTCTCAATGCTACAGTATCAGACCGGGAGTGGGACTCACCTTTCCATTGTCTCTCCTTCTCAATGCTACAGTATCAGACCGGGAGTGGGACTTACCTTTCCATTGTCTCTCCTTCTCAATGCTACAGTATCAGACCGGGAGTGGGACTTACCTTTCCACTGTACCTCCTTCTCAATGCTTCAGTATCAGACCGGGAGTGGGACTCACCTTTCCATTGTCTCTCCTCAATGCTACATTATCAGACTTAGAGTGGGACTCACCTTTTTATTGTATCTCCTTCTCAATGGTACAGTATCAGACCGGGAGTGGGACTCACCTTTCCACTGTCTCTCCTTCTCCATGCTACAGTATCAGACCGGGAGTGGGACTCACCTTTCCATTGTCTCTCCTTCTCAATGCTACAGTATCAGACTGGGAGTGGGACTCACCTTCCAATTGTCTCTCCTTCTCAATGCTACAGTATCAGACCGGGAGTGGGACTCACCTTTCCATTGTCTCTCCTTCTCAATGCTACAGCATCTGACCGGGAGTGGGACTCACCTTCCAATTGTCTCTCCTTCTCAATGCTACAGTATCAGACCGGGAGTGGGACTCACCTTTCCATTGTCTCTCCTTCTCAATGCTACAGTATCAGACCGGGAGTGGGACTTACCTTCCAATTGTCTCTCCTTCTCAATGCTACAGTATCAGACCGGGAGTGGGACTCACCTTTCCATTGTCTCTCCTTCTCAATGCTACAGTATCAGACCGGGAGTGGGACTCACCTTTCCACTGTCTCTCCTTCTCAATGCTTAAGTATCAGACCGGGAGTGGGACTTACCTTCCAATTGTCTCTCCTTCTCAATGCTACAGTATCAGACCGGGAGTGGGACTCACCTTTCCACTGTCTCTCCTTCTCAATGCTTAAGTATCAGACCGGGAGTGGGACTTACCTTCCAATTGTCTCTCCTTCTCAATGCTACAGTATCAGACCAGGAGTGGGACTCACCTTTCCAGTGTCTCTCCTTCTCAATGCTACAGTATCAGACCGGGAGTGGGACTCACCTTTCCATTGTCTCTCCTTCTCAATGCTACAGTATCAGAACGGGAGTGGGACTTACCTTCCAATTGTCTCTCCTTCTCAATGCTAAAGTATCAGAACGGGAGTTGGACTCACCTTTCCACTGTCTCTCCTTCTCAATGCTACAGTATCAGACCGGGAGTGGGACTTACCTTTCCACTGTCTCTCCTTCTCAATGCTACAGTATCAGACCGGGAGTGGGACTCACCTTTTTACTGTATCTCTTTCCCAATGCTACAGTACCAGACCGGGAGTGGGACTCATCTTTCCACTGTCTCTCCCTCTCAATGCTACAGTATCAGACCGGGAGTGGGACTCACCTTTCCATTGTCTCTCCTTCTCAATGCTACAGTATCAGACCGGGAGCGGGACTCACCTTTCCATTGTCTCTCCTTCTCAATGCTATAGTAGCAGACCGGGAGCGGGACTCACCTTTCCACTGTCTCTCCTTCTCAATGCTACAGTATCAGACCGGGAGTGGGACTTACCTTTCCACTGTACCTCCTTCTCAATGCTTCAGTATCAGACCGGGAGTGGGACTCACCTTTCCATTGTCTCTCCTCAATGCTACATTATCAGACTTAGAGTGGGACTCACCTTTTTATTGTATCTCCTTCTCAATGGTACAGTATCAGACTGGGAGTGGGACTCACCTTTCCACTGTCTCTCCTTCTCTATGCTACAGTATCAGACCGGGAGTGGGACTTACCTTTCCATTGTCTCTCCTTCTCAATGCTACAGTATCAGACCGGGAGTGGGACTTACCTTTCCACTGTCTCTCCTTCTCAATGCTACAGTATCAGACCGGGAGTGGGACTCACCTTTTTATTGTATCTCCTTCTCAATGCTACAGTATCAGACCGGGAGTGGGACTCACCTTTCCATTTTCTCTCCCTCTCAATGCTACAGTATCAGACCGGGAGTGGGACTTACCTTTCCATTTTCTCTCCTTCTCAATGCTACAGTATCAGACCGGGAGTGGGACTCACCTTTCCATTTTCTCTCCTTCTCAATGCTACAGTATCAGACCGGGAGTGGGACTCACCTTTCCATTGTCTCTCCTTCTCAATGCTAAAGTATCAGACCGGGAGTGGGACTCACCTTTCCATTTTCTCTCCTTCTCAATGCTACAGTATCTGACCGGGAGTGGGACTTACCTTTCCATTGTCTCTCCTTCTCAATGCTAAAGTATCAGACCGGGAGTGGGACTCACCTTTCCATTTTCTCTCCTTCTCAATGCTACAGTATCAGACCGGGAGTGGGACTCACCTTTTTATTGTATCTCTTTCTCAATGCTACAGTATCAGACCGGGATTGGGACTCACCTTTCCCTTGTCTCTCCTTCTCAATGCTACAGTATCAGACCGGGAGTGGGACTCACCTTTTTATTGTATCTCCTTCTCAATGCTACAGTATCAGACCGGGAGTGGGACTCACCTTTCCATTGTCTCTCCTTCTCAATGCTACAGTATCAGACCGGGAGTGGGACTTACCTTTCCACTGTCTCTCCTTCTCAATGCTACAGTATCAGACCGGGAGTGGGACTTACCTTTCCATTGTCTCTCCTTCTCAATGCTAAAGTATCAGACCGGGAGTTGGACTCACCTTTCCACTGTCTCTCCTTCTCAATGCTACAGTATCAGACCGGGAGTGGGACTCAACTTTCCATTGTCTCTCCGTCTCAATGCTACAGTATCAGACCGGGAGTGGGACTCACCTTTTTATTGTATCTCTTTCTCAATGCTACAGTATCAGACCGGGAGTGGGACTCACCTTTCCCTTGTGTCTCCTTCTCAATGCTACAGTATCAGACCGGGAGTGGGACTCACCTTTTTATTGTATCTCCTTCTCAATGCTACAGTATCAGACCGGGAGTGGGACTCACCTTTCCATTGTCTCTCCTTCTCAATGCTACAGTATCAGACCGGGAGTGGGACTTACCTTTCCACTGTCTCTCCTTCTCAATGCTACAGTATCAGACCGGGAGTGGGACTTACCTTTCCATTGTCTCTCCTTCTCAATGCTACAGTATCAGACCGGGAGTGGGACTCACCTTTCCATTTTCTCTCCCTCTCAATGCTACAGTATCAGACCGGGAGTGGGACTCACCTTTCCATTGTCTCTCCCTCTCAATGCTACAGTATCTGACCGGGAGTGGGACTCACCTTTCCATTGTCTCTCCCTCTCAATGCTACAGTATCTGACCGGGAGTGGGACTCACCTTTCCATTTTCTCTCCCTCTCAATGCTACAGTATCAGACCGGGAGTGGGGACTCACCTTTCCATTTTCTCTCCTTCTCAATGCTACAGTATCAGACCGGGAGTGGGACTCACCTTTCCATTTTCTCTCCTTCTCAATGCTACAGTATCAGACCGGGAGTGGGACTCACCTTTCCATTTTCTCTCCCTCTCAATGCTACAGTATCAGACCGGGAGTGGGACTCACCTTTCCATTTTCTCTCCCTCTCAATGCTACAGTATCAGACCGGGAGTGGGACTCACCTTCCAATTGTCTCTCCTTCTCAATGCTACAGTATCTGACCGGGAGTGGGACTTACCTTTCCATTGTCTCTCCTTCTCAATGCTAAAGTATCAGACCGGGAGTGGGACTCACCTTTCCATTTTCTCTCCTTCTCAATGCTACAGTATCAGACCGGGAGTGGGACTCACCTTTCCATTTTCTCTCCCTCTCAATGCTACAGTATCAGACCGGGAGTGGGACTCACCTTTTTATTGTATCTCTTTCTCAATGCTACAGTATCAGACCGGGATTGGGACTCACCTTTCCCTTGTCTCTCCTTCTCAATGCTACAGTATCAGACCGGGAGTGGGACTCACCTTTTTATTGTATCTCCTTCTCAATGCTACAGTATCAGACCGGGAGTGGGACTCACCTTTCCATTGTCTCTCCTTCTCAATGCTACAGTATCAGACCGGGAGTGGGACTTACCTTTCCACTGTCTCTCCTTCTCAATGCTACAGTATCAGACCGGGAGTGGGACTTACCTTTCCATTGTCTCTCCTTCTCAATGCTAAAGTATCAGACCGGGAGTTGGACTCACCTTTCCACTGTCTCTCCTTCTCAATGCTACAGTATCAGACCGGGAGTGGGACTCAACTTTCCATTGTCTCTCCGTCTCAATGCTACAGTATCAGACCGGGAGTGGGACTCACCTTTTTATTGTATCTCTTTCTCAATGCTACAGTATCAGACCGGGAGTGGGACTCACCTTTCCCTTGTGTCTCCTTCTCAATGCTACAGTATCAGACCGGGAGTGGGACTCACCTTTTTATTGTATCTCCTTCTCAATGCTACAGTATCAGACCGGGAGTGGGACTCAACTTTCCATTGTCTCTCCGTCTCAATGCTACAGTATCAGACCGGGAGTGGGACTCACCTTTTTATTGTATCTCTTTCTCAATGCTACAGTATCAGACCGGGAGTGGGACTCACCTTTCCCTTGTGTCTCCTTCTCAATGCTACAGTATCAGACCGGGAGTGGGACTCACCTTTTTATTGTATCTCCTTCTCAATGCTACAGTATCAGACCGGGAGTGGGACTCACCTTTCCATTGTCTCTCCTTCTCAATGCTACAGTATCAGACCGGGAGTGGGACTCAACTTTCCACTGTCTCTCCTTCTCAATGCTACAGTATCAGACCGGGAGTGGGACTTACCTTTCCACTGTCTCTCCTTCTCAATGCTACAGTATCAGACCGGGAGTGGGACTTACCTTTCCACTGTCTCTCCTTCTCAATGCTACAGTATCAGACCGGGAGTGGGACTTACCTTTCCATTGTCTCTCCTTCTCAATGCTACAGTATCAGACCGGGAGTGGGACTTACCTTTCCATTGTCTCTCCTTCTCAATGCTACAGTATCAGACCGGGAGTGGGACTCACCTTTCCATTGTCTCTCCTTCTCAATGCTACAGTATCAGACTGGGAGCGGGACTCACCTTTCCATTGTCTCTCCTTCTCAATGCTATAGTAGCAGACCGCGAGCGGGACTCACCTTTCCACTGTCTCTCCTTCTCAATGCTACAGTATCAGACCGGGAGTGGGACTTACCTTTCCACTGTACCTCCTTCTCAATGCTTCAGTATCAGACCGGGAGTGGGACTCACCTTTCCATTGTCTCTCCTCAATGCTTCAGTATCAGACCGGGAGTGGGACTCACCTTTTTATTGTATCGCCTTCTCAATGGTACAGTATCAGACTGGGAGTGGGACTCACCTTTCCACTGTCTCTCCTTCTCCATGCTACAGTATCAGACCGGGAGTGGGACTCACCTTTCCATTGTCTCTCCTTCTCAATGCTACAGTATCAGACCGGGAGTGGGACTCACCTTTCCATTGTCTCTCCCTCTCAATGCTACAGTATCAGACCGGGAGTTGGACTCACCTTTCCATTTTCTCTCCTTCTCAATGCTACAGTATCAGACCGGGAGTGGGACTCACCTTTCCATTTTCTCTCCTTCTCAATGCTACAGTATCAGACCGGGAGTGGGACTCACCTTTCCATTTTCTCTCCCTCTCAATGCTACAGTATCAGACCGGGAGTGGGACACACCTTTCCACTGTCTCTCCTTCTCAATGCTACAGTATCAGACCGGGAGTGGGACTTACCTTCCAATTGTCTCTCCTTCTCAATGCTACAGTATCAGACCGGGAGTGGGACTCACCTTTCCATTGTCTCTCCTTCTCAATGCTACAGTATCAGACCGGGAGTGGGACTCACCTTTCCACTGTCTCTCCTTCTCAATGCTACAGTATCAGACCGGGAGTGGGACTTACCTTTCCATTGTCTCTCCTTCTCAATGCTAAAGTATCAGACCGGGAGTGGGACTCACCTTTCCATTTTCTCTCCTTCTCAATGCTACAGTATCAGACCGGGAGTGGGACTCACCTTTCCATTTTCTCTCCCTCTCAATGCTACAGTATCAGACCGGGAGTGGGACTCACCTTTCCATTGTCTCTCCTTCTCAATGCTACAGTATCAGACCGGGAGTGGGACTTACCTTTCCATTGTCTCTCCTTCTCAATGCTACAGTATCAGACCGGGAGTGGGACTCACCTTTCCATTGTCTCTCCTTCTCAATGCTACAGTATCAGACTGGGAGTGGGACTCACCTTTCCACTGTCTCTCCTTCTCAATGCTACAGTATCAGACTGGGAGTGGGCCTTACCTTTCCATTGTCTCTCCTTCTCAATGCTACAGTATCAGACCGGGAGTGGGACCCACCTTTCCACTGTCTCTCCTTCTCAATGGTACAGTATCAGACTGGGAGTGGGCCTTACCTTTCCATTGTCTCTCCTTCTCAATGCTACAGTATCAGACCGGGAGTGGGACTCACCTTTCCATTGTCTCTCCTTCTCAATGCTACAGTATCAGACCGGGAGTGGGACTCACCTTTCCACTGTCTCTCCTTCTCAATGCTACAGTATCAGACCGGGAGTGGGACTTACCTTTCCATTGTCTCTCCCTCTCAATGCTACAGTATCAGACCGGGAGTGGGACTCACCTTTCCATTGTCTCTCCTTCTCAATGCTACAGTATCAGACTGGGAGTGGGACTCACCTTTCCACTGTCTCTCCTTCTCAATGCTACAGTATCAGACCGGGAGTGGGACTCACCTTTCCATTGTCTCTCCTTCTCAATGCTACAGTATCAGACCGGGAGTGGGACTTACCTTCCAATTGTCTCTCCTTCTCAATGCTACAGTATCAGACCGGGAGTGGGACTTACCTTCCAATTGTCTCTCCTTCTCAATGCTAAAGTATCAGACCGGGAGTGGGACTCACCTTTCCATTTTCTCTCCTTCTCAATGCTACAGTATCTGACCGGGAGTGGGACTTACCTTTCCATTGTCTCTCCTTCTCAATGCTAAAGTATCAGACCGGGAGTGGCACTCACCTTTCCATTTTCTCTCCTTCTCAATGCTACAGTATCAGACCGGGAGTGGGACTCACCTTTCCATTTTCTCTCCCTCTCAATGCTACAGTATCAGACCGGGAGTGGGACTCACCTTTTTATTGTATCTCTTTCTCAATGCTACAGTATCAGACCGGGATTGGGACTCACCTTTCCCTTGTCTCTCCTTCTCAATGCTACAGTATCAGACCGGGAGTGGGACTCACCTTTTTATTGTATCTCCTTCTCAATGCTACAGTATCAGACCGGGAGTGGGACTCACCTTTCCATTGTCTCTCCTTCTCAATGCTACAGTATCAGACCGGGAGTGGGACTTACCTTTCCACTGTCTCTCCTTCTCAATGCTACAGTATCAGACCGGGAGTGGGACTTACCTTTCCATTGTCTCTCCTTCTCAATGCTAAAGTATCAGACCGGGAGTTGGACTCACCTTTCCACTGTCTCTCCCTCTCAATGCTACAGTATCAGACCGGGAGTGGGACTCAACTTTCCATTGTCTCTCCGTCTCAATGCTACAGTATCAGACCGGGAGTGGGACTCACCTTTTTATTGTATCTCTTTCTCAATGCTACAGTATCAGACCGGGAGTGGGACTCACCTTTCCCTTGTGTCTCCTTCTCAATGCTACAGTATCAGACCGGGAGTGGGACTCACCTTTTTATTGTATCTCCTTCTCAATGCTACAGTATCAGACCGGGAGTGGGACTCACCTTTCCATTGTCTCTCCTTCTCAATGCTACAGTATCAGACCGGGAGTGGGACTTACCTTTCCACTGTCTCTCCTTCTCAATGCTACAGTATCAGACCGGGAGTGGGACTTACCTTTCCATTGTCTCTCCTTCTCAATGCTACAGTATCAGACCGGGAGTGGGACTCACCTGTCCATTTTCTCTCCCTCTCAATGCTACAGTATCAGACCGGGAGTGGGACTCACCTTTCCATTGTCTCTCCCTCTCAATGCTACAGTATCTGACCGGGAGTGGGACTCACCTTTCCATTGTCTCTCCCTCTCAATGCTACAGTATCTGACCGGGAGTGGGACTCACCTTTCCATTTTCTCTCCCTCTCAATGCTACAGTATCAGACCGGGAGTGGGGACTCACCTTTCCATTTTCTCTCCTTCTCAATGCTACAGTATCAGACCGGGAGTGGGACTCACCTTTCCATTTTCTCTCCTTCTCAATGCTACAGTATCAGACCGGGAGTGGGACTCACCTTTCCATTTTCTCTCCCTCTCAATGCTACAGTATCAGACCGGGAGTGGGACTCACCTTTCCATTTTCTCTCCCTCTCAATGCTACAGTATCAGACCGGGAGTGGGACTCACCTTCCAATTGTCTCTCCTTCTCAATGCTACAGTATCTGACCGGGAGTGGGACTTACCTTTCCATTGTCTCTCCTTCTCAATGCTAAAGTATCAGACCGGGAGTGGGACTCACCTTTCCATTTTCTCTCCTTCTCAATGCTACAGTATCAGACCGGGAGTGGGACTCACCTTTCCATTTTCTCTCCCTCTCAATGCTACAGTATCAGACCGGGAGTGGGACTCACCTTTTTATTGTATCTCTTTCTCAATGCTACAGTATCAGACCGGGATTGGGACTCACCTTTCCCTTGTCTCTCCTTCTCAATGCTACAGTATCAGACCGGGAGTGGGACTCACCTTTTTATTGTATCTCCTTCTCAATGCTACAGTATCAGACCGGGAGTGGGACTCACCTTTCCATTGTCTCTCCTTCTCAATGCTACAGTATCAGACCGGGAGTGGGACTTACCTTTCCACTGTCTCTCCTTCTCAATGCTACAGTATCAGACCGGGAGTGGGACTTACCTTTCCATTGTCTCTCCTTCTCAATGCTAAAGTATCAGACCGGGAGTTGGACTCACCTTTCCACTGTCTCTCCTTCTCAATGCTACAGTATCAGACCGGGAGTGGGACTCAACTTTCCATTGTCTCTCCGTCTCAATGCTACAGTATCAGACCGGGAGTGGGACTCACCTTTTTATTGTATCTCTTTCTCAATGCTACAGTATCAGACCGGGAGTGGGACTCACCTTTCCCTTGTGTCTCCTTCTCAATGCTACAGTATCAGACCGGGAGTGGGACTCACCTTTTTATTGTATCTCCTTCTCAATGCTACAGTATCAGACCGGGAGTGGGACTCACCTTTCCATTGTCTCTCCTTCTCAATGCTACAGTATCAGACCGGGAGTGGGACTCAACTTTCCACTGTCTCTCCTTCTCAATGCTACAGTATCAGACCGGGAGTGGGACTTACCTTTCCACTGTCTCTCCTTCTCAATGCTACAGTATCAGACCGGGAGTGGGACTTACCTTTCCACTGTCTCTCCTTCTCAATGCTACAGTATCAGACCGGGAGTGGGACTTACCTTTCCATTGTCTCTCCTTCTCAATGCTACAGTATCAGACTGGGAGTGGGACTCACCTTTCCACTGTCTCTCCTTCTCCATGCTACAGTATCAGACCGGGAGTGGGACTCACCTTTCCATTGTCTCTCCTTCTCAATGCTACAGTATCAGACCGGGAGTGGGACTCACCTTTCCATTGTCTCTCCCTCTCAATGCTACAGTATCAGACCGGGAGTTGGACTCACCTTTCCATTTTCTCTCCTTCTCAATGCTACAGTATCAGACCGGGAGTGGGACTCACCTTTCCATTTTCTCTCCTTCTCAATGCTACAGTATCAGACCGGGAGTGGGACTCACCTTTCCATTTTCTCTCCCTCTCAATGCTACAGTATCAGACCGGGAGTGGGACACACCTTTCCACTGTCTCTCCTTCTCAATGCTACAGTATCAGACCGGGAGTGGGACTTACCTTCCAATTGTCTCTCCTTCTCAATGCTACAGTATCAGACCGGGAGTGGGACTCACCTTTCCATTGTCTCTCCTTCTCAATGCTACAGTATCAGACCGGGAGTGGGACTCACCTTTCCACTGTCTCTCCCTCTCAATGCTACAGTATCAGACCGGGAGTGGGACTTACCTTTCCATTGTCTCTCCTTCTCAATGCTAAAGTATCAGACCGGGAGTGGGACTCACCTTTCCATTTTCTCTCCTTCTCAATGCTACAGTATCAGACCGGGAGTGGGACTCACCTTTCCATTTTCTCTCCCTCTCAATGCTACAGTATCAGACCGGGAGTGGGACTCACCTTTCCATTGTCTCTCCTTCTCAATGCTACAGTATCAGACCGGGAGTGGGACTTACCTTTCCATTGTCTCTCCTTCTCAATGCTACAGTATCAGACCGGGAGTGGGACTCACCTTTCCATTGTCTCTCCTTCTCAATGCTACAGTATCAGACTGGGAGTGGGACTCACCTTTCCACTGTCTCTCCTTCTCAATGCTACAGTATCAGACTGGGAGTGGGCCTTACCTTTCCATTGTCTCTCCTTCTCAATGCTACAGTATCAGACCGGGAGTGGGACTCACCTTTCCACTGTCTCTCCTTCTCAATGGTACAGTATCAGACTGGGAGTGGGCCTTACCTTTCCATTGTCTCTCCTTCTCAATGCTACAGTATCAGACCGGGAGTGGGACTCACCTTTCCATTGTCTCTCCTTCTCAATGCTACAGTATCAGACCGGGAGTGGGACTCACCTTTCCACTGTCTCTCCTTCTCAATGCTACAGTATCAGACCGGGAGTGGGACTTACCTTTCCATTGTCTCTCCCTCTCAATGCTACAGTATCAGACCGGGAGTGGGACTCACCTTTCCATTGTCTCTCCTTCTCAATGCTACAGTATCAGACTGGGAGTGGGACTCACCTTTCCACTGTCTCTCCTTCTCAATGCTACAGTATCAGACCGGGAGTGGGACTCACCTTTCCATTGTCTCTCCTTCTCAATGCTACAGTATCAGACCGGGAGTGGGACTTACCTTCCAATTGTCTCTCCTTCTCAATGCTACAGTATCAGACCGGGAGTGGGACTTACCTTCCAATTGTCTCTCCTTCTCAATGCTAAAGTATCAGAACGGGAGTTGGACTCACCTTTCCACTGTCTCTCCTTCTCAATGCTACAGTATCAGACCGGGAGTGGGACTCACCTTTCCACTGTCTCTCCTTCTCAATGCTACAGTATCAGACCGGGAGTGGGACTCACCTTTTTACTGTATCTCTTTCTCAATGCTACAGTACCAGACCGGGAGTGGGACTCACCTTTCCATTGTCTCTCCTTCTCAATGCTACAGTATCAGACCGGGAGCGGGACTTACCTTTCCATTGTCTCTCCGTCTCAATGCTACAGTATCAGACCGGGAGTGGGACTCACCTTTCCACTGTCTCTCCCTCTCAATGCTATAGTAGCAGACCGGGAGCGGGACTCACCTTTCCACTGTCTCTCCTTCTCAATGCTACAGTATCAGACCGGGAGTGGGACTCACCTTTCCACTGTCTCTCCTTCTCCTCATCATACTCTTCTGTAATGTCCACCATACCCTGTTCCTATGGAAACGACAGCAATACAATCAATGCAGGCAGAAAATTTATCTGTGATAGGTATGATGATTTAACACGGAGCACATGTTTTGTCTGACAACCTTTCAGAGACAAGGAGCATTTCTTACAAGTAAACATACAATATTGTTTAATAATTTTAGAATTTTAATACTTATTGGTATAGTCTTTACTTGTTGTTATAACCTGCACTGTGAGACTTTTACTTTTATGATAGATATGTTGCATCAGACTGTATAGACAGAAACATAAAGCTCTCCCAGTGTAGGTTATACAGCTTACAGCTCTGACATCAACTAGCACTATAGCAATTTCTTTTTTATCAAACCCATCAATAAACATGTGTGTTACCACAGCAGATTTCTCCAGATCTGTTGTAAATTCTAATCTTGGTGACAAAATTTTTTTCTGCTGTTTTAGTCCGTCTATTTGCGATTCAACATCTGAAAAATAAAGCATACATTTAAAAAACAAAGTATTGTACATACCTGATAAAATAAATTCAGTTTAATTTTGATTTTCAAATTACAGTATTGGACAGTGATGCGCGATATATCTGCATATTAAATAAAACATGAAATTGTGGATAATTCTTTTTCTGCCATTAATGGTCAAGTATTATGTTATATATCAAAATCAAATCCCAGAATAAGATCGTGGATACATGTGCATACCTTTCAAACGTCGGCCTACAATGGCAGCTGCCTGCTTAGCAGAACGTTCAGCAAACCAGTTGTCGCCTAGCAACACCAATACCTCATTGGTGTGGACCAACTTTCCTGGCATGAAAGCCAAAGAACCAAATGGAACCTGAAAGTTGTTACAGGTTTGTTTTTTAACTGATGTGGGACACAAATTATTAAAGCCGACAGGAAAAGCTCCTACACTAAAACAAGGATAATGTTTTGTCCTGGTGACAGTCCTATAAATGAGTGAATGAACCATTGAGATATGTCACTTTACGATTTTTATTACTCACTTTGCTTCGTAAATAATTAATACAGACACAAACCCTAGCATGTTTAATTCTGGGGAGATGTCTTTTCATACATTTTGACAGGAGACCTATATGGATTTTAGTCAAATCTGAGGGATTTTCTTGGCATTATTAAATCAGAACAAATGAGCTGCATTATAAAGTGATCAAATATAATCCAGCTCAACATGAAAGCTATATATTGGGCAACTGACCAACCCTTTTACCAATCTAATTAAAAAATATCTTAACTCCATAAAACTGCACTGCTTGTTGCAGCAGAGTGTAGCTTACAAAGGGACAACAGATAAGGAAACTGTTTTAACACACTTGCTGTTACAGATTTGTACATGTATATCATTTTACAAAATCAACACAATTGTCATTAAGGAACATTTCAACTTTGTGATCTTTTTCCTCTTACCATTACATCATGTGAGACCTTGTCAGGAAGGCTCTTAAGTCTGGTTTTCAAGGCATCATAATCTGACCTGAATTTTTCCCTGAAAAAGAAAGAGAACATAAAATTAAAGGTAACAATCAAATAGATTTGCAACAATGCTCCAATAAAAACATCAAACTATTGGAAGAACCTCTGTGTTAGACTCCCTATTTTACTGTACAATCAAATAGATTGTTTACATCTTTTAGGTAAATGCAGATCTGAACTTCTTGGAAACGCATTTGAAAATAAAACCTAAATCTGTGTCAAAAGTGTACGAAATCAGGAACCTGGCTCACTCTACTAACATGTGTATGTCTGCTTAGTGATGCAAAAAATGCCTTGGTGTAAATTGCACCGGGCTTATTCCATTATAGGGCACATGATCAATTTAATACCCGGCTAAGGCAGAGCCATAGGAGCACTAAATATTTGGATGATAGATGCAGGGTGAAAGAGTCAGAATATGTCCTTAGTTAAAAAGTGGAAATTTTACTGACCCGTGCACGGGTCGCTGTTTAAGCCACCCCTTTCTAAAAAAAAAACCAGTTTCCTGACAGCTGTTTGGAAATGGCCGTGCGTTGCAAGATCCCGCAAGAATTTCTTTCTGAACACTATCTAATTTTGATCATGTGACGTGATGTTTGGACTACTTTTATGTAACCCATATCCCACATCACCATCATTAATCAGGGACAGGATAAAAATACCCCTGTTTTGTGCCATTTTAGTGATGATGTTCACCCTGAACATCTTACAGATATATCATACACATGAGAAAAGATCTAAACACGTTAGTATGTGTTCAACTGTAGACTGTAGTATATGTAGCAGATCTAGATCGGGTCAATTGTCGTCGACCAGATGGCTCAATTGGTTGAGCGTCCGTCTAGAGTTCGGAAGGTCCCGGGTTCGAACCCCGGTCTGGCCGTGCATTTTCCCCTCTCCTGTTACATTTGGCGCCCAACGAAATTATACCCACAGAGTGTGGTATATAGGGTCTCGTGTGTGTCTTCGGGGTCGAAGACTTTGTTAAAGGAGGAAGGAATGTAGCGGATCTAGATCGGATCGATCGCCGCCGACCAGATGACTCAATTGGATGAGTGTCCGTCTAGAGTTCGGAAGGTCCCGGTTTCGAACCCCAGTCTGGCCGTGCTTTTTTCCTCTCCTGTAACATATATATGGTCCTTGTGAACAACTGAAATCTAAGAATATGTGTTGTGTCATGCAATATCAAATTTAGCGTTATAAAACATGTTACCATTTTTCGAGTTTTATGTTTGTTTCTAGTATTGCTTTCTCTTGTTCTTCCTTTAAACGTGAATAGTGTTGGTAGTTCATCTTGGAAGCAGTAGTTATATTTATTCCTTATTCCATGCTGTACGTCGCTTATGGCCATATAAAATAAATGTACAAAATATTAAAACGTAGCTGTATAATATACATAACATATTAAAACATTCAGTAATTCACATAATGATATTAGAAATATCTTAAGGTGACATTAATTGGGTAGAATGAAATTTGTATTTTGTTTGCTATTATTTTTGTTGGCTATAAGCGGTATACCATGGCGGCCTCCATGGCAAAAGCCGGACAGGTGCTTGCCACCGCATCAAATTGTACGCTTCAAAGTGTTTTGTTCGATAACATCGTGTCGATATCCAGGTAATGCATTTCCATATTCATTTGCACTATTGGTTTTATCAATTAACTTATTTGATTCGTTATCTTACTACAGGCCTACGACATCTGTAAAATGCCCTTGGACTGTTGGATGCACGGGGTACAGTCGTTTCGGAACCCGGTTGTTTCAGTACTTCAAATAAAAGTTTTTTTGGCTCTTCTTGTCATTAGTTCATTTACCTTTGTTTCGATACGTCTACGAGCAGTTTCGATATTTTGTTTTCTTTTACTGTGATATGAAAGATTAAATGTAGGCCTAATTGCTAATTTAATGTTTATCTTTGTTTTCCAACATTCATAAGTACCGAAACTACCGAATGCCGAAACGACTACTGTAGAATTTGCACGGGTTGGTGACGTTTCCTGTAGGCCTAAACGAACCGTGCACACATTATTTGTTTCATTAAATGATATGAAATTGGTAGATCAGTGTGCACTATTACCGAATAAGACTGGTTATACCCCAGGGCAGCGTTCTATGGTTGATCCTATTTCTCATGTTTATTAACGACCTTCCAGAGTACATCACCCATGGTTCCACCACACAGCTCTTTGCTGATGATTGCGTATTGAACAGAGAGATCAAGAACCTGGAGGACAGTCGTTACTTGCAAGCATACATAGTAATACAAACACATACTACTAACTTGTTGGAGATCTTAATCCACCAAAGAGTGCAATATCATTTGAACTAAGATAGATCTAGAGGTCGTCAATAGTAAGACACTTTACATTTGATCATAATACAATCCCAAACCAACAATGAACCGTGAGCTAAAATGTTTGATACTTCGATTCTTTAATGTTAACCTCCCAGATTCATAACTCCTCAATTGTCATCTGAAGGGACTTTAGTCTATCTGGTTGGGACTGAGAGAAAAAGATTATTAAACCAAGCACAACCCATTGAATTCTCCACTATGGAATCCTGGATTTGGTAATCTACTCGATGATACTGTTGAAAAGATATTATAAAAACTATCACACCTGGTTTGGTGTGTTAAAATGTAATCATAAGGTCCAGTGTATTGTTGTTTTGACACAACTTGTCAAACAACAATACATTGGACCTTATGATTAATCAGGTGTGATAATTTAGATAATATCTTTTGAATCAAACAGTAACATTTTGCATGTAGTTTAATTTTAGTCCACTTAGGAGATTGATTCCAGGAAAACGATGCAGGCCCATTGGGCCTCTTGTTCAAAAAGCGAGAGAGAGGAGGTTTACATTGTTTACAAGCCATTCCTTAAAAATGTCATTAACGATACATACTGCATGTATGTCACACGTTTTCATTGTGTGCACATCATGTTAAGTTTAGCCTAAAACAAATGTTGGAGATGCAGGTATACTAACATTAAATGGCAGTTTTGTAGAATGATATCTTGATCTACAACAGGATACTGACCTGTCATCAACAAGTTCGGGGAAGGAAGCGCACCAGCACGCCACCAGGCTGGCACGTCAAGAAGGAAACAAATGTATCAGGGGAACAGCTGACCTGGCAGAACCAACAATTACTGAAGGAAATAGCTCACAACAAGTTTAAAGATGTCCCAAGTCCTCTGAAGGAAGACCTCTGGCCAAGGGGAGAATGGAACAAAACGTAAGATAATAGTTCTCATGTTTACACAATTAATTACCAGCCATTTTATTAGAACCTCAGTACATCAGAAATTTTGGTTTAGCTACTAAATGTTTCTACAAGCGTTGCACTTGTGATTCATCTAGTGTCCATTTTACCCTTAAACATTTTACAAAGAACTATATGTAGCCGTGTGAGATGATATTTGTATTTTGCTGTAGCCAATGGCTGTGATGGATATTCTAATGTCATCTTACCTAACCTACCTATAAGATCACAAATTCGTAAAAATATTTAAATGTTCAGCTTCTCCTAAACATTGATTCTCAAATAGAACCATAATATCTGGATTACATTACTAAATAGAACCATGATATCTCGCTTACATTACTAAATAGGTTTGTGTTTTTAGCTCACCTGGTCCAAAGGACCAAGGTGAGCTTATGCCATACCATGGCATCCGGAGTCCGTCCGTCCGTCCGTCAACAATTGACTTCTTCTTCATAACCACTGATCATCAGAATTTAACTAAATTTGGTTGAAAGCATCCCTGTGTGGCTGGGATTCAAATTTATACAAATGATGGGTCTGACCCCCCAGGGACCTGAGGGGCGAGGCCAAAAGGGGTCCATTTGGCAATATTGATATTAATGACTTCTTCTCTGGAACTAAGCAATGTATGGCATTTATATTTCAGTGGTAGCATCCCTAGGTGGCTGGGATTCAAATTTATACAAATGATGGGGCTGACCCACCAGGGGCCTGAGGGGCGGGGCCAAAAGTGTCTATTTGGCAATATTGATATTAACGACTTCTTCTCTGGGACTAAGCAATGTATGGCATTTATATTTCAGTGGTAGCATCCCTAGGTGGCTGGGATTCAAATTTATACCAATGATGGGGCTGACCCCTCAGGTGCCTGAGGGGCGGGGTCAAAAGTGTCTATTTGGCAATGTTGATATTAACGACTTCTTCTCTGGAACTAAGCAATGTATGGCATTTATATTTCAGTGGTAGCATCCCTAGGTGGCTGGGATTCAAATTTATACCAATGATGGGGCTGACCCCTCAGGGGCCTGAGGGGCAGGGCCAAAAAGTGTCTATTTGGCAATATTGATATTAACGACTTCTTCTCTGGAACTAAGCAATGTATGGCATTTATATTTCAGTGGTAGCATCCACACGTGTCTTGCAAAAGCTTTGAATTTGATGTCTTGAAAATACCTTCTACATGATAAGAGATTCAAACACCCTTAAAAATTAATGAAAGACTTAAAAAAAGCAGTGAAAATTATTGATTATGTTAAACTAGGTTTCATTATTTGTTCCATATTTCTTTTCTTTTGAAAAAAAAATATAAGAAAAACGTTCCTCAGAAAGTTAATTAGCATGACAGAGGTATACCGGTACATGGCAATCACATGAAGTCCTGTATAAAACTACAGGTATAAAAAGTTTTCTTAATGAACCCTGTTAAAGGTTCTGCCCCCCAAAGGTGTATCATTAGATGTATAGTTGAATGCATTGTGCATTCTTCACTAGAATTTCAAAGATTTCTTTGTATCTTTGGGGTAAAAACCTCACATTCCTGGACTTGGAAGAAATCAGATTGCAACATTAACAGCTAGACCAACCGAACCTTGGTCATCATTGCTGAAACATAGATAGTAGAGCCTGCTGCACTGAACACATTTCATGGATTAATGCCCTATTTGCCAAAAAATCTAACATTTTTAGAATTACAACAAAAGCAATGTACATGTACCCATCAAAAATGCTTATGATATATTGACATAACAAGAAGGGCCACACATACACTTATGAGTCATTCTTGTTTCATATTACAATACAGGCCCTTTGGGCCTCTTGTTTTAAGAGTTTTAAAAATTATGGTTACCAAATTATCTCTATATGTACATAATCTTTATACCAAAAAAGTATAAAATTATGGTTACCAAATCACCTCTTTACGTACATGACCTTTTTACCAAAGAAGTGTAAAATTCTGGTTACCAAATTACCTCTATATGTACATGATCTTTCAATAGAAATAGGAAAGTATTGAGATATTGATTTGAATTAAAAAAATTGAAGTACTTATAGAGACAAGAGAGGAATTTCATATTTATATTTTACCACATCATTTAGATACTGTATAAGGAGGAAATGTATATGTAGATGATGAAAATGAGGATGGCTTTTAGAATGATAAGGATGGTTTTCATTACATTGGTTAAATTTGGATGATGATGATGATGATGATGATGATGATGATGATGATGATGATGATGATGATATTTATGAATATGTTGATATTTTTTAAGCACACGAAGAACTGGTGTCTTAGGACTGAAACTTGGAACACAGTCTCTGTGGACAAAAAGTGGAGTTCGAGTCAAGACCACACTCTATCAAGTAAGATACAGTAACTTTGATAATTTGAATTTCTCTATTTGTCAAACTTACAGCTTTCTACCCTTATATAACACGACTTATTTGTTATTTATGAATCAATTTTGTACTAGTCAAATTTGTCTCCGTTTTGAAGTTTTAACTTGACCTGTTCATTATGAAAATTACATTGATCTTGATGTTCCATGTTCAATATTAATGAGTCTAAGTCCAGATGTCATAAGTCAAAGTTATGACTGTTTGTAATCAGACAATTGCACACAGCTTTTTACGCAGACATTAATCTGCTAGCCCGAGCATCAAATTCTCTAGCTCCAGACATAAATCTGCTAGCCCGGGCATCAAATTCTCTAACTTCAGACATAAATCTGCTAGCCCGGGCATCAAATTCTCTAACTCCAGACATAAATCTGCTAGCCCGGGCATCAAATTCTCTAGCTCCAGACATAAATCTGCTAGCCCCGGCATCAAATTCTCTAGCTCCAGACATAAATCTGCTAGCCCAAGCTTCAAATTCTCTAGCTCCAGACATAAATCTGCTAGCCCGGGCATCAAATTCTCTAACTCCAGACATAAATTTGCTAGCCCGGGCATCAAATTCTCTAGCTCCAGACACAAATCTGCTAGCCCCGGCATCAAATTCGCTAGCTCCAGACATAAATCTGATAGCCCCGGCATCAAATTCTCTAGCTCCAGACATAAATCTGCTAGCCCGGGCATTGAATTATCTAGACCCAGCATAAATCTGCTAACTGCAGGCAGCGAAGTATTTAGCTTCAAACAAAAATATGCTAGCGCAGGCATCAAATTCTCCAGCCTTGGACATAAATCTGCTAGCCCGGGCATCAATTTCTTTAGCTCCAGACAAAAATCTGCTAGCCACAGCACCCAACCAGTGGAACTGTAAATCCTGTAAATGTGATGTTATTGCCATATTATAAGATGAAGAATTTTTAATTACTTCGTAGATTATTGACAATCATGTGATACGGTATATACCACCGGAGAATTTCAGTGCGTCCCTAGGAGGTGCTCCATTCTGGAAGAAGTTCGGGGCGGTAGTAGTGGGGACACTCAGCGCGTATCCACAGGAAGTGAGTATTTTGTATCCACAGGAAGTGAGTATTTTGTATCCATAGGAAGTGAGTATTTCATATCCAAAAGATGTAAGTATTTCATAACCACAGGAAGAGAATATTTTGTATCCACAGGAAGTGAGTATTTCATATCCACAGGAAGTGAGTATTTCATATCCGCAGGAAGTGAGTATTTCATAACCACAGGAAGTGAGTATTTCATATCCACAGGAAGTGAGTATTTCATATCCACAGGAAGTGAGTATTTCATAACCACAGGAAGTGAGTATTTTGTATCCACAGGAAGTGAGTATTTCATATCCAAAAGATGGAAGTATTTCATATCCATAGGAAGTGAGTATTTCATAATCACAGGAAGTGAGTATTTCATAACCACAGGAAGTGAGTATTTCATATCCACAGGAAGTGAGTATTTCATAATCACAGGAAGTGAGTATTTCATAACCACAGGAAGTGAGTATTTCATATCCACAGGAAGTGAGTATTTCATATCCACAGGAAGTGAGTATTTCATATCCACAGGAAGTGAGTATTTCATATCCACAGGAAGTGAGTATTTCATAACCACAGGAAGTGAATATTTCATATCCACAGGAGGTGAGTATTTCATATCCACATGAAGTGAGTATTTTGTATCCACAGGAAGTGAGTATTTTATATCCACATTAATGGATTATATAAGTATTAACATCAAAGATTTTTCTAGTGTTGCTCCATCAAACTCAGATTTCAGGTGTTGAGTCTGTAATTGTTTTGCTATCTGAATACTCATTTCAATATCTTTAATTGTTTATCAAACATTATTGTTATTCTTCAAATTACATGTACTTTTGATGTTTACACATATGCTTTGCTACAATATATCAATTCAAACTGAACCTAAACCATTCTCAGTTATGTGATTTGCTACATTGTAACTCTCACTACTGCTCAGAGACTGGGAGTATCCAGGATATCCTTTCTGACATTGTTTTTGAAATCTGCATTTGATTGATATCTATTATGATGGTTGATTCCATTATCCAAAACATTTTACATGATCATGAAAAAATAAGGATACAAGAAGCAATTTCAACTTTCTTGTCAGCTTTTCTGGATTTGATTCTACTGGTTTTTGTCTATTATTTCTACTGTTTTTAGCGCTAAAACTACGAGTAGTTTTGGCGTCTATTGCTGCCACTATTCTGTGACCTTTGACCCATGTCATTTCCCCCCCCCCCCCCCCCCCCCGCTCCGGAGAAGCTTGAATTGCTACCAATCACAAGATATCTGAACTATTTGAAAGCCTTAACCTAACAGGAAATGATGTTCCCATGGTATTGTTAATAATTATGATGACTTTAATTATCTATATGCGATTTGTAACAAAGAAATCAGTTTTTCACTCCCACGGCTCATTTAAATATTACGTCTCTGCTCAATGCCTGACCTCTCGTGTATACATTCGGGCTATATATACCTCTCTGTATACGGATCGTTGAATGTACTGGCATGGTGTACTTTGCTGTTAAACTTTGATTATATAATCGTGCAATAGCCAAATAGCCTGATTTTGATTTCAATGATATATTACCTTATACATGTGCATAAACCAAAATACTTGATCAATTTGTCGGTCGGAAGTATTAATTCGTAACTACAGTGAAAATCCGCCCTCTGGATATGATAACGTTATTTACGAGTTATTTCCCCTGATCGTCACTAACGTTATGATATACAGTATATATTATATATATATATACTGAATGCACAAGCTTGATCGGTTTTCTTACTTAAAATTGTACTGAGTATACAATTTTTAATTAGACATTATCAGAACCTGCATAATTAATGTACATATGAATTGGCAAAACACTTGATTTATTGAAAATAACACTTATACTTTTCTATGGCGAGCAAAAGCTCGTGGTTTTATAATTATGTCCTCTGTGCTTCACATATCACTATACAATGTAGGTTCACATTTTTGTTTTAACGAAACTTTATCAGAACCTGTAAAGTGTGCTTAGTAATTGACTCAATATAAGTTATTTAGTAGAAATAACACTTATATTATTTCTCTGGTGTGCAAAAACCTTTATGGTGTAAATTACCGTTATTATGTGTGGCCATATATGGCCAACATACATATAATTTTCCCTGCTTTGTATATATATGAACTTGATAATTAGGCCTAGAGCTGTAAGTGAATATGACATGTTTGCATACCATTACTTTTCTCTAGCTTGGTAAAGATATTGTAATAGGCCGTCGTTCGATCTTTTGGAACAACAATTTGACTGTTTACTGTGATATTTTATAACAAATTGGATAGTTCGAACTGTCATTTGTAACGAGAGATATGTTTGCGAATCCTTTTATTTTTTATCTAATACGTGTATCCATTGTGCTAACTACCAGCAGCGTATATTTCAATGATTCATTCACCTTCCTCCGAACGATAATGTTAACCTGAAGTTGTTTTTATTGTGTTAAAAACTTCTTCAGTAAGTTTCTCAAATTGCACATGTAGGTTTCACGTTGTGCTTAGTTATGCCCGTTTGATATCATATTGATCAGTAAAAACAAAATGGTGGAAATGCTGCCATCTTTGATTTAGGCATTGAAATTGACAACTACTAGAGGGATCTTTCTAATATTTCATATGTAGGTTCCCTTGGTCCCTACTGTTGTGCCCTTTTGATTTTGTAACTGATCAGAAAAACAAAATGGCGGAAAAGCAGCCATCTTGGACTTTGACATTGAAATCACTATTTCTTAAAGAAGTAATGGATGGATATTTCTCAAATTCCATATGTAGTTTCACTTTCGTGCCTAGTTGTGCCCTTTGAGAGATTTTGAGACTGATCAGATCAACAAAATGTCTGACAGATTGCCATCCTGAATTTTGATAATTAGGCCTAGAGATGTAAGTGAAGTGGATCTTTCTCAAACTTCATATGTATGTTCCTCTTGGTCCTTATAGTTGTGCTATTTTGCCTTTAGGGCCGATCAGAAAAAACAAAATGGCCGACAGACGGCCATCTTGAAATATTAGCTCATAGTCTACCATCTTTCAATTAATAATGCCTTTTCTTAAGAAGAAAAAAGGGAAAAGATCCCACTTTTTATTTTGTGTCCAACACACTAATACCGTTTATTTCGGTGCATATATTAAAATAAACACATTCGATTCCGTGTAAATGGATCAATGTTCATTTGTTATAAAAATTGATATTTTAGTTAAATTGTTAAAGCACTGCACTTAATTGTACATGTTGCTTGAAATACAACTCGTCAATCTAAACAACCTGCGTGTTATTGGGTTTACTCTAAATACTTACTTAATCCCTATTCTTAAACTTAATGATATCGAAACATAGTAACCCATACAACAAAAACACTTCAATAGCTGTCGGAATATACATACTATTGTTAGAAGTTTTAGCGTTTCAGTACTTTCAGTACTTTGATTTTGTTTGTTAATTAATTCTACTGTTTTTTGTTCATTAATACTACTGTTTTTTTGTCTATTATTTCTTCTGGTTTTTTTGTCTATTATTTCCACTGGTTTTTGTCTATTATTTCTACTGTTTTTTATCTATTATTTCTACTGTTTTTTGTCTATTATTTCTACTGTTTTTTGTCTATTATTTCTACTGTTTTTTGTCTATTATTTCCACTGGTTTTTGTCTATTATTTCTACTGTTTTTGTCTATTATTTCTACTGTTTTTTGTCTATTATTTCTACTGGGTTTTTTGTCTATTATTTCTACTGGGTTTTTTTTTGTCTATTATTTCTACTGATTTTTGTCTATTATTTCTACTGCTTTTTGTCTATTATCAGATGTGACTTTATCTCCTTGCAGTTTAGAAAAGAATACAACAACTTATTTCTTGAGGCAGGTGTACCCCCTAAGAGAAAACTTACACGGTTCTTAGTTACGCCTAATGCAGCCATTCAGCCAGGTAGGTCTAACTAAAAATTATACATATGAGGTAGTGATACAGTCAGGTAGATCAAAGGTCAAACTTTTAGAAGTCAGTATTATAGTCATTAAACCAGGTACCCATACCTGTCCTCCTCAGATACATGGTAAGTATATTGGATCAAAGCTGTATCTGAGGTAGAAAGTCCCTTCCAGTTTGATGTCATTAATATTTTTTCTATAAACTGTTTGAGGTTATGAAATTAACTATTGAACCAATTTCTTGTTAACTATTGAAGACATTTTCCAGTAACCGATGTCTAATGAAGTTCTGCTGGTTTGACAGTCTGACTTCAGACTCGACAATGATAAAACTAAAAAGCCAAGTGTTAATTCAGTACAAATATTGTAATACCTAACCCTGACATCAATTGAATGAATTGAAATAGTATATTGGTAAAGTAATTATTCATGTCAAAATTCTATGACGGTGGAGGACTTTTTCTCTTTAGCTAATGTTTTCGTCTTTGTAGGTACCCCTCTGTCCGTCATGCACTATCGTGTTGGAGATTATGTGGATGTACAGGCTAAAACGTAAGTGACCAGCTGGTCATCATCTTTAATAATAGTAAAACAGCAACACAGCCAGTAAAAATATGTCCATGGGGTGACATCATCGTCAACATCACAGTAATTCTTTATAATATCACAAACCTATTTCTGTAGCGTTTCAATGAGAAAGGGGACATAGGGGAGGTAAGTGATACCACATGGGAGGTAATCAATAACATAGGGGATGTAAGTGATACTACATGGAGGTAATCAATAACATAGGGGAGGTAAGTGATACTACATGGGAGGTAATCAATAACATAGGGGAGGTAAGTGATACTACATGGGAGGTTATCAATTACATAGGGGATGTAAGTGACACTACATGGGAGATAATCAATAACATAGGGGAGGTAAGTGACTCTACATGGGAGGTAATCAAAAACATAGGGGAGGTAAGTGATACTACATGGGAGGTAATCAATAACATAGGGGATGTAAGTGATACTACATGGGAGGTAATCAATAACATAGGGGAGGTGAGTGGTACTACATGGGAGGTAATCAATGATATAAGGGAGGTAAGTGATACTACATGGGAGGTAATCAATAACATAGGGGAGGTAAGTGATACTACATGGGAGGTAATCAATAACATAGGGGATGTAAGTGATACTACATGGGAGGTAATCAATGATATAAGGGAGGTAAGTGATACTACATGGGAGGTAATCAATGATATAAGGGAGGTAAGTGATACTACATGGGAGGTAATCAATTACAAAGGGGAGGTAAGTGACACTACATGGGAGGTAATCAATAACATAGGGGAGGTAAGTGATACTACATGGGAGGTAATCAATAGCATAAGGGAGGTGAGTGGTACTACATGGGAGGTAATCAATGATATAAGGGAGGTAAGTGATACTACATGGAAGGTAATCAATGATATAAGGGAGGTAAGTGATACTACATGGGAGGTAATCAATAACATAGGGAAGGTAAGTGATACTACATGGGAGGTAATCAATAACATAGGGAAGGTAAGTGATACTACATGGGAGGTAATCAATAACATAGGGGAGGTAAGTGATACTACATGGGAGGTAATCAATAACATAGGGGATGTAAGTGATACTACATGGGAGGTAATCAATAACATAGGGGATGTAAGTGATACTACATGGGAGGAAATCAATAACATAGGGGAGGTAAGTGACACTACATGGGAGGTAATTAATAACATAGGGGAGGTAAGTGATACTACATGGGAGGTAATCAATAACATAGGGGAGGTAAGTGATACTACATGGGAGGTAATCAATAACATAGGGGATGTAAGTGATACTACATGGGAGGTAATCAATGACATAGGGGAGGTAAGTGATACTACATGGGAGGTAATCAATAACATAGGGGAGGTAAGTGATACTACATGGGAGGTAATCAATAACATAGGGGAGGTAAGTGATACTACATGGGAGGTAATCAATGACATAGGGGAGGTAAGTGATACTACATGGGAGGTAATCAATAACATAGGGGAGGTAAGTGATACTACATGGGAGGTAATCAATTACATAGGGGAGGTAAGTGGTACTACATGGGAGGAAATCAATAACATAGGGGATGTAAGTGATATTACATGGGAGGTAATCAATAACATAGGGGAGGTAAGTGATATTACATGGGAGGTAATCAATAACATAGGGGAGGTAAGTGATATTACATGGGAGGTAATCAATGACATAGGGGAGGTAAGTGATATTACATGGGAGGTAATCAATGACATAGGGGAGGTAAGTGATATTACATGGGAGGTAATCAATAACATAGGGGAGGTAAGTGATATTACATGGGAGGTAATCAATGACATAGGGGAGGTAAGTGATATTACATGGGAGGTAATCAATGACATAGGGGAGGTAAGTGATATTACATGGGAGGTAATCAATAACATAGGGGAGGTAAGTGATATTACATGGGAGGTAATCAATGACATAGGGGAGGTAAGTGATATTACATGGGAGGTAATCAATGACATAGGGGAGGTAAGTGATATTACATGGGAGGTAATCAATTACAAAGGGGAGGTAAGTGACACTACATGGGAGGTAATCAATGACATAGGGGAGGTAAGTGATATTACATGGGAGGTAATCAATAACATAGGGGAGGTAAGTGATACTACATGGGAGGTAATCAATAACATAGGGGAGGTAAGTGATATTACATGGGAGGTAATCAATGACATAGGGGAGGTAAGTGGTACTACATGGGAGGAAATCAATAACATAGGGGATGTAAGTGATACTACATGGGAGGTAATCAATAACATAGGGGAGGTAAGTGATACTACATGGGAGGTTATCAATTACATAGGGGATGTAAGTGACACTACATGGGAGATAATCAATAACATAGGGGAGGTAAGTGACTCTACATGGGAGGTAATCAAAAACATAGGGGAGGTAAGTGATACTACATGGGAGGTAATCAATAACATAGGGGATGTAAGTGATACTACATGGGAGGTAATCAATAACATAGGGGAGGTGAGTGGTACTACATGGGAGGTAATCAATGATATAAGGGAGGTAAGTGATACTACATGGGAGGTAATCAATAACATAGGGGAGGTAAGTGATACTACATGGGAGGTAATCAATAACATAGGGGATGTAAGTGATACTACATGGGAGGTAATCAATGATATAAGGGAGGTAAGTGATACTACATGGGAGGTAATCAATGATATAAGGGAGGTAAGTGATACTACATGGGAGGTAATCAATTACAAAGGGGAGGTAAGTGACACTACATGGGAGGTAATCAATAACATAGGGGAGGTAAGTGATACTACATGGGAGGTAATCAATAGCATAAGGGAGGTGAGTGGTACTACATGGGAGGTAATCAATGATATAAGGGAGGTAAGTGATACTACATGGAAGGTAATCAATGATATAAGGGAGGTAAGTGATACTACATGGGAGGTAATCAATAACATAGGGAAGGTAAGTGATACTACATGGGAGGTAATCAATAACATAGGGAAGGTAAGTGATACTACATGGGAGGTAATCAATAACATAGGGGAGGTAAGTGATACTACATGGGAGGTAATCAATAACATAGGGGATGTAAGTGATACTACATGGGAGGTAATCAATAACATAGGGGATGTAAGTGATACTACATGGGAGGAAATCAATAACATAGGGGAGGTAAGTGACACTACATGGGAGGTAATTAATAACATAGGGGAGGTAAGTGATACTACATGGGAGGTAATCAATAACATAGGGGAGGTAAGTGATACTACATCGGAGGTAATCAATAACATAGGGGATGTAAGTGATACTACATGGGAGGTAATCAATGACATAGGGGAGGTAAGTGATACTACATGGGAGGTAATCAATAACATAGGGGAGGTAAGTGATACTACATGGGAGGTAATCAATAACATAGGGGAGGTAAGTGATACTACATGGGAGGTAATCAATGACATAGGGGAGGTAAGTGATACTACATGGGAGGTAATCAATAACATAGGGGAGGTAAGTGATACTACATGGGAGGTAATCAATTACATAGGGGAGGTAAGTGGTACTACATGGGAGGAAATCAATAACATAGGGGATGTAAGTGATATTACATGGGAGGTAATCAATAACATAGGGGAGGTAAGTGATATTACATGGGAGGTAATCAATAACATAGGGGAGGTAAGTGATATTACATGGGAGGTAATCAATGACATAGGGGAGGTAAGTGATATTACATGGGAGGTAATCAATGACATAGGGGAGGTAAGTGATATTACATGGGAGGTAATCAATAACATAGGGGAGGTAAGTGATATTACATGGGAGGTAATCAATAACATAGGGGAGGTAAGTGATATTACATGGGAGGTAATCAATAACATAGGGGAGGTAAGTGATATTACATGGGAGGTAATCAATGACATAGGGGAGGTAAGTGATATTACATGGGAGGTAATCAATGACATAGGGGAGGTAAGTGATATTACATGGGAGGTAATCAATAACATAGGGGAGGTAAGTGATATTACATGGGAGGTAATCAATGACATAGGGGAGGTAAGTGATATTACATGGGAGGTAATCAATGACATAGGGGAGGTAAGTGATATTACATGGGAGGTAATCAATAACATAGGGGAGGTAAGTGATATTACATGGGAGGTAATCAATGACATAGGGGAGGTAAGTGATATTACATGGGAGGTAATCAATGACATAGGGGAGGTAAGTGATATTACATGGGAGGTAATCAATTACAAAGGGGAGGTAAGTGACACTACATGGGAGGTAATCAATGACATAGGGGAGGTAAGTGATATTACATGGGAGGTAATCAATAACATAGGGGAGGTAAGTGATACTACATGGGAGGTAATCAATAACATAGGGGAGGTAAGTGATATTACATGGGAGGTAATCAATGACATAGGGGAGGTAAGTGGTACTACATGGGAGGAAATCAATAACATAGGGGATGTAAGTGATATTACATGGGAGGTAATTAATAACATAGGGGAGGTAAGTGACACTACATGGGAGGTAATCAATAACATAGGGGAGGTAAGTGATACTACATGGGAGGTAATCAATGACATAGGGGAGGTAAGTGATATTACATGGGAGGTAATCAATAACATAGGGGAGGTAAGTGACACTACATGGGAGGTAATCAATAACATAGGGGAGGTAAGTGACACTACATGGGAGGTAATCAGTAACATAAGGGAGGTAAGTGGTACTACATGGGAGGTAATCAATAACATAGGGGAGGTAAGTGATATTACATGGGAGGTAATCAATAACATAGGGGAGGTAAGTGATATTACATGGGAGGTAATCAATGACATAGGGGAGGTAAGTGATATTACATGGGAGGAAATCAATAACATAGGGGAGGTAAGTGACACTACATGGGAGGTAATCAATAACATAGGGGATGTAAGTGATACTACATGGGAGGTAATCAATAACATAGGGGAGGTAAGTGATATTACATGGGAGGTAATCAATAACATAGGGGAGGTAAGTGATACTACATGGGAGGTAATCAATAACATAGGGGAGGTAAGTGATATTACATGGGAGGTAATCAATAACATAGGGGAGGTAAGTGATACTACATGGGAGGTAATCAATAACATAGGGGAGGTAAGTGGTACTACATGGGAGGTAATCAATAACATAGGGGAGGTAAGTGATACTACATGGGAGGTAATCAATAACATAGGGGAGGTAAGTGATATTACATGGGAGGTAATCAATTACATAGGGGAGGTAAGTGGTACTACATGGGAGGTAATCAATAACATAGGGGAGGTAAGTGGTACTACATGGGAGGTAATCAATAACATAGGGGAGGTAAGTGGTACTACATGGGAGGTAATCAATAACATAGGGGAGGTAAGTGGTACTACATGGGAGGTAATCAATAACATAGGGGAGGTAAGTGATATTACATGGGAGGTAATCAATTACATAGGGGAGGTAAGTGATATTACATGGGAGGTAATCAATAACATAGGGGAGGTAAGTGATACTACATGGGAGGTAATCGATGACAAAGGGGAGGTAAGTGACACTACATGGGAGGTAATCAATAACATAGGGGAGGTAAGTGATATTACATGGGAGGTAATCAATTACATAGGGGAGGTAAGTGATACTACATGGGAGGTAATCAATAACATAGGGGAGGTAAGTGATACTACATGGGAGGTAATCGATGACAAAGGGGAGGTAAGTGACACTACATGGAAGGTAATCAATAACATAGGGGAGGTAAGTGATACTACATGGGAGGTAATCAATAACATAGGGGAGGTAAGTGATACTACATGGGATGTAATCAATTACATAGGGAGGTAAGTGATATAACAGGGAAAATAATGAACTTGAAATTGTCCTTGGACAAGAGGTGGTACACCAGGGACAGTAAATATATTTCACATAGCCATACCAACCTGCATCAATTTTACTTGTTTGTTTTCAGCATTGATCATGGGTTTCAAGGTGTAGTCAAAAGATGGGGGTTCACTGGAGGTAGAACGAGTCACGGCAACACGAAGGCTTTACGGCGTACAGGTGCTATCGGGCAACAAGTAAGTGTGAAGTCATAAGTTACAAATGTTGGCAAGAATAAACACTTTTTGTTGAAATATGACTGTGTACAGGATGTCAGAACCTGACAGGATTGTTAAGTATTTAGGTATGTGCCCTAGTTGAGATGAAAGAGTGGTATGATTTTTAGGAACTGTGAGGTAATATTCAAAGCCAGATAATGAAGTATGTGTATACAGGAGAAATAAGAATGTGTATACAGGAGAAATAAGAATGTGTATACAGGAGAAATAAGAACGTGTGTGTATACAGGAGAAATAAGAATGTGTATACAGGAGAAATAAGAATGTGTGTGTATACAGGAGAAATAAGAATGTGTATACAGGAGAAAGAAGAACGTGTATACAGGAGAAATAAGAACGTGTATACAGGAGAAAGAAGAACGTGTATACAGGAGAAATAAGAACGTGTGTGTATAGGGAGAAAGAAGAACGTGTATACAGGAGAAATAAGAACGTGTGTGTATACAGGAGAAAGAAGAACGTGTATACAGGAGAAATAAGAACGTGTGTGTATACAGGAGAAATAAGAATGTGTATACAGGAGAAATAAGAATGTGTATACAGGAGAAAGAAGAACGTGTATACAGGAGAAATAAGAACGTGTGTGTATACAGGAGAAATAAGAATGTGTATACAGGAGAAATAAGAATGTGTATACAGGAGAAATAAGAATGTGTATACAGGAGAAATAAGAATGTGTATACAGGAGAAATAAGAATGTGTATACAGGAGAAATAAGAATGTGTATACAGGAGAAAGAAGAACGTGTATACAGGAGAAATAAGAACGTGTGTGTATACAGGAGAAATAAGAACATGTGTGTATACAGGAGAAATAAGAATGTGTATACAGGAGAAATAAGAATGTGTATACAGGAGAAAGAAGAACGTGTATACAGGAGAAATAAGAACGTGTGTGTATACAGGAGAAAGAAGAACGTGTATACAGGAGAAATAAGAACGTGTGTGTATACAGGAGAAAGAAGAACGTGTATACAGGAGAAATAAGAATGTGTGTGTATACAGGAGAACTAAGAACATGTGTATACAGGAAAACTAAGAACTTGTGTATACAGGAGAACTAAGAACATGTGTATACAAGAGAACTAAGAACTTGTGTATACAAGAGAACGAAGAACTTGTGTATACAAGAGAACTAAGAACTTGTGTATACAAGAGAACGAAGAACTTGTGTATACAAGAGAACGAAGAACTTGTGTATACAAGAGAACTAAGAACATGTGTATACAAGAGAACTAAGAACATGTGTATACAGGAGAACTAAGAACATGTGTATACAGGAAAACTAAGAACTTGTGTATACAAGAGAACTAAGAACATGTGTATACAAGAGAACTAAGAACATGTGTATACAGGAGAACTAAGAATGTGTGTGTATACAGGAGAACTAAGAACATGTGTATACAGGAGAACTAAGAACATGTGTATACAAGAGAACGAAGAACTTGTGTATACAGGAGAAATAAGAACGTGTATACAACGTGTATACAGGAGAACTAAAAATGTGTGTATTTATTACAGGGACATTCACGAGTTTTGCCTGGGAAGAAAATGCCAGGTCACATGGGCTTGGATTGGAACATACAGAAAGGGGCAAAGGTAGGTTATTTATAGTAAACCTCTTACTAGTGTACAGCAAAAGGTAACATGTTGGTGGTTTACCTGTATAGTAACATGGCCCTGTGGTATACCTGAATTTTAACATGGCCCTGTGGTATACCTGTATAGTAACATGGCCCTGTGGTATACCTGAATTGTAACATGGCCCTGTGGTATACCTGAATTGTAACATGGCCCTGTGGTTGACCTATATTGTAACATGGCCCTGTGTTAAAACACATCTCAGCTCTGTGTTGCAGCAATAGTCTGTGGTTGACCTATATTGTGCTAATAAGTATGTGTTGGGTATTGTGACAGTATTATCTGTATTACCTATTTCCTCAGATTCTGAGAATCAACACCAAGTATAACATCGTTTACCTGAAGGGTCGTCTTCCTGGTGCCATCCACAGCTACACTAGGATCTACGACACTACTCTGAGGAACAGAAGACAGGAAGTTGGGCAGGGTCCGCCCATGCCGACATTCTTCAGAGAGGATACATCTGACGAGTTAGAAGACGAGTATTTTGATGATGACATTTTTCAATTCACAGCTCCATCAATAACATTGGAGGAGAAAAGCTAGATGACATAATTGCACCATCTAGTGTAGCTAAGGTGTGTATGTGGTTGTTAGGGTTTGTGCACTTTTGGATGTTAACTTAAGTTTGTGTTAAGGAGCGTGACACCAGCTTGTTTATATTACAAAGAACATTTTTTCCAGCAACAAATGAAATATTGGAAAGTATCGAAATTAAACACGACACTGTTTACCTCTATCTCAGAACAATATTCGTTATTATTTTAATTTTTGTTTGTTTTGAAATGATGAAGAAATATGCTAAATATATATCGAATACAGATGTAGATCTTGGTAATTTAGTGCGAGAAGCATTGTTCTTCCTGTAGTATGGTACCAGTGTTCCCCTTGATACTGCTGCTTACAGGAAAAATCTCCAGTCTACCCTATGTATGGGAGTGGATATAGAATTCACTGTTAATTTTTATCATACACAAAATGTGCTGCAGAGTGTTTGCGGTCACTTGTTACACAACAAATTGCCATAAAATGATGTCAGACTTGATAGGGACGAGCAGTTTTAGGGAAGATTAAACTTATGCACAACTTACCAAAAAAGCTAAGAATATAGATCTAGAGAGGTTCATGTACAGACATAGAAATGCTGAAGTGTGTGTGAACAGTTATAACAGCTGTTTCTGTGAGAATGGGCATTTGTGTTTGAGTTTTTGTATGAATTTTTGAATAAAATATCTTGTAATGCTGTTAATTCCTGTTTGTCATTTAAAAGTAGCTTTTAAGTCAGTTAATGCATTTTTAGCCCACCATCATCTGATATGAGTAAGACTAAATCCATGTGAAGAGGAAAGAAGAGAAAAGATCTAATTTTTTAAGAACAAATGAAGATTACTGATGGTGCACCAAGATCCCTGTGGGATCTCTGATCACTGGCAAGACAGTCATATCACGAAATAAATGGAAATTTACTTTCTTGGAGGTAAATGGAAGCTAAATGGCTTCTAATTTATACAACAACAGTGTTTGTATGTTTCTGAGTACATGTACTAGTCATTAAAACGTCATATAAACCACGTATGGTTGTGCTGTATGATTTCACAGTCCACCCTTACAAAGCAGAACAAAATGTTCAGAAATATTAAGCTGATTCCAAGTTAAACATATGAACAATTGTATGAAGTATTGACTCATCTGTGTAACTCATACAATTACATCAATCTAACAATAAAGTCAAAACAACAGCTAGACTGTTCAGTACTATCGCCAGTCTTTATACATCAACAAAGTAAAAACATCAGCTAGACTGTTCAATACTATCGTCAGTCTTTATACATCAACAAACTAAAAACATCAGTTAGACTGTTCAATTCTATCGTCAGTCTTTATACATCAACAAACTAAAAACATTAGCTCGCCTGTTCAATACTATCGTCAGTCTTTATACATCCAAAAAGTAAAAACATCAGCTAGCCTGTTCTATACTATCGTCAGTCTTTATACATCCAAAAAGTAAAAACATCAGCTAGCCTGTTCTATACTATCGTCAGTCTTTATACATCAATAAAGTAAAAACATCAGCTAGACTGTTCTATACTATCGTCAGTCTTTATACATCAACAAACCAAAAACATCAGCTAGACTGTTCTATACTATCGTCAGTCTTTATACATCAACAAACTAAAAACATCAGCTAGACTGTTCAATACTATCGTCAGTCTTTATACATCAACAAACTAAAATCATCAGCTAGACTGTTCTATACTATCGTCAGTCTTTATACATCAACAAAGTAAAAACATCAGCTAGACTGTTCAATACTATCGTCAGTCTTTATACATCAACAAACTAAAATCATCAGCTAGACTGTTCTATACTATCGTCAGTCTTTATACATCAACAAAGTAAAAACATCAGCTAGACTGTTCAATACTATCGTCAGTCTTTATACATCAACAAAGTAAAAACAACAGCTAGACTGTTCAATACTATCGTCAGTCTTTATACATCAACAAACTAAAAACATCAGCTAGACTGTTCAATACTATCGTCAGTCTTTATACATCCACAAACTAAAAACATCAGCTAGACTGTTCTATACTATCGTCAGTCTTTATACATCAATAAAGTAAAAACATCAGCTAGACTGTTCTATACTATCGTCAGTCTTTATACATCAACAAACTAAAAACATCAGCTAGACTGTTCAATACTATCGTCAGTCTTTATACATCAACAAACTAAAAACATCAGCTAGACTGTTCTATACTATCGTCAGTCTTTATACATCAACAAACTAAAAACATCAGCTAGACTGTTCTATACTATCGTCAGTCTTTATACATCAACAAAGGAAAAACATCAGCTCGACTGTTCTATACTATCGTCAGTCTTTATACATCAACAAAGTAAAAACATCAGCTAGACTGTTCAATACTATCGTCAGTCTTTATACATCAACAAACTAAAAAAATCAGCTAGACTGTTCTTTACTATCGTCAGTCTTTATACATCAACAAAGTAAAAACATCAGCTAGACTGTTCAATACTATCGTCAGTCTTTATACATCCACAAACTAAAAACATCAGCTAGACTGTTCTATACTATCGTCAGTCTTTATACATCAACAAAGTAAAAACATCAGCTAGACTGTTCAATACTATCGTCAGTCTTGATACATCAACAAAGTAAAAACATCAGCTAGACTGTTCAATACTATCGTCAGTCTTTATACATCCACAAACTAAAGACATCAGCTAGACTGTTCTATACTATCGTCAGTCTTGATACATCAACAAACTAAAAACATCAGCTAGACTGTTCAATACTATCGTCAGTCTTTATACATCCACAAACTAAAAACATCAGCTAGACTGTTCTATACTATCGTCAGTCTTTATACATCAACAAAGTAAAAACATCAGCTAGACTGTTCAATACTATCGTCAGTCTTGATACATCAACAAACTAAAAACATCAGCTAGACTGTTCTATACTATCGTCAGTCTTTATACATCAACAAAGTAAAAACATCAGCTAGACTGTTCAATACTATCGTCAATCTTTATACATCCACAAACTAAAAACATCAGCTAGACTGTTCTATACTATCGTCAGTCTTTATACATCAACAAAGTAAAAACATCAGCTAGACTGTTCAATACTATCGTCAGTCTTGATACATCAACAAACTAAAAACATCAGCTAGACTGTTCAATACTATCGTCAGTCTTTATACATCCACAAACTAAAAACATCAGCTAGACTGTTCTATACTATCGTCAGTCTTTATACATCAACAAAGTAAAAACATCAGCTAGACTGTTCAATACTATCGTCAGTCTTTATACATCAACAAACTAAAAACATCAGCTAGACTGTTCTATACTATCGTCAGTCTTTATATATCCAAAAAGTAAAAACAACAGCTAGACTGTTCAATACTATCGTCCGTCTTTATACATCAACAAAGTAAAAACATCAGCTAGCCTGTTCAATACTATCGTCAGTCTTTATACATCAACAAAGTAAAAACATTACATACTTGCCAAATTTTCCATGGGGGAAATAACGAGTGCTGAGAGTTTAAAACAAATAATATGTGTGTATCTACACCAAAAGGAAAAATAACATTTTAAATGGCTTCTTTTCAGCTGTTTCATCGGATGAGATCGTCGAATTCAGATCTGAAAAATAGAAATAATTAAGCAAATTCATTGGCTAAAAGTGCAGAATTTTAGGCTACAAAATCGGGAGTTACCCTACTAAATAGAGAGGGTTGGTAAGTATTCATTAGCTATACTGTTCAATTATATCGTCAGTCTTGATACATCAACAAAGTGGAAACATCAGCTGAACTACTTTTTTTTTCAAATTGTACATCGTCGGAAACCCACGTGACATTACTCACTTGTGTGCCCCGTATGTTAGATGAGGACTCCGTCAAGAAGCTGTCATGCAATGCAAACAGAAGTTTTGTGTATTTCACTTTAATTGATACGCTTTATCAATTTTCGGACTATATGTATATATTAAAGGAAAGAAAACTTTCGTGGATTAGATATAAAGTCAATTGTGTCAAAACTAACTAAGATATATTATGCAAGTTTCTATATCCATTATATCAGTAAAAATAAGAATTTATAATGGCTTATCAGGACGGGTTACAAAAACCTTGTAAAATCATTCAATTTCACTTTCAGGTAAATCGACGATGTGTTGTCTATAAGCAACAATTAAAAGTTAACTGACCAAGTCGATCGTATACCCTTCTGGACTTGAAATCAAGGACACAAGAGACTTTTCTACATCAACTTCTTACTTACAGCTGTACGATAAACGTGACAATTTCGATTTCCGATCGTGAATTTTTAGCTCACCTGGTCCGAAGGAATGTTGGAACTGACTCCCCAGGGGCCTGTGGGGTGGGGCTAAAAAGAATTATTTAGCTATATTGATATTAGAGACTTCTTCTCCATAACCGCTGATTGGAAATCAACCTTATTTGGCAGGAAGCATCCTTAGATGCGCAGGATTCAAAATTGTACTAATAGTGGGACTGACCCCCCAGGGGGCTGAGGGGTGGGGCCAAAGATTTATTTAGCTATATTGATATTGGCGACTTCTTCTCCATAACCACTGATTAGAAATCAACCTTATTTGGTAGGAAGCATCCCTAGGTGCTCAGGATTCAAAATTGTACTAATGGTTGGACTGACCCC
The DNA here is from genome assembly GCA_947623455.1 of Mimachlamys varia. Lineage (NCBI taxonomy): Eukaryota > Metazoa > Mollusca > Bivalvia > Pectinida > Pectinidae > Mimachlamys > Mimachlamys varia. Next base: position 5,188,658 of record OX392533.1, read on the forward strand.
CAGGGGGCTGAGGGGCGGGGCGGGGCAAAAAAATATTATTTAGCTATATCATTGTTTAAGCGACTTCTTCTCCATAACCGCTGATTGAAATTCAGTTTTATTTGGCAGGAAGCATCCCTAGGTTCTCGGGATTCAAAATTGTACTAATGGTGGGACTGACCATCCAGAGGGCTGAGGGGCGGGGCCAAAGATTTATTTAGCTATATTGATATTGGCGGCTTCTTCTCCATAACCACTGATTAGAAATCAACCTTATTTGGTAGGAAGCATCCCTAGGTGCTCAGGATTCAAAATTGTACTAATGGTTGGACTGATCCCCAGGGGGCTGAGGGGCGGGGCGGGGCAAAAAAATATTATTTAGCTATATCATTGTTTAAGCGACTTCTTCTCCATAACCGCTGATTGAAATTCAGTTTTATTTGGCAGGAAGCATCCCTAGGTTCTCGGGATTCAAAATTGTACTAATGGTGGGATTGACCATCCAGGGGGCTGAGGGGCGGGGCCAAAGATTTATTTAGCTATATTGGTATTGGCGGCTTCTTCTCCATAACCACTGATTAGAAATCAACCTTATTTGGTAGGAAGCATCCCTAGGTGCTCAGGATTCAAAATTGTACTAATGGTGGGACTGACACCCGTAGTACAGTATTCGTGGTAGATGTAAGCTGATGACGAACAGACGAAAAGACTATGAGCAAGTAGAAATAATCTACAAGAAGATAAGAAGATGGACGTTTTTTAATATGCTCATAAGTACAGGTATTCCTGCTAATGTTGTGAATGAAAATTATACCCCGGCTCTCACTTTGAGGCCATGTCATTTCTGGTCTTATTATCTTGTACCTTTTACAAAGGTCTAATTAGACTCCCTGTAAATCTGCGGTTCATAGTTTAGCCCTTGTTTAGTCGATTTTGAGTCCGGCTTATGGTTTTGTTGGCCCTTTGGTATCCTCCTATAACGTCGGTGTTAGATACCGTACCCAAATTGATACCCTATTTACTTTGTGACTTTTTATGAGTTCCCTTTTCATATGAACAGGACAGGACGAGTGAAGTGGTTTGTGACACAGGGGCTCGGTTTCGGGATTTTGAGCGATATATGGCATAAATCCTTCCAATTTCACTATATGATAAAGGCATGCACACAAGCAAACAATACAAAGACTTTTTATCCGCTGTTTATAACCATTCTTAAACCTTATAAAAATTTGGGGTATCGAGGTATTTATCCCGAAACCGAGCCCCTGTGGTTTGTGATAGAGAACGCTGGTGCTGTTAACGTTGTTGATACCAGAAGGACCTAAATCACCAAGACTATATATTTTGGTTGGTTGCATATCATACAGTTCCAGCAAACGCCACTGACATTTAACTCCTCGTGGGTTTCGGTAGGACATTTTAGCAGTTTAACAATGACAATGTACTTTAAAGACCATTCTCCAGAGCAATAGAAATGTCTGTTCTCATGCTCAACTACATATTGTATGGATTAGGCCTATTTGCTGAAGCCAGCTTTTTTGAAACTCGCCTTACTAATGTTAATGATTAAAAAGTTGGTTGTAAATATTGAAAACGGTATTCGGCTTTTTCTAACAACCTAGCTGGTCGGAACGAGAAATTTAACTGGAGCCACAAGGGTTTGTAATGATGATGAATAGATCGGACGCGTGCCCTCGCTATGAACTTTAACCCATCGACCTTTTATCATTACTCGCGTCGAGTACTACTGTGTGTTTGTAGTGTTAGACGCGCCTTGCTGAGAGGAGGACGAAAGGAAGGGCAGAGGATGTGTATGGCAGCTGTATGGTGAGAATTGTTTGGTGACGAAAGGTAGGTGTAGACCTCCTTTGTCAACAGTCCACAACATGACATGTTGTCAACACAGTTATTTTAACAATGACTTAGCGGGTATTACTTTAAAGCATTCCCCGTTCTTATGTACTGCAGTAGGCCTACACCTAGCAAAGACAGTCCTACGGTGTCAGGTTATCTGGTTATTTATTGATCAGTTGAATAACGGTAGAATTCATAATGAGAAGATGGCGTATTGCCACCATGGAGACAATCGGTTCAATCGATTTTTAAAACAAAACACCCGAGGTGATCACGATTTGAGCAGCTAGGCCTACTTAAAATGCAAACGTGTCTGAGCGACAGGATCTTGGACTGGAACTTAATTGTTGGGGTATTGGGTTCACCTGACACCATGGTGAGGCAGTGTATCAGAACTAGGTCATATGCAAAGTAGGTCACATGCACTCTGACCTATATTAAAGAAAAAAAACGTCCGGGTTCGATCTCATGTACTTCATACTTGGAGTATTTGCATTGCGTCCTGAGACCTTCCTTCTGCAAGGCCTATTGAGCCGTAATGAGGACTTCTCCGAGGGGACTTCTCCGAACACCAACTCTGCTTATAAAAACATGTTTACTTAGGTGGTCAGTTGTGATGATAGTGATAGTGAGTGAACAGAGTTGGTGTTCGGGGAATGAGCCATTGTAATGTGCAGGCGGTCACCCATCCAAATAATGACCACCCTCACCGTTGCTTAACTAGTGTGAGCAGGTCCCTGGGTTAAAACTTATACCCCATGACTGGAAAAGCTAGCTCACCAGTTAGGCATTATTTCCCCCTCATATACCTAGCTGGAAGTTACATTATCATCATTAATATCACATTTTGGAGGACAGTAATTCACTTAATTGTCTTGTTATTTGTCCCCTACCAGTGGAACCAGGGGGACTATATAGTTTTCCTCGCTGTCTGTCCGCCGTAGTTTGTCAGCACTCTAGCAACTTTATTCGGTCATGGATTTTCATAAAACTTCACATACTTGTAAATAATCAAAATATCTTTGACAAGTTCCAGTTTCAGGGTTGTAACATCAAGGTCACTGTTGCTATTTTTTACAAAATCATTGCCATCACTCTTAAGTGGCTCAATCGGGAACTGTCAGCACTTTCCGTAAATGAGAAAATACTTATGGAACGTGCCAACAGTTTCCGATTTTTAGTGGCTTCGTTTCGCCATGGATTTTCATCAAACTGCACATACTTATTAAGAATCAAAATATTTTTGTCAAGTTCAAGTTTCAGGGTTCTTGGGTTAAGATCAAAGTCACTGTTGCTATTTATAGAAAATCATTGTCAGCACTCTAGTACCTCTGTTTCGTCAAGCTTAAGGTTTTTCATTATTTCGTCAAGCTGAAGGATTTTCAGCATATTGAATGTACTCATGAAGAAGCAAAATGTCTTTGATGTAATGGAGTTTTAGGGTTGTTGGATCAAGGTCATTGTTGCTATTTTTAGAAAATTATTGTTTATAGTCTACTGGCTTCATTTCTTCATGGATTTTCATCAAATTTCACATACTTAGAAATAAAGAATCAAAATATCTTTGACAAGTTCGAATTTCAGGGTTGGGTCAAGGTCAGTGTTGCTGTTTATAGAAAAGTTTTGCCAATAATCTACTGGCATCATTTCTTGATGGATTTTTATCAAATTTCACATACTTAGAAATAAAGAATCAAAATATCTTTGACAAGTTCGAATTTCAAGGTTGCGTCAAGGTCAGTGGTGTTGCTGTTTATAGAAAAGTATTGCCAATAGTCTACTGGCTTCATTTCTTCATGGATTTTCATCAAACTTCACATAATTATAACGAATCAAAATATCTTGTACAAGTTTGAATTTTAGTGTTGCTATTTATATAATGAATCATCAATCATTGCATCTTAATAGTTTGGTTTTTTTTTTTGGGGGGGGGGGGGGGGGGGAGCGGTAGGGACTTGCTTTCACAACACTCAGTGTGCTTGTTATACAATGTAGCTCTTCACTGTTTTCTTTTACAAGCGAATATTTTATACAACTGTTTTGAATTTTCAGATCACAGTCAAGATATAAAATGCCTCGCCAACTAAGCACCTCCTTGTCAGATCTGATGCTGGCCATCTCTGCCTTCTATGTGGCAAACTACTGGTATGAACGCAAATACAACAATGCAGCCATCGGAATGTTCATACAAGGCTGTGCAGCCACCATGGGGATATTTCGCTTTGCCATGGAGGAACCACAGGGAACATTGATCTACAAAGCCCACAAGTTTTTGTCCTGGTCAGCGGGGGCGGTTGGTGTTCCGATGATTGGAGTCATGTTTTGTTACAAGTATGGATCAGCGGCTCTGGCCAATAAGATCTCAATATTTATGGTGTGTATCATACTAGTGGTACGCTTCCTCCCACCAAAGAACAGAGAACTCTGCTCACAAGCTGTGTCTGGTTTTTCCATTCTCACCATGGCCACACTATGCATATTCAACAAAAACTGGTTCGGATTTGGAGCGTGTTTTGTGTATGCAGCAGCAGGCATTCTGTTTGGTTCTGACGGAAAATTGCTGGAAATTCCTAAAGTTGACTTCCTTCACTATTTTCTCATTGTTGGTAATACACTTTTTAAATTGGCTCTTTAGTGTAAAACAGGTTTGATTTGAGATCTTACCTTTTTGATGATTTATATTAGTCACTTTTGCTGGATGCAGAATAATGTTCTATTTCATTTTGTACCAAAGAAACAATACATAGTTATACATTGTATATTGTTACAGTAAGTAGGTTATGAAGTGCTGAGACAGGAGTGAGGTAGCTATCACCTGTCTTAATCAAATCCTGTTTTAAGAATCACTGTACCACAAATACTCTTAATGCAATTTGGAAACTTCAGCATGACTAGAGCTTAATGACTATAGAGAAATATTTCTGAAAAAAAGAAAATGTTACTGGGACTTCTAAAAAACGTTTTTATAAAGATGAAATAAATTACATTGTCCTGGTAACATAGTAAACAACAGATTCGACCAGGATTTTATGACTAGATCAGCTCATTAACATATCAATGTTTTAATGTCCATCTGACCCACTGAGCTACCAGATCAACAGAGATGGGGCAGGAATCCTTAAACTCTTGATTACAACAGCCCTTAAAGAAAAAAAAAAAAATTATTTTCTTGTGACAAGAAATTTTTTTTTTTTTCTAGTGGTCCTCTAGAAAAAATAAAATGGTTTCACTGTATTGTACAGTTTATCATGCTCGCATACAGTATTCTAAATAGTGCTGATTGACTGATTTGTACAGTTTGCAGTAAAAGGGAGATAACCTAAACCATATATTATGGATTGTTTGGGCCAACCTGGCTGTCTCTAGTCAAAAAGATATTAGTTTTCTATATTCTGGATAACGGCATACAATTTTAAAGACAATATACAATGTATCTGGGTATCAATAGGTGCCCTTACTGAATCCATTTATTATTGCTATGGAAATATAGGTTTAGTTCTGATCCGACAACATCATTTTTTTCTGTCCATGCACTTAAGTGTTCTATTTGTTAAGGTAGAATATTGGCTTGACTTTTTTATATTAGAATAATGGCTTGACTTTCTTATATTAGATGGTTTAACAGGTTATCATTATTAAGGGTTTATATGATTTGTATCACTGTTCCTTCATTATTCTGTCAGAGTTCCAATTTTGTTCTGGTGATAATAAAGTTACTTTGATCGCTTGACAATCAAGTCATGGATTTTACATTTGAAACAATATTTGACATTTTGTGTAATTCTTATCAGAACCTATATAATGTTACGTGTTACAGCTATTTTGAAACTGATCATGTTACAGATGTAAAGTCTTCATCATGAGGTCTCCATAAGTTGTCATTGATCCCCTTGTAAAGAAAATCTGAAAATGTCTGATATCATGATACTTTCCTAAAAGCCATCCTGTATTCCCCTGTAATAGTAGGAATCCGAAAAGTTATACATATATACTTGCAGTACCATATCCTATGTCCCTAGACCTAGCCCCACCTCCCTCAAACACACTAATTGGACATCATGCCATACAAACCGTTAGATTATCACAAGTACCCAGATTTGAGGTAATAGTTAAATAGTGGCCCATGGCTTACTGGTGATTTTATGTCTTTGATCCAAATAAGTGCCCACTCATTTGTTAAGTGCACTGGGTGTTTATTTGGTTGAATACTGTACCAGATACTGATGTGGACTTGGAGATGGGGTGTGTAAGGAGAGTTGTGTGAGTGAAGTATGTGCCATATTGTACTGTGATCAGAGATGTATGTAACACATGTGACTAGGAGGTCAGATGATTAGATTACATAATGAACATCTGGCTGTAATATATAGGATGTCCAGGAGGATGTACAGTCTAACCTAATGTATCACTAGGAGGCCTTAACACAGGAAAAGGGGAGGATGTACAGTCTAACCAAATGTATCACTAGGAGGCCTTAACACAGGAAAAGGGGAGGATGTACATTCTAACCTAAAATAACACTAGGAGGCCTTAACACAGGAAAAGGGGAGGATGTACATTCTAGCCTATAACACTAAGAGCCCTTTAACACAGGGAAATACTAATACAGACATACAGTAGGTTTGAGCTATGTAACTGGTATAAAAACATAGGTTAGAGCTATATTACTGGTGTAGAAATTAATGGAAAAAAGAAATTTTGCAGGTGTGAAAAAATGTGCAGTATGACCAATTTATGTTCAAGTACATAGACAATAGGTACATGATAGATTGTCCTCAATATCCTGGGGTTACGATCACCTACATTCTCTACACGTGTAGAAAACGCAGGTGATCATAACCCCTGGATATCGAGGATGGTCATAGATATTAAATGTGATCATTCATTCAAATTTAGTTTTATGACAATGGTGCCTTAAATCCTTCATAAAATCATTTTAAAGGTGCTAATGACAAGAATGGGTTGTGAATCCTTTAGGGCTAGACTAGAAAGTAACTAAAGATTTTGTATGTCATCATCTATTCACAATAGAGATATAAAGAAAACTAAAGTATCTAAGTTGGTTATGTGATTGACATGTAGCTATATTTAGGTATTGTGCAATATTAGTCTGTGGGGGTGAGTAGAATAGTTTCTAGTGTATCATTAGTTTATAATAGACCATATATTACTGCCAGGTTACATGATTTGTTGATTTGAGTATTGAATTGTATGGATATAAATGACAGCGAAAAAAACAGTTTGATTGCTTCTTTTAAGACTGGTTTCTATCATGTGACCAATTGCATATTTTCATAAATCGTGAGAAGTGTTGTGGTTAGGTTTCTATTGTCGAAAAAAGTGATTCCAGGAATATATGGGGAACAAATTTTAACTTCAAAGATATTACACATTACATGTACATGTATTGCTGATTTTGAGTAACTGCATTTAATGAATATTTATACAACACCAGGTAAATTTAGCCATAATTTGTAATTAGTATTGATACAATATCAGGTAAATTTAGCCATATGTAATTAGTATGGATAAAACACCAGGTAAATTTAGCCATTTGTAATTAGTATGGATTCAACACCAGGTAAATTTAGCCATAATTATGTAATTAGTATTGCTACAACCCCAGTTGAATGCCAAGAACCCTGAAGCGTTTTCTGTACCACGTACATTAGGAAACAGAAAGCGGGACATATTTTGTTTTATTAATCATAACAATAAATCATGTCAATGATGCTCTAAGTTTTGAACACCAGCCAGAGAAAACCATTTATTTTTTTACTACCAGTTGTATACATTGTGTATGCACAACAAACATGGTGGCATTATTTCAGTTATGAATTGTGAAGTTGTTGATTGTTTGTTGTATATGAAGGAATAAATACTTTAAAAGAAAATAGTTTTTTTTTATTACGTGAAATACATATATCAGTGGTGTGTCGATTAATCAATTTGTCGACGATTGATCGTTTATTGTTTTCAATGAGAAAAACTGTGGTTTTTTATTTCAAGACTAAAACCTAAAAACATAATTATCATCAGACATACGAAACTGTGACAATCTAACCTTATTTTTATGAAATACTCCCAACTGCAGATGCCGATTAACACACAAAAAAGTAACCTGCATCAAGACACAATAAATTCAATTACTGGCGATAAACAATATCAAAGCTACACAATACACCATGAATTCGTGCAAGACTATTGACAACATAAGATGTCGATGATTGATCATTTTATTGAAACAAATGATCGATTTTTTAAAATCTGAACCAATTATTCCCAGCACTAACATATATACTTGCAGTTTTTTGGCTCATGATGAATGAAGGGTTTGTGTACATGCTGAGGAATATTAGTCCTAGGTAGTAGGTCTATCATGTTGAAATATTAAGACTAAAAAGGCAAATCAAATCATAATGAACTTGGTGAAAATTTTTTTTTATCTATCTTTAAGACCTTTGCAATATTTAAAATTTAAAGTTGCATTTGGAAATTTAAGAGTATTACAGTTGGTCAGTTGTGAATAGCAAGATTGGTCAAATGTTGTTTTATATAAATCTCCTCTCACACTCAAGTGCACATGCATGCTCAAAGTACAAAGCTAACATATTTTAGAATTTAAAACAACACGAGACTGCGAGTTAGTTTCAACCCCTCTTGCAGATAAAACGCACCAGCTTTTTTTTGGCTGCAATTTTTGATATATAGGTATGCTAAAATATTGAAATTTTAAAAGAAAAGTTTAAATACATATATTCACAGGTAATTAAACTTGCTTCTCAAAGTCCTTCATGTTAAAGAACATATATACATATATTCAAAATAATAATCTTCAGACATAACTTACTCAAGAAATCATATGCAAGTGTGAAAAATGCTCGGTCACAATGCATTATAGACGGTACGTTAAGCTAACTAGGCTTCAGACAGAACTTACTGAAGAAAGTATATGCCTTGTGAAAACTGCTCGGACACAATGCATTATGAACGGTACGTTAAGCTAACTTGGCTTCAGACAGAAAGTATATGCCTTGTGAAAACTGCTCGGACACTATGCATTATGAACGGTACGTTAAGCTAACTTGTACGATGGCCGAAATGGGCCGGCAGAAACGTATCATGACTTTATATAAATCTGCCCGGCACTTTTTTTGGAGAAAAATATGTCCGGCAGAAACGTATCATGACTTTATATAAATCTGCCAGGCACTCTTTTTGGAGAAAAATATGTCCGGCAGAAATGTATCATGACTTTATATAAATCTGCCCGGCACTTTTTTTGGAGAAAAATATGTCCGGCAGAAATGTATCATGACTTTATATAAATCTGCCCCGCACTTTTTTTGGAGAAAAATATGTCCGGCAGAAACGTATCATGACTTTATATGAATCTGCCCGGCACTTTTTTTTGGAGAAAATATGTGCGGCATCTGTCAGGCACTTTTTTGGAAAAATTTTGCTACATGTACGTTTTTATACCGTATCAATGTTAGCAGAGGAATGTTATCCTATGAAACTAAACAGAACACTGAATCTGATCACCAAATTAATTACTTTCACCTTAACGCGGTATGAGTGAATAGGAGCGGACGAGGTACTACAGTTCGCGTGTGAATCATTGCCCAGCATCATAACTACAAATGTAAGTACATTGTTTTATTTAAAATTTCTAAACAGTAATGTCATCTATAGTATGCGCATATCATTGAAGCATATTATGCGATGTAGTTTGATGTCTTTCATAGTATATATTGTGATGTTACGATATTATGTAAGACACACGAATTTGTGATTTGCACTAATACTCGGCGCAATACGTAGTCTTCCGGCATAATTTTAGTAGTTCTCTATGAACTTGAGGGCATTTATTCTAATTACTAATTCTCTTTGAAGGGCATTCATTCTAATCACTGACAACGACGACAGAGGCAATCAGATTAAATTCCCGTTAGCGGATGATGGCGAATTTACTATGAGTGATTTGCGTAAGTGTTCGTATTTATTATTATTTAAATAAAGGTTTCTTCCCATAACCATTATAAGTTTCCTCACGCTTAACTAATTTCATAAACTTGCTAGGAGTTGGTAAACGTTTTTGGTTACTTGCTATTTGGTAACACCCCTGGCCAAACTGTCAATTATGATGGCACGCAACAGTTTTTGTAACGGCGTATCCATCGTCACGTAATGATTGACGACAATTGATCATCGTCATCGTAACCAAATATGGTGCATTTTTAATGGAAAAAAAATACACCGAGCTGGTGATGGGAGGATATCGTGTATATCTACGATGGCCGATAGGAGCCGTACATATTATACAACAACTAATGCATAAATATGTACATAATAACAAAATGTACAAATAAAACTTTCGAGAAAGTAAAAAATGTACACTTTGGATTATGTACAGATAAAACTTTCAACAAATAAAGAAATACGACATGAGCCTTGGTTTGCCGATTTGAGAAAACCCAGACTTGTGATTGATTGCCCGGGAAGAGTGCTCGGCACTAGGCCCAGCTGAATTTTGTCCACCTACTATTATTTCTTTATTTCCTCCAATTTGAAGAGTTACAAAACATATATACAATAGATAATCAATTCAATTCATGAAACAGACAAATACAAGTACTAATAAAATAGGTCTTTCTTCCTTCAAAGGAGAGACAACATAATAATTACTTGCAAACATGAAATCCTTTCTGACGCAGGCTATCTATCATATGACGGTATCCAACAGTTATAAGTTTTTCCAACATTTCAACGTGTAATGATAAACAAATTAGTGACGGTCAAATATCTAATGTCCTTTCTGTGTATGGTTTATTTAATGATAAAAATTCCGATGTTCCTGCATCGCTCAACCGCGTACGAGAAAACGTTTTGGAGTGTTTTGAGTGCCCTGAATTAGAGAAAGATTAAGTTAATGTTAAGTCGTTTGGAGACTTTAAACACCTGTATCTACGCATGGTAATACATTGATGCTGTTCTCCCTATGATAATGTGTCAAGAAATATCGGCTCGACCGAATATGATATCCTGTATTTTAAACTCCATTTAAAGCAATATACCTGTATGTCTTGTCGTATTTCTTTACTTTCTCGAAAGTTTTATTTGTACATAATCTATTGTGTACATTTTTTACTTTCTCGAAAGTTTTATTTGTACATAATCCATTGTGTACATTTTTTACTTTCTCGAAAGTTTTATTTGTACATTTTGTTATTATGTACATATTTATGCATTAGTTGTTGTATAATATGTACGGCTCCTATCGGCCATCGTATATATCAAACCCTTCTTAAAAAAAATTCTCAAATTGTGTCTGTCACTCGGTGAACATCGCGTCTTTACACAATAACTCTAGTTAGATATATATGGCCTCACCACAATATTGAAATATATACATGCCCCCACCCCCACCCCGGATGATACATGATTTTTTTATGATTGATGATGAACATATCTTTATTTCTAGAGGGAGCTTTCCCAAGGGCTTCTTGCCTTCGATACAAGGACCCCGGCGATCAACAACCACATCACATTCCGTGTCGTGACAATAAGTTCTGCGTGCCTAGCGATGGTTGGATAAAACTTGGGAGAGAATATTTCGCCGTTGTTGTTGGAGGCAAATAATTAGTTCATTATTTTATGTTAACGCTAATTTACATACGAATTAAATTGTCTGTTCAATAATATTAGAAAAAAAAACATGGGACAAAAGCCCCAGCAACCCAACATATAACGATTGCACGTACGTCAGATAAAAAGCATGAATCTATGTATGGATGATATAATTATGTAGGCATGATTTCTTGAATATTAACTAATTTAAACTGAATATTAACAGAGCTCGAAAACCACATTTTCAATGCAGAAGAGTATTAATTATGCCGAAATTATACTCTCCTTGTGGCTCAAATGCTGACGATATTGTAGATACATGTAATATAAGTTAAACCATTAGTGGAATTATTTGTAGCGCTGATTAACATATAACCAATACAAGTGCTATTGGTTTTTGTCCTATATTCCCGTACCTTTTCTAATTGTAGATACCAGACCAAGGATGGAACGATTTACGCAGTTCAGACGAGAGGTTGCGGTCAATAGAAGCCGGTTTTCGTTGTTGCGAAGAAATCCTCCTACAGCAACTTCGTCTGAAAATCCGGATCCTGTTACTACTGGACGTTCAGTTTATGTATGTTTGCATATAAATAATGTAGTAAATGGTAAATTTAACTCAACAAGCGATGTGCTATGGTTTAAAACCCAGCTTGATTATATTTGGCTTAATATCATCTAATATGCTTTAATGGACGATACTCTAGCAACTGAATTCTCCTTTTATTAGTCCCCTGCCGGTGAAACCGGAGGGGACTTTAGTGTTTGTCTCGGTCTGTCCGTCTGTCCGTCCGTCTGTCTGTCTGTCTGTCCGGATGTTGGTTTCCAGACGATAACTTGAGAATGGATTGATGGATTTGGATGAAACTTCATACAATGGTAGCTCATGAGGTGATACAGTGTTGGATTTTGTCCCAAGTTGAAAGGTCAACTACAAAATGTACAAAGGTCACTGTTACTAAAAATAGAAATTTTTGTCAAATTTTAGTTTCCGGACAATAACTTGAGAATGGATTGATGGATCTGGATGAAAGATTATATAATGGTAGCTTATAAGGCAATAAAGAGTGGAATTTTGTTTCGGGTCAAAACGTCAATTACAAAGGTCACTGTTACTAAAAATAGAAATTATTGTAACAGTTTAGTTTCCAGACAATAACTTGAGAAAGGATTGACGGATTTGGAGGAAACTTCATACAATGGAAGCTTATGAAGTCATACAGTGTGGGATTTTGTCCCAAGTTGAAAGGTCAACTACAAAGGTCACTGTTACTAAAAATAGAATTTTTTGTCAAATTTTAGTTTCCGGACAATAACTTGAGAATGGATCGATGGATTTGGATGAAACTTTATATAATGGTAGCTTATAAGGCATTAAAGAGTGGGATTTTATTTTGGGTCAAAAGGTCAATTACAAAGGTCACTGTTACTAAAAATAGAAATTATTGTAACAGTTTAGTTTCCAGACAATAACTTGAGAATGGATTGATGGATTTGGAGGAAACTTCATACGATGTTAGCTTATGAAGTCATACAGTGTGGGAATTTGTTCCGAGTTGAAAGGTCAACTACAAAGGTCACTGTTACTAAAAACAGAAATTGTTACATTTAAGTTTTTATTCTCCATTTAATACAGTAACTTACGGCAGGGGACATGTGTTGCATGCAACACTAACTGTAAGCTTGTTATACAAGCATGTTAGAGCGAGATTGGATGTACCACCAATCCGTATGCTAATCAAATCTTGGACGAAATCGAATCTTACTGGACACGTTTGTTTGCTTCAGGAACGGCCTGGTTTTGCATTATTAAGCGTCCTATTAACATATAAGGTAATTAAGGCCTGCGTCCGTGTGTGTTGTGTATGCGTGCATGTGTGTACGGGTGTTGGAGGCAGGTATATATATGTTCGTATATTTCTCCTGCGGATCTGATGCTGAAATTGAGTACTACCGCACTGAAAAGAAACAAAGTTTTTTTTCCAATTTAGTACAATTAACGTTATATCACTAACTGTGGTTTGTGATATTCCTATGTGGTTTGAAGTTAATGATCTGTTAAAATATCAAGATAAAAATATTATCAGCGACAATTATATGACACAGGATGAGGAATTCCATCAGACCGACTAATATATACTTTTTTGTTGAAATTATCGTATTTCCTCCAGATTCTTTAGCGCATTGGAAGTGGAGAAAGTCCTGATTTATTGTACACAAATTAACATTAAAACAAACAGACAGGACCAGTGTAGGGACATCCAAATCACGCTCTATTATTTTTAATTCCATATGAATATACAGTTAATATTATAATTCGTTTTCAGCTTCGTATTGGCATTGGACGTTTTTCCAGAGGAAAATTTTCTAAAACAACAGCAAACAGTACCATGCCTGGTGGGATGGTCTGTGTTGGCCCATTTGATACAGAACAAAGCACTGCCTCGGAAGTGAAAGATGCAGCGTTTGACAAATTTCAACGTGAAAACAGGAATTTTAGAAAGATGTATAGCAAAAAAGGCAAATTTGTCCTGGTATATCCAGACGGAACACTAGTCAACAAGTTACCTGATGGATCTGGGGATTTCACCATAGAAGCATACCGAAAATTTCTTGACCCAAGAATGAAATATGATCGACTAAGAATGTATCTCTGTAGAAAAGGTTTGTAAGAGTATCTCCTTCCGGTTATGTTAAACTGTATGTTTATCATTTAAGATATAATAACTGATCCTGTAGTTCTGGTGTCATTCAGTTGAATGTTGATTGTTATAGTGGTGTGTGCCCATTTAGAGGTTTAAATATACATTATATATATATATATATATATAAAGCGATGGATAGGTCTGTGAAGATCAGACAGGGTTTGTAGACTCCGATATAACAGATCTATAGGTTTCGGGCTAGGAATCTAAAACATGTCTATACATCAAATTGGAGCAGTTCGTTCTTGCCAAGATTTCAAATCGTATTAGATGGCATTTTGGACTCTGATTAGAAGGCCTTACTGGGTGTTTTTTGTCAGCGCCGGCGTTACGAAGCTTTAGCGGGTTTCGTGCATTATTAATGTGGGCGATTTGTGTTCATACCGACATGAAAATTGACAAAATATACGCTGTTTAATCCATTGTTCAATCCTTATGGTGATAATGGCTGTAAATTCTGTATGTAATATATAGATATATGTACGTTTACTATATGTATTATTGAAATTGAAATATTTTTTTTTTTTTATGTTAAAATTAGTATATAGATAGAGAGTCAGTGATATATAACGATTTTTATTACTGTACGTCATAGTAATGATGACATCAAAACGTGGGTTATGTCATTTACAGTATCAAATGCCAACTGATCTTAATTTTTTCTTACCTTTCTTGGGAGACATTTGGTGGCATGCTATAGAGTGGTAAATATATTCAAATAATATGGATGGTACAGTATCATAATAGAATTGTACAAATTAAACCATACGTTATTTCTATCTAACCAGAAACCATGTTTTCCTCCACATAGATGACCACACCATCAACACCACGTCGATCGTCGAAATTGTCACGGATTCATCAACATCAAGTGACGAAGAACTACCAACAATTTCCCTGCCACAATCAAGGACAACAGATAACGACGGAGACAAAACATTGCCCATCTCAATTGAGTTTCGCTTTATCTGGGGTGTTCATATCCTAAGCAAAATATTTCAATCGGATTCAGCAGTGAAGGTTTGTAATCTGTTATATATTTTGCTCTGAGAACTTCATTAAAATTGATCCCATGATAATCTATATGCGTATACTAAAACTTTAACGTATTTTGTTTTTTCGAAGTTTAAAGTTGATCGGTGTCTTTGAAGACAGAAGTAACATCTCACACTATGACAATTTCCAGGTACAACAAGCTAAAATAACGCGAAGCATGTAACGAGGCAATACGATTGTAATGCAAGGAAGCATAGTATCAAGTTGGAGGATAATTGGCCCATGGGAACTGTAGTTGGAGCGCGGAAACAGAATTTCTATTTATAGTAACGGTGACATTGACCTTTGACCCTTAGACCTAAAAAGCAATCTGATTAAAATAAAACTCCCCAGTAATACTACCGTTTGAGGATCTGACGACGACCCATAGAGGGTCATGTGCAGATGACCTTTGTTTTAACCAATCAAAATGTAGCTTTCAAGATTCTGACAGCTCATTTCGTTCATTTCATCATTTGCCCTTAATTCAGTGTAAAATAGCGAGAAACCCCGAACGACCATGTAAAAAATTGCAATTGCGATGTCCAGTGCAGACGCTTCGGCATGTTTTTAGACAATATCGGCGCAATCTGAAGCTTTCAATTCGTACGGAAACAAATAAAATCAAAGGTAAAGATATAATCATGACAAACAACACAAAAATTGAATCATTTAAGTGCTTTCGTGGATTTTTGACATAGCGCTACAAAATGGGTGTGTTTATATGGACGGTTTGATTGGGTATTGAACTTCTAGATATGGAAATAGAAAAGGTCATCTGCACATGACTCTCTACAGGCCCAAGGAAACTCGAGTTAAAGTACGGAAACCAAATTTCTATTTATATACTGTAGTAAGAGTGACCTTGACCTTTGACCCTCTGATCTGAAAAACAATCGCAAGCAAGCCCATTCAGTAAGGAGGCACCTAATGAAGTTTGATGCTATTTGGCCCAAATGACCTTCAGTTAAAGTAAATGAAATAAAATTTCTATTTATATAAACGGTGACCTTGGCCTTTGACCCTCGGACCTGGAAAGCAATGCAAAGCAAGCACCTTCAGTAAGGAAGCACTGTATGAAATTCGAGTGTAATAGTGGGCGAATGTACGAAAGCCGATTAGTGTCACATGAAATTTTTTTTTTACCATATGACTGCAGTGTTTTGCAGTGTAATAAAGCCATGTCATCAATTTGATATTACACATGTGTAATAACACTTTTCAATTGTAACGTCACAATCGAAGAATAAGCAAATGACGTCAAGTCAACAATGGTATGACGTCACGCTAACAATGGTTTACCGTCAAGAAATGGCGGGAAGAACGTCAGAGTCAACAATTTCTATCTTATCCAATGTATATTTGGACTTTTATGAGTCATATGATAAAAAGAATCTTACACTCATGTCAATGTATCATGGAATTTATTAAACTCGTTCAATAAATTGATATGCCACTCGCCTTACGGCTCGTGACATATCAAATTATTGAACTTGTTTATAATAAAATCCATTATACATCGACACTCATGTAAGATCCTCTATATCTCGTTATTACGAGTTAAGTTATCTCGTTATTACGAGATAAATTAAGTTATCTCGTTATTACGAGTTACGCTATCTAGTAATAACGACTTACGCTATGTCGTTATTACGAGTTACATAATCTCGTTATTACGACTGAGGCTATCTCGTAATAACGACTTACGCTATGTCGTTATTACGAGTTACATAATCTCGTTGTTACGACTGAGGCTATCTCGTTATTACGACATACGTTATCTCGTTATTACGAGATACGTTATCTCGTTATTACGACTTAAGTTATTTTGTTATTACGACTTGCGCTAATTCGTTATTACGAGTTATGAGTACATGTCATTTGTGTCAAAGAAGAAAAAGTTGATCTATTTCTTCAACAATATTTAAAGATAGGCTCTGAAAACGGATGATATATGTGTATTCAATATAAATATGCGCATGTACATATGCAGTGCTTCCATTGAGAGCTCATATATCACTATTTTAGTTGTTTCCTTTTAATCTAATCCACGCCAAGTGCATTTGCACAAACGGGTTTTGTTGGTTCATCATCATATCTTATTGAAAAATAGGACAACTTGATAAGAGGCGAGCTCGAATACAACATCAACAATTAATATGAATTAAGTGATACAAAAAGTACAGATAATATTTTAGTATACATGAAAGATTTCATTATGTGCTTGTATAAATCGGTCTTGAAAAGGAAGTTTGGGAAGAAAGTTCGAAAAAGAGAAACAAAAAGCAAACAGGCTCTGGTTGTTATTTACAGAATGCTTTGACCGCAGGCGCAATTAACGTTTTAAGGGGATTGTTTTGTAAAACTAGGGGTAATGTATTTGTGTATTATACACGATTGTCCAACCCCTTTTTATCAAAACCTGTGCTTGTGCTTTGACTTTGTGTAATCAGTCTTTTCCCCCATTGTTATTCCCAAGTGCTCCGACAACACATCTTTTCGACCTTCAAAGGAGTGGACGTGAAAGTCACATATGTAATATGAAATGTTTCAGGTCTTTCCATTCAATAATAAACTAGAACTGTCAGCCAATCGCTGATTAATACGATCACTCCATGCCATTTGCAAAATACAGTTTTGAAGGACTAATACTGTTATCAATCAGATTTGTATGCAAGTGTATGCCATGTAAACTCTTCATAGTGTGGTACATCGTAATAACGAGATAACCTAACTCGTAATAACGAGATAAGCTATCTCGCAATAACGAGATAACTTAAGTCGTAATAACGAGATAAAGTATCTCGTAATAACGAGATAATATTTTTTTCGTGTGGTACTAATCGGCTTTCGTACGAATGAAACTCGAGTTAGATTGGGTAAACGAGGTGTGACGGACGGAATGACGGACGGACCGACGGACGGACGGACGGGCATCATCGCATTCAAGAATCCACCATATCGCACATATTGGGGGGAGGACCAATGTACCCCTCCAAATTCCTCTCCGGGGGGGGGGGGGGGGTGAGGTGGCGGGGGACGCTCCCGAGCCTTTTTCCATTTCGCGCTACGCACGTATTGTCAATATCTAATATTAGAGAATTCGTTGTCATCTGATTAAATATGCGCGCCCTCTATTTAATGTATCTCGAAACTACCCCTCCCCAACCCCCACTCCTCTGAAACGTACCGCTCTGAGACCCTTTTTTCAGTCTCCACATCCACAAACCCCTCCTAATCATCCATAGTTTATATGTTGTTTAGTGTAATATGAGAGTTTTTTAATCAACAGGACATGATGGAGCACCTACATCAAACATCAATGAGAGATAAATCCAAAACCCTTCGTTTGCTGCACGGGGATACGATTTTGAGTCCCGACGACCCCGTGGTTATGTTAACAACACGTGACAGCATACCGGAAATCATCGTCCAAGAGGTTGACAGGTGACGAAATTTATCACAGGAACATGCAAACTTGTTACAGCATTATTAGAACCTGACCTGATGTGTTCACAATAACTATTTTTTTTATAGATTCCGCCTTATCATCATTGGGTTGGCATTTTATTTTACAGAATGAAAAACTACTAACGAACGTTAAATTGACATGAACTTAACACATCGGGTATGGTTTTAATATTCATGTTAACAAGTTTTCAGGTCCCTGTGCAATTTTTGAAACATATATGCAAGGTAGTTCCAAAGTACTCTTTACGGTGCTTTCAACACAACGAAGTCTGCTCTGAGCTTAAAGTTGGGCCAGTGCGTCGAAATCTATCTATTGTTTCGACAGAGACAGGGATGGGATCTTGTACGAGTTCTCAAGGGTAAATAACAAGATTTTTTTATAAGAAATGTTGAGGCTTTTGTGCATAAGTACATGGTATCGTATACGTTAGTTAGTTTACTAATGTGTGTTACGTTCATAATGTATCAAAGGCTATAGATGATTGTTATTAGTGTGCAGATAGCATCACCTCGAGGAATGAGAAAATAATATAAATGCTGTTACCCACTGCATTATTTGTAGGGGCGACTAATGTCAACGTGGGACTAACTGGACAATTTGGGTAACGGGGCGATTTGGGTTAAGATTTAATATTTAATTGTAATACAAGTATATTACTTGCATTTAAACTTGAATTATTGAGTGGTCTTTACATGGTATTCTTATTTAGTAAGTAATTATTTATTTTAGCGCGGATTCTTCTCCTATTTGCGGAAAATTTGGATCAAATGACGATTTCAAGATTGTTACCCAGAATATTATACAGGAGACACTTGCAAAGTTGTAAGTATTCTTCTTATTTGTAGAGCATGGCATTCTATACTTTTGTTAACGGCTGTACAACCAGTACAAAAACGTTGTTTTTTTTTTCTCATTTGCATGACGCTTGTAACCCCCCCCCCCCCCCCCCCGAGACATCATGACATCTTAAAATTTATTAAAATTCTTTATGACGTCACAAATAGCAGCGTGACCCGGAAACGTCAATGTGAAACCACGACAGAGTGACCAAGATGGGGCTAAGCGGATTCATACAGTTTGCGAATAAAATAAAATTTCTTTCATACTCGACGAAAATAGAAAAAAAGACACACTCAATGCTTAAGAAATCGGCATTAAATATCTATATGTATATATATACATATACATGTAAAAATTAATATACCTTTTAATCTTGCTTCAAGATTGGTTTCTATTGTGAAGAATAAGGATGTATTAGAAAGACGGCTTGGGGAAGTCAGCAGCTTTTTAATTTCACGAAACTACACAAAAAGTGTCATTCAAAATGGCATTAGTAAGGCTAAACAGAGAGGACCGTATAATTCTAGAGCAAATAATCTAGACAATCGAGAACAAAAAATCATTCCTTTTGTTTCCACTTTTAATCCCCGCAACTGCAATGTATTTCCTTTAATTCGAACTTTTGAAAATTACATGAAAACGGATGAACGCATGGGAAAGGTTTTAAGCCAAAACAAAATCATAAATAGTAAAAGACAAGCAAAAAAGCTCAAAAGGCTGCTCTGTTCCTCTACATTTAGTAATAACTGTGTCAATTTCACAGTTTCAAAGTGTAATACACCCAGATGTGGTACAGGTAGTATCATTATTGAAGGATCGCAGTTTAAATTCAAAAATGGATTTCATTTCACTGTAAAATGTAACATAAACAGTAAATCTAGTAGTGTAATTTATGCTTTAGTTTGTTCCAATTGTTCAGATTTTTATATCGGCCAGACTGGATGTGAACTCCGTAAAAGGATGACGGTACATAGACAGCAGACAAAAAGTGATGAATTAAGATTTTTAAACGTAAACAAACATTTTCATTCTTGTTCTGGTGATTCCTATATATAAAGCACCAGACGATGCAATTGCGAGGGAAAATAAGGAGTTAATGCTCATTAAATTATTAAAACCAACTTTGAATAGTTCTTATTAAAGTATTTCTCTCCTTTTTATCGCATACCTGCCTACGTCGTCTTCTTCGGAAACGTTTATTACAATTGTCATGTGAAATAGTACTATTATTTTACCAATTTTCTAGTTGAGGGTGTTAGCTGCTGGGTAGCGTCTTCGCCTCACATGCTGGGGGTCCACTGTACGATTCCCCAAGAAAATAATATTTTTTTTTATTTTTTATTTTTTATTTTTTACATGTCAAAATAATGTGAAATTTAATTACAAAGTGATTTTTATTAACTCCTAAATGAATGGATATAGTTTGTCAGATACGATGTAACTATTGTTCCAAATTGTTGTTGTTGTTGACGTTGCTACGTTCTGTATTGTGTGACGTCATCAACTTGCCGCCAATATTGTTGTTTTGACTTGAAAATAAATCCATTCTCCTGAAGAGCTACAAGCGAAAGGTCCAAGGGAATCGATCTCCGTGATTTTTTGTTATTTTTTTCCAAATTTCCATATATATATACAGTATATATATATCGATTACAGCTATTCGAAATCAGTATTTTGTTATAGGCGGTGGGGTATTTTTTCCGAATAGCTAAAATCGATAATTTTCCCGATGCATATACAGACCCGGGTGGCTATTAAAATTAAAGTAGTACAATAAATAAATAAATAAATAAACAACAGATAGACCAGGGACAAGAATACCGTTTGATATCTCGTTTTGTATCACTGAATCTGATTAATCGATCAATCAATTTCACTGCCATAGTGAAAACCCGATTTCCTGCCAGGCCAAGTTTTCAGCGCGACTTTGAAATGTCAGTGAACTATGACGTCAACAATGTATGCGTAGACAAAAGATACGGTACCACTATTCTGGTAACCGTGAACCACATGTCATATCTCTATGGAAAGCTGAAATATTTATTTATCGATTGATATTGTTAATTTTTAACCACTTCACGTACTTAGATGATACTAGCAGCCGCAATTATAAAATAATTAAGAAATACCCTATAGATTATGCCATCACTGTATATAATGACCAGTGGATCTTCATCAATATCATGTCGATAATGTTTGAAGAAGTTCATTGACAAGTTGTTATTTTGTACATTTTCAATTCAAGGGCTACGCTCTCAGTATTAAATTTGTCGTTTTGAAAACATTTAACTAAACTTGTCGTAATTTAAATTTTCCACATTTTAGATAATATCACAACTTGTTGTAATAATCAAGTTTTTTTTTAACAATAATGTCAAGATATAAATATCGACTTAATGTGATGTCGACAAAACAAATGCAATATGCAGAATTATATCTCGCTTATCGGATTTATAAACCGTTTAGATGAAATGTTTAGGTAGTACTTTGTATGGTATAAATCCTCTCCTACCATAATTATAAACACTATTTCAGTTAAAGGCACATTTTAGATTTAGAATTAAAAAAGGTACTGTTAATTGGACTGCTACATGCAAGTTGCTAGGTCATATTAAAGTTTTCGATTAACTTTACATTGATATAAATTGCTCGCTAAGCATAAGCTATCTTGATGGATCCTGGATTATGACTTTTTCTATATAATAAAATAATCCTGAAATTATTCATTGAACTTTTTTAAAATGAACCTGGCTATCCTGGGTTTAAATTTAAAAAAAAAGGTATATGCTGCTATAGCGTATTAGGCGCATGTAAGTATGTATATAGAAATATATATTTTTAGCCCACCATCATCAGATGGTGGGCTATTCAAATCGCCCTGCGTCCGTGGTCCGTGGTCCGTCCGTCCGTCCGTAAACAATTCTTGTTACCGCTATTTCTGGGAAAGTTCCTGATGGATCTTTCTCAAATTTCATATGCAGGTTCCCCCTGGTCCCTAGTTGTGCATTGTACGTTTTTTGGACCGATCCGAATTCAAGATGGCCGACAGATGGCCATCTTGGATTTTGAGAGTGAAAGTTTGTTACCGCTATTTCTGGGAAAGAACTCAATGGATCTTTCTCAAATTTCATAGGCATGTTCCCCCTGGGCCCTAGTTGTGCATTGTACCTGTTTTGAACCTATCTGAATTCAAGATGTCAGACAAGCGGCCATCTTGTATTTTGAGAGTGCAAGTTTGTTACCGCTATTTCTTGGAAAGCGCTGGATGGATCTTCTCAAATTTCATATCCAGATTCCCCTTGGTCCCTAGTTGAGCATTGAACCCTTTTTGGACCGATCCGAATTCAAAATTGCCGACAGGTGGCCATCTTTGATTTTGAGAGTCATTGTCATTGTCGGTTTGTGTGTGTAAGTGTGTGTGTGTGTGTGTGTGTGGGGGGGGGGGGGGGGGGGGGGGGGGGGTAGGTAGGGAGACAAATAAAATGCGAATCATCAGGTAAACTTTGGATATTGTAAGGTGGTGTCTCTAACTCCCACCCGAAGCTGTATAGATCTCAAATTTTCATATTTTACGGATGTAAAGCAACGTTACAGATGTATAAGTCTTCTTACAAATGTATATACAGTATTCATAATTCGCACGAAATACCGACGCATGTAATATAACAGGAAAAACAAATTACCGTTGGTCGAGAGTGCCCTGATCAGGAATCGAACCCGGATCTCCGGTGGGATAATCCACGGTTCTACCATCTGAGCCAACACAAATGCTTCGCAAAAAGCGACAGAGACTGTAGTTTACATCATCAGCAGCCACAGTGACACTTACAGGCTTTCGTCGGGGACCCGCTCCTGTTACACCCGAGTAATGTTTGCGAACCTTCTTACTCCTCATTTGAAATTGTAATAATTGAGTTCTTTTAATAAAAACAAACATGGGCACATAATTATTTGATAATCGCCATGTTCGCACAGCTTATACATTGAAATTATGCATCATATATTTTTAGCCAAACATCATCAGATGATGGGCTATTCAAATCGCCCTGCGTCCGTGGTCCGTGGTCCGTCCGTCCGTCGTCCGTCCGTAAACAATTCTTGTTACCGCTATTTCTGAAAAAGTACTGGATGGATCTTTCTCAAATTTCATATGCAGGTTCCCCTTAGTCCCTAGTTGTGCATTGTACCTTTTTTGGACCGATCCGAATTCAAGATGGCCGACAGGCGGCCAACTTGGATTTTGAGAGTGAAAGTTTGTTACCGCTATTTCTTGCAAACTACTGGATGGATCTTTCTCAAGTTTCATATTTAGGTTCCCCTTGGTCCTTACTTGAGCATTGATCCTTTTTTGGACCGATCCAAATTCAAGATGGCTGACAGGTAGCCATCTTGTATTTTGAAAGTGAATGATTGTTCTTGCTATTTCTTGGAAAGCACCGGATGATCTTTCTCAAATTTCTTGAATTATTTTCATTCAATTTTCAAGTTATTAGGACAAAAAAAAGAAGATAAAAGTGGCGAAAAGAACAGTCTGTCATAGATCAGACAGAGAGCCTCCAATGTTGGGCGCCAAGATCCCTCTGGGATCTCTTGTTTTAATTAAAGTTTATTTATTGAAATATTAATACAAACACATCTGTATGACTCTTGAAAGATGTTTAGCATTGCAAAATTTAAAGCATTTTTGCGATTTACTGATCGTCTTCGGTCTACAAACATAAAGAAATCGAAAGTTGGAATACATGCACAAAATCGGAAAAAAATAAAACCCCAACTACATGTACTAGAAAAATATTCGCACCAATCAAAAAATCAAACTATTAATCAGTATTAGAAAAGAAGGAAGTGCCACTCATATTTTATGCAGTTTGTATTGCTTGCGTTGAGGCTGCATTACACTGGTGACATTTTTTTAAAATTCTGTTCTTATTTGAAGAATGATTTTAAGAGAAAGAAAATCTATCTTTATACAATGTACATGTGACCTTCTAGATTAGGTTCTCAGCTTTCCATTGGTGTATGATATGTACGTTTTCGTTGCTGATATAGGTTTTTACAGTGATTAAACTTTAACATATATATCGCGTCACTGACGAATTAGCTCCAGGACCGCGGTCCTGCGCCATTACGTCGAACCCGCATGTTTTGATGACGTCACTAACAATGCCGAGCGAGACGTAAAATTCGTTGAAAAGCCGATCGATCCAAATCGGCCCTGCGGCAGTCAACGTCAAATTCACATTGGCCCTGTGGCATTCTAAGGGTTAATCAACATTTGGTACATTACACGTAGATCGGGCCATTTGTGTGACAGATCAGTCAAGTTTGCATCTTGTATATGAGAACGAGGTTGTTTATGGCGTGAACGTTGCATTATTCATAAAATAAAATATTTGTTCTTAAAAACGAAAATATTTGTTAAAAAAAAAAAAAAAATATTTGTTCATAAAATACAATTTATATTCATAAAAACTAAATATCTATTCAAAACTAATATATATGTTCAGAAAACAAAAATATTTATTCATAAAACGTAAATATGTGTTCAGAAAACAAAAATATTTATTCATAAAACGTAAATATATGTTCATAAAACGTAAATATTTATTCATAAAACATCAATATTTGTTCAAAAGTAGAATATATGTTCATATAGATTTAATTAATTATATGGTCAATACGGAAATATATGCTCAATGTTTAAAATATTTGTTCAATATTTCAAATATTCATTCAATACGTTAAAAATATTGATTCAATATGTTCCATAAATATTTGTTCAATAATTTGCATTGTTGGATAGCTCGAAAACGAAAGTAAGTTGGGTGGCTTTTGTACGCCATACCCGAACCAGGACATTGAATATGTCTGCATGCACTTGCGTTCATACCAACGTAAACGCAATAAAAACGCTGTTTAATCCTTATATATATTATACTAGACAGTACTAAGTACACTTTCAGTATTTGTATGTAGCACCAGAATTATATAATGAACTGAGGGATTCATTTAGAGCAATAGGCGTATAGGTAATCATAAGGTACTATGAGGGTATCAAAATGAGTCAATGAAAGATTGTTATTTTTATATTATATATATATATATTTTTATTAACGGTAACAATATACCGTTACCCTACTCTCTCCTTACATATAAAGTTTTTATTCACATTACGTCACCTTCCAATATTCGATCTACTGAACAGACCGTATGTTACTACGGAGTTTTTATGACTTAATTTGAAGTAAATATTGACAAAAAATAGTTTTGTTTCAACTTTTTCTCTTGTTCATGTTGGCGATATTTTCATTGAGTCTTCAGATATTTACCTGTCTTAAATGTTATTGTTGATGTCAGTTGCATAGGCAATGTTAAATTTTGTCGTAAAATTACTTTTGATGAATGAATTCATTCTGCTCTAAAGTCAAAGAAACGGGTAAATTATATAAATAACACCAATCAAAGCACAGAATCAGGTTCCTGTTGTTTACCAAATCTCGACATTTTAACTATAAAACAGTGAATTAGCATAAAGAATCGAAAAATTCGTAACTTTTGAGAACTCGTTTTACAAAATAGATAATTATCTACATCGGACTTTGCAATACCAAACATCCCACCTGTCGTCTAAAATCTAATACAATATTACAGTTTATCTGTATGTACACTGTATTTGGCAAACAGGTGTACTGTTATTGCGTACAGTCTTGTGTAATTTTCTCAAATGTCTAAGGACCCGTGTGTTTTTTCGACGTCATTTCTAAATATTATCAACAATCCTTATTGTTTGATAAACATATACATGCACGTGCTTTGTAAATGATACAAAAAAAACGGGCCTAATTGGTTAGAACATGTCATAGGGCAGGCAGGGGACAAAAACGAGGTATAGAATTTTAAAAATTACATGTGCCCGAAGATCTCTACAAAAAGTGACAGTGCAACTATAGCATCCATGTGAACCTGAATCAAAATACACTTTTACTGGATAATTGTCCTACCAGCCTGTACGTTTGTCTGACAAATTCTGTCACGAGGTATATTATTGGATAGTAAAATATTATTTCACTGGTGCAAAATAACGTTTAGACTTGTAACATTACCACGTATCTCTGGCTGTGGAGGAAAAATCTGTTATTCATATCCAGTTAGCCACGGTTTTGTCATTGTCACATGACGTTATACGCATTTTGTTTTATTACGTCGTTCTTTCAGTTTATTGCGCAACCTTCATAATATATTTAGTATAATGAGTAGCAGGATTGGAAACTCTAGAGCATTAGAATACTGTCTGTCATTTCGTACATACATTTTCACACGCCGTTTTT
Organism: Mimachlamys varia; assembly: GCA_947623455.1. NCBI lineage: Eukaryota > Metazoa > Mollusca > Bivalvia > Pectinida > Pectinidae > Mimachlamys > Mimachlamys varia. Next base: position 5,215,501 of record OX392533.1, read on the forward strand.
GAAATAAAACGTAGTGCCATCTTCGATAAAGAATGGCGCTTGACGTTGTTGGAGAACATGATTGATTTTAGGCATAAATTGTTGACGTCATAGAACAATGACGTCATAAAAGGAATTTCAAAGTCCCGCTGAAATCGTGGCAAGAGAGAAAAACAAAGGCTATTTCCGTGGCAGCGAAAGGGTTAAAGTGTTGAAATAACTTAAAAAAAAAAACAGAAATAAATTTTTAAAAACATTGTCGTATTACTTACTTACAAAAATAACTGAAAAATAAATTGCATCTCGCCCCCAGTGCTCAAAATAAACAGCTAATCTTAAATATGTAGAGGTCAACTAAGTCCCCGAGTAGAACACACACAAATTCTTTCCCGGCTCTCGTAGTACGGCCCCTATTTCCCCTAGATTACCTCCTCCCCATTCTTTATTTTGTGAAAGTAAAATGAGTAAACTGCCATTGTAGTAAACTGACAAAGTGTCATGACAGTCGGTACACTTCGCAAAGTGTACCGGATGACATAACTGACAAATTGTTATGACAAAACACACTTACTAATGAGAGTGTTTTGTCGGCCGCCGTATAATTATAGCCCATATCGGCCGGGACACTTTTGGGTATAATGTGCATTTTACCTTTGAAGGCATTTGATTTGGAATGCATGCTATGTGACCCCTGCGAACGACAACTACTGTTAATCTTTATTAGCTGGCATGCTCTAAAGTACGATGGCCGACAGCGGCCGACAAAACACTCTCATTAGTAAGTAAGGACTGTATGTAGCTTATTGTTTTTAAGTGTCATGAAGTATAGGTTAAGACTGAATGACATCAACCGCCACATAAAAAAGGCTGATTTAAAGGGGGGATAACCAAAATTATTAAAAAAAAACGTATTCTTTTTTTGTTAACAGAGGTGATATCGATGAGCCGACAAGAGTCATAAAGGAGTTTTCGGAAGTGTTTCTCCGAGGAAGAGAACTCGATATAAGTTCCGAGGACAATGTCCTCGAAGGCGAGACATCGCCTATCTATATATCCAGGGACAGAATTTTTGAGGACTCCATGGAGGAACTACAACAGGTTAAGAATATCCGTTTCCCCATTGAAGTAAATTTCTACGGAGAAATGGCGCAAGATTACGGAGGACCTAGAAGGGAGTATTTCGATCAGATGCTGAAAGAGATAAAGAGAACACTCGTTGAAGAGAAAGACAATGGCGATGTTGGGCTTATAAAGAGCCTAAACAGCCTTTCCAAGCACTACTATTTTTATGCTGGTCTTATAATGGGTACGTGATACATGTTATATACATGTACTGATAGTTTAACGAAACTTTATCGAATATTGAAACCTCATGATGCTAATCATTCAACCCGCGTTCAGATATATGTTACAACTAATTCGGAATCAAATGAATCTCATATATATCAGTTAATTCAGTACATTGTATATATAATTTTTCGATCATTTCAGGTTTAAGCATCATAGAAGGAGGACCAATGCCCACATTTTTAGAAAATCTGTTGGAATCTGAAGATGAGTATATTAATCAGATGAAAAATGGACTGGAGCGCGTTGGCATGCTTCAGGTACAGTTATGTATTTGTATAAACATTTATTAATATATTGGTTAACAAATACCTAGTTTGAAGCACGTCTAGTTTATTTGATGATTAATGGATATTTACCATAAAAGAAACTGTTCCGAAATGTAAGTACTAGTAATGGGTGAAAAATTCAATATCTTATGCTACGGTTCACGGAGAAGGTGCTTAAGAACATGGTAACTGGAAAATTAGGCATCGGTTTGAGTTCAACTTATGCTATTCTTTTCGCTTGAAGGAAAGACAGATCGCTATTGTTTTTGAAAATTATTGAGTGTTAAACGTAGATTTTTAATTTAAGAAAATTTAGAATAAATCCACATCAATATGCTAGTATATACATATATGTACGGCTGTACTAAATATAGTGATCAGTCTCGCTGCAAAAAAAAAATGCTGCTGGCAAGCATGTCACCTGCTTGCTACAATCGGTTACCTCCATTTCATCCCCCAATCCCACATTAACTTTATATTTATGGCGTTTATAGCCATTTTGTTTTCACTGGTATTAGACTTGTTTAAGTTCATATCAATGTCATCGGGGTGTGGTTGTATTAACAAATCACTCGGGAGTCAAAGTTGTTGTTCGTAATTTAATCATATGGAAAAGAAACCTGAAAAGACAAGACAAACATTTAGACTCAAAACCTCTTTCGAAACAAACACTCACCAATCACGAACGCGCCGGATACAATCAACTTCCACACCATTGTCAACTTACCAGGCTTCACTGGCCCCTATATACATGTACGCTGTAATGCCTATATAAATGACCTTGCTGGACCGCTCGCGCTGATGTCCAGCAGTAGACTGCCAGAAGTGAGAGAGACAGATAGAAAGACAGCCAAAGGAAGTGACGTAAAAAGATGTGGAGAACGCAATTAGCATGCAGTACAAGTGCAGGTGTTAGGAGTGCTGAGTTGTGTTCACGTTGATGTCCATGTCACGTCGGACTAGTTCGGCCACATACCACACATTCCACTGGACAATACATGAGACGTAAACAACATGTCACGTGTACATATACTTACTAACATCACGTGCACATTCACAAGACGGTAACAAGTATAGGTTATTGCATGGTTTTCGAGTAACAAGGGATTTATTACACCCGAGCGAAGCGAGGGTGTAATAAATCCCGAGTGACGAGAAATCATGCAATAACTGACTTACTGCATACTGCTCACTTCCAACAGACAAAAGAAGTAAATGAATAAAAAGAAACATGTTCAACTGGTTTACCTTTAGGTAGCTGAATACTTATCATTACCATGTATGTGGGTCTTATTGTTCAGTTAACAGTGTGTCTCTGTCTTTCACAATGGATACCAGTGATTTTGACAATGATGATAAGAGAGAAATTTTGTGTTAAATCTATCCCGATCCTTGGATATTATGGATTTAAATATACAATCTATGACCTGTCAAGGGGAATATGCCCAACAAAATGGAATATTGAATAATAGGATTTTTATCCCTGTCACAAACAAAGGTATTGAAGCTGCTTGTTCAGCCGCTATATCTCAAAAATCACAAAGAACGACAACAATTTTGGGATGAATGTTTTCATAACTTGGAAAGAGGTGAGGAATGCAAACCCCTTTTGAGGAATGAATGAACATAGAAATGATGATGCGGAATAGTGTTTCATTAGTACCGAGTCTACCACTGGTGCCAAAATGATATATACCAAGGACATGTCTCAAAGACTGTACAGGTTGATTAGAGTAGCAATTATCTTCTTAAAATGGTACGAGACAGAAAAAAGCTTAAAGAATTGAATTATAATATATTACTATGAAACTCTGGGAATTAGTGTTCTTCAATCTATCAAGCATGCTGTAGTTAAGACCCTTGATATTAAAATCAGATTGTTCCAAGTTCAACAAGTTGTATATTTTATACTAAGATTTTACATACTGACTTATCAACCTAATTAGTTGTTGATAACCTCTGCTTCTCTTACAGATAATCACCTGCCACAGTCCATTGCACACAGACCCCCTTTCATGGTCAGTAATTATGATTGACCATGAAAGGGGATTAGGTGTGCAGTGGACTGTGGTAGCAAGTGATTTATTGCCCACACTTTTCCATTGTGAGAGGTGGGAAGTATGCAGTAAGGACACGTACAATATGTACCTGAGTACCCTATGTGGGTAGATGGGTTACATACTCCCCCCCCCCCCCTAAGAGTTATCAATATGCTAGAAATATAATGCATAAGCATCAAACTTACTTCAGTTAACTAAGGATAATCACAGCAGCAGCCTATAATTGGTCACTGCTACCGTTCACCTTTCTACTAGGTCACTATCACCAACTATTCGCAGTTTTATCTACAATCATAAAACTTTGTCGTCTTGCTCAGAAATTAGTTGATATTTGGCCTAACAAGGTCAATGTGATCAACTTTCCAAATTTGACCTACAAACTAACGAAAACTTCTAGTTCAGAAATTAACGTATATTATTATGTTTGACATAATTATATCACGGCGCCTACTTTCCAAATTTAACATACATTATCACAACAATAGTCACAGGGCATATAAATTGAACTAAAATCGATTTTGGACGCCATTAGTTCAAGTATATCATATGTCTTTTGCAGGATATGATAGAATGGGTTGACATGTGGTGTTGCTGACATTTAGCAGGGGGCGACATACTTAGGTTATTTATCCATGTTTGAGATGTATTCACTATCCCTATATAACGTAGATATCGTACTGGTATGTGAATCATCATAGCACCTAACAGTCCTCAAATTGCTGTCAGGGGCCCACAGGGGCGCACCAGATGTATTGTTGATATTAATTGTTATCTACTGACCATCTCTCTGAGTGTTGATGGGCTGCTTGTTCAACAAAAACTCATTAATATCAATTAGTGTGCACTGGCCTTCTCACTGTGATAGTTTGCAGATGTGCTGTGCCAAGTTTTATCAAACAAAATCTTGCATGTTCCCTTTTTAGGTCACCTGAGACGAAGTCTCATGGTGACCTATTGCGATCCCCTTTTGTCCGGCGTCGTGCGTCGTCCGTCGTCCGTCCGTAAACTTTTCACATTTTCGACTTCTTCTCTGAAACCCCTGAACCGATTGCAATGAAATTTTGTAGAAACCTTTCTTAGACAAAGATGAACCAAAATTGTGAATTTTGAGTTCCCCTGACCCCAGGGGCCAGTGAGGCCCTATTGGATATTAGAAGCTAAGACGTTGTTTTCTTTTCTGATGTCTTTAATTCTTGAGTACATACAAAAGCCTAAATGTGACCGTATAGTGGTTGTTTCGTGGCCCGCTCCGGTTCGCTCTACCTCTCTCTCTAAAACCCTGGCCTTTTTATTTACTCTGGCCAAAATGACCCTTGGTCAGTCCCACTTAACCCATGCATCTTTAGTAATGAATATATGCTGAGGTTCGGCAATTTTACGCTGACCAACAATTACTCATAAGTCAATATATACTAACTTTACACAACAATAGATATAGGTATAATGCGCAGTTATTTGCTTTGTACTTAATTAAACTGTCTTGGTCAGTTTAATCCTACTTAACACCTACTTAACTTACTGTCTTTACACATCAACATAAATTATATTACCACGGATACAATTATATCTGACAATAAATTTCTCAGCTAGATAGATTCAAAGTACACAAATCTAATGAAGATCAGTTTAATCCTACTTAACACCTACTTAAGTTACTGTCTTTCCACATCAACATAAGTTCTATTACTACGGATACAATTATATCTGACAATACATTTCTCAGCTAGATAGATTCAAAGTACACAAATCTAATGAATTTTGATAATTATTATTTGATTTCATTTTGTTAATATAATTTGCTAATTTTTAATTTTTCTTGCCAAAACACCATTTCCCTATAAGCCATCTGGCTACACCAGAGAGGCTGGGCTAAAAAGGGTAAAATAGACTAAAACTTCAAAAATCTTCTTCTCAAGACCCAGATATGATTTGATCAACTACTGTTCATAGATGAAAAGATCTTGAGGTGCTCTACCAAAATTGTGAATTTGATGGCACTGGGGTCCCCCGTTCCCCCCTGGGGAGGGGGTAAAGTTTACTATAGTTTATATAGGAAAATGTCATTTTTGGTCATAATTTACTTAAATTCCTTTGGAAATTATTCAAACTTGTTAGGATTATTAGTATTTGAGAGTTGATTGATTAAATCTCCTAACTGACCATTATTGACCCCCTGGGGGCCAAAGGGGCGGGGTCAAAAGTGGAAAAATTGGCCGAAAATTCAAAAATCTTCTTCTCAAGACACAGATATGGTGGGATCAAATACTGTTCATAGATGGAAAGATCTTGAGGTGCTTTACAAAAATTGTGAATTTCATGGCCCTGGGGAGGGGTAAATTTTACTATTGTTTATATATATAAATTGTTCAAACTTGTCTAGCATTATTAGTAATTAATGACATTAAACTGCTTGGTACCCTTTTACTCAGGTGACCGTAAAGGCCCATGGGACTTCTTGTTATTTTTATTTGATCATCAATGTATATGTAAACTGATTTGATAATTGAACAGTTAATGTATGCTGATATTGATTATTAGGGCTGTCAGCTGTTTGTGTAATAACAAGTAGTGTGCATAGCAATCTAAAGGGATGCCTTTTATATCTGTATTGATGGCCACCAGCTGCGTGTCAATTGGCCTCTTTCTAATTGTTATGTTGTTATTGCAGCTGATGAGTAGAAAACCATCAATAAAGTTTTTGTTCCGTCCATCGACATCCAACGGAACACTGACCGTCAACAAACTTGTCAGTCTGATGACGGTTGCTTTTGACGAAAGGGGAAGCAACAGGAGAGCAGAGCAGGAGAAAACCTATCGGGCTTATCTGAAATACACACGAGAAGTGTTCGGTGAGTAGTTTATTATTTAATATGACCATATGTACATCGCGTCATTTACATAACATTACTTAAAGGCAATTGGTCCTTAACAAGATTTACATTGTGAGGACCAGCAGACCGGACACACATTGTGTTTGTTGATAGTAAAATACTTGCTTGAAACAGTTAAGATATATTGGGATTTTCGTTTGTTCGGCATATGTTATGACATCACAACAGCTACGGGCATATAAAAACATAATTGAAATTAAAAGATCATGGAACGAACTTGTGTACATGTATGCAGTATTAATAACTCTTACATGTTTCTCATTTTCAGCTGGCAGGCGACATACAGTTACTCTGGGTAGTATTCTCGCCTTTACAACGGGGTCAGAACAAGAGCCGGTTCTCGGTTTTGCAATCAAACCGTCAATGCATTTCGCGCCAGCAACACTTTTTGCCACGTCCAGCACCTGTGTAAATAGGCTTTGGTTACCGCTGATTGAAAACAAGACGGAGGAGGAATACTTTGGGCATTTAGATTATGCCTTTTCCAATAACTATTTTGGACTTACCTAAAGAAGATGGTGATAAAACAAACGTGAATGTAGAACCAAAAGAATACATTATAATTGCCACGCTTCTGACATTTTACCGAGTTGTTCTCCATTATTTGTACCCACACGTTTTGATTTTGAAGGTGTATAATCATCTGCATTACCGCAAAGGTATCGTTAAATAGACAGGGATTATTCATACTTGTGTTAACACCATGGAACTATTTATACAGTTTTGCGAAACGTTTTGTAATATCTAGTAATTATCTTTATCATACATGTAGGCATAGGATAACTGCGGATCAGCCTGATCGTAGTGTTATCATGCTTTTGACTTAATAATGTAGAGCTCTAAGTTTTTCTATGTATATATGTCATGTACATGCTATTGTTTTATTGTTTTAAAAGACTTTATTATGTGTTTTCAAATAATGTTCAAGTTACAGTATACAGAATTAAAAAACTCACAAAGTCAAAAGTGGTGAGATCAAGTATTGTCTGTCGAATAGATTGTATCTCATATCCCCATCCCCACAAAATAAGATGATAGGATATTTGAATCCCAAACGACATGTTTGCATCTTACCTGATATGGTCGTAGTGATGTATCTTCAGTTTATTATTTTTCCTTTTCCTAGATTGAATCCATTGTTGCAGATTAACAGCTTCTTCTTTGATTGGAATGTTATAACATTTTATTCTGTGTCATTAGATGAGATTCGTATTAGAAGTTTAAGGGTAAATGTCCTTTATTATACAATTTACTCGATATTTGACAAAAAATGCTTTCAAATTGGTAAAATCTTTTTAACATTCCAACAATATGAATTATTTAGCAGCCATTGATATAAACCACGTTCATGCAATTATCGCACTGCTGTTTCATAAACTTGGGTTTATACTTTCATTTGTTCATTTCCGATTTCCTTGAAAGAAGCCACATACTTTTAAACATTTAAAACAAAAATCAGAAATTTCATTTAATCAACATTGAAGATTCAGCTGCTTGATAAAAGTTGCATGTGTTATATGTAGTCTTTATCGTTATAATGTCAACATGTATAATGCAGAAGGCACACTGGTATTTGCCGATACCAGTAATGTAGGTAAGATTTTACATGTAGAATTATAACAGTGTTTCGTATGTACTCTATAGTAAAGTATATAATAAAAGTTTGTATCAATTCAACTGTTCGATTGAGTTTGGTTTTAAGTCAAATGAGCTTTGCACAAGTGACCTATTCTGATCTCTTTCTGTCCGTCGTTCGTAAACCGTTTAAGTCTTAACTTTCATCAGAATCAGTCAACGGATTTCTTTTTAACAATGAAGGAATCATTCTTGTTGGAAGGGATTATCATATCGTAACATTTGATTTCTTATATATAATTATCCCAGTCCCAGGGACCAGGGTTGGTGTCTTTCTCCAAATTAAGAGGTACGTGAATAAAATGCCAGTCATGGTCGGAACGGTCCTTAGCTACTTTATTTAAATTGTAATTGCATTACCCCCATGATCACTCCTTTCCCACGTACAAGTACACCCTTAAATGACTTTACCAGTATATAGTTTGAGAAAGCTGATTTTAAGCCTCATTGTTTTGATGGAATTTGTGACGAATCCCATTACTTACCGTATTTAAATGTTCAAATCATCTATTTACAAAATAAAAGGCTTATTACCCTTTGCAATATCAGAATGTTATCAAATCTCATGTTAAAAAATACAAACTAAAAGGTAGGGCAACTTTACATAAGATATAGCCATGTGGTTGTACTTAATATGTATGTATATTATATATTAACTACATATATGAGATAGTGTGATGCATATACAAATGTATAAAACTCACTGTTATTTGTTTCATGTTTACTTGTAACTAGTGCCAGTTGATTGTAATTGCAGTGTCAACTCATTGTACACCGAAGAGTACCTGGGCGAATACTGAAATCTTGTTACCTACTTAACAGAAATATACACAACTTACATGGACGATCAGGACATATGTGCATTAAACGAGTCATTATTCGAAGAATCAGACTTAAACGTGACTTGCAAAATACACGGCTGGAAGACCGACTATAAAAGCATATTTTCATAACCATAATTGTGCTCCTTGATACAACAATAGAACGTTTTGTACCAACCCCATTTGAGCAAATGTGAAACAATTTGATAAAGGATAATCAATCATTTTCCATTAATGTTGCTGAGTATGGCCAACTATTGCGATATTCCACGCAAAAGGATGTGCTAGAATGTTGTAATTTTCTGTTTTCTAGTCAACGTGGGCCTGGTCACTGATAATAACCGGTAAAACTTATATATATATCAATTTTTATCCGGTGCAGCAGAAATTGTCTCGATGTGAGTGTACTATGATTTTGAAATGGCCCGCCTGGTCACGTCTGGCCTGCGCTGCATCAGATGTATTACCAGAAATACTGTTTAATACAGGTATAACGCATACTAGCTAGTGTACCTTATTCGATTTATTACAGAGATTCACAGATCACAAACTGTCAGCGTTCCTTTCAGCTATCCATTGAAGCAAGAATTGCATCCTTTAACTTGAAGTAGTTTTCTACACAATCCTCCCAAGACTCTGGAATTTTGAAGTTTAATGCAGCAAATAAATCCGTTGCTTTAGCATCGAAATCCGCTGATCCTGAGATCGTCAGTGATACTCTGTTTGTTTTGGCCCAGTTGAAATCTTCCGCATTCACTGGAGCAAGGCAATCGATTCCTCCTAATAAATGAAAGGTAGACGGAAGGTTGTCATTTCTTTCTGCATATTATTATGGAGTAATGTAAACATACAACCGTGTTGACACTCAATCGCGATACAAAGGAATGTTAATTGGTATTATAGTGTTTTTTTTCGTACAAAAATGGTTACGTACGAATTATGTGCCAGAAACGAACTACTGAGTAGTAGACTTTTGACATATTATTTGTGCATTGTAAATAAATGTATCGTTTACGGAACCATAATTACGTGGTCAATTGTGACGTCATTTGATTATTCCCGTGAGGGAAATCCCGGAAAAAATCGTGTTTAATAGGCCACGGTATCATTTTTAGCTCACATGCCCGAAAGGGAAAGTGAGCCTATGTCATGGCGCGGCGTCCGTCGTCCGTCCGTCCGTCGTCCGTCCGTCCGTCGTCCGTCCGTCAACTTTTTCTAAAAATCGCTACTAGTCATGAACCAATAAGCAGATTTTGACCAAACTTTGCCAGAATCATCTTTAGGTAAAAAAGGATTCAATTTTGTATAAATGGGGGTTGTTGGCCCCCTGGGGCCAAAGGGGCGGGGCCTAATAGTGTAAATAGAGGAAATTCTTTAAAATCCTACTCCTCCTGTAGGAATAATTGGATTTTGCCCAAATTTGGTGTGGAGCATGTTTGGCTGAAGGGAAATCAATTTTGTATAAATGGTGGGTCTCAGCCCCCTGGGGCCGGAGGGACGGGGCCCAATAGGGGAAATAGAGGAAATTCTTTAAAATCCTACTCCTCCTGTAGGAATTATTGGATTTTGCCCAAATTTGGTGTGGAGCATGTTTGGCTGAAGGGGTATCAATTTTGTATAAATTGTGGGTCTCACCCCCCTGGGGCCGGAGGGGCGGGGCCCAATAGGGGAAATAGAGGAAATTCTTTAAAATCCTACTCCTTCTAAAGGAAAATGCAGGATAGGTTTCATATTTAACCTGATTGATGCTTAGGGGAAGGGGAATCAATTTTGTATAAACCGTGGGTCTGGGCCCCCTGGGGCCAGAGGGGCGGGGCCCAGAATGTGAAACTTAGTGTATCCTTTGTAAACTCTTTAAAATCTTACTTCTTCTGATGGAAATGCAGGATATGTTTCATATTTAGCCTGAATGATGCTTAGGTGAAGGGGAATCAATTTTGTATAAACCGTGGGTCTCTGCCCCCTGGGGCCAGAGGGGCGGGGCCCAAAAAGGGAATTTCAGCTAAGTCTTTAAAATCCTACTTCTTCTAAAGGAAATGCAGGATAGGTTTCATATTTAGCCTGAATGATGCTTAGGTGAAGGGGAATCAATTTTGTATAAACCGTGGGTCTCTGCCCCCTGGGGCCAGAGGGGCGGGTCCCAAAAAGGGAATTTCAGCTAAGTCTTTAAAATCCTACTTCTTCTAAAGGAAATGCAGGATAGGTTTCATATTTAGCCTGAATGATGCTTAGGGGAAGGGGAATCAATTTTGTATGAACCCGGGTCTGGGCCCCCTGGGGCCAGAGGGGCGGGGCCCAAAAGGGGGAAATTCAGCTAAGTCTTTAAAATCCTACTTTTTCTAAAGGAAATGCAGGATAGGTTTCATGTTTAGCCTGAATGGTGCTTAGGGGAAGGGGAATAAATTTTGTGTAAACCGTGGGTCTGGGCCCCCTGGGGCCAGAGGGGCGGGGCTCAAAAGGGGAAACTTAGTGTATTCTTTGTGAATTCTTTAAAATTTACTTCTTCTGTTGGAAATGCAGGATATA